>OY754336.1:17360698-18560698 GCA_963573305.1 Pyrrhosoma nymphula
TTTACATTCAGGGAATAGATTATGAGTTCCCCGGTTCGATCCTCGCACTCATCGATTTCCTTTTTTTTGTGTTGAATTATTTTTAAAGAATGTACTGTTCTCTTTTATTTTTAGAAGTTCATTGCTTGATCGATTCATAAATACAAAGGAAATAAAATTTAATAACGGGGTAATAAATTGGGATCGCAAATTATTAAATCCCTCTCATGACCGTGACGGTTAAGGCTCGAAAGGTTTGACATTCCGGGAAAATATTATGAGTTCCCCGGTTCGATCCTCTCACTCATCGATTTCCTTTTTTTTTGTGTTGAATTATTTTTAAAGAATGTACTTTTCTCTTGTATTTTTAGAAGTTCATTGCTTGATCGTTTCATAAATACAAAGGAAATAAAATTTAATAACTGGGTTAATAAATTGGGATCGCAAATTATTAAATCCCTCTCGTGGCCGTGACGGTTAAGGCACTATTACATTCAGGGAATAGATTATGAGTTCTCCGGTTCGATCCTCGCACTCATCGATTTCCTTTTTTTTGTGTTGAATTATTTTTAAAGAATGTACTGTTCTCTTTTATTTTTAGAAGTTCATTGCTTGATCGATTCATAAATACAAACAAATAAAATTTAATAACGGGGTTAATAAATTGGGATACGCAAATTTTTAAAACCTTCTCGTGGTCGTGACGGTTAAGGCACTATTACATTCAGGGAATAGATTATGAGTTCCCCGGTTCGATCCTCTCACTCATCGATTTCTATTTTTTTATGTTGAATTATTTTTAAAGAATGTACTTTTCTCTTGTATTTTTAGAAGTTACTGCTTGATTGATTCATAAATGCAAAGGAAATAAAATTGGGATTATGAGTCTCTTGGGCGTGACGGTTAAGGCACTAGTATATTCCGGGAAAATATTATGAGTTCCCCGGTTCGATCCTCGCACTCATCGATTTCCTTTTTTTTCGTGTTGAATTATTTTTAAAGAATGTACTTTTATCTTGTATTTTTAGAAGTTCACTGTTTGATCGATTCATAAATACAAAGGAAATAAAATTGGGATTATGAGTCTCGTGGCCGTGAGGGTTAAGGCACTAGTACATTCAGGGAATAGATAATGAGTTCCCCGGTTCGATCCTCGCACTCATCGATTTCCTATTTTTTCGTGTTGAATTATTTTTAAAGAATGTACTTTTCTCTTGTATTTTTAGAAGTTACTGCTTGATTGATTCATAAATGCAAAGGAAATAAAATTGGGATTATGAGTCTCGTGGCCGTGACGGTTAAGGCACTAGTACATTCCGGGAAAATATTATGAGTTCCCCGGTTCGATCCTCGCACTCATCGATGTCCTTTTTTTTCGTGTTGAATTATTTTTAAAGAATGTACTTTTCTCTTGTATTTTTAGAAGTTCACTGTTTGATCGATTCATAAATACAAAGGAAATAAAATTGTCATGATGAGTCTCGTGGCCGTGACGGTTAAGGCACTAGTACATTCAGGGAATAGATAATGAGTTCCCCGGTTCGATCCTCGCACTCATCGATTTCCTTTTTTTTGTGTTGAATTATTTTTAAAGAATGTACTGTTCTCTTTTATTTTTAGAAGTTCATTGCTTGATCGATTCATAAATACAAAGGAAATAAAATTTAATAACGGGGTTAATAAATTGGGATCGCAAATTATTAAATCCCTCTCGTGGCCGTGACGGTTAAGGCACTATTACATTCAGGGAATAGATTATGAGTTCTCCGGTTCGATCCTCGCACTCATCGATTTCCTTTTTTTTGTGTTGAATTATTTTTAAAGAATGTACTGTTCTCTTTTATTTTTAGAAGTTCATTGCTTGATCGATTCATAAATACAAATAAATAAAATTTAATAACGTGGTTAATAAATTGGGATACGCAAATTTTTAAAACCTTCTCGTGGTCGTGACGGTTAAGGCACTATTACATTCAGGGAATAGATTATGAGTTCCCCGGTTCGATCCTCTCACTCATCGATTTCCTTTTTTTTATGTTGAATTATTTTTAAAGAATGTACTTTTCTCTTGTA
This sequence comes from Pyrrhosoma nymphula, assembly GCA_963573305.1. Lineage (NCBI taxonomy): Eukaryota > Metazoa > Arthropoda > Insecta > Odonata > Coenagrionidae > Pyrrhosoma > Pyrrhosoma nymphula. The sequence goes on from OY754336.1 coordinate 17,362,751, forward strand.
TTTTTAGAAGTTACTGCTTGATTGATTCATAAATGCAAAGGAAATAAAATTGGGATTATGAATCTCGTGGCCGTGACGGTTAAGGCACTAGCACATTCCGGGAAAATATTATGAGTTCCCCGGTTCGATCCTCGCACTCATCGATTTCCTATTTTTTCGTGTTGAATTATTTTTAAAGAATGTACTTTTCTCTTGTATTTTTAGAAGTTACTGCTTGATTGATTCATAAATACAAAGGAAATAAAATTGGGATTATGAGTCTCGTGGCCGTGACGGTTAAGGAACTAGTACATTCCGGGAAAATATTATGAGTTCCCCGGTTCGTACCTCTCACTCATCGATTTCCTTTTTTTTTGTATTGAATTATTTTTAAAGAATGTACTGTTCTCTTTTATTTTTGAAGTTCATTGCTTGATCGATTCATAAATACAAAGGAAATAAAATTTAATAACGGGGTTAATAAATTGGGATCGCAAATTTTTAAATCCCTCTCGTGGCCGTGACGGTTAAGGCACTTTTACATTCAGGGAATAGATTATGAGTTCCCCGGTTCGATCCTCGCACTCATCGATTTCCTTTTTTTTGTGTTGAATTATTTTTAAAGAATGTACTGTTCTCTTTTATTTTTAGAAGTTCATTGCCTGATCGATTCATAAATACAAAAAAAATAAAATTTAATAACGGGGTTAATAAATTGGGATCGCAAATTATTAAATCCCTCTCATGGCCGTGACGGTTAAGGCTCGAAAGGTTTGACATTCCGGGAAAATATTATGAGTTCCCCGGTTCGATCCTCTCACTCATCGATTTCCTTTTTTTTTGTGTTGAATTATTTTTAAAGAATGTACTTTTCTCTTGTATTTTTAGAAGTTCATTGCTTGATCGTTTCATAAATACAAAGGAAATAAAATTTAATAACTGGGTTAATAAATTGGGATCGCACATTATTAAATCCCTCTCGTGGCCGTGACGGTTAAGGCACTATTACATTCAGGGAATAGATTATGAGTTCTCCGGTTCGATCCTCGCACTCATCGATTTCCTTTTTTTTGTGTTGAATTATTTTTAAAGAATGTACTGTTCTCTTTTATTTTTAGAAGTTCATTGCTTGATCGATTCATAAATACAAACAAATAAAATTTAATAACGGGGTTAATAAATTGGGATACGCAAACTTTTAAAACCTTCTCGTGGTCGTGACGGTTAAGGCACTATTACATTCAGGGAATAGATTATGAGTTCCCCGGTTCGATCCTCTCACTCATCGATTTCTATTTTTTTATGTTGAATTATTTTTAAAGAATGTACTTTTCTCTTGTATTTTTAGAAGTTACTGCTTGATTGATTCATAAATGCAAAGGAAATAAAATTGGTATTATGAGTCTCTTGGGCGTGACGGTTAAGGCACTAGTATATTCCGGGAAAATATTATGAGTTCCCCGGTTCGATCCTCGCACTCATCGATTTCCTTTTTTTTTCGTGTTGAATTATTTTTAAAGAATGTACTTTTATCTTGTATTTTTAGAAGTTCACTGTTTGATCGATTCATAAATACAAAGGAAATAAAATTGTCATGATGAGTCTCGTGGCCGTGAGGGTTAAGGCACTAGTACATTCAGGGAATATATAATGAGTTCCCCGGTTCGATCCTCGCACTCATCGATTTCCTATTTTTTCGTGTTGAATTATTTTTAAAGAATGTACTTTTCTCTTGTATTTTTAGAAGTTACTGCTTGATTGATTCATAAATACAAAGGAAATAAAATTGGGATTATGAGTCTCGTGGCCGTGACGGTTAAGGCACTAGTACATTCCGGGAAAATATTATGAGTTCCCCGGTTCGATCCTCTCACTCATCGATTTCCTTTTTTTTTGTATTGAATTATTTTTAAAGAATGTACTGTTCTCTTTTATTTTAAGAAGTTCATTGCTTGATCGATTCATAAATACAAAGGAAATAAAATTCAATAACGGGGTTAATAAATTGGGATCGCAAATTTTTAAATCCCTCTCGTGGCCGTGACGGTTAAGGCATTATTACATTCAGGGAATAGATTATGAGTTCCCCGGATCGATCCTCGCACTCATCGATTTCCTTTTTTTTTGTGTTGAATTATTTTTAAAGAATGTACTTTTCTCTTGTATTTTTAGAAGTTCATTGCTTGATCGATTCATAAATACAAAGGAAATAAAATTTAATAACTGGGTTAATAAATTGGGATCGCAAATTATTAAATCCCTCTCGTGGCCGTGACGGTTAAGGCACTATTACATTCAGGGAATAGATTATGAGTTCCCCGGTTCGATCCTCTCACTCATCGATTTCCTTTTTTTTTTATTGAATTATTTTTAAAGAATGTACTGTTCTCTTTTATTTTTAGAAGTTCATTGCTTGATCGATTCATAAATACAAAGGAAATAAAATTTAATAACGGGGTTAATAAATTGGGATCGCAAATTTTTAAATCCCTCTCGTGGCCGTGACGGTTAAGGCACTATTACATTCAGGGAATAGATTATGAGTTCCCCGGTTCGACCCTCTCACTCATCGATTTCCTTTTTTTTGTGTTGAATTATTTTTAAAGAATGTACTTTTCTCTTGTATTTTTAGAAGTTCATTGCTTGATCGATTCATAAATACAAAGGAAATAAAATTTAATAACTGGGTTAATAAATTGGGATCGCAAATTATTAAATCCCTCTCGTGGCCGTGACGGTTAAGGCACTATTACATTCAGGGAATAGATTATGAGTTCCCCGGTTCGATCCTCGCACTCATCGATTTCCTTTTTTTGTGTTGAATTATTTTTAAAGAATGTACTGTTCTCTTTTATTTTTAGAAGTTCATTGCTTGATCGATTCATAAATACAAATAAATAAAATTTAATAACGGGGTTAATAAATTGGGATACGCAAATTTTTAAAACCTTCTCGTGGCCGTGACGGTTAAGGCACTATTACATTCATGGAATAGATTATGAGTTCCCCGGTTCGATCCTCTCACTCATCGATTTCCTTTTTTTTATGTTGAATTTTTTTTAAAGAATGTACTTCTCTTGTATTTTTAGAAGTTACTGCTTGATTGATTCATAAATGCAAAGGAAATAAAATTGGGATTATGAGTCTCGTGGCCGTGACGGTTAAGGCACTAGTACATTCCGGGAAAATATTATGAGTTCCCCGGTTCGATCCTCGCTATCATCGAGTTCCTTTTTTTTCGTGTTGAATTATTTTTAAAGAATGTACTTTTCTCTTGTATTTTTAGAAGTTCACTGTTTGATCGATTCATAAATACAAAGGAAATAAAATTGTCATGATGAGTCTCGTGGCCGTGACGGTTAAGGCACTAGTACATTCAGGGAATAGATAATGAGTTCCCCGGTTCGATCCTCGCACTCATCGATTTCCTATTTTTTCGTGTTGAATTATTTTTAAAGAATGTACTTTTCTCTTGTATTTTTAGAAGTTACTGCTTGATTGATTTATAAATACAAAGGAAATAAAATTGGGATTATGAGTCTCGTGGCCGTGACGGTTAAGGCACTAGTACATTCCGGGAAAATATTATGAGTTCCCCGGTTCGATCCTCTCACTCATCGATTTCCTTATTTTTTGTATTGAATTATTTTTAAAGAATGTACTGTTCTCTTTTATTTTAAGAAGTTCATTGCTTGATCGATTCATAAATACAAAGGAAATAAAATTTAATAACGGGGTTAATAAATTGGGATCGCAAATTTTTAAATCCCTCTCGTGGCCGTGACGGTTAAGGCACTTTTACATTCAGGGAATAGATTATGAGTTCCCCGGTTCGATCCTCGCACTCATCGATTTCCTTTTTTTTGTGTTGAATTATTTTTAAAGAATGTACTGTTCTCTTTTATTTTTAGAAGTTCATTGCTTGATCGATTCATAAATACAAAGGAAATAAAATTTAATAACGGGGTAATAAATTGGGATCGCAAATTATTAAATCCCTCTCATGACCGTGACGGTTAAGGCTCGAAAGGTTTGACATTCCGGGAAAATATTATGAGTTCCCCGGTTCGATCCTCTCACTCATCGATTTCCTTTTTTTTTGTGTTGAATTATTTTTAAAGAATGTACTTTTCTCTTGTATTTTTAGAAGTTCATTGCTTGATCGTTTCATAAATACAAAGGAAATAAAATTTAATAACTGGGTTAATAAATTGGGATCGCAAATTATTAAATCCCTCTCGTGGCCGTGACGGTTAAGGCACTATTACATTCAGGGAATAGATTATGAGTTCTCCGGTTCGATCCTCGCACTCATCGATTTCCTTTTTTTTGTGTTGAATTATTTTTAAAGAATGTACTGTTCTCTTTTATTTTTAGAAGTTCATTGCTTGATCGATTCATAAATACAAACAAATAAAATTTAATAACGGGGTTAATAAATTGGGATACGCAAATTTTTAAAACCTTCTCGTGGTCGTGACGGTTAAGGCACTATTACATTCAGGGAATAGATTATGAGTTCCCCGGTTCGATCCTCTCACTCATCGATTTCTATTTTTTTATGTTGAATTATTTTTAAAGAATGTACTTTTCTCTTGTATTTTTAGAAGTTACTGCTTGATTGATTCATAAATGCAAAGGAAATAAAATTGGGATTATGAGTCTCTTGGGCGTGACGGTTAAGGCACTAGTATATTCCGGGAAAATATTATGAGTTCCCCGGTTCGATCCTCGCACTCATCGATTTCCTTTTTTTTCGTGTTGAATTATTTTTAAAGAATGTACTTTTATCTTGTATTTTTAGAAGTTCACTGTTTGATCGATTCATAAATACAAAGGAAATAAAATTGGGATTATGAGTCTCGTGGCCGTGAGGGTTAAGGCACTAGTACATTCAGGGAATAGATAATGAGTTCCCCGGTTCGATCCTCGCACTCATCGATTTCCTATTTTTTCGTGTTGAATTATTTTTAAAGAATGTACTTTTCTCTTGTATTTTTAGAAGTTACTGCTTGATTGATTCATAAATGCAAAGGAAATAAAATTGGGATTATGAGTCTCGTGGCCGTGACGGTTAAGGCACTAGTACATTCCGGGAAAATATTATGAGTTCCCCGGTTCGATCCTCGCACTCATCGATGTCCTTTTTTTTCGTGTTGAATTATTTTTAAAGAATGTACTTTTCTCTTGTATTTTTAGAAGTTCACTGTTTGATCGATTCATAAATACAAAGGAAATAAAATTGTCATGATGAGTCTCGTGGCCGTGACGGTTAAGGCACTAGTACATTCAGGGAATAGATAATGAGTTCCCCGGTTCGATCCTCGCACTCATCGATTTCCTTTTTTTTGTGTTGAATTATTTTTAAAGAATGTACTGTTCTCTTTTATTTTTAGAAGTTCATTGCTTGATCGATTCATAAATACAAAGGAAATAAAATTTAATAACGGGGTTAATAAATTGGGATCGCAAATTATTAAATCCCTCTCGTGGCCGTGACGGTTAAGGCACTATTACATTCAGGGAATAGATTATGAGTTCTCCGGTTCGATCCTCGCACTCATCGATTTCCTTTTTTTTGTGTTGAATTATTTTTAAAGAATGTACTGTTCTCTTTTATTTTTAGAAGTTCATTGCTTGATCGATTCATAAATACAAATAAATAAAATTTAATAACGTGGTTAATAAATTGGGATACGCAAATTTTTAAAACCTTCTCGTGGTCGTGACGGTTAAGGCACTATTACATTCAGGGAATAGATTATGAGTTCCCCGGTTCGATCCTCTCACTCATCGATTTCCTTTTTTTTATGTTGAATTATTTTTAAAGAATGTACTTTTCTCTTGTATTTTTAGAAGTTACTGCTTGATTGATTCATAAATGCAAAGGAAATAAAATTGGGATTATGAATCTCGTGGCCGTGACGGTTAAGGCACTAGCACATTCCGGGAAAATATTATGAGTTCCCCGGTTCGATCCTCGCACTCATCGATTTCCTATTTTTTCGTGTTGAATTATTTTTAAAGAATGTACTTTTCTCTTGTATTTTTAGAAGTTACTGCTTGATTGATTCATAAATACAAAGGAAATAAAATTGGGATTATGAGTCTCGTGGCCGTGACGGTTAAGGAACTAGTACATTCCGGGAAAATATTATGAGTTCCCCGGTTCGTACCTCTCACTCATCGATTTCCTTTTTTTTTGTATTGAATTATTTTTAAAGAATGTACTGTTCTCTTTTATTTTAAGAAGTTCATTGCTTGATCGATTCATAAATACAAAGGAAATAAAATTTAATAACGGGGTTAATAAATTGGGATCGCAAATTTTTAAATCCCTCTCGTGGCCGTGACGGTTAAGGCACTATTACATTCAGGGAATAGATTATGAGTTCCCCGGTTCGATCCTCGCACTCATCGATTTCCTTTTTTTTGTGTTGAATTATTTTTAAAGAATGTACTGTTCTCTTTTATTTTTAGAAGTTCATTGCCTGATCGATTCATAAATACAAAAAAAATAAAATTTAATAACGGGGTTAATAAATTGGGATCGCAAATTATTAAATCCCTCTCATGGCCGTGACGGTTAAGGCTCGAAAGGTTTGACATTCCGGGAAAATATTATGAGTTCCCCGGTTCGATCCTCTCACTCATCGATTTCCTTTTTTTTTGTGTTGAATTATTTTTAAAGAATGTACTTTTCTCTTGTATTTTTAGAAGTTCATTGCTTGATCGTTTCATAAATACAAAGGAAATAAAATTTAATAACTGGGTTAATAAATTGGGATCGCAAATTATTAAATCCCTCTCGTGGCCGTGACGGTTAAGGCACTATTACATTCAGGGAATAGATTATGAGTTCTCCGGTTCGATCCTCGCACTCATCGATTTCCTTTTTTTTGTGTTGAATTATTTTTAAAGAATGTACTGTTCTCTTTTATTTTTAGAAGTTCATTGCTTGATCGATTCATAAATACAAACAAATAAAATTTAATAACGGGGTTAATAAATTGGGATACGCAAACTTTTAAAACCTTCTCGTGGTCGTGACGGTTAAGGCACTATTACATTCAGGGAATAGATTATGAGTTCCCCGGTTCGATCCTCTCACTCATCGATTTCTATTTTTTTATGTTGAATTATTTTTAAAGAATGTACTTTTCTCTTGTATTTTTAGAAGTTACTGCTTGATTGATTCATAAATGCAAAGGAAATAAAATTGGTATTATGAGTCTCTTGGGCGTGACGGTTAAGGCACTAGTATATTCCGGGAAAATATTATGAGTTCCCCGGTTCGATCCTCGCACTCATCGATTTCCTTTTTTTTTCGTGTTGAATTATTTTTAAAGAATGTACTTTTATCTTGTATTTTTAGAAGTTCACTGTTTGATCGATTCATAAATACAAAGGAAATAAAATTGTCATGATGAGTCTCGTGGCCGTGAGGGTTAAGGCACTAGTACATTCAGGGAATAGATAATGAGTTCCCCGGTTCGATCCTCGCACTCATCGATTTCCTATTTTTTCGTGTTGAATTATTTTTAAAGAATGTACTTTTCTCTTGTATTTTTAGAAGTTACTGCTTGATTGATTCATAAATACAAAGGAAATAAAATTGGGATTATGAGTCTCGTGGCCGTGACGGTTAAGGCACTAGTACATTCCGGGAAAATATTATGAGTTCCCCGGTTCGATCCTCTCACTCATCGATTTCCTTTTTTTTTGTATTGAATTATTTTTAAAGAATGTACTGTTCTCTTTTATTTTAAGAAGTTCATTGCTTGATCGATTCATAAATACAAAGGAAATAAAATTCAATAACGGGGTTAATAAATTGGGATCGCAAATTTTTAAATCCCTCTCGTGGCCGTGACGGTTAATGCACTATTACATTCAGGGAATAGATTATGAGTTCCCCGGATCGATCCTCGCACTCATCGATTTCCTTTTTTTTTGTGTTGAATTATTTTTAAAGAATGTACTTTTCTCTTGTATTTTTAGAAGTTCATTGCTTGATCGATTCATAAATACAAAGGAAATAAAATTTAATAACTGGGTTAATAAATTGGGATCGCAAATTATTAAATCCCTCTCGTGGCCGTGACGGTTAAGGCACTATTACATTCAGGGAATAGATTATGAGTTCCCCGGTTCGATCCTCTCACTCATCGATTTCCTTTTTTTTTTATTGAATTATTTTTAAAGAATGTACTGTTCTCTTTTATTTTTAGAAGTTCATTGCTTGATCGATTCATAAATACAAAGGAAATAAAATTTAATAACGGGGTTAATAAATTGGGATCGCAAATTTTTAAATCCCTCTCGTGGCCGTGACGGTTAAGGCACTATTACATTCAGGGAATAGATTATGAGTTCCCCGGTTCGACCCTCTCACTCATCGATTTCCTTTTTTTTGTGTTGAATTATTTTTAAAGAATGTACTTTTCTCTTGTATTTTTAGAAGTTCATTGCTTGATCGATTCATAAATACAAAGGAAATAAAATTTAATAACTGGGTTAATAAATTGGGATCGCAAATTATTAAATCCCTCTCGTGGCCGTGACGGTTAAGGCACTATTACATTCAGGGAATAGATTATGAGTTCCCCGGTTCGATCCTCGCACTCATCGATTTCCTTTTTTTGTGTTGAATTATTTTTAAAGAATGTACTGTTCTCTTTTATTTTTAGAAGTTCATTGCTTGATCGATTCATAAATACAAATAAATAAAATTTAATAACGGGGTTAATAAATTGGGATACGCAAATTTTTAAAACCTTCTCGTGGCCGTGACGGTTAAGGCACTATTACATTCATGGAATAGATTATGAGTTCCCCGGTTCGATCCTCTCACTCATCGATTTCCTTTTTTTTATGTTGAATTTTTTTTAAAGAATGTACTTCTCTTGTATTTTTAGAAGTTACTGCTTGATTGATTCATAAATGCAAAGGAAATAAAATTGGGATTATGAGTCTCGTGGCCGTGACGGTTAAGGCACTAGTACATTCCGGGAAAATATTATGAGTTCCCCGGTTCGATCCTCGCTATCATCGATTTCCTTTTTTTTCGTGTTGAATTATTTTTAAAGAATGTACTTTTCTCTTGTATTTTTAGAAGTTCACTGTTTGATCGATTCATAAATACAAAGGAAATAAAATTGTCATGATGAGTCTCGTGGCCGTGACGGTTAAGGCACTAGTACATTCAGGGAATAGATAATGAGTTCCCCGGTTCGATCCTCGCACTCATCGATTTCCTTTTTTTTCGTGTTGAATTATTTTTAAAGAATGTACTTTTCTCTTGTATTTTTAGAAGTTACTGCTTGATTGATTCATAAATACAAAGGAAATAAAATTGGGATTATGAGTCTCGTGGCCGTGACGGTTAAGGCACTAGTACATTCCGGGAAAATATTATGAGTTCCCCGGTTCGATCCTCTCACTCATCGATTTCCTTATTTTTTGTATTGAATTATTTTTAAAGAATGTACTGTTCTCTTTTATTTTAAGAAGTTCATTGCTTGATCGATTCATAAATACAAAGGAAATAAAATTTAATAACGGGGTTAATAAATTGGGATCGCAAATTTTTAAATCCCTCTCGTGGCCGTGACGGTTAAGGCACTATTACTTTCAGGGAATAGATTATGAGTTCCCCGGTTCGATCCTCGCACTCATCGATTTCCTTTTTTTTGTGTTGAATTATTTTTAAAGAATGTACTTTTCTCTTGTATTTTTAGAAGTTCATTGCTTGATCGATTCATAAATACAAAGGAAATAAAATTTAATAACTGGGTTAATAAATTGGGATCGCAAATTATTAAATCCCTCTCGTGGCCGTGACGGTTAAGGCACTATTACATTCAGGGAATAGATTATGAGTTCCCCGGTTCGATCCTCGCACTCATCGATTTCCTTTTTTTTCGTGTTGAATTATTTTTAAAGAATGTACTTTTCTCTTGTATTTTTAGAAGTTCACTGTTTGATCGATTCATAAATACAAAGGAAATAAAATTTAATAACGGGGTTAATAAATTGGGATACGCAAATTTTTAAAACCTTCTCGTGGCCGTGACGGTTAAGGCACTATTACATTCAGGGAATAGATTATGAGTTCCCCGGTTCGATCCTCTCACTCATCGATTTCCTTTTTTTTATGTTGAATTTTTTTTAAAGAATGTACTTCTCTTGTATTTTTAGAAGTTACTGCTTGATTGATTCATAAATGCAAAGGAAATAAAATTGGGATTATGAGTCTCGTGGCCGTGACGGTTAAGGCACTAGTACATTCCGGGAAAATATTATGAGTTCCCCGGTTCGATCCTCGCTATCATCGATTTCCTTTTTTTTCGTGTTGAATTATTTTTAAAGAATGTACTTTTCTCTTGTATTTTTAGAAGTTCACTGTTTGATCGATTCATAAATACAAAGGAAATAAAATTGTCATGATGAGTCTCGTGGCCGTGACGGTTAAGGCACTAGTACATTCAGGGAATAGATAATGAGTTCCCCGGTTCGATCCTCGCACTCATCGATTTCCTATTTTTTCGTGTTGAATTATTTTTAAAGAATGTACTTTTCTCTTGTATTTTTAGAAGTTACTGCTTGATTGATTCATAAATACAAAGGAAATAAAATTGGGATTATGAGTCTCGTGGCCGTGACGGTTAAGGCACTAGTACATTCCGGGAAAATATTATGAGTTCCCCGGTTCGATCCTCTCACTCATCGATTTCCTTATTTTTTGTATTGAATTATTTTTAAAGAATGTACTGTTCTCTTTTATTTTAAGAAGTTCATTGCTTGATCGATTCATAAATACAAAGGAAATAAAATTTAATAACGGGGTTAATAAATTGGGATCGCAAATTTTTAAATCCCTCTCGTGGCCGTGACGGTTAAGGCACTATTACTTTCAGGGAATAGATTATGAGTTCCCCGGTTCGATCCTCGCACTCATCGATTTCCTTTTTTTTGTGTTGAATTATTTTTAAAGAATGTACTGTTCTCTTTTATTTTTAGAAGTTCATTGCTTGATCGATTCATAAATACAAAGGAAATAAAATTTAATAACGGGGTTAATAAATTGGGATCGCAAATTATTAAATCCCTCTCATGGCCGTGACGGTTAAGGCTCGAAAGGTTTGACATTCCGGGAAAATATTATGAGTTCCCCGGTTCGATCCTCGCACTCATCGATTTCCTATTTTTTCGTGTTGAATTATTTTTAAAGAATGTACTTTTCTCTTGTATTTTTAGAAGTTACTGCTTGATTGATTCAGAAATACAAAGGAAATATATTTTGGGATTATGAGTCTCGTGGCCGTGACGGTTAAGGCACTAGTACATTCCGGGAAAATATTATGAGTTCCCCGGTTCGATCCTCTCACTCATCGATTTCCTTTTTTTTTGTATTGAATTATTTTTAAAGAATGTACTGTTCTCTTTTATTTTAAGAAGTTCATTGCTTGATCGATTCATAAATACAAAGGAAATAAAATTTAATAACGGGGTTAATAAATTGGGATCGCAAATTTTTAAATCCCTCTCGTGGCCGTGACGGTTAAGGCACTATTACATTCAGGGAATAGATTATGAGTTCCCCGGTTCGATCCTCGCACTTATCGATTTTCTTTTTTTTTGTGCTGAATTATATTTAAAAAATGTACTGTTCTCTTTTATTTTTAGAAGTTTATTGCTTGATCGATTCATAAATACAAAGGAAATAAAATTTAATAACGGGGTTAATAAATTGGCATCGCAAATTTTTAAATCCCTCTCGTGGCCGTGACGGTTAAGGCACTATTACATTCAGGGAATAGATTATGAGTTCCCCGGTTCGATCCTCTCACTCATCGATTTCCTTTTTTTTTTGTATTGAATTATTTTTAAAGAATGTACTTTTCTCTTGTATTTTTAGAAGTTCATTGCTTGATCAATTCATAAATACAAAGGAAATAAAATTTAATAACTGGGTTAATAAATTGGGATCGCAAATTATTAAATCCCTCTCGTGGCCGTGACGGTTAAGGCACTATTACATTCAGGGAATAGATTATGAGTTCCCCGGTTCGATCCTCGCACTCATCGATTTCCTTTTTTTTGTGTTGAATTATTTTTAAAGAATGTACTGTTCTCTTTTATTTTTAGATGTTCATTGCTTGATCGATTCATAAATACAAATAAATAAAATTTAATAACGGGGTTAATAAATTGGGATACGCAAATTTTTAAAACCTTCTCGTGGCCGTGACGGTTAAGGCACTATTACATTCAGGGAATAGATTATGAGTTCCCCGGTTCGATCCTCTCACTCATCGATATCCTTTTTTTTATGTTGAATTATTTTTAAAGAATGTACTTTTCTCTTGTATTTTTAGAAGTTACTGCTTGATTGATTCATAAATGCAAAGGAAATAAAATTGGGATTATGAGTCTCGTGGCCGTGACGGTTAAGGCACTAGTACATTCCGGGAAAATATTATGAGTTCCCCGGTTCGATCCTCGCACTCATCGATTTCCTTTTTTTTCGTGTTGAATTATTTTTAAAGAATGTACTTTTCTCTTGTATTTTTAGAAGTTCACTGTTTGATCGATTCATAAATACAAAGGAAATAAAATTGTCATGATGAGTCTCGTGGCCGTGACGGTTAAGGCACTATTACATTCAGGGAATAGATTATGAGTTCCCCGGTTCGATCCTCGCACTCATCGATTTCCTTTTTTTTTGTGTTGAATTATTTTTAAAGAATGTACTTTTCTCTTGTATTTTTAGAAGTTCATTGCTTCATCGATTCATAAATACAAAGGAAATAAAATTTAATAACTGGGTTAATAAATTGGGATCGCAAATTATTAAATCCCTCTCATGGCCGTGACAGTTAAGGCACTATTACATTCAGGGAATAGATTGAGTTCCCCGGTTCGATCCTCGCACTCATCGATTTCCTTTTTTTTGTGTTGAATTATTTTTAAAGAATGTACTGTTCTCTTTTATTTTTAGAAGTTCATTGCTTGATCGATTCATAAATACAAAGGAAATAAAATTTAATAACGGGGTTAATAAATTGGCATCGCAAATTTTTAAATCCCTCTCGTGGCCGTGACGGTTAAGGCACTATTACATTCAGGGAATAGATTATGAGTTCCCCGGTTCGATCCTCGCACTCATCGATTTCCTTTTTTTTGTGTTGAATTATTTTTAAAGAATGTACTGTTCTCTTTTATTTTTAGAAGTTCATTGCTTGATCGATTCATAAATACAAAGGAAATAAAATTTAATAACGGGGTTAATAAATTGGCATCACAATTTTTTAAATCCCTCTCGTGGCCGTGACGGTTAAGGCACTATTACATTCAGGGAATAGATTATGAGTTCCCCGGTTCGATCCTCTCACTCATCGATTTCCTTTTTTTTTGTATTGAATTATTTTTAAAGAATGTACTGTTCTTTTTCATTTTTAGAAGTTCATTGCTTGATCGATTCATAAATACAAAGGAAATAAAATTTAATAACGGGGTTAATAAATTGGGATCGCAAATTTTTAAATCCCTCTCGTGGCCGTGACGGTTAAGGCACTATTACATTCAGGGAATAGATTATGAGTTCCCCGGTTCGATCCTCTCACTCATCGATTTCCTTTTTTTTTGTGTTGAATTATTTTTAAAGAATGTACTTTTCTCTTGTATTTTTAGAATTTCATTGCTTGATCGATTCATAAATACAAAGGAAATAAAATTTAATAACTGGGTTAATATATTGGGATCGCAAATTATTAAATCCCTCTCGTGGCCGTGACGGTTAAGGCATTATTACATTCAGGGAATAGATTATGAGTTCCCCGGTTCGATCCTCGCACTCATCGATTTCCTTTTTTTTGTGTTGAATTATTTTTAAAGAATGTACTGTTCTCTTTTATTTTTAGAAGTTCATTGCTTGATCGATTCATAAATACAAATAAATAAAATTTAATAACGGGGTTAATAAATTGGGATACGCAAATTTTTAAAACCTTCTCGTGGCCGTGACGGTTAAGGCACTATTACATTCAGGGAATAGATTATGAGTTCCCCGGTTCGATCCTCTCACTCATCGATTTCCTTTTTTTATGTTGAATTATTTTTAAAGAATGTACTTTTCTCTTGTATTTTTAGAAGTTACTGCTTGATTGATTCATAAATGCAAAGGAAATAAAATTGGGATTATGAGTCTCGTGGCCGTGACGGTTAAGGCACTAGTACATTCCGGGAAAATATTATGAGTTCCCCGGTTCGATCCTCGCACTCATCGATTTCCTTTTTTTTCGTGTTGAATTATTTTTAAAGAATGTACTTTTCTCTTGTATTTTTAGAAGTTCACTGTTTGATCGATTCATAAATACAAAGGAAATAAAATTGTCATGATGAGTCTCGTGGCCGTGACGGTTAAGGCACTAGTACATTCAGGGAATAGATAATGAGTTCCCCGGTTCGATCCTCGCACTCATCGATTTCCTTTTTTTTGTGTTGAATTATTTTTAAAGAATGTACTGTTCTCTTTTATTTTTAGAAGTTCATTGCTTGATCGATTCATAAATACAAAGGAAATAAAATTTAATAACGGGGTTAATAAATTGGGATCGCAAATTATTAAATCCCTCTCGTGGCCGTGACGGTTAAGGCACTATTACATTCAGGGAATAGATTATGAGTTCTCCGGTTCGATCCTCGCACTCATCGATTTCCTTTTTTTTGTGTTGAATTATTTTTAAAGAATGTACTGTTCTCTTTTATTTTTAGAAGTTCATTGCTTGATCGATTCATAAATACAAATAAATAAAATTTAATAACGTGGTTAATAAATTGGGATACGCAAATTTTTAAAACCTTCTCGTGGTCGTGACGGTTAAGGCACTATTACATTCAGGGAATAGATTATGAGTTCCCCGGTTCGATCCTCTCACTCATCGATTTCCTTTTTTTTATGTTGAATTATTTTTAAAGAATGTACTTTTCTCTTGTATTTTTAGAAGTTACTGCTTGATTGATTCATAAATGCAAAGGAAATAAAATTGGGATTATGAATCTCGTGGCCGTGACGGTTAAGGCACTAGCACATTCCGGGAAAATATTATGAGTTCCCCGGTTCGATCCTCGCACTCATCGATTTCCTATTTTTTCGTGTTGAATTATTTTTAAAGAATGTACTTTTCTCTTGTATTTTTAGAAGTTACTGCTTGATTGATTCATAAATACAAAGGAAATAAAATTGGGATTATGAGTCTCGTGGCCGTGACGGTTAAGGAACTAGTACATTCCGGGAAAATATTATGAGTTCCCCGGTTCGTACCTCTCACTCATCGATTTCCTTTTTTTTTGTATTGAATTATTTTTAAAGAATGTACTGTTCTCTTTTATTTTAAGAAGTTCATTGCTTGATCGATTCATAAATACAAAGGAAATAAAATTTAATAACGGGGTTAATAAATTGGGATCGCAAATTTTTAAATCCCTCTCGTGGCCGTGACGGTTAAGGCACTATTACATTCAGGGAATAGATTATGAGTTCCCCGGTTCGATCCTCGCACTCATCGATTTCCTTTTTTTTGTGTTGAATTATTTTTAAAGAATGTACTGTTCTCTTTTATTTTTAGAAGTTCATTGCCTGATCGATTCATAAATACAAAAAAAATAAAATTTAATAACGGGGTTAATAAATTGGGATCGCAAATTATTAAATCCCTCTCATGGCCGTGACGGTTAAGGCTCGAAAGGTTTGACATTCCGGGAAAATATTATGAGTTCCCCGGTTCGATCCTCTCACTCATCGATTTCCTTTTTTTTTGTATTGAATTATTTTTAAAGAATGTACTGTTCTTTTTCATTTTTAGAAGTTCATTGCTTGATCGATTCATAAATACAAAGGAAATAAAATTTAATAACGGGGTTAATAAATTGGGATCGCAAATTTTTAAATCCCTCTCGTGGCCGTGACGGTTAAGGCACTATTACATTCAGGGAATAGATTATGAGTTCCCCGGTTCGATCCTCTCACTCATCGATTTCCTTTTTTTTTGTGTTGAATTATTTTTAAAGAATGTACTTTTCTCTTGTATTTTTAGAATTTCATTGCTTGATCGATTCATAAATACAAAGGAAATAAAATTTAATAACTGGGTTAATATATTGGGATCGCAAATTATTAAATCCCTCTCGTGGCCGTGACGGTTAAGGCATTATTACATTCAGGGAATAGATTATGAGTTCCCCGGTTCGATCCTCGCACTCATCGATTTCCTTTTTTTTGTGTTGAATTATTTTTAAAGAATGTACTGTTCTCTTTTATTTTTAGAAGTTCATTGCTTGATCGATTCATAAATACAAATAAATAAAATTTAATAACGGGGTTAATAAATTGGGATACGCAAATTTTTAAAACCTTCTCGTGGCCGTGACGGTTAAGGCACTATTACATTCAGGGAATAGATTATGAGTTCCCCGGTTCGATCCTCTCACTCATCGATTTCCTTTTTTTATGTTGAATTATTTTTAAAGAATGTACTTTTCTCTTGTATTTTTAGAAGTTACTGCTTGATTGATTCATAAATGCAAAGGAAATAAAATTGGGATTATGAGTCTCGTGGCCGTGACGGTTAAGGCACTAGTACATTCCGGGAAAATATTATGAGTTCCCCGGTTCGATCCTCGCACTCATCGATTTCCTTTTTTTTCGTGTTGAATTATTTTTAAAGAATGTACTTTTCTCTTGTATTTTTAGAAGTTCACTGTTTGATCGATTCATAAATACAAAGGAAATAAAATTGTCATGATGAGTCTCGTGGCCGTGACGGTTAAGGCACTAGTACATTCAGGGAATAGATAATGAGTTCCCCGGTTCGATCCTCGCACTCATCGATTTCCTTTTTTTTGTGTTGAATTATTTTTAAAGAATGTACTGTTCTCTTTTATTTTTAGAAGTTCATTGCTTGATCGATTCATAAATACAAAGGAAATAAAATTTAATAACGGGGTTAATAAATTGGGATCGCAAATTATTAAATCCCTCTCGTGGCCGTGACGGTTAAGGCACTATTACATTCAGGGAATAGATTATGAGTTCTCCGGTTCGATCCTCGCACTCATCGATTTCCTTTTTTTTGTGTTGAATTATTTTTAAAGAATGTACTGTTCTCTTTTATTTTTAGAAGTTCATTGCTTGATCGATTCATAAATACAAATAAATAAAATTTAATAACGTGGTTAATAAATTGGGATACGCAAATTTTTAAAACCTTCTCGTGGTCGTGACGGTTAAGGCACTATTACATTCAGGGAATAGATTATGAGTTCCCCGGTTCGATCCTCTCACTCATCGATTTCCTTTTTTTTATGTTGAATTATTTTTAAAGAATGTACTTTTCTCTTGTATTTTTAGAAGTTACTGCTTGATTGATTCATAAATGCAAAGGAAATAAAATTGGGATTATGAATCTCGTGGCCGTGACGGTTAAGGCACTAGCACATTCCGGGAAAATATTATGAGTTCCCCGGTTCGATCCTCGCACTCATCGATTTCCTATTTTTTCGTGTTGAATTATTTTTAAAGAATGTACTTTTCTCTTGTATTTTTAGAAGTTACTGCTTGATTGATTCATAAATACAAAGGAAATAAAATTGGGATTATGAGTCTCGTGGCCGTGACGGTTAAGGAACTAGTACATTCCGGGAAAATATTATGAGTTCCCCGGTTCGTACCTCTCACTCATCGATTTCCTTTTTTTTTGTATTGAATTATTTTTAAAGAATGTACTGTTCTCTTTTATTTTAAGAAGTTCATTGCTTGATCGATTCATAAATACAAAGGAAATAAAATTTAATAACGGGGTTAATAAATTGGGATCGCAAATTTTTAAATCCCTCTCGTGGCCGTGACGGTTAAGGCACTATTACATTCAGGGAATAGATTATGAGTTCCCCGGTTCGATCCTCGCACTCATCGATTTCCTTTTTTTTGTGTTGAATTATTTTTAAAGAATGTACTGTTCTCTTTTATTTTTAGAAGTTCATTGCCTGATCGATTCATAAATACAAAAAAAATAAAATTTAATAACGGGGTTAATAAATTGGGATCGCAAATTATTAAATCCCTCTCATGGCCGTGACGGTTAAGGCTCGAAAGGTTTGACATTCCGGGAAAATATTATGAGTTCCCCGGTTCGATCCTCTCACTCATCGATTTCCTTTTTTTTTGTGTTGAATTATTTTTAAAGAATGTACTTTTCTCTTGTATTTTTAGAAGTTCATTGCTTGATCGTTTCATAAATACAAAGGAAATAAAATTTAATAACTGGGTTAATAAATTGGGATCGCAAATTATTAAATCCCTCTCGTGGCCGTGACGGTTAAGGCACTATTACATTCAGGGAATAGATTATGAGTTCTCCGGTTCGATCCTCGCACTCATCGATTTCCTTTTTTTTGTGTTGAATTATTTTTAAAGAATGTACTGTTCTCTTTTATTTTTAGAAGTTCATTGCTTGATCGATTCATAAATACAAACAAATAAAATTTAATAACGGGGTTAATAAATTGGGATACGCAAACTTTTAAAACCTTCTCGTGGTCGTGACGGTTAAGGCACTATTACATTCAGGGAATAGATTATGAGTTCCCCGGTTCGATCCTCTCACTCATCGATTTCTATTTTTTTATGTTGAATTATTTTTAAAGAATGTACTTTTCTCTTGTATTTTTAGAAGTTACTGCTTGATTGATTCATAAATGCAAAGGAAATAAAATTGGTATTATGAGTCTCTTGGGCGTGACGGTTAAGGCACTAGTATATTCCGGGAAAATATTATGAGTTCCCCGGTTCGATCCTCGCACTCATCGATTTCCTTTTTTTTTCGTGTTGAATTATTTTTAAAGAATGTACTTTTATCTTGTATTTTTAGAAGTTCACTGTTTGATCGATTCATAAATACAAAGGAAATAAAATTGTCATGATGAGTCTCGTGGCCGTGAGGGTTAAGGCACTAGTACATTCAGGGAATAGATAATGAGTTCCCCGGTTCGATCCTCGCACTCATCGATTTCCTATTTTTTCGTGTTGAATTATTTTTAAAGAATGTACTTTTCTCTTGTATTTTTAGAAGTTACTGCTTGATTGATTCATAAATACAAAGGAAATAAAATTGGGATTATGAGTCTCGTGGCCGTGACGGTTAAGGCACTAGTACATTCCGGGAAAATATTATGAGTTCCCCGGTTCGATCCTCTCACTCATCGATTTCCTTTTTTTTTGTATTGAATTATTTTTAAAGAATGTACTGTTCTCTTTTATTTTAAGAAGTTCATTGCTTGATCGATTCATAAATACAAAGGAAATAAAATTCAATAACGGGGTTAATAAATTGGGATCGCAAATTTTTAAATCCCTCTCGTGGCCGTGACGGTTAAGGCACTATTACATTCAGGGAATAGATTATGAGTTCCCCGGATCGATCCTCGCACTCATCGATTTCCTTTTTTTTTGTGTTGAATTATTTTTAAAGAATGTACTTTTCTCTTGTATTTTTAGAAGTTCATTGCTTGATCGATTCATAAATACAAAGGAAATAAAATTTAATAACTGGGTTAATAAATTGGGATCGCAAATTATTAAATCCCTCTCGTGGCCGTGACGGTTAAGGCACTATTACATTCAGGGAATAGATTATGAGTTCCCCGGTTCGATCCTCTCACTCATCGATTTCCTTTTTTTTTTATTGAATTATTTTTAAAGAATGTACTGTTCTCTTTTATTTTTAGAAGTTCATTGCTTGATCGATTCATAAATACAAAGGAAATAAAATTTAATAACGGGGTTAATAAATTGGGATCGCAAATTTTTAAATCCCTCTCGTGGCCGTGACGGTTAAGGCACTATTACATTCAGGGAATAGATTATGAGTTCCCCGGTTCGACCCTCTCACTCATCGATTTCCTTTTTTTTGTGTTGAATTATTTTTAAAGAATGTACTTTTCTCTTGTATTTTTAGAAGTTCATTGCTTGATCGATTCATAAATACAAAGGAAATAAAATTTAATAACTGGGTTAATAAATTGGGATCGCAAATTATTAAATCCCTCTCGTGGCCGTGACGGTTAAGGCACTATTACATTCAGGGAATAGATTATGAGTTCCCCGGTTCGATCCTCGCACTCATCGATTTCCTTTTTTTGTGTTGAATTATTTTTAAAGAATGTACTGTTCTCTTTTATTTTTAGAAGTTCATTGCTTGATCGATTCATAAATACAAATAAATAAAATTTAATAACGGGGTTAATAAATTGGGATACGCAAATTTTTAAAACCTTCTCGTGGCCGTGACGGTTAAGGCACTATTACATTCATGGAATAGATTATGAGTTCCCCGGTTCGATCCTCTCACTCATCGATTTCCTTTTTTTTATGTTGAATTTTTTTTAAAGAATGTACTTCTCTTGTATTTTTAGAAGTTACTGCTTGATTGATTCATAAATGCAAAGGAAATAAAATTGGGATTATGAGTCTCGTGGCCGTGACGGTTAAGGCACTAGTACATTCCGGGAAAATATTATGAGTTCCCCGGTTCGATCCTCGCTATCATCGATTTCCTTTTTTTTCGTGTTGAATTATTTTTAAAGAATGTACTTTTCTCTTGTATTTTTAGAAGTTCACTGTTTGATCGATTCATAAATACAAAGGAAATAAAATTGTCATGATGAGTCTCGTGGCCGTGACGGTTAAGGCACTAGTACATTCAGGGAATAGATAATGAGTTCCCCGGTTCGATCCTCGCACTCATCGATTTCCTTTTTTTTCGTGTTGAATTATTTTTAAAGAATGTACTTTTCTCTTGTATTTTTAGAAGTTACTGCTTGATTGATTCATAAATACAAAGGAAATAAAATTGGGATTATGAGTCTCGTGGCCGTGACGGTTAAGGCACTAGTACATTCCGGGAAAATATTATGAGTTCCCCGGTTCGATCCTCTCACTCATCGATTTCCTTATTTTTTGTATTGAATTATTTTTAAAGAATGTACTGTTCTCTTTTATTTTAAGAAGTTCATTGCTTGATCGATTCATAAATACAAAGGAAATAAAATTTAATAACGGGGTTAATAAATTGGGATCGCAAATTTTTAAATCCCTCTCGTGGCCGTGACGGTTAAGGCACTATTACTTTCAGGGAATAGATTATGAGTTCCCCGGTTCGATCCTCGCACTCATCGATTTCCTTTTTTTTGTGTTGAATTATTTTTAAAGAATGTACTTTTCTCTTGTATTTTTAGAAGTTCATTGCTTGATCGATTCATAAATACAAAGGAAATAAAATTTAATAACTGGGTTAATAAATTGGGATCGCAAATTATTAAATCCCTCTCGTGGCCGTGACGGTTAAGGCACTATTACATTCAGGGAATAGATTATGAGTTCCCCGGTTCGATCCTCGCACTCATCGATTTCCTTTTTTTTCGTGTTGAATTATTTTTAAAGAATGTACTTTTCTCTTGTATTTTTAGAAGTTCACTGTTTGATCGATTCATAAATACAAAGGAAATAAAATTTAATAACGGGGTTAATAAATTGGGATACGCAAATTTTTAAAACCTTCTCGTGGCCGTGACGGTTAAGGCACTATTACATTCAGGGAATAGATTATGAGTTCCCCGGTTCGATCCTCTCACTCATCGATTTCCTTTTTTTTATGTTGAATTTTTTTTAAAGAATGTACTTCTCTTGTATTTTTAGAAGTTACTGCTTGATTGATTCATAAATGCAAAGGAAATAAAATTGGGATTATGAGTCTCGTGGCCGTGACGGTTAAGGCACTAGTACATTCCGGGAAAATATTATGAGTTCCCCGGTTCGATCCTCGCTATCATCGATTTCCTTTTTTTTCGTGTTGAATTATTTTTAAAGAATGTACTTTTCTCTTGTATTTTTAGAAGTTCACTGTTTGATCGATTCATAAATACAAAGGAAATAAAATTGTCATGATGAGTCTCGTGGCCGTGACGGTTAAGGCACTAGTACATTCAGGGAATAGATAATGAGTTCCCCGGTTCGATCCTCGCACTCATCGATTTCCTATTTTTTCGTGTTGAATTATTTTTAAAGAATGTACTTTTCTCTTGTATTTTTAGAAGTTACTGCTTGATTGATTCATAAATACAAAGGAAATAAAATTGGGATTATGAGTCTCGTGGCCGTGACGGTTAAGGCACTAGTACATTCCGGGAAAATATTATGAGTTCCCCGGTTCGATCCTCTCACTCATCGATTTCCTTATTTTTTGTATTGAATTATTTTTAAAGAATGTACTGTTCTCTTTTATTTTAAGAAGTTCATTGCTTGATCGATTCATAAATACAAAGGAAATAAAATTTAATAACGGGGTTAATAAATTGGGATCGCAAATTTTTAAATCCCTCTCGTGGCCGTGACGGTTAAGGCACTATTACTTTCAGGGAATAGATTATGAGTTCCCCGGTTCGATCCTCGCACTCATCGATTTCCTTTTTTTTGTGTTGAATTATTTTTAAAGAATGTACTGTTCTCTTTTATTTTTAGAAGTTCATTGCTTGATCGATTCATAAATACAAAGGAAATAAAATTTAATAACGGGGTTAATAAATTGGGATCGCAAATTATTAAATCCCTCTCATGGCCGTGACGGTTAAGGCTCGAAAGGTTTGACATTCCGGGAAAATATTATGAGTTCCCCGGTTCGATCCTCGCACTCATCGATTTCCTATTTTTTCGTGTTGAATTATTTTTAAAGAATGTACTTTTCTCTTGTATTTTTAGAAGTTACTGCTTGATTGATTCAGAAATACAAAGGAAATATATTTTGGGATTATGAGTCTCGTGGCCGTGACGGTTAAGGCACTAGTACATTCCGGGAAAATATTATGAGTTCCCCGGTTCGATCCTCTCACTCATCGATTTCCTTTTTTTTTGTATTGAATTATTTTTAAAGAATGTACTGTTCTCTTTTATTTTAAGAAGTTCATTGCTTGATCGATTCATAAATACAAAGGAAATAAAATTTAATAACGGGGTTAATAAATTGGGATCGCAAATTTTTAAATCCCTCTCGTGGCCGTGACGGTTAAGGCACTATTACATTCAGGGAATAGATTATGAGTTCCCCGGTTCGATCCTCGCACTTATCGATTTTCTTTTTTTTTGTGCTGAATTATATTTAAAAAATGTACTTTTCTCTTGTATTTTTAGAAGTTCATTGCTTGATCGATTCATAAATACAAATGAAATAAAATTTAATAACTGGGTTAATAAATTGGGATCGCAAATTATTAAATCCCTCTCATGGCCGTGACAGTTAAGGCACTATTACATTCAGGGAATAGATTATGAGTTCCCCGGTTCGATCCTCGCACTCATCGATTTCCTTTTTTTTGTGTTGAATTATTTTTAAAGAATGTACTGTTCTCTTTTATTTTTAGAAGTTTATTGCTTGATCGATTCATAAATACAAAGGAAATAAAATTTAATAACGGGGTTAATAAATTGGCATCGCAAATTTTTAAATCCCTCTCGTGGCCGTGACGGTTAAGGCACTATTACATTCAGGGAATAGATTATGAGTTCCCCGGTTCGATCCTCTCACTCATCGATTTCCTTTTTTTTTTGTATTGAATTATTTTTAAAGAATGTACTTTTCTCTTGTATTTTTAGAAGTTCATTGCTTGATCAATTCATAAATACAAAGGAAATAAAATTTAATAACTGGGTTAATAAATTGGGATCGCAAATTATTAAATCCCTCTCGTGGCCGTGACGGTTAAGGCACTATTACATTCAGGGAATAGATTATGAGTTCCCCGGTTCGATCCTCGCACTCATCGATTTCCTTTTTTTTGTGTTGAATTATTTTTAAAGAATGTACTGTTCTCTTTTATTTTTAGATGTTCATTGCTTGATCGATTCATAAATACAAATAAATAAAATTTAATAACGGGGTTAATAAATTGGGATACGCAAATTTTTAAAACCTTCTCGTGGCCGTGACGGTTAAGGCACTATTACATTCAGGGAATAGATTATGAGTTCCCCGGTTCGATCCTCTCACTCATCGATATCCTTTTTTTTATGTTGAATTATTTTTAAAGAATGTACTTTTCTCTTGTATTTTTAGAAGTTACTGCTTGATTGATTCATAAATGCAAAGGAAATAAAATTGGGATTATGAGTCTCGTGGCCGTGACGGTTAAGGCACTAGTACATTCCGGGAAAATATTATGAGTTCCCCGGTTCGATCCTCGCACTCATCGATTTCCTTTTTTTTCGTGTTGAATTATTTTTAAAGAATGTACTTTTCTCTTGTATTTTTAGAAGTTCACTGTTTGATCGATTCATAAATACAAAGGAAATAAAATTGTCATGATGAGTCTCGTGGCCGTGACGGTTAAGGCACTATTACATTCAGGGAATAGATTATGAGTTCCCCGGTTCGATCCTCGCACTCATCGATTTCCTTTTTTTTTGTGTTGAATTATTTTTAAAGAATGTACTTTTCTCTTGTATTTTTAGAAGTTCATTGCTTCATCGATTCATAAATACAAAGGAAATAAAATTTAATAACTGGGTTAATAAATTGGGATCGCAAATTATTAAATCCCTCTCATGGCCGTGACAGTTAAGGCACTATTACATTCAGGGAATAGATTGAGTTCCCCGGTTCGATCCTCGCACTCATCGATTTCCTTTTTTTTGTGTTGAATTATTTTTAAAGAATGTACTGTTCTCTTTTATTTTTAGAAGTTCATTGCTTGATCGATTCATAAATACAAAGGAAATAAAATTTAATAACGGGGTTAATAAATTGGCATCGCAAATTTTTAAATCCCTCTCGTGGCCGTGACGGTTAAGGCACTATTACATTCAGGGAATAGATTATGAGTTCCCCGGTTCGATCCTCGCACTCATCGATTTCCTTTTTTTTGTGTTGAATTATTTTTAAAGAATGTACTGTTCTCTTTTATTTTTAGAAGTTCATTGCTTGATCGATTCATAAATACAAAGGAAATAAAATTTAATAACGGGGTTAATAAATTGGCATCACAATTTTTTAAATCCCTCTCGTGGCCGTGACGGTTAAGGCACTATTACATTCAGGGAATAGATTATGAGTTCCCCGGTTCGATCCTCTCACTCATCGATTTCCTTTTTTTTTGTATTGAATTATTTTTAAAGAATGTACTGTTCTTTTTCATTTTTAGAAGTTCATTGCTTGATCGATTCATAAATACAAAGGAAATAAAATTTAATAACGGGGTTAATAAATTGGGATCGCAAATTTTTAAATCCCTCTCGTGGCCGTGACGGTTAAGGCACTATTACATTCAGGGAATAGATTATGAGTTCCCCGGTTCGATCCTCTCACTCATCGATTTCCTTTTTTTTTGTGTTGAATTATTTTTAAAGAATGTACTTTTCTCTTGTATTTTTAGAATTTCATTGCTTGATCGATTCATAAATACAAAGGAAATAAAATTTAATAACTGGGTTAATATATTGGGATCGCAAATTATTAAATCCCTCTCGTGGCCGTGACGGTTAAGGCATTATTACATTCAGGGAATAGATTATGAGTTCCCCGGTTCGATCCTCGCACTCATCGATTTCCTTTTTTTTGTGTTGAATTATTTTTAAAGAATGTACTGTTCTCTTTTATTTTTAGAAGTTCATTGCTTGATCGATTCATAAATACAAATAAATAAAATTTAATAACGGGGTTAATAAATTGGGATACGCAAATTTTTAAAACCTTCTCGTGGCCGTGACGGTTAAGGCACTATTACATTCAGGGAATAGATTATGAGTTCCCCGGTTCGATCCTCTCACTCATCGATTTCCTTTTTTTATGTTGAATTATTTTTAAAGAATGTACTTTTCTCTTGTATTTTTAGAAGTTACTGCTTGATTGATTCATAAATGCAAAGGAAATAAAATTGGGATTATGAGTCTCGTGGCCGTGACGGTTAAGGCACTAGTACATTCCGGGAAAATATTATGAGTTCCCCGGTTCGATCCTCGCACTCATCGATTTCCTTTTTTTTCGTGTTGAATTATTTTTAAAGAATGTACTTTTCTCTTGTATTTTTAGAAGTTCACTGTTTGATCGATTCATAAATACAAAGGAAATAAAATTGTCATGATGAGTCTCGTGGCCGTGACGGTTAAGGCACTAGTACATTCAGGGAATAGATAATGAGTTCCCCGGTTCGATCCTCGCACTCATCGATTTCCTATTTTTTCGTGTTGAATTATTTTTAAAGAATGTACTTTTCTCTTGTATTTTTAGAAGTTACTGCTTGATTGATTCATAAATACAAAGGAAATAAAATTGGGATTATGAGTCTCGTGGCCGTGACGGTTAAGGCACTAGTACATTCCGGGAAAATATTATGAGTTCCCCGGTTCGATCCTCTCACTCATCGATTTCCTTTTTTTTTTTATTGAATTATTTTTAAAGAATGTACTGTTCTCTTTTATTTTAAGAAGTTCATTGCTTGATCGATTCATAAATACAAAGGAAATAAAATTTAATAACGGGGTTAATAAATTGGGATCGCAAATTTTTAAATCCCTCTCGTGGCCGTGACGGTTAAGGCACTATTACATTCAGGGAATAGATTATGAGTTCCCCGGTTCGATCCTCGCACTCATCGATTTCCTTTTTTTTGTGTTGAATTATTTTTAAAGAATGTACTGTTCTCTTTTATTTTTAGAAGTTCATTGCTTGATCGATTCATAAATACAAAGGAAATAAAATTTAATAACGGGGTTAATAAATTGGGATCGCAAATTATTAAATCCCTCTCATGGCCGTGACAGTTAAGGCACTATTACATTGAGGTAATACATTATGAGTTACCCGGTTCGATCCTTTCACCAATCGATTTCCTTTATTTCATGTTGAATTATTTTTATAAGTTGTACTTTTCTCTTGTATTTCTAGAAGTTCATTGCTTGATCGATTCATAAATACAAAAGAAATAATATATCATAACGGCGCTAATTAATTGATATCACGCTGTTTTGGAACTTTTTCATGGCCGTGACAGTTAAGGCACTAGTACATTGAGGGAATATATTATAAGTTCCCCGGTTCGATCCATTCACCCATCGATATCCTTTTTTTTCATGTTGAATTATTTTCAAAGAATGTACTATTCTCTTGGCTATTTATAAGTTCATTGCTTGATCGATACATAAATACAAAGGAAATAAAACTTCATAACGGCGATATTTAATTGAGATCACGCTATTTTGAAACCTTCTCGTGGCCGTGACTGTTAAGGCACTAGTACATTTAGGGAATTGATTAAGAGTTTCCCGGTTCGATCCTGTCACCCATCGATTTCCTTTCTTTTTATGTTGAATTATTTTTAAAGAATGTACTTTTCTTTTGTATTTTTAGAAGTTCATTACTTAATCGATTCATAAATACAAAAAATAACGGCGCTAATAAATTGGGATCACACTTATTTGAAACCTCCTCGTGTCCGTGACGGTTCGATAATTAATTGAGCGTTAATTAATTGAACGGCGTTAATTAATTGAGCTCATGTTATTTTAAACCTTGTCGTGGCCGTGACTGTTAAGGCACTAGTACATTCAGGGAATAAATTGTGAGTTCCCCGGTTCGATCCTGTCACCCGTCGATTTTTTTTTTTTCATCTTAAATTATTTTAAAGAATGTACCTTTCTCTTGTTTTTTTAAAAGTTCATTGCTTACTCGATAATTAAATACAAATGAAATAAAATTTCATAACGGCGCAATTTAAATGAGATCACGCTTTTTTTTAAATTCTCGTGGCCGTGACAGTTAAGGCACTATTACTATTAGGAAATATATTATGAGTTTCCCGGTTCGATCCTGTCACCCATCGATTTCCTTTTTTTTCATGTTGAATTATTTTAAAGAATGTACTTTTCTCTTGTATTTTTAGAAGTTCATTGCTTGATCGATACATAAATACACAGGAAATAAAATTTCATAACGTCGCAATTTAAATGAGATCACGCTTTTTTTAAACATTCTCGTGGCCGTGACAGTTAAGGCACTGTTACATTTAGGGAATATATTATGAGTTTCGCGGTTCAATACTGTCAACCATCGATTTTCTTTTTTTTCATGTTCATCCAATAATTCAAGTTCATTGCTTGATCAATACATATATACAAAGGAAATAAAATTTCATAACGGCGATATTTATTGAGATCAAGCTTTTTTTAAACATTCTTGTGGCCGTGACAGTGAAGGCACTAGTTCATTTAGGGAATATACTATGAGTTTCCCGGTTCTATCCTGTCACCCATCGATTTCCTTTTTTTTCATCCTAAATTATTTTTAAAGAATGTACTTTTCTCTTGTTTTTTTAGAAGTTCATTGCTTTATCGATACATAAATACAAAGGAAATAAAATTTCATAACGGCGCTAATTAATTGAGATCACGCTACTTTTTTAAATTCTCGTGGCCGTGACAGTTAAGGCACTATTACATTTAGGGTATATATTTTGAGTGTCCCGGTTCGATCCTGTCACCCATTAATTTCCATTTTTTTCATCTTAAATTACTTTAAAGAATGTACTTTTCTCTTGTTTTTTTAAAAGGTCATTACTTACTCGATAATTAAATACAAATGAAATAAAATTTCATAACGTCGCAATTTAAATGAGATCACGCTTTTTTTTAAATTCTCGTGGCCGTGACAGTTAAGGCACTATTACATTTAGGGAATATATTATGAGTTTCCCGGTTCAATCCTGTCAACCATCGATTTTCTTTTTTTTTCATGTTCATCCAATAATTCAAGTTCATTGCTTGATCGATACATATATACAAATGAAATAAAATTTCATGACGGCGATATTAATTGAGATCACGCTTTTTTTAAACATTCTTGAGGCCGTGACAGTTAAGGCAAGGTTCATTTAGGGAATATACTATGAGTTTCCCGGTTCTATCCGGTCACCCATCGATTTCCTTTTCTTTCATGTTGAATTATTTTTAAATAATGTGCTTTTCTCTTGTATTTTTAGAAGTTCATTGCTTGATCGATTCATAAATCAAAGGATATAAAATTTATTTACGGCGCTAATTAATTGGGATCACACTTATTTGAAACCACCTCGTTTCCGTGACGGGTAAAGCACTAGTACATTTAGGAAATATATTATGAGTTTCCTGGTTCGAATGGTTCCTTGTATTATTAGATGTTCATTGCTTGATCGATTCATAAATACAAAGGAAATAAAATTTCATATCGTTGTTAATTAATTGAGATCACGCTATTTTGAAACATTCTCTGGCCGTGACAGTTAAGGCACTAGTACATTCAGAGAATAGATTATGAGTTTCCCGGTTCGATCCTGTCACCCATCGATTTCCTTTATTTTCATGTTGAATTATTTTTAAAGAATGTACTTTTCTCATGTATTTTTAGAAGTTCATTGCTTCGTCGATTCATAAATACAAAGGAAATAAAATTTCAATAACATAAAATTTGGATTACACTTTTTTAAATCGTTCTCGTGGCCGTGACGGTTATGGCAACAGTACATTCCTATAATAGATTATGAGTTTCCCGGTTCGATCCTGTTACCCATCGATTTTCTGTTTTTTCATGTTGAATTATTTTTAAAGAATGTACTTTTCTCTTGTATTTTTAGAAGTTCATTGCTTGATCGATTCATAAATACAAAGGAAATAAAATTCCATAACGTCGCTAATTAATTGAGATCACGCTATTTTGAAATTTTCTCGTGGTCGTGACAGTTAAGGCTCTAGTACATTCAGGGAATAGATTATGAGTTCCCCGGTTCGATCCTGTCACCCATCGATTTCCTTTCTTTTCATGTTCAATTTTTTTTAAAGAATGTTCTTTTCTCAGGTATTTTTAGAAGTTCATTGCTTGATCGATTTATAAATAAAAGGAAATAACATTTCATAACGGCGCTAATTAATTGAGATCAAGCTATTTTGAAACATTCTTGTGGTCGTGACAGTTAGGGCACTATTACACTTAGGGAATATATTATGAATTTCCCGGTTCGATCCTGTCACCCATCGATTTCCTTTTTTTTCATGTTGAATTATTTTTAAAGAATGTACTTTTCTCTTGTATTTTTAGAAGTTCATTGCTTGATCTATACGTATATACAAATGAAATAAAATTTCATATAGGTGCTAATTAATTTAGATCACTCTTTTTTTTAAATTCTCGTGTCCGTGACAGTTAAGGCACTTGTACATTTAGGGAATTAATTATGAGTTCCCCGGTTCGATCCTGTAACCCATCGATATCCTTTTTTTTCATGTTGAATATATGTACTTTAAAGAATGTACTTTTTTCTTGTATTTTTAGAAATTCATTGCTTAATCGATTCATAAATACAAAGGAAATAAAATTTCATAACGGCGCTAATTAATTGAGAAATAATTTAGGTGCTTCATTACCTTTGGTTCTCGTATCCTTAAGGTTGGAAACCACTGAAGTGAAATTAAAAAAATAAGTATGTATCTTTTCTAATGCAATTTAGAAAAACCGATCTCTTAAATGCATACATTGAAAAATGTTAGATGCCGCAATGGAATATTTCCTCAGCTCTCTGCATATATTTCCAGAGCAAATAAAATAACTTGGACGGATTTGGCAACAGGTCTTTCAATAAATTTCTGTTTAAAGTCCCCAAGTAGCTAACTACCAAAATAACCTTAGACGTGTCAAAACATTGGTATTCAGGTTTCTGGTTCAACGATTAAATTATTTAATATTATGTTATACTGCCTTACATGAAGGTACGACTGATCGCATAGGTAGAATAATGACTGTAGGTAGGTAGAATAGGTAGAATGATAATTATCACAAGATACAACACTACCTCCAGAGTACGAGATCATCTACGAGGGACTAAAGATCCATTACCACCCACAATGTATGAGGGTGTGTACGAACTTCTCTGCAGTTGTGGTATATCATATGTGGGGAAACCAAGAGAGCAATTTGATGCCGATTAAAGGAACATGAAACTGTAAACCGGAAGAAAGATTCTTATCACTCTGCCGTGGCTGAGCGCAATACGTTAGAGGAAGAGCACTTGGAGGAAGGTCACGCCATTGATATCGAGACGGCAAGAGTACTACACAAAGAAAGCAGTTACTTTCCACGGCTCATAATGGAGGCGATTGAAAAAGAAAAAAAGACCAAATAATATCAATAGAGGTTAGTTATTAACTCCCTTATACCTGGAAGAGACTTATTCAAAATTAAGTTTTTTACTTTTCAAAATATACAACTGCTGGAATTGTTTATTTACTTAATGAAAAAAGCCCATTGTTGTTCTTAAAAGACCGACGAAGCATAGCACGGCGAAACTGTCGCATAATATAAAATAATTTAATCGCAGAACCAGAAACCTGAATACCAAAAACATGAGCTGCGAAAATCTACAAATAAAGCGTCAAAACATTATCTGATTCGTGTCTTCTGGCTGCCAAAAAATACATATTTAATGCTTTTTTGTGTGCCTATCTTAGAACAGTTATATAGGTTTTTAATTAGGTAAAGGAAGAAATTAAATAAACTCAGAGGAAAATGAACTTATTTTTATTGTTTGATCTGTTTTTATTGTTTATAATATTCATAGCTTCGCAAATAAATTCAATAAGTGACAAGACTCTTTACAATTAAACACTTTATTTCACTGGACAATAATGTGCAATGGTTTCAATGTTTTCCGATAATAAAGGTGACAAAAAATGATAAATAATACCAACTGCATTCGCCAAGAGAAAGTCATGCCAGTTATTAAAATATAAAATGTATTTTATATTTTTATATTTCTAGTTATATTTCGAGTTTCACATAATTGACACATGACAAAGCGTCAACACCGGATTTGACGCAGTGACAGTTCATATACTAATAAAAAACGGCTATGACCTTTCCTTGTTCCACCCCCTCGCCACGATGAGGCAGCAGTTTGGATTTGAGGGGGGCATGCACTACGCTACATCTACTTCTACCCCAATATAAGTGCTAGTATACTAACTACAGGAATTAGTGATTAAGGGGGGAGGAAAACCAAGCCCAATTATTACTATACTAATAAGAAAACCATGCCAATCCATTCATCCATCCACTCATCACATTCACACATTCACACCGACACACATCAAAACAAATTCCCCTTAATATATACGAAAACGCCTAATACTCCATTATAGTACGCTAAATTTCGCATATATCTAATTTTCGCAGAGCCTAAATGACGTTTGATTTACACCTACCTACCTAAAACATGACTTAGCTACTAGTGCACTAGTATCTAATCACCTCGCAAACTGACAGAACACGACCTGCCTGACCTACCACACTGCCTATCATCAAAACTACAAATCAACAAAAATGCAAAAATACAAAGACCATTTACAAAAGAGAAGTTACAAAAAGTTCAAGTCAAAAATAGTTCATTGATAACACACACATGGAACTTCTTTGGTCTTCTTCGTCGTGTCC
The DNA here is from genome assembly GCA_963573305.1 of Pyrrhosoma nymphula. Lineage (NCBI taxonomy): Eukaryota > Metazoa > Arthropoda > Insecta > Odonata > Coenagrionidae > Pyrrhosoma > Pyrrhosoma nymphula. Next base: position 17,395,291 of record OY754336.1, read on the forward strand.
CGCAGTTCTTCGTTTCCTCCATATTCCGGTTTTGCGTAGGTCCAGCAGTTGAACCTCAGGCCTCACAACACCTAAAATTCATAACATATACTTTATGCTAAAAAACTGCAAATCACAACAACATAAAATTGATATATTGGTAGCAGGGAAAACTAGTTTGAATCTGCATTATTTTAGTGACTCATTGTCATCATTTTAGTGACATAAAAATTGGAAAAAAATATTTAGCAACGAGATTTAAATTACTTTAATAAACAATGATTTAGTGTAAAATTAAATTATGCTCGGCAATTAATATACTTAATTTAGGCAATGAAGTGTAAAACGTTTCAATAATCATGCCCCTTTAGAGAATATTGAATTTATATCTACATAAGATAGTTCAAAATTTTAAGACAAATCTGGCAATCAGCAAGATAATTTGAAAACATTCTGTTCAAGTATTTGTGGGCAGTAACCATGATATTTGCCTACACGTAACTGTAGAATAGAAGTAGCATGAAAAAGTGATCAAATAAAAAAATAAATGAATATAATAGGGCTCTAAGGACATAATCCCCAGAGCAACTTGGGACAAAAAAATAACTATTTAAATTTATTGTGAAAAAAGATTTTTTAATAGATTTTCAAAATTGTAGAAGGGACTCATCAGGAAAATATTATAAGACAAATATGGCAATCAGAAAGATATTTACAACATTTTCGGTGTTTAGTATTAACTTCTACAAGATAGTACAACAAGATAGTCTTCTACAACAAAGATAGGAAAATAAATAATAGTGATTTGAAGAAAGTAACCATGGTTTGGTTTGGTTGGCACATATCTGTCGAATACAAGTTATACGATAAAGAGATACAATATAATTTTTAAAAATAAATATGATATAGCTCGAAGGACATAATGCTTAGGTATATTACTAGTGACAAAAATAAATATCTTTGTTAAATTTAGTGTGAAAAATAATTTCTTAAGAGATTGTTAAAATTGTAGAAGCGAATAATCAAGAAAATAATAATACCTGTCAGGATAGAAGATCCCAATGTTCTTCGTTTCCCCCTCTTTCCAGTTTTACGTACGTCCAGCAGGTGATCCACAGGCCTCACAAAACCTAAAATTCATCAAATATACTTAATGCTAGAAAACGTTTAGATATGCTGGAAACAATTTCGATTTCATAGAGGCAGGGAAAACAAATTTGCATCGGTATTATTTCAGTGACTCATTAGTTATCAAAATTGGAAAAATATTTTGCAACAATATTTAAATTACTTAAATACACAATGACTTAATGTAAAATTAAATAAAATTCAAAAAATAATAAACTGAGTTTTTGCATTGAAGTGTAAAACTTTTCATGAATGAATCAATCAATGATCCATTAATCAATAACCACCTCTTCCGAGAAAATTATAAATAAAATATCGACATAACATACTTCAAAATTATAAGACAGATGTGGCAATCAGTAAAATAATTTGAAAAGATTCTGTGAAAGTATTTGAGAGAAGTAACCATGACATTTGGCTACATATATCTGTCGGATATATGTAGCCAAATGTTTGTGTTTGTCAAAATTATATCGTAGAAATTAGAAAATTAGATAATAATCGTCTAGATAAAGTGGTCTAATATAATTTAAAAAATAAATATGATTGTGCTCTTAGGACATAATGAAATGCATAATGCAATTAATAGGAACGAAAATCCCGTCTGAAAAATGATTTCTTAAAAGATTGTCAAAATTGTTGAAGCGATTCATCAAGAATAAATGAATACCTGTCAGGACAATGTGAATCGAAGAACCCAATTGTTCTAACTTGCATCCAATTTCCGGTTTTGCGTACGTCCAGCAGTTGATCCATAGGCCTCAAAAACCTAAAATTCAAAACATATACTAAATGATAGAAAACTACAAAAGACACAACATAAAATCGATATCATGGAACCAGGGAAAATTTGTTTGAATCTGCATTATTTTAGTGACTCATTATTTTAAAAATTGGAATAAAATATTAAACAATGAGATTTAAAATACATTAATACACAATTATTTAATGTATAATTAAATAAACTTCGGCAATTGATATGCTGAATTTAGGCATATAAGTGTAAAACGTTTCATGCTTCTTTCGAGAAAATTCAGTAAAACTCAGTTATATCAACATGAGATAGTTTAATATTTTAAGACAAATCTGGCAATCAGTAAGATAATTTGAAAACCTTTTGTGAAAGTATTTGTGGGAAGTAACCATGACATTTGGCTACACATAATTGTAGAATATAAGTAGCATGAAATGGTGACCCAATAAAATTAGAAAATAAATGTAATAGGACTCTAAGGACTCTAGGGACATTATCCTTAAACTATAACTTGAGACAAAAAAATAATATTTTGGACAAAAAAATAACTATTTCAATTTAGTGTGAAAAATGATTTTTTTAAGGGATTGTCAAAATTGTAGAAGGGACTCATCAGAAAAATATTATAAAACATATTTGGCAATCAGAAAGATATTGAGAACATTTTCTGTTAAAGTATTTGAGGGAAGTAACCGCGACATATGGCTTTATATAATTGTGGAATAGAGGTAAAACAAAAAGTTATCCAATATAATATAAAGAAATAAATATGATGCATTATTTCAGTGGCTCGTTATTTATAAAAGTTGGACATAAATATTTAACATTGAGATTTAAATTACTTTAATACACAGTGATTTAATAAAAATTTTAATGAATTTCGGCAATTTATATCCTAACTATTTTGAACATTACTTAACATAAGACATTGAAGTCTAATTTTAATAATAATGCCTTAGTCAAGAAAATTAAATTCATATCAACATAAGATAGTTCAAAATTATGAGACAAATCTGGCAATCAGAAAAATTATAGGAATATTTTCTGCTAAAGTATTTGAGAGAAGTAAACGTGACATTTGGCTATATAAATCTGTAAAGAAGAAGTAACACGAAAAAGGTCTCCAATATAAAAAAAATCATATATATATCATATATATGAGAGAGCTCAAGGCCATAGTTTTCCGTCGAGACGAAAATAAATAACTTTGTTCAATCCAGAGTGAAAAATGATTTCTTAAGAGGTTGTCAAAATCGTAGAAGCGATTCACCAGGGAAAAATTAATACCCGTCAGGACTATGTGAATCGAAGATAATCCAAGGCACAGATAAAAGTAAATTCACGGTATTCAAATGATGAGGCAAACATTATCACATGATTGAAGGAACAAATTTCAAAAGAAAGACCCACCAAAACCTCTTCCCTAAAATTTAAGGCTGGGAGAGAACATTCGTTATTTCAGGGAATTCTTCCAGTTCAATGATCTAAGTTTACCTTGAAGCACCGTTAAATCTTCGAGCGAAGTCTTCATTATGATGTTGCTATCCTTGCGTGTGCGTGATTGTTGTCAGTCTGTGTAAAGAGCGGATTAGTAAACAATAAATTACATCCCCCAAAATTACGTGAATACGCATGGTTTCATTTTGCAACCAAGCATTCAAAATGTTAGGATGTTACAGGACGGAGGCGCGACACTAAGTGAAAATGAAACTATTCTCACCAAGTGACACGGCTCAACCACTGTAATTGAAAATTAATTTACACGCATGCGAATTCACTCATCAATAATATATAAAAACTAATCGCGACGCGCAACGCCTATCCTTACTCGACTGTATTTTATAGCCCTAATGGCCCAAATTTAAGCTAAATATACGTTGATCTTCGACGCTGCTCCTCTTCAATTGAAGCCTTCTTTCTTCGCTTCCTCTTGTCCAGCGATGCAGATATCCTGCAAAAGAGCGGATTAATACACACAAAAAACACAATAAATATTACGAACGCTACCTAGCCTTAATCGACGGATACTTATTCATGGCCCTAATGGCCCAAAGCTAATCCGCATCTAATCCTCCTACGCACTGATTTGGCTTCCGTGATGAATCTTCAAAGCCTCTCTTCATATTCGATGGTGGCCTGAGTAGAGAACGGGTTAGTTCACAAAAATGAAAGAAATTCTAATTAAAATATCACACACACATTTTGAGGAACAATGCACCCACACATCACACACATACACAAACATCTTAAAATGCATTTTGGTACCATAACCTCTAAACCTAATGCCATGGCTTTCAACCTACCTAATAGCATTTTTCTTTGTACCTTGAGCTCATATGGTTATTTTTAAGTAAAAATCTTTGCCATGGACTTTGTTTGGATTACCATTGTCCTCGCTCATACCAGTGCAAAGCATTTTCTTTGCTACCAATGTTCGTGAAATCTTTTTCACATACCACTAATCGATGTGCACATCTTTTACCTCAGTGAGCTCACACTGTATACCATGATAGAGTTGTTCTCAACTCTCATCAACATTGTTTAGACCATTTTTCAGGGGTTTCTGTCCAGTACTGGGAGAATTAGGGTAAAGACCCGTATTATAGTAAACCTTTTTTTGCACCCTGGCCATGGGTTTACCTGTTTATAGATGTACAGTAATACCAGTACATGAAACACATGTATCACACACAGGAAGTGGCTTTATACTAAAACAAAGCACTGAAAAAAATAAGTCATTAGATAATTCACCCAGTACCTCCAATTGTGCCTTTATCCACATTCCTTCATCTGAGACTTCATTCTGCGTTGAGATAGGATATTCTCTAATATCCAACAAATCAATCCGTCCATGTATTGTTTTATGAATTGCTGCCTTCATGGTTCTTTTTTAACGGTTCATAATTTGATGCGTTTATCGTAGTATTTACGGCCATATCCACGTTGAACAACTATCTTCATCCTGCAATTGACAAAAGAAATGGAAAATATAAAAATATGAACATTTCAGTCGTCATTGTTAGAATTTTTCTAATGATAACGTGAAATAAGTAAACTGAATTCAAAATTTCCAAATTTAATTACATTCGTCCAGTCTTTTGCATAGGCAATATTTTAACTTAAATCCAATGAAAAATCAATAGCATTGATGAAACTATTATTGTTTATCATACAGTATAACCAAAATATACATAAAAATATTTGCCAGACTAATGAAATAGTTGAAAAATTGAAAGACCATATGATAAGATCTGATGATATAATTTGCATTTGTGATTTTAATTGAAATATACTAATAATGTTAATCTTTGACAGTGTTAAATTGACCATGAAGATTCTAAAAGTGGACGAGATGGAGATTTTTTCCCAGAGGTTAAAAACAATGAAAACAAGGGACAAAGAGTAAATGCTCATGAAAAAACTATGAAGGATAAGAGTAAAAGTTATATTTCAAAAGTGATTAATTAATGATTATATGTACACCTTATAGAGTAAATTGGTAATATAATTCACCATTTATTGGAAAGATAAAAAAGATAGAACCGGAGAAGTATAGCAGTAAAATATTGTTACGTCAGTAGAAGGGAAATAACTTTGATAGTCCCCTTGAAAGTCACTGTTGCACCATTAAAAATTAAAGGGCAAATGGAATATTTGTGCATTCTATAGGTTGCCATATGAGGGCATAAATTCATTTATGGAACTAATAACATATTAAAGTCACACCAATACAACCGTGACATTTGTGATCTGGACATCGACTGGACCACATGAAGCTTTATCACCGGGGATGGGGGGGGGAAGGGGGGGAAACAAGGTAGTATTAAATCGATATCAAATCATTTATGTAAGACAAAAAAGTGTACGAAAAACAAACATACTGACGCACTGAATGCAAAATTACGAACACTCAAATATCTAAGCGAGGAAAACTTGAGGAAGAGCACTTGCTAATATCGAAAGCAAAACATTGGGTGATTATCCTAAGGCATTTCAGACAGTGCAAGAAGATTTCAAGAGAGTTAATCAAAAATACATACACTGAAGAACGACAAAGGGAAGCTTGGAAGAAGCAAAAGTATTAAATACCTACTTCAAGAACGTTTTAACAGCAAGCTCGCAGATTTATACGAGTCTGTCTACCATGTATTTCAAGAACGCAAGTCTTGAACTATCATCTGTTTGCCCATTTTAAATTTTCTAACGACGCTATAAACATTTTACGAAATCCGACACCGGTACATCAGATCGTGAGAATATAATTAAGGAGATCGACTGCAGAACGGACAGATTTAAATGTAATTTTTCCCGCGAACGATAGGAGACAATAACAGCGGCCAATGTTTAAGTAGGTTTTTAATAGTGTAGCTAGTTAGTTGATTTACTCCCTAATACTTGTATCCTTACCTGATACCTAGTAATAAAGGCATGAATGTTCGCAGTACACATTTGTATCTCTGTTTATTTATGTAGTTGCAAAATATATTAATACAGTCCCTCTAACATTGGTAGAATACCTGGAGTGTAGAACATCCTCGAGAGGCTTAGTGATTCATGCTAATGCAGCAATAGTCGTAGTTACATAAACTTAAATAAGGTATAGTGTAATGTAAGTGTAACTGCCATTAGGAATACTTCTTGACGAAATGAATTTAAGAATGGAGGAATTGGTCAAAAATGGCATTGAATTCAAAATAATTATCTTCACAATTTTCTTATGACAAACACTGAATTTTCAACTGTAAAACTACTAAATTACAATGCTGTGATCGTTTGTGTGTACAGTATCGAGATATTAATATATTTTTGGCTAATCTAAATGTTATTCTTTAAACACTGTGTAAGGATCAGGAAAAGATGATTTTGTATGCCCACGTAGCACACAAACGTTCGCGGAACGTTCGTTTCGAACGAAGGGAATGTGAAGGAAATTAACCGCAAGAATGTTCCCAAATGGTTCCCATGCCGCCCGACCTGAACTTGGCGCGGACGTTCGCGCCGTCCACGTTCCCATTTGGTTGCAATGTCGCTCCGCCCGAACGTCTCAAGTAATAATTCCTTGAAAACCTCCCAAGTAAAAAACCTGCCTTGAAACTAAACTGAAACTGACGCCTGTAATAAAATTCCCTTGCCCACGACACAAACTCTCTTTCCCTCTCCACTGAGCCTTCCCTACCCTCTCAAAAAATAAAAAGTTTCATTTTAATATGAATGTTAAAATTACGCTATGGTATGCCAATAGTACAATGAATTATCCTACCTGATCATGTTCGCGTTATTCGCAACAATATCATCACTAACAAAGCAGGTTTTGAATGAGAATCATTCGAACCCTGCTCACCTAGCTCTTCATCATAGTACTTACTCTCTCTTACGCGTTCGCGCAATATGAGACCATAAATCCCGAAAATAGTTTTATCTGGGCAAACTATTTGACTCCCGACATGCATTCCCCTTTGATGTCAATGACCTTATAGTAGAATGTTCGAGTTATTTACGCCATAACCCCCGGCATTGTTATCCTGCGGGTTTCTCCTTCCCCTACTTCCTTCCCTCGTTCATAACCTTGAAAAATACAAAATAAACCTCCCCCTCCCATCTCTCCCGTCGGTCGGAGCAGACGTGTACTCACTCAACAACTGAATATTAACCTTGTTAATGACTCCAAAGATGTCAAAATCAGAGTCGGCGAAATACTACAAAGTTTAAATCAGCTACGAAGCATTCATATCGGAATGCTTTCATTGATCTTTTACGGTTACATTCACTGAAAATCGACAAAGTATGAAGATAGTCATTCCATATCTAATTTTGATTTGCAAATCTTTAACATAAATTGCTCCGGTAAGAAAAAGACCTCGAAGATGGGTAGCTCCTCAAAATACGAAAGGAAAAACCAATGACAAAAATGCCCTTTTGTTCAGAAAACTGACTTTGAAATGAATCACGTTCTTTTACCAGGTTAAACTTAAAGATATCATCCCACAGCGTTTGTCTCGGAGGTATAATTGAGTGCCGCCGACGGACCCATTTCACTACACCAGTGTCCACTCACTTTTTCGTGATAACGATCTTAACCACATTATATATCATAGTATTGCATTTTAAATAATGAAAGCAATGCAATTCCCATGTAAAGTAAAGAGATTTACTTACCCTGGTTTCCATGGGACTCCTTCGTTTAGCTCCTTGCCAGATTGTCGAAGAAACACCATTTTCACACAGATCTTCTGAACGCATTTCATGATTATTACCACCATCAGCTGAACTGTAATAAGTTAAAACATAATTAAATCAACTTCAAGTTGAATAGTCAAAATGTATTAAAAAACTAGCCAGCACACTTATATTTGCTCGCGATTTCAATGTAGTCACCAGATATTCTCTGTAATGATTGATAGGCCAAATAAATCTCAAAACCAAAACTCGCTCACGTCTGTGAAGAGCAGAACATGTTAAGATGGCTAGCGATAGGAAATCACGCGTCACTAGTTAAACGTTTGGTTACAAGAATAATCTTCTCTTTCCTCGCAGTTAGAGATCGCGATCATTCCTTTGAAAACGGTCATTCATCACAATGGTTTTTATAGAAACTTCCCGTTCATGAATATCCCTGTGTTATAACGCAAGTACCTGCTCAAGACTAATGAAACTAGTTCACGCTTGGAATTCACCATTTCAAAATAAACCGAGACAATTTGCTCTTTCTTCAAATTGAACGAACACATAGATATAGCTGTAACTAGTTTTAAAATTAAAATCAGCCATATGAAATTGTTGAAAAGCTAAGTTGTCGTCATAAGCCAACATTCGTATGCTAACTCACCTCACACCCGATAGACAGCTCGGCGGCAAACTGATGCGATAGGCGGGAGAAAGAACGATTTTTGTCGTGGGGGAGCCACGTGACCTCAACGGCTGTGACGTCATTGAAATATTTAATTTGAAAATCTCAAAACCATAAACATCCAACAACAATATTATATTGCTTCACGAAACTTTTTCTACTATTTTTTAATGACTTTCTCCATAAGTTAGACAAAGGTAACTGCTAGCTAAGCATGATTTCTCCGTTGCCTATATCTCCCATATGTTACTTTCACTGTCAAGACGGCGCCTTGAGAAATGACATGTGAATATCATACAGTGAAATACGCAATAAGCTCTTTTAAATCAAGAATTTAGTTAATTGAACTTGGCTCATTTCACATGAAAATTGACACTTTTAAACGTCTACATAAGCCATAAATATTTAGATAATACTTTACTTGACATACCATAGAAACGCATTGAAAAATTATCCCTAACCCATTATTCACGACCTAAACATGAGGTATGCCGTCGAAATATAAAATAACCTGAATAAATAAGACATACTGAATTTTCGGAATTAAAGACTGTTGATCTATTCTTAGATATTTTAAGAATCGTGCGTGAATACGCGGACTCAAGCCGTAATTAGATTCCGTGATTAACTAGCAAATGAGAATGTTGTCTAAGAACGAGAAAAACATTACCTGAGTCATGGTCTTGCTTACGACGGTCCATTTCTTGTTACGCTTTCAGATCACCAATCCGTCAAATACCGCTTTCTGGTCTTGTGAGTGTAAAACACGCGATAACAATAACGTATCCAAACATTCCGTCAGCCTTTCTTCATTTCACGTTGCTTCAACCGATGAACAGCATTTTTGCCACGAATATTTGAGTCGCAACACCAACACAACGATAATTAGATTCCTTTCTCCTATTCATTCACTTCATCACCATGATATATTTTACGAATTAAAAGCACTTAAGAGCACTTTAAGCAGTCCATGATTCCTAATGATCTGTTTGAGTGGAGGGGTTAAATCCAACTTGTGACCCACACACGACCACAAAACATTGGACGAATGCACGATCCAAGTTACGCAAATATGGTCCTCCTTCTATCTTAATATCATGGTGAACAAAACTCCGTGATGAATGATATAACACAACCGGCTCACACGTCTCTGTTACTCTTCACTTTCGTACAACAATAACACTTCCACTAATAATAATGTTTTCCACGGAAGGAAAAGTAGAAGCACGCAGAGCGACTCGACACGATTGCGCATATTGAAGAGAAGCGTTCCCAACTGAATTCAAGCTTAGTGCTTCGATCGTAAGAAAGAGCAGATGATATGCCTGCTTCGCGGCATGAGTCATTTCTAATTCCAACTGCCCACGGACCCTATCAAGTTCATTTTCGTGAGCCCGATTTCTGTTGTTTCTCGTAAGGCATCAGAATCCATGGATATTTTCTTCAGGGGTATTAGATTACTTTCTGCTCGAAAAGGAGACCATTAAAAATCGGAATGCCCTCCTTCTATTCTATTACGACCGGATGCAATTTTGATCGGTGAATCGCGGCAATGCCTTCGTCAAATACTGTTAGGAAGTGTGACGGCCATATATGCTGGAAATATCGATGTTTTTTGTCTCCCACGAAGTTATATAAATATTCTCTACGTGTTACCGAGTGTATTTATCGCGCAGTTTGTACTACTGGTATTGTTGTATTTGTAGTATTTATAATGACATGATGAAGAAGTATATTCGTGAATATATCGGGAGGTATATTAGTGAATTTAACGGGAGGTATATTTGTGAACTTTAACTATAGCATGCGTAGTTTTTTGTTAGTCATTTTTATATTCAAAATCACATGATTAAAAAGATCAGAGCCACAAGAACAGAAAGCCAAAACGAAATGATAAAACTCGTGAACCTTACTCAGCTGATCAGGTTCCTTTCGAGTAAGATTTCATTGTTAAAAATTCCCAAATTTAACAAGAGTGTTGAACTAGGGGAGTTCTCCATACGGCACCCTGGCAGACTCTGGAGTGTTTCTTTTGACTAACTGGTACATATCTATTTACCCATGACAGGCGTGATACTAACTTTTGAAAACATTTCTTTGCTTCATAGTAGGCTAATGCAGCATTAAATGTTCATAACCAATGCCATAATTAATTCCCTAAAACTGTTTTATAATCTTAAAGGTCTTTTTCTCTGATAACTATTTTTTTTAACTTACAGGGAATGCCCACAGTATCGAGATAAGTTTAAAGACTCTGAAAATATTATAAAATTTATTGTTATTTTAAAACTCTTTTCCATATAATAGCTATTGTGCAATTAAAAAGACCTACTTGGAAATAGTGAAAATTCTCGTGAGGATTGGATTGTCCGTTTACTAATGCCATATCTATCAGCGGTTGTGCCTTTAAGCCAACACTTAACTTTTGATAGACTTTTGAAGATTGTTTTTCGTAAAATCATTTTAAAATTAAACAAAAAATACACGGGGTAGTATGAAAGTATTCTATTGGTTCGAACCGGAAACTTTTTATGCTAACTTCGATTCGAACCAAGGCCCTACCGGCCACAGCCGAAAGAGATATAAAATTTTAAGTCGTTAACGTCCTCCACGATCCTCCGCGACCGTGTTAGTCAAAGCAAATACTAAAAACCAACCATTTCTTGTTCGTTTTTAAAAACTCTGTTTTCAATAACGACGTACCTACATTAGATACTTTAATAAGTCAAGTTAAATACATAATTTCCAGGTTATTCGACGGATACCATTTTAATTAACCTTTTTCAATCCGAATGCAGCGCCATCTTGATTTTAATAACATTATTTATTTACCTTCAATATATCTAAGTACTTAGTTTGTCGTAGTAACTTAAAATATAAGACATTAAAATGCTTACAGTTCAATCTTATTCCATTCCCTGGAAGCTTGAGCTTCATAATGAGTTTTTTTAAAGAATTACATTATATAGAAAATGTATAGTTTAACTAAGGAATAAGGTTTAACTATAATATATAGTTTCCTTTCAACCTCCTTGGGGGAGTTTAACGCTGTGAGAGTCGTGGAGAAGGTGGCCTCGAAACTCATGGTTGTGTTGCGGATTAGGGCGCTCGCGAGCTGCGACCCTCCCAATGATAAGACTAACTGGGCCCCAGTTTACCAGCTGCTCCACCGAACAGCTGACACTCTTCCATAATATTATATACATCAGCACTTGTGCCTGATATTTCAATATCAACAAGGTGCCTGGATAAGTGACATGTGAATATCAGCCCAAGGTTCAGATTTTTCACGCTATATAGGTACAGCACGTATTTGCTGTGTCTAACGTCAACACACGGTAGACATAAAAAAAAGCATTTTTGAATTATATGATGAGCCAAAAAACTTTTTTCTTCACTTTAAGTTCAACGTTAACTACTTTTAGTCGCTTATTTACATAATATATTGGTCTTAATACCCCATATGTATATTGTAAACTACTGAAGGACTTGGTTGGGAGATGCTGTAATGGTCACAAAGTAAACATGGTCTTCTCCCTTGAGAATAAAGACCTCGAGACAATAATTCGCTCTGGTTAGGCCTCATCTCAAACTAACCACGAACATTTGAGACCCTGCACAGGAATATTTAATCGAACAAATAAAATACAGAGGTACACAAACGCTTCGTTTAAATCTGCCAAGAGCGAGTAGAGGAGAGAGAGAGAGAAATGCAGCTTACGGAAGGATTAGTTTGGGAGCCGTTAGAGATTAAGAGGCTGAACAATAGAGAAATATCGCTTGAATATTTCAGATCAGGCAATATTCAGTACGTTCCAGAGGATATTATTTAGTTCTATAAAACTCTTTGATCTCTGTAACTGATAGTCAAACGACAAAATAAGAGATACAAACTGCCGAACTGATAAATACAAATATTCATTCTTTCCATGTCCCATTGGTGATTATAACGAAACAGCCTCACACTAACATATGACACACTGTCAATATAAAATTCACCTCTGCCCTCTCGCACTCCTTTTCCCTAATCCCTCCACTCTCATGGCTTTGGTCCAAATACCCTCTGCCAAAACCCTTTGCGGCAGTAGAGTAGCCAGGGTGAGGGGGCAGGGCGGGAGAATGTCCCCCCCGCCCCCTGTGTTCTGGCGCCCCTAAGCCTGTGAATGTTTCCATTCTAAAGTCCCAAATACTTACGTGAATCAATGTCATAACTTAAATATCAACAATTAATTCTACAAGGTCTACAAGTTTGGGTCAGAGTATATTACGAACAAAATAATACAGTAAGAATATAAAACAGTATGTTAAGTTTAGTAAACAGGTGAATTTATTTGTCGGCGACCCCTATAAATTTTGCCCCCCCCCCCCCTCCATCCCCCGGCGCGGCAACCCCAGGACCCAAAACCTGGCCACGCCACACGCCTTTGCGGCGGATCACAGGTTACTTGGTAGATTTACCCAACAAATTTCAAATTTGAACAAAAGAGAACAGTTAAGGACTTCATTGAATTCTTGGTGTTGTCAAATATGGTTAATATTGTGTATTTCATAATTTTATTTTTCCAGGATAAGCCTGGAATTATTGCCATCATTGAACGTATGTCATCCTCGGGGGAGCCTGTAACCCCTAGAGGACGCGTCCCCAGGTGGCGGATTGGGGAATGCCCACACTGGTCTTTGGAAGAAACCAGCGGGTAGGTGGGAAATAAAATACCACCCGCGGACCAAACATGAAGGACAGATGGGGTTCTATAGCTGTGAAGAAAGCAACCCGTCTAGGAGAAGGAAACTCCAAAATCAAACCCTGGCCCTCCAGGTTGGGGGTTGAGGCATCAGGCTAACTCCCTGTTACTCATAAAACCTCAATCAGTTAAAAAACCCAATACTAAGCCTCGGAACTCTGGACTGGATAAACAGAGGCGACGTAAGCTAAAAAAAAAGGACTATGGTACCTGGAATGTACAGGGTGTATCTAATAGAAATAACAAATGAGCTAAGAAAAATGAAAGTAGATACCGCTGTAATCACAGAAACTAAGAAAAAGGGACAAGGCTCAGAAAATGTAGGTTACTATGATCACTTTTATAGTGGGGTCCCTTAGTAAAAAAAGGGCCCAACAGGGATCATCCATCCTGATTCGAAAGAGTCTCCGAAAAATGTAACATCATGGGAGCCAATCAATGAAAGATTGGTAAAAATGAATCTCCGTATGTTCGGCTTCAGAATCACTATACTGGTCGTATATGGAATAAATGAAAGCTCGCTTATAAATGAAAAGCAGGAATTCTTTGAACGCCTAAATGATGAAATAATAAAAATTGGAAACTCAAAGGAACTTATTATAATGTGACATCTAAATTGTAGAGTCGGCAAAAAGTCAAATGATAAAGTGGTTGGGAAATACGTTGAAGAAACCATGAATGACAATGGATTAAGATTAATAACAATGTGTGAAAAAAATAACCTAAGAATATCTAATGGTTTTTTCGAGCATAATAATATACACAAATATACATGGACCCAACCTACTAGAGATCTCAAATTACTGACTACCTCATCATAAAGAAAAATATAAAGTTAAGAGTACAAGATTTCAGAATATACCGAGGTGCTACATGTGGTAGTGACCACCACCTGTTAAATTCTAAGTTGATGTTTCCTGGAAGAACAAGGATTAGAGAAAGCCAAGATAACCCTGAAGTAGAAAAAAGGCAAAGAAGATACAACTGGGACAGCCTAGAACAACAAAGCGTTAGACAGCCTTACCAAAACCTTATGGAAGAAAAACTACTTTGCCGAAAAACATTATCGAATACAGAGGATCTTCATAGGCATTTATCTCAATACGTACATGAAGCTGTGTATGAGTCATTAGGCTACTATGAAAAGAAGAAAAGAAAGTCATATTGGTGGGATCATGACATAGAAAAAGAAATAGAAGAAAAACGGATTAAATAAAACCTAATATCTGAAAAAAATATATCTGACCACGAAATCATACAATGACAACGAAGCGCAAGCGAAAGTGCGACGAAAATTAACCCAGAAAAAGAACACTTGTTAGGAAAAGAAATGCAACCACTTAAATACCTACATAGGAGGAACCAGAAATACAGAAACTGTAAGTTTTTAAGATCATTGAGGCAGGATAAAAATAAAGATTTAATTCCATCAATTAGTAAAGAGAAATGGCCAATATACTTTAAAAAGTTATTGAAAGAGGATAGAGAAAAATATAAAAATAAAATCAATTTGATAACCTTAGGAAATGTTACATCACCTATAATAATGCAATGCACTGAAGTTAAACTGGCTTATAAATCCCTAAAAAATGGAAGAGCTGCTGGCTCTGGAGAAATACCGAGAGAACTGTTAAAATATGGATCAGAGTTACTGTACAATAAATTAACAGAACTCTCTATTAAATGCCTAAATAGAAAAGAGGTCCCAGAAGAATGGAGAATTTCCCAAATCTAACCGTTTTACAAAAAAGGCAATAAGAACGAGTGCGATAACTATCACGGAATATCTGTGGCTAGTACAATTAGCAGATTATATGGCAATATGGCAAAAAAATTGAAAAAATGTATGCTGGCAAGGAATCCGAAGAGCGAGCGGGGTTTAGAGAAGGAAGATCTACTGTAGACCATCTGTTTTGTTTAACACAAGTGATAGATAAAACCTGGGCATACAACAAGGAACTTCACCTCTTACATGTTGATCATAAAAAAGCATACGATACGGTGCAACAAATGAAACTGTGGGAATCCTTGGAAAGATCGAACATAAGCTCATACTTAACAATAGCCATAACAAATTTGTACAAAAATAGTGCAGCCAAGATCAAAATGGGAAACGAATTCTCTCAGGTATTCACAATAAATAAAGGTCTAAGACAGGGATGCTGTATTTCCCCAACACTTTTTAAAATATATTTAGATCAAGTATGTGTGTACGGGAGGAATGCAACAGAATCTTATTTTAGAAAGTGGGCAACAAATAGGACACTGTAAAGAGTATAAATATCTAGGGATGCAAATTGCAGAAAGTAAATCAGTGGAGGCAGACATTAGGGATAGATGCAATAAAGGCAAAAAGGCAATAACACTATTAAATAGCTTATTGTGGGACAATACAATATCCAATGAAAACAAAAAGAGAATTTATAATACCATAGTAAAGAGCATAGTAAACTACAGCTGTGAAGTATGGCCACTAACGGAGAAATCAGAAAAACTGTTATTGACGATTGAAATTGACTTCTGGCGAAAAGCAGCCGGAAAAATCAAAAAAAGAAAGAATAAGGAATGAAAGAATTAGATAAATTAAAAATTCCAATGATTAGATAATAGATGAAATAATAACGCAGCAGTTGAGGTGGGTATGGACACATAAAAAGAATGGGAAATGAAAGACTCACGAAACAAATGTTGCTGTGGAACCCGGAAGGAAGACGGCGGAGAGGCAGACCGAGGAAAAGTTGGATAAAAGGGATAGAGAAATAAATGAGAAAAAGAGGATTGGATGAAGAGCTTTGGAATGATAGGGAGGCATGGAAATTGGGAATCGGAAGACTTAGAATGTCGTAAACCGATTAAAACCGTTAAAAGCGATTGAAATACGCACCGAGAATGTTTAATTCCTTTAAATGCATCTTTTATAGCCAGGTACTGCAAGTCTCGGAAATAATGGAAAAATTGCCTAGAAACGAAAAGGAAAAATGATCTAAATTTGCATTAATTTTGCGTTTAAACTTTAGGTATTTCAATTTATCGATCGATAGAGAAAAAACGGCTGAAAGAATTACGTTTTGAAGTTTTGGCCTCATTTTGGTCAAAGAATGAAACTTGTATCTCAATTGTTTCATATTTTAATGTATGAAAGAAAATTACTCTACACGTAAATTATTCGTTTTTCCCATTTAAACCCATTAGAATACTAAATCCTATCTGGACTCTAAACCAATGAAAAATATTGGGATTTTAGATATTTCCCTGAATTGACACCAAATTCAAACCCTTCCCTAAAAATTTCAACCTAGCTCGATTAGAAATTCCCAGGAACTCGTATCAATGAGTGAGTGAGTCAGTCAGTCACCCAGTCAGTTTTGTAGCTTTATATATAGAGTAAGTAAATATAGAGTGGCAACGAGATAGGGAGATTAGGATATAATTTGGACAGTCCGCAATCTGCATCCCAACCTCACAGACATTGTCTCGCTTTCTCTCCTAAGGATGGCGCGTTATTAGATCCCTCTTCAATTCTTCATATCTTCTACCTCCACTTTTTTCGTCCAGAATTCCTATCCTCTTCCTTCCTCTTCCACGCTTCCCCAGTGTTCTCCCCTCTATCACTCTCTTCAACATGCCCTCTCCTCTCAAAACGTCCTCCATCCATCTCTTCTGCCTTCTCCGAACCTCTGCCACAAGCTTCCTCTCCTCTCCAACCATATCCAATACCTCCTCGTTCCTCTTTCTCGCCATCCAGCTGTTATCGTTGTAATTCTCTTCCCTTATTACCACCCGTCAGTTCCTTTACTTTCCTATATAATGCATCTGCTCTTCCCTCTTTTTGGTATTTCTCTAACGAATCGATCTGTTCTCTCCACCACGCCTCCCTTGCTTTCTTTGTTTCTCTTCTAAGCCTGTTATTTAATTCTCGGTATTTCTCCATTCTTCTCCAAACCCACATCTCCAACTATTCTCGGTACTTCTCCATTCTTCTCCTAACCCACATCTCAAACGCCTCCAGTCTACGTACATCCTCCTTTCGCAATGACCAAAATAACTTAGAATTTCATTTATCACTCGTCACACGAATAACAGAAGACGGTGTCGAAAATGGAAAGTAAAATAGTTTTTATGAGAACATATTCTCATCTCCAACTGAGAAAAATACTATTTGATCATTAATATTAAAGAAAATAAATATTTTATATTTTACAATAGAGCGTTAAACTCTAATTTTGCTAACATGAAAAGTGATTCCGTGTTTCTGAATTACTTCTTAAAATAACTCTTTCATTTCATGTTTCACTCTAGAAGCATTTCTTAGCAAGAGAATGCGGAGTCAAAAATGGAAAAAAAATGTTTTTATGAGAACATATTCCCATCTACGACGGAGAAAAATATATTTTCCTCATTACTTTTACAGAAAAATAAATATTGTATCTTTTACAAAAGAGTGTTAATATAAAGAGTGATTCCGTGACTCATATTTACTTCTTAAATTTCATAGAATTTCATTTTTCACTCTAAAAACATGTCCTTGATAGAAAATGCAGTGTCAAAAAATTGGAAAACCAAATTGTTTTTATGAGAACATAATCTTATCTCCAACTGAGAATAATACATTTTGATCATTAAATTACAGAAAACTTACAAATTTTACCTTTTACGAAAGAGATTTAAACCAAATTTTTGCTAATACAAAGAGAAATTCCGAGTTTCGTAATTACTTCTGAAATAATACCGAATTTTTTTTTAAGTGAACACTTCTCTTGGGAGGGTGTACTCTACGCCTGCTCTCGGCTTGATTTCCATGGGAGTAAACGCAAAAGCGTGACACTCGAAGCGTTAAATTTTAAGCGTTCCGTTCCCACTATCTATAGCACATACGAATATAGTACGGCGAAGAGAAGAGAAAGAGAATGCGAATTTAAGCGAAACTATATATAAGATCTGGTGGAGTTTCGATCAACCACAATAATAGTGACATCGTCAACGTCGTCACTCCAAATATAACACTTAATGCCAGACAGAGTGTCAATGAAATTGCCGCGACCAATCTTTTAGGAGATTTATGTTCTGTACAATGTAAAATAAATAAGAAAGATACTGTAATTATAATCTGCGTTTACATTTCACCAAATAATACTCTACAAAATGTAATCAAATTCTTACATTTCCAATTATTACCGTATACAAAAATTGGTTCGCGGATTCTCGGCGAATACATTGATAAAATACCATTAATAATAAGCGGAGACTTTAATGTTGATTTTGGAAAAGATAATGCCCAGCCTTCTAGCCCAGCTAGATTTCTTTGAAAATGAATTAGGTTTGACAGTGAATATCAATAAAAACGACGCAACAACAAAAGGTGGAACGACAATAGATGCTGTGTTTTCTAGATATATACATAGTATTAAATTACATATTTTTGTATCCCATTTTAGTTATCATAAGCTAATAATTACTTTAATTAAAGATTGTAATAATGATGTATATAATTTGTCAATTAAGGGACAATAAAAAATATAAAAATGAATAAAAAATGAAAAATAACAAATTTTATGCAAAATTAATTATGCTTTTTCATCTTAAATAAACCTGCCATATTTTGCTTTAATATACACCATCAATCAAAATTTATTAGTTGAAGTTTTCACTTCTATCTACCGTCCCAAGACGGTAAGACGTTTTTTTCAATCTAGAAGCATTTCCTTGCGAGAAATGCGGTGTCGAAAAATGGAAAATCAAATGGTTTTAATGAGAATTCATATTCTCTTTTATGACAGAGAAAAATACTGTTTCATCATTACGTATACAAAAAAATATATATTTTATCTATTTCAAAAGAGCGTTTTCTCTACTTTTGCTAACATAAAAAGGATATCCATGTATCGTAATTACTTCTAAAATTACTCTGAATTTTAATTGTCAATCTATAAGCAGTATCTTGCGTGAGAATTCTGTGTCGGAAATGTAAAATCAATTTGTTTATATGTGAACATATTCCCATCTCCGACAAAGAAAAATACTGTTTGATCATTAATATTACAGAAAAATAAATATTTTTTCTTTTACATAATAGCGTTGAACTTGATTTTTGCTTACATGAAAAGTGATGCCGTGTATCATAATTACTTCTGAAATAACTATACACTTCATCTTTCACTTTTAAAGAAGCATTTCCGTGCGAGAAAATGAGGTGCTGAAAAAAGAAAAAGCACATTGTTCCTATGAGAACTAATTCTCCTCTCCGACAAGGAATAATACTGTTTTATCATTAGCTTTACAGAAAAATAAATATAGTATCTTTTACATTAGAGCGTTTAACTCTTCTTTTGTGATTCTGTGTTTCATGATGACTTCTTAAATAATACTGAACTTCAATTTTCACTCTAAAAATCTAAAAAGTTGCGAAAAAATGCGGGTTAAAAAAAAAGATAATCAGACTATTTTAATGAGAACATATTCTCTTCTCCGACAGAGATTTTTTACTTTAACAGAAAAATAAATATTATCTCTTTTACAAAGGAGCGTTAAACACCATTTTCGCTAATAATACGAGTGGTTCCGTGTTTCATATCTACTTCTGAAATAACGACGAATTTTATTTCTCAATCTAGAAGAATTTTCATGCGGGAAAATCCGGAGTCGAAAAATGGAAAAGCAAATTGTTTATATGAGAACATATTCTCTTCTCTAAATAGAGAAAATTTCTGTTTCATCATTTCCTTCACATAAAAATGTATATTTTATTTTTGCAAAAGAGGGTTCAACTCTATTTTCGCTAAAATGAAAAGTGATTCCGTGATTTATAACTACTCCTTCAAAAACTTAGAATTTCATTTGTCACTCTGGAAGCTTTGTCATTTGTTGGCAATAAGGTGATTTTTTTCGAAGTTTTTCTTTCAATTTCCCGTTGGAAAGGCATTGTTGCCATCACCTTAGACAAATAAGTGAAAGAGGCGGAGAGTGAAATCGCGCTAACGTTAAATAAAACAAATGTTTATAGCGTCGTTTGCAAGTTTTGCACATTGGTTTTGCTATAATCACCTTAGAGTTAGACGTGTGGACTTTCATTTAGCGAAGTTTGAATTAGCGAAGTTTGATTTGAAGCGAGGATCTATCTCCCGGTTTTTGAGAAAATTGTTCATCAAATTGCACGACTTTGTAGTAACAATCTTAGTTAAGGAATTAATTTTTATAATATCCTTTCGGAATATGGAAAATGTTTTTTACGCCTAGCGTGTAATGAAATTCGGGATAACTTATTGTGGCCACAAGGTAAACATTTAGGAAAATGTTCACTAACTTTCTAATTGGTTATAGTTTGCTCTACGTGTCTGCGTAAAAACAACATTGTCTCAAAGTTGATAAACTTTGAAGAAAGAAAATGTTGAATATAGTGTTTTTACGGGGAGTGGAAGTACTTTGTGTCGGCCGGATCGTGGTTTTTTTACGAGACTTGTTGTCGCTCACGAAGAGAACACATTAAAATGCATAGTGTTTGTATGAGTAATGCATAATGTATACATTTTTATAAAATTCGCTCGGAATGGGGAAAATGTTTTCTTCGCCAAGCGTGTAATGAAATTTGGGATGGCCTCTTGTGGCCAAGCGGTAACCTTTATGAAAAATATTTTTTTTATTTCCTTATTAAGAGCAACTAGGTGTCTGCCTAGAAACATTATCTCCTAGTTAACTAACGTTGAAGAAAAAATATTGAATATAGTGTTTTTACGGGGCATGGACGGACTGCGTGGCCGCGGGATCGTGGTTTTTTGACGAGCTTTTTGACGAGCAAGATGTGCAATTGAAATGTATAGTGTCTATTTTTAATATTCTTTGGGTTTCGTCTTTCCAGCGAGTTTTAATGAAATTGATCGCACCGTTTTTAGATAAAAATATTTTCCATTACTCCGTAGATCGGTGAGCGCCACGCAGCGGAGGGTGAAATCGCGCTAACGTTAAATAAAACAAATGTTTATAAAGTCGTTTGCAAGTTTTGCGCATTGGTTTTGCTGTAATCACCTTAGAGTTAGACGTGTGGACTTTCATTTAGCGAAGTTTGAGTTGAAGCAAGGATCTATCTCCCGGTTTTTGAGAAAATTGTTCATCGACATTTAATTGTTTATCCTCATGTGTAGGAAATAAGGTGAATGTTTTTGAAGTTTTTTCAATTTTCAGTGGAAATGATATTGCTTTCTTCATCTGAGTCAGGACGACTTCGTTGCAACAATCTTCGCTCTGAAACATAGTTGTTAAACTTTTGAAAATTGTTATTTCTCTTTTTTTTATTTCCTGTCTCATTGTGTTTTTTAATTCACAAAAATATTTCTATAACGACCGTTGTGTCTTTTTGTATGTTTTCCGTTTGTATTTTTATTGTAAACGATGTAATTGCTTTTTGACGACTATTTATACTAAAAAATCAAAGATTGATGAAACTGAGATTAGCGAACTTGGGATTTTCGAACGACTATGTATTTGCAATCAGAGATATATAATCGAAAATTGAAATTAATCTGAGATTACTTTTGACTATGAATACCACCCTAAGGTTTTCATTCGGTAAACATACATTGGCATTCACCTTAAGGACATATTGGCATTTTCTACTCATACTTAATACATCATACCTGCTTCTCTTTTGACGACAAAATTGGCTTTTAATTCATTAATGAAATAAAATCGTCACGTCACATTGTATTATGTAAAAAAAAGTTGCCCACAGTATTTTTTACTCTCCTTCAAAAAAATTATTTAAGAATTATAAATTATATTGGAATCATATGATCGTCGTGCATAATTCTGCATCAATAGCGTTTCACAGTAACAATACGAATGCCAATTCAAGAAACTGATTTTTGATATGTGATGTGTCTCCACTCCAGTCTTGCAATAGAATAATTATTATGTGATGCATCAATATGACAATTTAAAAATATAGTTCGCAAACTATTTGGTATTTAAATATGGTGTCAGAAACAAAGATATTAAATGTGATATTTATTCCATTCTGGAACATATTTCTGTAGTATTTACAACAGCCTTATTGTTTTAGCTTATGCGATAAATGTTTTCCCTATCATGGAAAATAACGCCTATTGTTAAAAGCTATATTTCTGCAATACCTTTCTATTTTCCGGACTGGAAGAAGCGGGTTCGAGAATTATGTACCGGCCCATACTTTACGACAGTACTGTTTGGCATTTGGCAATGCCACCCCTGACTTCACGTTGGTACCGGCCCGTACATTATCGCAGTACTGTTTGGCATTTGACAATGCCACCCGAGGGTTACTTCTCGTTAGTACCGGCCCGTACATTACCGCAGTACTGTTTGGCATTTGGCAGTGCCACCCCTGACTTCACGTTAGTACCTTAGCGCAGTACTGGTTGGCATTTGGCAAAGCCACCACTGACTTCACGTTAGTACCGGCCCGTACTTTACCGCAGTACTGGTTGGCATTTGGCAAAGCCACCCCTGACTTCACGTTAGTTCCGGCCCGTACTTTACCGCAGTACTGTTTGGCATTTTACTAAGTCACCCCTGAATTCACGTTAGTATCGGCCCGTACTTTACCACAGTACTGTTAGTTATTTGGTTATACCACCCCTTACTTGACGTAAGCACAGACCCCTACTACACCACAGTTCTGTTTGCCTTTTGGTAGAGCGACCCCTGACTTCACGTTAATAATTGACCGTACTTACTCAACACGAATTTATTTCATTCCGTGATGCTTAAAGAATGCCTAGACTATGCCGCAATAAATACTCCGATCAGTCCTGACCATGTGATAGCATAATTGGCAATAATTGATACCACTCTTGGCTTCTAATAGTTATTTTGTAATACTTATATTGTATTGGATTTTTGTTTTGAGAATTGTGAATCCATCTGAACGATAAAACGGAATTAAAATTATGACGAAATGAGGGCATTTATTTCCATAAAGTGTTCTTGTTAAAGTCGAGGAGGAGAGGCAGTGCTTTCCTCGAATAAAAATATCCGACCGCAAGATATAGATAACTCGAGCTCCCTTCGCTCTCGTCGGCTAAGCTGATATCGCAGTACGGGGAAGTCTTTCCTTCGCTTGAGAAGTGTGCCGCTAATGATATATCGCTCGTAGCATATGACAATCGCTAGGGAGTGGGATGGGTATGCTTCGCGGAATAGAAGCTCCTTGAATTGATTTCGTCATCTTCCGAAACTAAGCCATTCCATTTATAATACCTTTCCAGAAATGTCTCTTTTGCGCAGTTGTCCCGCCCAACTCACTCCACTGTGACCCTTCTGGCGATTTCAATGGCCGCACGCTGTTTGAGCTAAATAAATTCCTCATCCTCCTGCTTCGTTACCTGCCCGTCGGCTGACATAAAAAGGCGGCGTTTTGAGAATCGAGGCATTCACATATTCGACTTGGCTCAAGCACGTAGAAGGATCAGTAAGAGAGAGGCACTGACCAGTCAGCCATTTCCGCACAGAACATCAGACGACTGTTTGTTGTGTAGTTTGTTCTCATCAGTTTTTTTAACATCAATTTTCACTGAAGTTTATTACCTTTTACGTTGGTGAGAACCAACTCAGCCATGGTTAGATTGAAAGAAAAATTCGCATATCACCTTTAACACGAACGAAAAGTCGAATTTTGAGAATTTTTATCCATTTTCAACCCCTAGACAAATAAACTGAGAAATAATTAAATTACATTTAATGTATTATTATTCATTTTATTTTACCAAGCAATGCACTCTGATATGGTCTGTGCATTTTTGGATTGATTATACTCAGGAGTTCAAATGTACCAGCTATGCAATTTAGTTGAATATTGAAATTGACTATCAATAAATAATTCTAATTCTTCTTTCAGAACATTGACTCTGATCAATAATTAATTAACCTCTTGACAGTCAACGAGAGTCAGCCTAACTGATATAACTATTACCTAAACTTGTTAAATACCTTATAAAACATTTGAAAAAATAAACAGTATCGTGTTCTAAATCTGAAATTTGTCTGATCCATCAACAGGGGTAATCCAACGGCAGTAGACCACAGTGATCTCGACAGCCGACACAGCAAGAGATATAGCTCCAGGCCTATTGAAGGCAAAATCTCCATTCCAGCCTATTCTTAAGCAAGATCGCAGAAAACTCTCACTCGGCTCAGAAAGGAACGTGGTTCAAATCTCCCTTGAGGTCGAAATGGAGGATTTATTATTCGAAGTAATGTCTAAATATCCCGTAGAGGGGTACGTTCAGAATTTGAAATGTTTGCCTAATATTAATGCGAAGAACGTGGGCGAGAGCACGCTGCTCCATCAGGCGGTGATGTTAGGGAAGCCGGACTGGGTTCGGGAGATCCTGGAAGCGGGGGCTGATCCTTTGATAGAGGACGGGTATGGCCACAGCGCACTGAAAATTGCGAAAACCATGGTCTCCAATCACCCAGGGGACAAGGAGCGAGAGGATATACTGAAACTGCTTCAATCTAGACACAATATTTGTCGTCCAACAAATGAAGAATTGATGACTGACGTGAAAACGTTCTTTTCCACCGAAATTGCTGTTTCCATGAAATCCATAGAAAAACAGATATCGGGGATTAGGAGTGATATAACTACGGAGTTATATACAGTTAAACAGTCTTTTGAGGAATTAAAGAAAGAACTTGGCAACACCGTATCAAAGACTTCTGAGGAAGTTAAGAAAGGACTTGGAAACACGGTTTCCGAGGTGAACGCTCTGCAATCGCTGTTGACCACGGAACACTCTTCTATCAAGGAATCCATGGAAACACAGATGAAAGAGATAGTTGCTAAATTGGAGACTTGCAAAAATATAGGATTGCCAATTCCGAATCCCAGCCCGCCAATAGATGAAACGCCGAAAGACAAGCCATTATACAAACCCAACAGAGAGGCCTGCGTAGAGGCGATGATGCGGAAGACGGAGGTGTTGCCCGCGAACGAAGGCAACATTTCGAAAATGAAGAGGCGTTACGAAATGCTGTACGACGACGATCACATCACGTCTTGCATCCTGGAATTCCTTCGATTCCAGTCGAGCGTCAAAGTTTCAATCGACTTCGAATATCCAATCATCAAAAGAATTAAACCAACATTGAGAGACCACGACGGGACAGAAGGGACTGGGGATACCTATGTTACATTCGCCGACTTTGAAGAGCGAAAGGCGTACTTGGGTGGGATGTGGAGCGATGAGAGACAAATTATTGGTGTACTCACCGTTGCATTGTCGCAGCTGTCCGTGTATTTGGCGTTTAATAACAGAGGGCTTCCATATTCGCGAGAAGGCGACGGAGGGCGATTCAAGAAAATCTTCGAGGAGGCGGAGAGGAAGATGAGAGACGGAGTGGAACTGGATGATTTTATCACATATGCACTGAGTAAAGAGAATCAACAGGGCAAGGAGATATATTTGGCATCGGCCGTTCCCACGATGATCGCCAGACATGGATCTTCGGACGCAAGGTCTGAGCTGAGTAAATATCTCCCGTCGCTCCTCGAATACTGCGATCAACACGTAGTGGCGACACTGAGCAAGGAGACCAAGGTACGTGAAGAATAAATTCTTATTTTAAATTCAATTCCACTCCATTTCAATTTCTGGTGAATAATTAGAGCTTTTTATTGACGAACGACGGCGAATGGAACATTTTCAACTGCACATTCAAAAGAGACGCCATTATTCAATCGGGTCCATTCGTCAAAGTGCACGGCTGTGTGTCTGCAGTAAAATGTCGGTTCTGGCACAACCCTTACGATGGCTCTATACTGGGGCTAAGAAGATTGTTTCAGACGTTTCCCTCTAACACAGTAACGGCTTTACCGTGACAGCTGGAGACTTGTAATTTTTGTATTCTGTAGATGAAGAGTTACTTCTTGATTTAAATTGAGTAACTTTATCATGCAGTGGTTGTGTTTTTTTATAAAAAAGTAAAACTTTGATTTTTAAGAAAATCATTGGTAATATTCCGTCGCACGTTGCGAACGCTAGATTCCAAAATGAGGATTTTCAGCACACTTAAATCAAAGAATCGTCTTTCATTTACGCAAATATCAACAATCATTGATGCTCTTTTCGTATTATTGCTATAGCAATGTTAAACGTACGAGCCTGCATTGATTACGGAGTAGAATTTTATTCACTTGAAATGTTGATGCCTATACATTTGCCCCCGTGTAGAGTGGAGCTTTGAAGTTACCCTGGCAGGTTCTATTTAAATTACCGAAAATATCTTTTAAACTCTAATACGACTCTTTTCTATATTGCTTGCAGAAGATCTTTGAAAGTGCAAGGGGATAGCAGCATATGTGCGCACCATGTGTTTGAAATCACCGGCATTGTTGCTGAAGGGGAAGCAACTGACTGGAAGTCAACGAGAATGACAGAACACAAAAGGAATCAGCTCCTTACCATACAGCCATCATGTTGTCATGAGAGATTAACATGGCCACACATGTTCTATATTTTTATTTTGAAATCTGTAATATTCAATTTATTTGTCTTAAAGTGGTTGAATTAATCTTTTCCTATTAAGTAATGGTTTCCTTTTTGGGAACAGAAGTTATTGCGTCCTTATAATTGCAATATACTTTGTAAAATTAATAATTACAATTATTAAGATAATTGACAGGTAGATAATAGAATAGCTCAATGAAAGTTTGATATGAGAAACATTTAAGATATTTTTTCAAATAAATATTTGTAGCAACATTGAATGTTTGATATATTGCTTGATGTACTAATGTAAATATGTCCTCAACTAGTAATGTTAAATGTGATTTCAATTGTTATTTGAATACTTCATGTCATACCAATGGCAAAATATTTTTTGCATGGTGTTGGTGGGTCTTAATCTATATTTTTTACTGTTTGATGGATTTTCCATTTTTAATAAACCCTAAATTGTCAATTGTTTATTTTATTCAATAATTTTAAAAACATTACTGGCAAAACAATGTACGTCAAAATGCAATACATTTGACTTTGAATTTGATGTGTATGACTTGACATTGTTCCTTTGTCTTTTACTTTCAAATATATTTCACAAATACTTTTTCCTTTCATGATTTTTTGCTAATATAGTATTGGTTTTACAAAAATTGACCATATTTTTATTTTCTGGGAAAATATATTTCCATTTTAAGTAAAATAATGAATGAAATTATTCATCTAAGTATTGATAAAGTTGAAAATTAATACATTCGACGATAAAAAATAATTTAAGACTTGACAGTTCTAAAAAAATAACTTAAAAATCTCCTCGGCAGTTAGTTTAAATTATTTAAAGCTTATTAATTTAAAAAATGATGCGCGTGTGCTGAAGAAAGAGTCACTTGAGAACGTTCGTGGAAGCTCACTTGCAATCTATTGGCGCACATCAGAATGGAACCTAAATCTCATTGTCACCTAGCAAATGGATCATTTTGGAGATATTAGAGACAACTGTTACTTGTAAAAATTTTGTTGTTATTGTTGTAGTTACCACCTAAAGATGGAAGCATTATAGTTGAGATGTCTGAAAGAATAAAACTGCATTGTATTTTAAATGCGCAACTGCATTATTTCATGCGTACGTACGCGTGGCCTTTTGTAATTTTGATGATGGATGAAATAAATGATGACCTTTAAAATAACATGGTTTTATAAAAAACTGTAGTAAATATTATAAAAATTATTTTGAGAGCCTTCATAACTGGCCCGCAACAGGCAGAACGCGATTATTTGTGACTAAAAATAACACCAAGCAGCCGACATTTGTGAAACATTAGACTTTACCATTTCTATATAGGTAAAATGGTATAAAGTATTCCAAGTTTGGTTCAAGATCAGGAGTTTTCAACCATTACTGTAATTTTTTGATTAGTTTCTCGTTGATATGCGTCAGTAGCATGCACAGAATTCTGCCCCTGGACTGCGGATCTCGTGGATTTTGTCAGAATTGTTAACTATTTAATAGGATTTCATTGCCTATAAATTAGTTTATGCGATTATGAACTCTTGTTAAAATGACATGCATCGAACTGGGTTGTTGTGTTTGTTGAATAGATTAAAAGTGTTCCAAGTTTTTATCAAGACCAGAAATTTTCTGCAAAGCGAACCTTGCCTCGACCTTTACAGCAATTTGTTGACTATAGTTTTTTAAATCACAAGCTACGATTAGGACTTGGGTGTTTCTGATGAAAAATCTTTCGCATCACAGATGTTGGTTGCATAGCTTAGTTTTAGTCACAAATAATCACGTTTTGCATGCTGAAGGTCAGTTGCGACATCTCTTAAATTTAATTTCTACTTTTTAGTACATTTTCTTAACTAAACCATGCTGTTTAAGTTTTTATATTTACCTTATTCTATAGTTCATAGTTTTTTATGATGTTGCATACATTTTTAATTCAAATACTGTCGCTATTTTATGGATAAATCATTGAAAAATTAACAGTGAAATTTTTATGAAAATGAATGGAAAGAATTTTTTCGCGTCAAATTTATGTTAAAATACTTGTATCTATATAATTTATAACTTTTGTATAAATTGGACCAAATGCATATTTCATTATGTCTTTTTGAACTTTGAAGGCGTTAGCGTCAAAATAACACGACAGTTTAGCAACCGGAACAGTTTCAAAACGAAACATTTCCGCCAAAAACCCACGTTGCAGCAAACGGCAGCAAGAGGCCCACTAAACAAGCAGCAATTATGATCAGAACCATGTGACACCATGGCTTGTACATCTGAATACTACGTGTTACGAATATATCTAACAAAGAAGAATATCTATCTTGGTATGAATGTCAAATATTTCGCTTGAATTAATAAACAATTTCATTTGGATTAATGAAAGTTAGGTACTTCACAGTTTTTAATGTCTGCACTTTACATCAAACAATATATCAAACATTCAATGTTGCAACAAATATTTCTTTGAAAAAATTCTTAAATGTTTCTTATATCAAACTTTCACTGAGCTATTCTATTATCTACCTATCTATCCTTGTGAGCGGAAAAATCGGACTTAGAAACCTATGATCTCAATCTATTGCCAAGGTTCTCACCGGAGATGTCGAATGAGAGCTTATCAGATCTTTTTGTTTACCATACGTACAGCGGTCTCCGAAACGACGGGGTACACCCCCGCGGCGTTAAACTTCGGAAGCCCGAAGATCAGTACGGGGAAGCAGAAGCAGGCGAGCTCACGGAGTTAGAACCACGCGAATGCGGAGATAACCTAAAGAGATAGCTCAGTGAAATGGAAAACATAGCGAGAGAAGCTCAACAAAGAGTAGACAGTGTCGGTATCATAATTTGCGCCGTCGGGAGGTCGAATTTGCAGAGGGCACTATTATGTGGCAGAGAAATTGGCCTCAGTCGGCCGCGGCGGATATATCACCTCCGCAAAGCCAGAACCTAAATTTAAAGGGCCACCGTCACACAACATGGAAATCACACATTACATTGCACTCTAAATCCAACAATGATAAACCCTGATGTAAGATGATGATCGGGCGATTGAAAAAATTCACGCAAAATAAACGTTGAAGTACATGAATGAATGATCCAGTTTAGATGGGCATGAAAGAATGACAAACCCCACTCAAAAGACTAGAATTATTCGTGATTGATTAGATACAATTTGTTAATAGGCCCTAACTGGGGCCCTGACACTGAAGGTGTCTCTCACAAAGGTCTTTCTTGGATCAATTGCGACTTGACAGTCTTTCCCAGTTACCTCCGCGGCCCGGACGGATACAGGGACGTATTGGACGAGCACTGAGGGGTGGAGATTTGCCGTTCCTCGGCAAGCAGGCATTTAAAAATAAAGAGGCGTGTAATGAGTCGCGGTGGCGATTTTCTTACATTTTTCTCCGAGGCGAAGACTAGAATGGTATTTGGATGTCAACCGTGAACCGTGCGCAGCTCCCAGGTGCAAGGGTCCTCGGAATTGCAGCAGCAGGAATTCCCACTCCACCGAGGGTTGTTAGTGTCGACGAACACTGCAGGAGCGGCCGTTGACGCCGGATGATGCCTCCTTCTCCAGGGAATCCTCGTTGTGTCCTATTTTTAGGACAATTAGGCGAATTCACGGGACTGTCCTTCCCGTAAATCTGTCTTGAATCTGGGAAGTCTTCCTCCCGAGCTCTTTCGTTTTTCCAAACCGTCACGCACGGCCTATCGGCCGCAGGCCCACCAAGATAATCCGCCCTCTCCACGTGACTGGCCGCATTGCATTTGGTTAAGGAGGCGTAGTAACGTGGGAGGGGTTGTTGGAACACCAATAATCATAATTTCCCGTCAAGCTCTCCTCACCTCCGGCCCACTTTCTTGGGTCAATGATGACTTGACACAGCCTTTCTCCTCAACTCAAAACATTCATTTTCAAGGACACTTGCATTCATTCACACGCAAAAACTCACCGAAGAGCAGTACCAAGGCCAGTCGACCCAGAGAGTTGAAATTTGACAGAAATTCTGTTCGTGACCTATATGTGACCGGGAAAATAGTAAAAAAAATCAGTAAAAAAATTTCTTGATAGATTATTTAATACAACATAGTCGACCTTGGAGTAGTCCACTTGCTTTGCAACAATTAACTAAGACAATAGAAAATATTAAAGTAGGTAATAACATTAGTAATAAGTTAGCCATTCTCCTTACCTTGTAATTTACCTACTTTAAAAACTTCGAAAGTTAACACAGAAAATTGTATTGCGACAGGTAGGCTACTTATTCAGAATTAAGATACCTCTTATTTGAAATATCAGCCATTTATAAAACGTGTTTCACTGGGAAAAAAATATTAATCTTTTTATTAATTAATTAATTTGTATTAATTTTGGAGAAACTGGCTAAATAATCTAACCTTACTTCGTTTCACACACTTAAAAGTTATTTATTCCATCTAGCAATAATTGCAAGTAATAAAGGAATTATCCATTTCCGACGGTCAATTTTCGTGACCCCTCAGGATAAAATAATGTAAACATTCCTAGTTGGTGTTTCACATTTGAACGTTTTTTTTTTATTTTTGAGGGCGTATACAATTTTGCTTACCCCTCTTCATTGACCTTTTTGAAGGTTTTCATTTTACACACATAAAAGTTGTAGAATTTTACATTGGGTACGGTTTTGTATAGGTTTTTTACACAGGGTTCATATTTCAAAAAGATTACAATTAGGAAGCCGGAAATGAGTAATAGCACATTTTTACATTTAGAAATCCCATTACCAGGTTAAAACTGTTCGAATTATTACAATTATCTTTCATTTCATATTTGCATACATGTAGTTTTAAAATTTACCATACATCATAGGTGTTTTTTGACACGTTTCGCATATCAAAAGTATCACAATTTAGAATTTGGAAATAAGTTATAGCAACTCATTATCTTATTAATACGTTATTGTTTGTATTTCTACTGTTATCTACCATTTTCATATTTGCAGATACTTTTTAAAGTTTCAGTATTTTCATAAATTGACATTTACAAAGACAAAGATGCGGACTTAATGCCACACTTTGGCCATCGCGTTTACTCAAGGCAGAATTTGGGTGAGTTTTCCTAATTCCCTAGTTTTGCCTTTCTTGAGGTAGAACGTTATTAGGTCTCTGCTGGTTAGCCGGCTGGCATCTTCTATCTCCAAAGATAATCTAATTCGCCATGTTTCGAACCAAGGACAATTTTCAATTCTATGTTTTATTGTGTCTTCTTCACCCCAGATGGTACACTTCCCGTCGTCCCTTTTGCCAATCTTCATTAGGTAATTTAAGCATTCCCCATGTCCTGAGAGTGCTTGAAAGGTTTCCAATACTTCACAATGCAACCAATTCATTGTTAACATACCACATGATGTCAGCTGATATCTTTTGAAGATTGCCGAACTGTAATGAACCATATATAATAAGAACCACCATACCAAAAGGATGCAGTACATATATGAGGAGCTGAAGTGATGTTACTGAATTGTAGCACATGATGAAAGAACCATAAATAACATATAGCTCTGAGGGTCTTTGGTACTCGTAGACCTTCCACCATGTCAAGGCTAAAGTGCATCAGGAAAGAAAAGAATATCATGCAAGAAAACAAATAAATATTGAAGAAATTACTTTAATTTCAAAATGTAATGGACAATTATGAAAAGGGATACAAATTACAAAACACTGCACAAAAAAATCAATTTGAGTTATTACAATACATCACAATTTAGATACTACTTCAAAGTTAAAAATACATCAAAAGATAAATCTAATACCAACAATCAATTAGAGTAAAAATATCAATGAAAATTGCCAGTACGTTATATTCTTCGGAGAATCACTAAAAATTATTATATTTTTCAAAATCAGGACGCACATTATCAGAGAACATTAAACACAGAGAGACATTGACTTATCTAAATGATCACATGAATTACAAAAATCTAAAAAAAAGACATTTTTTTTTTTAAAGGAATGGGTATCACATGGAATTAGTCTGACTAACACTTCCTCCATGAGGAATAGTTGTTACTCCAGCATTAGGTCCTGGTCTAGCAGTTGGAGGAATATTTGCAGACGCATTCGGAGCCCCTGGAGTAGTATTTCCAGGAACTGGTTGAGAAGCTGATGGCTGTGCACCTGGAGTCGACGGAGGAGGGGCATACGGACATCCTATGAACTGGTCGCAGATTCGACCGCCTTCTCGAAGACCGCTGAGGAATGCTCCATGCACTGTGGCAGGATAGTTACGGATTGTATGCTCTCCTGAAATACACAGTATAAGTTATTCAGTCACATGAAGCATTAAAAGGTAATTAACAGGAAAATCCTCTCCACTGATTGCTAAGGTGGGCCAAAAACTTGCATCAAAACGAAAAATTTTCAGAGCTGAAAATTTTTCTTTTTGATGCAAACATAACATAAACCAAGTTTGAAGTCAATAAGCCCCCGGTAACCTGTGCCAAAGTGGCGGTAAATTTTCAATGTTGGAGAGAGCGTTATGTTTTTTTCTTCATTCCCTGTGTATGTGTGTGAGTTTTTGAAGAAAAATAATAAAAAACACACGCACATTGTTTTATCTTCTCTTTGTTATTATAGACAAGAGCAACTTGTGCTATAGGAGGATAATAAGAAATACTAGTATCAACTTTCCAGTACTTCTTTACATTTATTCTGCCATGTTACAATTGAGCACACTTCTGCTCTGGCATACCAACCTTAAATCATTTATACAAGGTTACTAACCAATAACACACATTTTTTTTGAGGAAACCGGGACTAGCCACGGTAGTAACCTTTACGGAGTCACCCGCAAGTGCACAGAAGTGTGATCGCAATAACACACATGCCCATTCACTATCGAAATAAAAACCTTATTGTTAATCATGAAGGATGCGATGTCACATACCTTCATCACATATTATACTTAACCTTGTCACAATAGAATTTGTTACATAAATAGTCTGATACCATACAATGAGTAGTACAGTTGAACCTCTTTAGTCCAGCACCCTGGGACCGGACCACTGCCAGATCATAGAAAATACCAGTTCATAGAATTCATCTCCGATGAATACGACCTATAACGACACACTTACTTCCTACACTTGGCAGGTCACACTGTATACTTTAAGTGCTTTTTTTTAAATTTCATCCATTGCACCGTTGTAATATCGTAAAGAACATTTGAATAATTCAACTTCTAATGACATATTCATCAGAGGTTCGCCAGAAAATTAGGATCTGACTGGAGACTTCCATAAGTAATATGATAATCCCTGCTCTTTGTAATAGAAAGCCCAACCACAAAAATAGTTATAAATGAAGAAGAAGAAGTTTCACCATCATAAATACATGATAAAAAAGCATAGCAATTTACTTACCTATCGTATATTCTTTAATTATAACAAGTAATAAAAAACAGCGAACATCGCGAATAGTGATTTGACAAGGAATAGTACCTGCATAACAGGAAAATGAAAATGACTTCTCCAATTTGCAAAAGACGGAAAGAGCAAAACAAATTAATAAATCAATATAAGTATGCAAATATTCGCTGCTGACATTGTTCCAGCAACTGTGCTAAAACTCAATTGTGACAAGCATGACTATGCATAATCAGACTAAAAAAAGTGTCAATAAACATCAAATATAAGTACATAGTGTATGAAGTATGAAATAACAATATTTAACATAAAGCCTTAAGGAGAAAGAATAGTCTAGAAAATGCAGCAATGCCACAGAGGAGGGGTCAAATGACCCCTAGCTGCCCTAATTGGTACAACTTATAGTAAAAAATTGCTCAATGACAAATATTTAATTATAGATGTACCACATAGATCATAACTCTATCAGCTCAGATATTGACTAGCATCACATGGATGCACTAAGGACTGAATTCCCTATTACAGAAGTTATCTTTCAGTTGATGAAGTAATTAAAAATAGCTGATGATCAGTTAAAAATTCCTATGGTAACTATAAATGAAAGAATATTCTACAGATATGACTGCCCTGTGTAATGTATTCACTGCTAGTACTTGGTCCCAGTTTTTATATATCATAGTTGGTACTCGTAATTTTGATAGGCAAAGTTGTATAACCTAGCCTCAACGTTAACCTTGAATATTCTCTCTATATGGCCAGCAGACAACAATAGTTTTAATACCATAACATAAACAAACCTGAATATTATTGATCACGTGTACTAAGGCTCTAATACAGGTAAAACAATATAAGCCAACAAAAGAGGGAGAAGTTTGGGGAATGATGTTCTAACAATGCGAGTGGAGGACTGTTAATGGAACTTTTGATGGGAACGGACGTATTGTGGGACTGCTAATGAAATTTTTGACGGGGACAGACGCTGAGTTAAGCTTTTCCATGGTATATTCGAAGGTTTTGCTTGATTAGTAAATATTAGTGCCTGGCAGTTATCGTATGGCGCATCGTAGCATCGTGACATCCGAGAGTCGACCATGACAACTTGGACCATGCAGGCCGGAAAGGGAAGCCAAAGGGGAACTCGCCGGGTAAACATCATCGAAGGATTGTAGATATCCACCTTTTATGTTTAATCTTTGATTTAAAATTTTGTATTGCTCACTTAATACTTCGAATTTGATCTGCTTCAGAATTAATACAAGGTATTTGGGGGACGCCCCACCAAATTGGTAAAATCTAACTGTTTTCACTGACATTATACTTAGGTGTCTTAGTTTTGTCCTGTGTCTGGACTTAATATTTCATAACTGATGTCAATTAATATATTTACATAAGTTGACGTCACTCATATTTGAGATTTGTAAATTAGACACCAAATCAATAATTCTAAAGCATTCATGTGGAGTGACGCAAAATAAATAATTAAATTTTGTTAAATTTTATAAGGAATCAGAGTAATAATAATTAACTAATATGCTAACCTAATTAGACAATGTAATATAAAAATTAATAGAATAATAGCGGATCCGCATCCCTCAACGGACTCTGTGGAGAGGAAAACGATGTAGTAGGTGCAGCACCAATAGTATGCGGTGAGAAGGTAGGAATCCTGAGGTAGACTGATAGGGCAACACTAATCAATAGCCGTATCCGTAGTAGAGAATGGCAGTCAATTGTATTAAATTACACTTTGGGCACCCACAACATGGGGCACCCAAGGGAATTTAATTAGATTACACCCGTGACGATGATTTTTTTAAATCACTTAAAACATGAACATTTTCTATTATTTGCCCTTATATTTTAAACATGAGTAAGTCAAGTTTCCCCCCTTGATTTACAACCTTGACATGGTGGAAGGGCCTGTGTGTTCCAACGACCCCTAGAACTGGACTGGCAGGACCAATTACTATTGCCCACCCATGCCAGATAGGTCAAAGGGTAGGAGCCAGACGAAAGATAGTTCTGTGATGATGTCATGTCAAAAATAACATTGGAAAGTGGGGGTGGGAGTCCCTCTCAACTATCAATCAACGAGAATATGAAAGTCACTCATATAAAATTGAATCCTAGCAACAATGGGATGCCGCCCACTAGGGCGGGTGTCGTGTCCGGCAGCGGGGGAGGCAGGGCATCCACGATCATCATCACACAAAATCCTTGCACAACATCATCATCAGAGGATACAAGGAATAGGAGGGAGAAGAATAAGAAGAGAAAGAGGAGTAAAGCAGCGGTAGAAACAGGAACTTGGAACGTAAGGACCATGATGAGGGGCAGGAAGATTGAAAATATTAAACAGGAAATGGAGAAAGGGAAAATAGATGCTTTGGGGCTGTGCGAGGTGAGATGGAAGGATAGCGGGGACTATTGGAGTGATAGTTACAGGGTAATCTATAATGGGGGAGATGAGAGTCCACGTGGGGTAGGCATGGTACTGAACACAAAATTAGGGTTGATGGTGGTTAACATTGAACAGGTGAGCGACAGGATACTACTAGTAGAAATAAAGGCATGCTTGATGACTTTTGTACTGGTCCAGGTATACATGCCTACAAACAACCATAGGGAGGAAGAGGTGGAGGAGGTGTAAGAGCAACTAAAAGAAATAATTAGAGAAGTGCCGGGAAAGAAAAACCAGACATTAATGGGTGACAGGAATGCAGTGGTGGGTGAAGGGAGGGATGGATTTGAAGTGGGAGGGGATGGGCTAGGGACAAGAAATGATTGCGGTGAGAAGGCAGTTGAATTTTGTAGAAGACATAAATTATTAGTGACAATCACTTGGTTTAAATATCACCACAGTCGTAGGTACACATGGAAAATGGCAGGTGAGACTTGGAGATATCAAATTGATTACATAATGGTAAGGAAGAGATTTAGAAACAGTGAAAAAAAATTTGTGAAGATATCCAGGGGTGGATGGGGACTCAGATCGTAACTTGGTGATGACGAAGTGTGAAGTTAGATTCAAAAGGCTCCAAAAATTCAAAAGGTTCCACCTCTTTATCTTCATACCTTTACAAAAAAGGTAGAAAGATGAAGAGGTGGAACCTTGAAGCATTGAAAGGGTTGAAAAGGAAGTACAGTACAATCTCTGTGATCCGGCCTTGCGGTAATCCGACATATCCGGCTTGCAGGCCTGGTGACTTCCCTTGGGCTAACATAATTTCGTCAGTTATAAATGAAAGATTTTTCAATACATAGTTTGTCTTTATTTCATTATTATGTATGTATGTGTGCATCTGTTCCATTCGTGCATACTTTGTATGCATTTTTGGTTACGCGACCCACTGCATCGGGAAAAGAAAACAAGTTATCTAAGAAAATAAGATCAGGCAGGCGCGTGGCGAACGTAATTTTGCAGTAACTGTCTGCTACAAAGTCGACATTTGCGCATTCAGTTCGCTGTTCGGCTCATCGAAATGTGCTAGCTTGGACCTGCCTTAATGACTCGGTTGCATCATATCCACAGGTCAGGTCTTGTGCCCTT
The DNA here is from genome assembly GCA_963573305.1 of Pyrrhosoma nymphula. Classification (NCBI taxonomy): domain Eukaryota; kingdom Metazoa; phylum Arthropoda; class Insecta; order Odonata; family Coenagrionidae; genus Pyrrhosoma; species Pyrrhosoma nymphula. The sequence goes on from OY754336.1 coordinate 17,433,173, forward strand.
TTACATTTCGCTGTGTGAGAAAAGCAAACTGGCTGAGTTTTAGTTTCTGTAACTTCTTAGTTACTATAGGTTATGTTTTAATTTGAGAACGTGCAGTACCTTTTTAATATGTCAGGCCTTGAAAAACATAAGCATAAAACTTGAACTTTGAGTGCTAAAAATGGAAATAATCAAGAAACTCGATAAAGGTGAGAAACTAACTGATTTAGCAAAATACTATGGTGTTGGACGTGCTACGATGTATGACATCAGGAAAAACAGAGACAAGATAGAGTGTTTTGTGAGAAGTACTGACAGTGCTCCCAGTAACAGACTGACTCTAAAATCTGGTGAGTACCCTAAAGTTGAAGATGCTCTTTACACTTGGTTTTTGCATGAATGTAACAGACACACTCCTATGTCTGGCGAAATAATTCAAGAAAATGCAAGATATTTTTACAGTGAAAATTATGAAAAAGGATGATTTAGAGCAAGTGATGGATGGCTGGATATATTCAAAAAGCGTTTTGGAATCCATTTTCTAACCATAACAGGTGAGAAACTATCTTGCGATGTTTCAGCTGTTGATCCTTTCATTAAAAACTCCAAGAAAGAATAGAAGAACTACGTCTTGGGCTAGATCAAGTTAATAACGCAGATGAGAAGGGTTTATTTTGGAGGCTCCTGCCTCATAAAACATTTGTTCATTGAGATGAAGAAATGTGCCCAGCCGCAAAATTTCAAAAGACAGAATTACGTTCATGCCATGTGCAAACTCGAGTGGTACCCACAAACTTGAAATGCTAGTAATTGGTAAAGCTTAACTCCTAAGAGCATTTAAAAATAAACCTTCCAGTCACATACAAAAATCAAAGCCGAGGATGTGGGTAGCACAGGAAGTGTTTACTGAGTGGTTTCGCGAGCACTTCGTACCAGTGGTAAAAATATTTCTTAGGAAGAAAAATTTACCAGCAAAGGCTTTGCTAATTTTGGATAATGCTCCCTGTCACCCTAATGAGGAAATACTAAAATCAAGAGATGGTTTTCTACAGGGTATGTTCTTGCCACCTAACTACACTCCACTTTTACAACCAATTGACCAAAATGTGATTCAACACATATCATCACACTATAAAAAGAATCTTTTATGCAGTGTGATAGAAAAAAGTGATGATATTAAGAAATGCCTGAAAGAAATGAACCTCAAAGACGTGGTTTTCAATCTTAGGTATGCATGGCAAAATGTAACTTCAAAAATGTTAATTTCATCTTGGAAGAAACTGTGGCCACTGCACCCACTAGCTTCCAGTAGGTATGAACACAAGGCAATAGAAGAATTGGAATATGACGATGGTGATGCAGTCTTGAATTCTAATCTTCAAGAAGCAATAGTAGAACTCTGCGGAAAGGAATCGCCTGGTCCAACAGCTGATGACATAAATAATTGGCTAACCGGAAAAGAGGAGGGAAACTTTACATTCATGACAGATAGTGAGATAGTCAGCAATGTGCAAGAAGAAGAAAATGTCCAGGATGAGCTAGAGTCAAATACACTGCCGATATTACGCACAGTGCAACACCATGATGACATGAATGCCTTCAATACGTGTCTTAAGTGGGCGGAAAAAAACAATGTAAAAGCTGAGGATATTCTTACAATTAAAAGAATGCAATAAAAAGTTTTAATAGAGTCATTTGCATCAAAAAAGCAAAAAACAATAGACAGTTTTCTAGTAAAACGTTATTCAAATTAAAATGTACGCATTCCTTTTTTATTTTTTTCTTGCCATGTTACTTACTGTCCTATTCAAACTCCTTTCCTACCTTGGTTCTCGGTGATGATTCAATTGCATATGTTGGCCCATTATTTCTGAGAGAATCAAACACTGTATGCATATAATTGTATACTTATTTCCCTTAAAGAAGAGCTTAAAGAACTAACTACAATACTTTTAATGGAAGCCAAGAAAGTGGGCCTACAAGTAAATGAAGGCAAAACCAACTGCATGAAAATAAGCAGATATGAAGAGGAAGAGGATTATTTAGAAATACTCAATTATAAGTTCAAAAAACAAATCAGTTCAAGTACTTAGGGGTAACAATAACAAGTAACAACAAAGAGGAGACCGAAATTCTCACCCGACTTGCGGCAGCTGAGAGAACCTACTGGAGCCTAGTAAAACTTTTGAAGAGCAAACTCCTATCACGAAACACAAAAATTCGTATCTATAAAACAATTGTCCAACCAGTACTACTGTATGGTTCCGAAATATGGTCGCTTACAAAATGATCACAAAAAAAACTAATAACGTTTGAAAATAAAGTGTTGAGACGAATATGCAGCCCCATTAATGAGGGAAAGACATGGAGATTAAGGAAAAATAAAGAGTTGAGGGAACTATACAAAGGACCAGATATTGTGGGTATAGTCAGAAGCAGACGACTAAGATGGCTAGGCCATGTCCTCAGAAGAAGTGACAGCACAATGTTAAAAATGATATGGAAAGGAAAACCGGAAGGCACCAGACCACCAGGGAGACCAAGAATGCGCTGGAGCGATGAAGTGAAGAAGGACCTCAAAAAATGGGAGCTCAACTCGACACAGCAGAAGACAGAAGGGCATGGAGGCGAATGGTTGGCGAGGCCAAAGACCATTTAGGTTTGCAATGGCCACAGGAGTAAGTAAGAGTAAGTAAGTACTTATTTCCCTTATTCATTCCTTCTCCATGCTGGGTGCGAGTGAAGCATAACCGTTCTTTGATCTCTCTTGACTCACACCCGAGGCAGTCGGAAGGATAGAGTTAGCATCACAAAATTTAATTGCTAAATTTATATTTTAAAACGTTTTTTGATGGGTTGTATTTGTTTCCTGTACATTTCCAATAATTCGGAACTTTCGACAATCCGGCGATGTCACGGTTGCATACGTGTCAGATTACCGAGATCACACTGTAATACCAAGAGTTAGTGGAAAAGAAGATAGGTGAAGCAAAGCATATGGCAACGATAGAGAGAAGATGGGAGGATATTAAAACAGGCATAGTGGGAGCAGCAGAGAAAACAATAGGAAAAGCAGAAAAGAGGAGGGTTAAGAAGCAGTGGTTTACAGAAGAAAAGATTAGGAAAATGGAGGAGAAAAGGATGTGGAAAAACGTCAACACCGATCTAGGCTAGAGAAAGTACAAGGAACTAAATAATAAACCCTGATGAGTGACCAATTGGGAAAAGGAAAACCAGTGGAAGGCACATCATCATCATCTGAGTGATCTACCAGATAGAGGTAGGTTATGATGAAAGTCAGAGAAAATCCAACAAACTCTTACACATGCAGTGCCTGATCTACCTCTAGTATTTCTTTCTTCATCTCAGCATAAGTCCAACCTTCCTTCATCATGTCCAAAGACGTATTCTATTTATTCCCCTTCCCCACTCACCCACATCCTTCCCTCTATCACGGTCTTCAGCTAACCATCGCCCCTCATTACCCCTTCCAGCCACCTACCCTGCATTCCCCTAATCTCAACCACAAGTTTCCTCCCCTCACCAACAAGTCAAGCACTTCCTCATTTATCTTCCTTTCCGTCCAATGCACGTTCTCCATCCTCCTCCACAACCACAACTTGAATGCCTTCAGCCTATTTTCGTCTTCCTTTCTCAATGTCCACGTTTCTGCCCCATACAACGCCACAACCATATCAAGCTCTTCACCAGCCTCTTTTTTACATCCTCACTTAAGGTCCCTGTCATCAGCTCCCTTCTATTATTGACATCTTCCTTTGATAGTGCTATTCTCCTCCCTATGCCTTTGTTACTATGCCTATTTTTATTCTAGTCTAGCATATTACCCAAGTAATTAAATTGTTCCACTTGCTCCAGTTTGTATCCTCCTACTTCTATCACCAGCCTCGCTATCTTTGTCCTCGAGAATCTCATTACTTTTGTTTTTCTATGATTAATCTTTATTCCGTATTTCTTGCACTGCTTTTCCAATGCATCTACTAAAGCTTGCAATCCCTTCGACTGACTTACCAATGCCTGGTCGTCTGTGAATCTAACCTTATCAGTTGGCCTCCTACTTTGATTCCCTCATTTAGCTCTTCCCATGCCTCTCTTACCATTTCCTCAGCATAAATGTTAAAAAGCAAAGGTGGCAATGGGCACCCTTACCTTACTCTGCGACCTATAACTGCCCACCCTGTATTACCGTCAGCTACCCTCACCTGAGCTCTCTGCTCCAAATATAAGTTTCAGATGAGTCTCCTATCACGCCAATCTATTCGAATTTTCCTAAGTATCTGCATTAGTTTCTCCCAGTTTACTCTGTCAAATGCCTTTTGAAATCCAAAAAGCATGCAAATACATCCTGATTATACTCTTTTATGTTTCTATCTATAAGTGACCTCATTGCCACAATCGGGTCTTGAGTTTCCCTCCCCTTCCTGAACCCAAATTGGTCATTGCCTAAATAGTAATTTGCTCTGCTCTCCAACCTTGTACATATTAAGTATTCGAAGCAAAACTTTTGCCATGTGCAAAATCAAACTAACTGTTCTATACTCCTCACATTCTGATGCATTCTTCTTCTTCGGGATAGGTATTAATACTGTTTTCACAAAATCCTCTGGCCATACTCCTTCCTCGTAGATCCTACGAATAAGTTCAAAAAACGATCGTCTTCCCTATCTACCTAGATCCTTCAACAGCTCCGAAGGTAGGTTATTGGTTTCCACGGATTTTCTACCCGTCATCTCCCTTAACCCCTCAAGCAGGGTTATAATATTTGAGTATTTAACTCCTCAGGGGGTATTTAAATTAATGTATAAGGAAAGTGGACATACGCCGTAAGTCGAAACGCTGCTGGGACAGAAAATAGTACACGCGTACGTCGAAATGGCTTGAGAGGTTAAGGCCCTCTCTATTTCGCTGTCAAGTATCTCCGGTCCAGGGTTATCCCTACCTATTCTTCTTTCATCCTCTATATCTAGGTTCAAAGGTCTATTCTCAGGTACAGATACCGATCTGTTGGATTTTCTCTGACTTTCATCATAACCTACCTTTTATTGGTAGATTACTGATATGATGATGAAGTCAAGTTTATGTTCTTAAACTCAGTAGATATACATATATACTTTGCTTGCTTCCATCATCCATAGTCTTACTAGCCTAATACTGGTTCAATGCAGCCCTCCATTCAACTCTGGTTTGCTTAATAACGCCTGTAATCAGCAAGGGTTGGTTAAAAATGTACGCTTACCCTCTCACTAACTTTGTAATTCTGAAATGTTCTTCAAATTCTCTTGCAAATATCTTTACAAATCAAGGGCTGGTAATTGTCAAGGAATTCATTGACCATCTTCACATCCAGCAACCATATTTCTCTGAATATAAGCCGCACACCATTTTTGGGGTCTCAAACAGGTGAAAAAAGTTAACACACGAATTTAAGCGGCACCCTTTTTTAGTGCATCCCGTACTACCTACAGTATTATAGACATTAGAATTTTATAACTGTTTTTACATTACCTATGTAACTGTGACACAATGTTACCTATATTATCCTTTAATATATGAATAAATTGTACACCAATTTGACAGTTTTAGCATTATTTCTTACTTTCCCCATGGCTTAGGCGAGTTTAGCTGGCGTCCCCGTGAATCCAAATGGCTGGTTTGCTCAAATCGGTCATTTTTACGGTTTTTTAAGAAAGTTCTCGAATTTAAGCCGCACCTCGAATATAAGCCGCACCCCGATTTTGAGGCCCCAAAATCGGGGGGAAAAAGTGTGGCTTATATTCGGAGAAATACGGTATTTTGTTTGAAAAAAATGAATGACTAGCTGATAATGTGGATTAATGTCTTATCATGGGAATTATGATAAAAACTCTAATATCTTGCAATAAAATTGGAATGTCATAATCTGTAGACCATTACTTGGAAATTGGTTGGAAGATAAAGAAAGAAAGTTTACTTATGTGAGCACCTCCATGTAATAGTTACATTCAGCTATGGAAAATGGGAACTTCAGTCGACAATTGATCTTTTAGTCTATATCATCATGTCAAAAACAAATTTTTAAAAATAATTTCGATCAATCATACAAATTGCCCTCAATAATATTGATGAAATCCATTAAAAAATAAACCTATTACCCTAATCTAATAGTCATAAGTTCAAATCCTGCCTTGGATATGGATGTTGAGCTTGTCTTAGGATTAGGGCCTTAGGTAAATCAATGGGATACAGCGTTAGAAGTCTGAGCCCATTAAAATCCCAATGCCTTATGTTTCACAAATGATATGAAAACATTAGGGGTGAAATGACCCCTAGCCATCCTTCCAGGTAGTATGACACTCCAATCCTGCTAGAGTTAAACAACCTGTTTTTCATGCATTTCTGTAGTTCATTTTATCATTTGGATGTAATGGTATAATTCATGGTCAATAGGCAATATTTGAGCCTACAAAAGACAGAATATACTGTACTTTATTTTTCATGAGATATGAAGTAAAAAAACAGTTGCAGTTGAAGACGTGGAATGCAATTTACCATTAATGATTCCCCACAGAGACTGAGCAAATAGTCTCTTCGTTCACATCTACCTAGAGCTATTTTATTCTGAACATTATAACATATCCACACTAAAAGAATTTCAGCCATACCTGCAAAGAACAATCGTGGTGGATTAGTTGGGCTTGGAGGCTGAGCCCCGGGCAATGTACCCGGCTGACCAGGGGTGGCATTGGGAGGTGGTGGAGTGACAGGAGCTGCCAGTATGTCATAATCACTCCCCGAGGCTCCAACAGCAACAAATGAATAAGATCCCCGAGACCATGGATCTGCCCTCCAACGAGTTACAACAGTTTCCTTTGGCTGAAATTAAATATGGAGAGATGCCAATTACTTTGGGCCTTATAATGGGTGGTATGCATAACACCTTGAGTGTAATAATCTAATAATAAAATCATTACAAATGAGCCAATAAAACATTGAAGTTTGACTTATGTTCAGGCAGAGTAAGAACAATTATTATTAATCATTTCTTTAATTGATAATCAACAAACATATACATTTTTACCATCACAAAGGGTAACATTTAGTTCTTGCTGTGGTGTAATGTCATTCATTAAAAAGATTGACTATAACGAAAGATAACTGTCACTGGCAGATGACATTGAGTAACAAAGAATTTTAAACTCGAGAAATGCTCAAAATGGCAGTTAGAATTTGATCAAAAATATCAGAAATCCATATAAATTGAAATTTTACCTGAGGAACAGCACTGTTTCCAAAAATGCCTTTGAGAACAGCTATGCAGCGGCCTACAATAACATCATCACTGACATTCTCCATGATTGCAGCTGCCTCACCAGCCACGAGTGCCAACAGAACAGGGGCCCGGTACAAATTCCAGAAGAGGAACAGCTCACCTGTATACACAGGATGCCACATTTTAAATAATAATAATTTACTGAACATGTAGAAACACCCTTTATACACATACTACAGATTGTTAGAAAAGTACAAAACAAAACAAACGTCAGGAAATATTACTTCTGATATATCTTTAACAGTGCTACAATACAAGTATTAAAATGATCAAAATCACTGAGATAAATATTAGTATCCCTCATTGAGCAGTATATATAATTGAGCACTGAGCCTCATTGACCGATACATATAATTGAGTACATTGAGTGGTAATATATGCTCATGTTTTATAAAGGCAAATTAAGAGCATCTCACATTGATGACAAAAATAGACCATCAATTATACCTCCCAGAAAAATTGTACCACTCCATTGTGGAATATTTTAGTGATATTCCTAACCTCTGAGTCAAGGTTATGTATGTACTCTGAGTATGCATGTACCATTTAGTGCTCACCGTATAATGATACATGTATCAGTTTTGTATATTATACCATTATTGTGCTACTAATTAATGGATATCTATGAATTGTTCAACACTCTCTTTATACTAAAAATGTGTATGCCTATATTTTGACAAGCCTTATGTCTAGTATATTTTCCAATTGGATTATGTAGCTTGATCTGCCAGGCAAATAAAGTATTATTGTTACACAACAGTTATTCACAGAGACTTACAGAAACACTTGAGAATGATTAGCACTATTAATATAAAAGAGGATATTGTATTACATATATGTATGTACACATAGAAGACTGAAACTCGGTTTTAGGCAAAGATTTCTAGAATGACCACTTTAAAATAAAGAGTTTCCTTACACTATACTGCCTTGCACAATCAAAATATGCAGTTACTATTTGAAAACACAACAGCTTTAAACTACACATTTTTAGCAGTATTTATTCAAGGTGCTCTAGCATTTAGAAATTGTGTGTTCAAGGGCGGCTCACAATTCCCAAAATTCAGATCCCTTGGTTCACTCTAATCAGCTCTTCTTTCACGATTATTTCTGCATATTGTCTGCAGTTCAACAATGCAGATGACGAGAGACAACCCTGCTGCACTCCTCTGCCTAATACTGCCCACCCTGTTTCTCTATCTGCTAATATTACATATTGTGCATCAATAAACCTCCATGTTTAAATTATATCTTTTAACTGCACGACACCTTTCGGCAATTAATGGCATCATCATGTACAAAGTCAGAGTCTTTTGACAATTTGTGTTGATTGTTGTGGTATTTATGTGGGGGGAGAAATTGCAAACGTTCAGGGAAGGTTGATAAAGGCAGGGGCCAGTAGAATATGGATTGAGGGCTGGTGATATGGGAAAGGTAATTCAAAGTAAAAGGTTTTTCAAGGTCGTTTTGTCAGAAAGGAGTGGGGAGGGGTGTGGGAATAATTGCTCATTGCATAGGTTTGTGGAGTGCTTGATAGTTTTGATTTGCTTGAGAGTAGGCATAGTTGGGAAGGACATGTAAAATTTTAGGGGCAAAGTTGCTCATAAAATTGTTCTCATGTAGGTGTTTTGCAAATAGCGAGAGTATAAATTCTTTTTTTTTTGTAGCTTCTGGTATGTTCTTTGATGCATGAGATAAAATTTATTCCAGTTTGACCAAAGTAATCCTTATTGAAGCTATCGAATTTAACTTTGTAAATTCCTGACTTGACAATTCTTGTCCTGTTTGTCTTCCCTATTGACCAGAAGTTTGGAAAGTGTTAGGGTAGCATAAAATGCTGCTTTAAGGCTGCTTGCTTACATAAGCTGCTGCTTGGTAGGCAGATTGACATCCTATAAGATATGCTACCTAGGAATGGGAGAGAGCACCACTTGAAAATCAATGGTCTTTCTGTCGATACAAAGGACTTATGTTTTGTAGGCAACTAAGGATTTTTGCTTTTTTCCAAAGAATTTTGTAAACTAAATTTGGATTGTAGCCATTGTCAGCGACTATGAAAATGAATGACAAAAGTCCAGTTTTGTAGTTTGTGGGTGTTATTAGGATATGTTGGAGAAATGATGAACCACACAATCAAAATCAGCACGTTTGAACATTGAAAAACTATAACCTTTCCCACATCACCAACCCTTGATCTACATTCCACTGGCACCTGCCTTCCTCAACCTTTCCTGAACCTTTGTTATTTCTCCCTCCACCTATTAATACGATGAAATCAACAAAATAAACATACTCTGACTGATGATACCATCTATCAGCTAAATGAACTGTACAATCAAAAGATTAAACTGTAAGTACAAATTAATTTATTTTATAATAAGTACTAACATTCCACTCTCCTATGAAGTGAAGCCTAAAACAGTAAATTTTACTGTCAGGAAAATACTACTCTTTCTGATTGCTCATTTTTCTCCTAATGTTTTAACCCACAGGGAGGACTTCTTCAGGAGAACTATATAATAAATAAATGTGCACAGAGATAAAAGCTTATTTTCCTATTCCTCAGGATTTTTACCCTCCAAAGAAATTTTTAAGGTGTGGTGATGGGGGATTTTGTAAGTTGTGACCATTTACTTGCACAAAGGACAATGAACGCAGGGCATTGTAATCCCCTACATTAACTATGAATTAGAAATTTAATTGAACAAAATACTGATATTGTTTCTTCAGTGCTATAAAAATTAATTTCGATTCGAGCAAGGGGATCATTGAGTCTGGTGGGAAAAATTTCATATATCACCAGGATGAGTTTTGTCTCAGTCTATGTTTGCAAGATTTAGCAAGAAAAAATTTAAGAAATTGTAAAGACATTGCCAGTATATAAAATAAACCAAGCCATCCATCAACCCACTTGGGCTTCCATCATAGTAGTCAGTGGAGTCAGATTTTGCAATGCTGCCAGAGTTACGGCACAATACAGACATATGGGTATTGAAAAGAATAGTTTATGTTCCCATGAAATATGGTACGTACGTCAGGTTTTTTTGTTTTATACAGGGTGTTTCAGGAGAAATATACATTACTTCTGGAGGAGATAGGGGAGGTGATTTTAAGCATTTTTCTCCAATAAACATGGTTCGCTCCGTAGTTGCTTAGTTAGTGTAGTCGCTATGGCAACATAAACATTTTTCCAGAAGCATTCCGTAGTTACCATGAAAATGCCAAAAAGCATAGGCATCTATGAATACTAACAATGAAAAACTTTTAAATTTCACTTCAAATCTGTATCCTTCTTTCCCTGCCAATATTTGTCTATTAGAAGAGCGAAAGTACATCATGTACAACCCACACCGACAACCCACAGTAAAGCATGATAAAAGCAAACAATTACCACACATTTTGGGAAAATATTAGCATTATTAGCATTTACTGCCAAAAATCTATGGGACATAAACATTTGAATCTCTAAGATGTATTGCATGGTAAAATCAAATCAGGTTAACATTTATTTATGCAATAGCAAGGGAAGCTACTAGTGGTACCAAATGGCACCCGCGTGTAATTGTAAATTTTAAAATAAGAGTCAAATTGCATGTAATGGATAAATGGGTAAACAATGCTCACACATTATTACAGCAATACCTTCTACTAACCGAAGATAAATGATAAAAGCATATGCAAACTAAGTATTGGAAATATTCAACAGAAAGTGACAACGCACTCGTGGCAAACGTTCATCACTGCCGCTTGACCAGGACTACCAAAATAAATCTTCCCCGCAGCTCGGAAAAAGAAAGATGATACATTCTGATCAACAGTGTGTTATTTAGTAGCCTTTTGTGATGTGTTTGATATAAAGTTACTGCAGAAAAGTTTCACGGATGAGAGACAGAGCACAGCATTACAAAGAAATGCAGTCGGGTGCCGTTTGACATCACTAGGTGTTAATGGGTTAAGATTTTTTATTTTGTTTTATATTAATTAATGTAATTTGCATTTAGCATTTGTTAGCTTATTGGTCTACTGTTGATTGTAGTTAGAGAGGACCAGGGAGGACTCATTAATAAAGAAGCAAGAAAGAAAGGGGAGTCATACCGCCATTGAAAACTATACTCTGTTGCCTATATGTTAAAATAATAAAACTTAGGTTTTATTATTAGAACACATAGGTGACAGAGGTAAAACAGTGATAATACCTGTGGAAAAGAAGAATGAAATTGATATGTCCAACGTTAACCCCAATGACATATTCAGGGGATGTTGCCTACAACTGGAAAAAATTCAGAAGGCTATTTAAAATTTTCATGGAAGCTTTTGTAACGTATTGGAATCCCAGCCATGTTGAATATTTCAACATTAAATATTTTAAGATGCAATCATGTACGTACAGTGAGTCCTATTTTTAGACTCCGCACTGTTACAGGTGTGAGGTAGCAACAATTACGCTACAGCGAGCACAACCTGAGTGTGTGATCAAACTGAAACCAAACAATAGCCAATAGTAGCAAAACACTATTGTTTAAAGTTATGAACACCAGCACACGAAGGGAAACGAGGGGAAATTCCTTCGAGAACATTAGGATAGAAGGAGGGAGAAAATGAATATATATACAGGCGAGGTACTCTATAGGGGGCTGACAGTTTAAACATCAACGAAGATAAAGGTCGACTCCACACCACTCGCTGTGGTGAAATTATGTCATAGAGACCATTGGAGATTCGGGATGGGCCACCACAGGACGGGGAGTGCGGCAGGGGTGCCCACTATCGCCGCTGCTTTTTAACAAGTATTCAGAAGAAATGGTAAGGGAGGCATGGGGGGAGAAGGAGGTAGGAATAAAGGTAGGAGGGGAGCTGATAAAATCAGTGAGATTTGCAGATGATCAAGCATTGGTTAGTCAGTCTGCAAAGGGGTTGCAGTCAATGGTGAATGCGTTAGAGGTCCAGTGCAAAAAGTATGGGATGAAGATCAACCACAAGAAAACGAAAGTAATGAGATTTTCTAGAAGTAAGAAGGCGGGGCTGAATATACGGGTGGGAGGGCAGAAGATAGAGCAGGTCGAGCAGTTTACGTATCTGGGTAGTATTTTGGAGGGGAATGGGTTTAGTGGTAAGGACATCAGATGCAGAATTGCACTCGCTAAAGAAGCATTTTCGAAGAGAAAGGAATTGATGAGGGGGGGTCTGAGAAGAGACGTAAAGAAGAGGCTGGTTAAAACTTTAATATGGAGTGTGGCATAGTATGGGTCGGAAACTTGGTCATTGCGAAGGGAGAATGTGCGTAGACTTGAGGCGTTCGAGATGTGGCTTTGGAGAAGGATGGAGAAGGTTAGCTGGATGGCGAGAAAGACGAACGAGGAGGTATTGGATATGGTTGGAGAGGAGAGGAAGCTTGTGCCAGAGGCTCAGAGAAGGCAGAGGAGATGGATGGAGGAGGTTTTGAGAGGAGAGGGCATGTTGAAGAGAGTGATAGAGGGCAGAACACTGGGGAAGCGTGGAAGAGGAAGGAAGAGGATAGGAATTCTGGACGAAATAAGAGGAGGTAGAAGATATGAAGAATTGAAGAGGCTATCCTTAGGAGGGAAAGCGAGACAATGTCTATGAGGTTGGGATGCAGAATGGGTACTGTCCAAGAACCTACCAATCAGCTGGTAGAATACTTGAATGAATGAATGCAGCAAGCATTCAAAGGATTTGAGGGAATTATACTATACATTGATAATATTATGATTTGGAGAGGGAGTGAATCACTGTATTAGGATTTAATTCACAAGTTCTTAATCCAAGCCAGAAGGAATGGGATAAAATTTAATTGAAATAAATGTCAATTTAATATTTCAGAAATTAGTTTTTTGGGGCGATTATTTAATGCTGCAGAGTTCAGCATCGATCCCAAAAGAATACAAGCTATTAATGAACTTCAGACACCAAATAACAGAAACTCCCTAGAGTGAATCCTAGGTTTCTTCAATTGCTTATCAAAGTTTATAGCTAATTATGCTGATCTATGGAGACCCCTCAAAGAGATATTGAAGAAAGAAGAGAGTTCAAATGGAATTCCAACTGTGACAAAATTCTATGGAAACATAAGTCAGCTATAGCAAGTTCAAAAGTTCTGAGTTTCTTCAACCCCATTAAACCTCTAGTGTTATCAGTTGATGCGTCCTCCATAGGACTGGGGGCTTCTCTTCCAAGAAGGAAAGTCACTGGCATGGATCCAGAGCTTTGAAAAGTATTCAGATACAATGTGTTCAAATAGAAAAAGAGCTATAAGGTATTCTTTTTCGGTGTGAATGGTTTAAGCAGTTCGTCTATGGGAACACTCAACTAACAGTAGAAATAGATAACAAACCCTTAGTTGCAATTTTCAACACACCGCTACATAAGGTACCAACTTGGTTACAAAGAATGCTACTTAACCTGCAATCATACAAGCCAGCCCTGACATGTAGACCCAGTCAAATATTTATGCACGTGGCAGATACACTGTCAAGAGAATGCCATCCTGATGACAAGACAAAGGACAGTTTTGAGGACAACATTAAGCTTCAAGTTAATTTATTAATGGAGAATTAATGGATGTTAAAATTAAATATGGATAATAGAAAAGGAAATGAGTAAGGATCCTAGTTTACACAAATTTAAATTATAAAAGTGACAGCATGAGAACTCATGATTCAAATGTTGGACATCTGGGCATCAGCAGGTGTAAATTATAGGTCGCGATCAGTTCTTTAATGGCCAAATATAGGTGCTGAAATTGAAAATTTCATCAAATCAATTGAAACCTGTGCAATTTTTTCAAAGGAAGTAGTAGCCATGATCCATTATTATGCCATGAGATGCCAGATCTACCTTGGCAAGAGGCAGGTAGTGATGCTTTTGAGCATAAGAAAAAACATATATTGGTTGTAGACTATTTTTCTAATTATATTCAAGGGGGTGCTAAAAATAACAGCCAAAACATTGTCAACTCACTAAAATCAATACCTAGAAGTAATGAACCTAGAAGTAATGAACCTAGAAGTAATGAACCTAGAAGAGCAACATAAGAGGACTCACATTCAAATAAAAAAATGCATTGAGATGGAAGAAGCATTTTTTGGCAATTTATTACAAATGTATGATATGTGACTCTAGCAATTTTTTCCCTTGATCCCAACCCCTTATTCCCCAACAAAATATAGGCATATGATTCTTGTCTCTTAGTCATTTTTATTTCCTGCGGACATTACACTCAAGAACATTTTTAAGCGACTCCGATGTGATGCCTCTAGCCGTAATCTCTTATAACATTGAGAATTTATCCAAGTTCATGCAACTGATAAAGTAAGGTTAGAAGGATTAAGCAATTCAATCGGCTTCTGAAACAATGCATCTCAGGGCCTGTGATCGATAATCATTCCATGGAGATAATCTCCACTTGAGATCATTGTTGCTGCTTGATTGTTTACTTCATTAAGTTCACATGAATACCTCCATTTGGATTTCAGTGGTTGCTTATTCTTTTTGATACATTTGAAAAAGCATATGTAAGCTAAGATTGATGAAGTTAATTGTCTTTTTCAATAAATGAATAACCAGTTCCATGCATGGCAGAGAGCCGTTGATCATTGCACTCATGTAACTCTACCATGTAAGGGGATATATCTCATCTAAAAATTATGATATGAAAATTATTTCACTAAGTTTAGAAATAAAATAAAATTTACTAATATCAATATCCCACGCGGCCAAAGTAGTTCTGAGAATAAGAAACAGAAGGCTAGAGAAGAAGGCAAATGAATACCGTGGTGAGGACCAGTCTGGGTTAAGGAGAGGGACGGGAAAGCGAGATTCTATAGCGGTGATGAGGATGCTAGTAGAAAGAAACCTAGAATATGGGCAGGATGTTTTTGCATGCTTCGTAGATTTTGAGAAGGCGTTTGATTGGGTGGAATGGACGAAATTAATCTGAGTGTTGAAGAAATTAGAGGTCAATTGGGGGGACAGGCGTCTGATTCGTAATTTGTATATGAACCAGACGGCACAGGTTAGGGTAACCAATGGAGAATTGGGATGGGGCACGATAAGACGGGGAGTGCAGCAAGGATGCCCACTATTGCCGGTGGGTGTTTAACGTGTATTCAGCTTTAAAGCTTTTGAACGTGTATTCAGAAGAAATGGTAAGGGAGGCATGGGGGGAGGAGGAGGTAGGAATAAAGGTAGGAGGGGAGCTGATAAAATCAGTGAGATTTGCAGATGATCAAGCATTGGTTAGTCAGTCTGCAAAGGGGTTGCAGTCAATGGTGAATGCGTTAGAGGTCCAGTGCAAAAAGTATGGGATGAAGATCAACCACAAGAAAACGAAAGTAATGAGATTTTCTAGAAGTAAGAAGGCGGGGCTGAATATACGGGTGGGAGGGCAGAAGATAGAGCAGGTCGAGCAGTTTACGTATCTGGGTAGTATTTTTGAGGGGAATGGGTTTAGTGGTAAGGACATCAGATGCAGAATTGCACTCGCTAAAGAAGCATTTTTGAAGAGAAAGGAATTGATGAGGGGGGGTCTGAGAAGAGACGTAAAGAAGAGGCTGGTGAAAACTTTAATATGGAGAGTGGCATAGTATGGGTCGGAAACTTGGTCATTGCGAAGGGAGAATGTGCGTAGACTTGAGGCGTTCGAGATGTGGCTTTGGAGAAGGATGGAGAAGGTTAGCTGGATGGCAAGAAAGACGAACGAGGAGGTATTGGATATGGTGGGAGAGGAGAGGAAGCTTGTGCCAGAGGTTCTGAGAAGGCAGAAGAGATGGATGGAGGAGGTTTTGAGAGAAGAGGGCATGTTGAAGAGAGTGATAGAGGGGAGAACACTGGGGAAGCGTGGAAGAGGAAGGAAGAAGATAGGAATTCTGGACGAAATAAGAGGAGGTAGAAGATATGAAGAATTGAAGAGGGATCCTATAACGGGCCATCCTTAGGAGGGAAAGCGAAACAATGTCTATGATGTTGGGGTGCAGAATGGGGGCTGTCCAAGAACCTACCAATCAGCTGTTAGAATACTAGAATGAATGAATATTTTTGTACTTAACAATTATTTCCTATCTCTCAAAATAAAGGAGTAATTCTAAAAAATATTTTTTTTAAGAACAAAAATATTTTCAATTTCAATTATCACCTTTGAAATTGGAAGAGATAAGAATAAATATTGGCAGGAAAAGAAAGATACAGATCTGAAGTATAAGTTTAAACAGTTTTTTGTAAGTATTCATGGATGACTCTGCTTTTTGGCATTTTCACTGCAACTGCGGAATGCTTCTGGAAAAATGTTTGAGTGTCCATAGCTCCATAACTACGGAGTTAAGACCTATTTTTATTGGACAAAAATGCTTAAAATCACCTCTCCTATTTCCCACAGAAGTAATGAATGCTCCTCCTGAAACATCTTATTTTATTGCAGATAACTGAGTAATCGTTTAGAGTCTTTTGAGTAGTTTGATATTGGCTTGGTAACTTTTGAACAAAGAGACAGGATTATATTAACACAAAAAAGCATACCTCTGCTGGCAGTTGTGCTCCCAACATGACCAAAAAGATTGGCATTAGGATCCCAGAATGTTCTCTCAAAGCACAAGACAACTTTATTCAGATTTCCAAATCCAAGACGTTGAATGGCAGCCACTTTCCACTCGGGCAGTGGCGGTACAAATTGAACAGCATTGGCTGGAGGGGGTGGGGGAGGCCCTTGGCCTGGTCCCCCGCCCATACCAGACATCCCCGCGCTCGAACCTCCGGCGGCAGATGATCCGCTGTTGGCACCTCCCGGCCCACCGCCAGCTGAAGAGGCGGACGAGCCAGACTGAGGGATACCCGACGCAATGCCCGTGGACTGCTTGAGGACACCAAGGGGCAGGGTGCACAAGACAACATCTCCTGCAGGGCAAAGAAAAAACGATGAAGCATGAAATAGTGCACGTTTACAGAGGAGCTGCAACACCAATGCATTGACAGCAACCATTTAGAAAACCGCCATTAAAATATTATAGACAGTCATAAAACTGTTTAAGCAGACAAAGGTGAATTTACACTTATGAATCACGTAAGTGTATCACTCCAAGCTATATTAACCAAAAATACTGCCTTCTCAACCCGGCCATTTTTTTATTTTTATACAATTTGGTACGATTTAATAACACACAAAATAATCAAACTCATAATCTATAATTGTTTTTCTATCTTTCATTCATGAGTTACAATCTATTTAAAATGAAAAAAGCCGAGAATTTCACTTCCAAAGGAGACTGAAATGGTTTGAATAGAGAATTTTCCGCAAAATATGCTTCAAACTTCCTACTGCATTTAAAACGAAGTAACAGCCTTATCCCTAAACGGTCAAGCTCAAGATACTCAAATTGCAGTAGCAAATGGCAGGAACTTAATTTCTTAGGAATTTAAGCATCAACTTTTAGCAAACTTATGCCTTTTTCAAGAGTGTTATTTTATGCGTCATTTACTAGGTTTCATGAAACCACTAAAAATACGCTACTTTTTTGCTTAGAGCTGGGGAGAAAAAATGGTAAGTAGATGAGCGCCCAGTTCTTACCTTTGTATGTGATGGGGTTGGAGTGGTTGCGCGAGTTGGACGTGAGGATCTCGACGCCGTGTGGGCCGTAGCGGAGCTGTCGAACGGCCGTGTTCAGCTTGATGTCCAGTCCTTCGGAGAGGGCGACGGGCACACAGGAGTAGCCATTGCGAACTATGGAAAAAAATGGGGGAAAAAAGAAGTCACTTAAAATGCTGTGACCATTACGAGCACTTAAATCGCTGTGAATAACAACTGAAAATAACATACACTTATTAACTTGATGTGCATGGGTAGAAAGTAGCATACATGCCTTTATTAGTAACATTGAATATATGATGACAATTTTTTTAACACAATCTCAATATTTCTTATTATTAAATTTAAGAGGGCATGAGCAGCTCTCAATTACATTGACCCCTATCATAAATTATAATTCACATCACATTATGATGCTGTCAAATAATTACATGTCAATAATTATTGGACGTATGATAACTGTCACAATGTAAGACAGTCACCGTGTATGCTACGATTATTTTTTTTATCCAGAAAAAGATTCACGAATATATCAAAAAGTTAGCAGTTACTTAATAACATCTTCGTTTTTATGACAAAATTCTCAATAATTTTCAAATTGTTTTCAAAGTGATTAATGTTGTCACGTCAATCAAGTGACCGTGATCACGAAAGCTAAAGTAGCTTAGTGAATTTCTCAAGGTGGTTCTCGTTGCCCCCACCCCCATGGAGATTTCCTCCCCACTCTTGAAAATCTTCACATCTCTCCTCCCATGTCTCAACCTGTACAAAAGTGACCACAGAGCTGCCGTCTGTACAGCCAACGCCATGTAAGACGGCAACTTCAGGAGAGGCCTTCACCCAGACAAGGAGAGAGAAGCAATGATATTTCCGTCATTACCGTGCCACGTCAAACGCGCCCGCGTTTCAACGTCTTGCCGAAATCAGTCATGTGAATTGCATAGCACGATGATGAATATTCTAGTTTTTTTAGGAGTGAAAGAAATAGCTGGGTAGAACATTGGAAGAAAGCAGGTGTAGCAGTAAAGATATTAGAAGTAGAACAGCGTTGGCAACGGAGGAATCCGCTAAAATGAGAGAATTAATGACGGGGACCACGTGTAAGAATGGAAAGAGTCTAATAAGGAGAGCACCATGGCATGGTACAGAGTCATGGACTATGGGGAGAGAGGATGAGAAAAGGCTGAAGGCGTTTGAGATGTGGGAGTGGAGGGGGATGGAGAAATTGCGATCGACGGAAAGGAATACGAACGAGGAAGTGCTCAACATGGTGGATGAGGAGAGGAGACTACTAGAGGCGATTAGGAGAGAGAGTAGGGTGGCTAGAAGAGGTGAGGGGCGAGGGGAAGACTGAAGATCGTCATAATAGGGTGGGATGCTGCGGGTAAGCGGGGAAGGGGAAGAAAGGAATGGATGGGATGAGCAGGGGTATGCCGAGCTTAAGAATGAAATCATGCAAGGAGGACAAAGGCCCGCGGCTTTAGAAGATAGTATAGTAGGCATTCCTTCCCCCATTTACACCCACCTTAATCAGTAGTTCCCCTTAAGCAAAAATAATAGATTTTGAATCGAACCTTCAGAAGAGGCTATTCAAAGAAATGGTCCACATCATAAAAACTCTTTCAGTTTGTAACCATAGATCGGATATACAGAATTTAAGAAAAATCTATCATAATTTGATCTCCTATAACTAAAGTTTTTCTTCTATGTATTATGTAGTGTTCTCCAGAATTTCAATACGAATATGTTTTACATATTCGAAAAATATGTAATATACATTCGAAATTTGAAGTTACGATATCTGTAATTGTTAATTTCATGCTTTATACTATTCATTTTAAATATTTTTATTTTCACTTATTATATTTTTTAAACAAAATTTTAGCTTGGTCTTCCATTTTGGTTTTGTTTTTTATGTTCATTTCGTTACTAAGAGGAAGAGTTTGTTTTTGTTTTACCATTATCGCAGTAAGAAAGTTAATCCTTTGAGGTAGGTACTAAATTTATGATTGAAAACTTTTTTATCTTTGTAATATTATAATTATTATTAACTGTATTCCTTGCATTGTACTGTAGCCCTGAAGAAGCCTCATTAATAAAAAGGCGAAACGTCGGCGGAAAAAGGAAGTTGAGTTTCTTCAAAAAGACATGACAAAACCTCCATAAATTAACCAATGTAAAAATAATAAGACAAATAGAGCAGGCCAAAGGGAAAATGTGACTCGGTTTGACGGAGAAGAAAAACTCCACTAGACGAAGAGAGATTCTTTTGTTTGGGTAGAGAGATGGAGGGAGTATTTCAAATACACGCGGGTCAAATCAATGGAGAGGGAAAGAGAGCAATCAAACGAGTCGATCGAGATCACTCTTGAAAGTAACGGACAGTGTCCGGGAGCGAGGGAGAGGAGGAAGCTGCCCACCGGCGTCGGCGTCTGGGAGCGTCGGGACAAATTATCTCTTCGGTGTCACCGCGCGTGCGCTCAAACCGACACTGATTGCCCCTCTCGGACACGCTCATCCAAGGGGCCGAGGATGAAGGCGAGGAGGGTCATTCACCCACGCGAAAGAGTACGAGAGGGTAGCAAAATACTCCCTCCCTTCTTTTCTTCTCCCCTAACCCCTCCCTTCATCCATTACTCTCTCTAGTTCAGAAGATGGCGATTGTACCGCCGAAAATTCAAAAAACGTACGCATGAGTTTCTTTTTCTTTATGCCTATGTTTTAGCATGTCACACCTGTGACGCCTTATTGAATAAATAAATAAATACATTTTATACAAATAAAATTATGTATAAAATATATTTATTTATTTATAAGAGAGTGGTGGGACCAAATGAGAATCTCAAGAGAGATGGAGGAAGGAGGTGGTGGGGGGGGGGGAGGAGACATCAGGAACAAGTTTTCCCAATGTGTGGAGCGCGAGCTGGGAGAGGAGCGCCGTTCATTTCCTCTCGGGAGGGCGCTCATCCATCACCCCTCGGCAGATATTGACGGAGGGGGGGACCTCGCTCTGACAGAATGCTTATGACAAGCCTTGCGCTGCACTTCATTTCCATTCCTTTGAGTAAAAAACAAAAAAATAAAAAAGCCTGAACCGTGTCCCGAAACCCAAACAACTCTACTACACTAACGATATTTCACTCTTCGCTCCGCTGTTCGTTCGAATGAATGTGAGAGCCAACTCCCACACCCCGCCAAGCTGCACGAGAAATCAAGACGAAGGTCGAAGGGCGCATAGTGACATTGCCCGGCGCACTGAAAAGATAATACGCTCGAAATGAAGGGCAACAAAAAGAGTTCCTTTTTGAGAGAAAAGTTCCTTCACTGTGTAACATTTAACGACATCAGTTCGAGAAAGAGAGAACGTTCCTATGACAGCCTACCTTTGCCAAAAACCAATGGACCCCCACGAGACAATGCTTTTCAATTATATGTAGACAGAAACTCACACCGACTTCACTAAGAAATCCACCGATGGACTCACGCATTCGTTGACGGTTCACTCACAGACAGACAACTCACTCTCGCATGGTGGCGATGAACCTCACACAAGTATTCCGCAAAGAGTATTTACGTCACGGTCCATTATCAGGGATGAAAAAAGGTGACCCAAATCATCACGTGAACGAAAGGAAAAACATATAAAATAATAATCAGTCTTAAGTTTTAAAATAACCTTTCGGCAAAAATATTGACAAAGAAGGCATAAAGATTGACTAAAATAATGAATTAGTAAATAAAATTCCCTAATATATGGCACAATGAACCTCTTCAATCATAAGCAGGTATTGTTAAGCATATACATTTAATTCATCACTTTTCGTGCTTTAATGATGGTAGCAAAAATTCCTTATTGGATCGTTGGACTATGTGAAAAACTATGAGAAGTACAACCTAAATATCAGTGTTGATAAAACCAAAATTCTAGTTGGTGGAAGAAATTCAGAGGAAAAATATCACCGTAATACTTGGAAAACAAAAACTGTAGCAAGAGGGAGAATTTCGCTATCTGGGAAGTAGATTCCACAGAGGTTAGAGAAGCGACATAGATACAGTGAGCAGGATAGTCAAACCAAGAAGGCATGCTAACAAGAGAATGGCGGACTAACAGCCAGCAGCGCAAGCATGGAAGCACTTCATTAAATTTGGAGCATATTTTCTCCAGCATCCATACTCTCATAAATTGAAGTGAATCTCGGGCGGTAACGGCGGCAGAACAAAGAACGTTGGAAGCAATGGAAATGTGGCGCAATCGAATAATGATGAAGCTCAAACAGTTGGAGAGAATCGCCAATTTAGAAGCCCAATGAAGAGTTGGGGAGAAAGGAATCCGAAGTCGACGTAAAAAACTCAATGGATACATTCCGACAAACAACAATTTCTTGACAACAGCTCAGGGCAGGGAAATGAATAGAAAGTATTATCGAGAAAGACCGAGGAAGAAATATACATTAAAGAGCAAATTATAAGCGACATGATAATGAAGCATTATGTAGGAATAAATCGATGAGCTGAGAGGACAGCAGAGTGGGCTGCAGCAACATACCAATTTTTGGATTGATTACTACAGATGATGATTACAAGTTGTTACAAGGTATATCCTCTATAATAACACAACTCCGTACTTTTCCACACTTTATTAATATCTGAGACCGGTTTCACCTTGATAAGGCATCTTATGGCAATTTTGCCGTGACCGGATCCGAGACGCATTTTAATATAATAATAATTTATTGCTTCCCTTTAGTACAGTATTTTTTCTTCAAGCATTTTAAACAATAGATGGAAGCTAGGTTACCCCAAAGATAAATACCTGTGTGGGGGTAACCAAAAGTTACCATGCAAAATATAAAATTAATAAACAAATATATGTTCCAGGTTTACATCATTGCTATACTACATAATACACATACATAATACATAAAAATACCCATTCAAGCTGTTTATGGTTAAAGAACAATTTCATGAGACCCATTGAAAATTATTTCAATATCAACCAATTCGAGGAGCAATATTTTCACTTGTCTTAAAAATAACGTAACCTTTTTTTCCATTTTAACATTCTGTGGAAGAAGGTTAAAGATTTTTGGAGCTAAGTTAACAAAACTTCTCTGGAATGTGGTAATATATGGCCTCGGGGGTAAAACATTGTGTTGAATACGAAAGTTCCATTTGTTTTGTCTTGCCACTATGCCAAGCAAATGACCACTCCGCATGTAAAAAATTTTCAATACTTTGAAAACAAATAAATAGCGTAAAGGCAAAATGTTCTGCTCGCGAAAAAGTGTGATGGAAGCGATTTTTACAAGTAATTGTTCTTATTATTCTTTTCTGCAGTACCATGACAGGTTTGATAGTGCACTTACACGCACCTCCCCAGCAAACTATTCCATAGCTTAATTTTGAATTAACAAGTGCGTAATATATTTGTCTTAGAAAGGGTGCTGGACATTTGTTACGTAACTTTAGTATTGCACGACCATGACCTTGTGCGCACCACGGATAGGGGAAAGACGTCCGCTCTCCGTGAAATCCAACCATGAACTGATTCATGATGAAATTCGGGCATTCCCCGAATAATTTCGTCGAGGGAACCACTATTTGCGATCTACTGCCTTCGAAGTTTTGAGAACATCGATGGCCGCGGGCATTAAAAGGCCGGGCCCACGAGCGATGACCGTCGGTTAAGACCCAACATTTGTCGAGGGAGGTAGCTCGAGTAACACTTTCATGGATGGAAGTAAATGATTGATGCCGCAGGACTCGAAGCGTTGACTTATCCCACACCGAGACCCGTCGGGATCTCTCTCCTCGCCATCGGGACTTCATCTGCTAAGCTGGCCTCGCCGTGCCTACGAGCCATCCCCTTCGTGAGGACACCACAATAAAGATCGATAAAGTAAAAAAAATTGAATCACATGTAATAGATATCAGTCCTTTCCACCAATAAGCGTCTGAAACTATCACATTTATTTGTCCCAAGACCTCTAGAAGTGTAAAAATTAAAGAAAGGTGTAATTATGCGTCCTGATCTATATTAGTAAATGCGTTTTAATTAAATTTGTTATTTTTTTAGATTTTCAAACTTTTCATAAAATCATGAAATTAGTTGAATCAAACACACCGCCAAGTTGATTCAGGAGAAACCCAAAATTGAAAAAAAAATCCCAGGAGCGCAAAGGGTTGGCTTGACGGGACAAAAATATTCAACAGGATACCGTTGCGCAAACGTTGCAGTTATAAAATATTCTTGTTCCGGCTTTGGTACTTGATGTGTCACCATGTTTTGCTGACTGAAGGCTAAATTCACTGATTTCCTTGCAGTAATTTCCAGTTTCAGTATTTTTCGTGAAATAAAACCATCATATCTCAATGTAAATTTGTAGTATTATATTTGTAGCTATTGAAAGCTAAAGATGAGAAATGGAAATATAACATGTAATTAATGATTTCTCGACCACTTCCTCCGGTTCTTGCAACCTGCGCCTTGGACTGCTGCATATTAAGATGGGTATGTGCCGAGACCGAAACATTCTTGAAATCTCCTCACCGGCTCGACAACTCTTGATTGATTTCGTGCAGTAACATTTCCTTCACCGCTGATCCTCTTCACGGGAGATGCTCAGCTTTATTGAAAAGCCATTGCGCGTGACCCGCCAAATCGACGTGATTTTTATCTGCAGCAGTCAGCTATTGGGACCATCCAGGATCGAATCGTATTTTTCTGTGGCGGTAAATTATTTATTTACACACGAACGAGTTCGGGATTGCGACGCAGAGAGCCCAAATCGATCACGCGGGGGGACATTTCCCTTTGCCCCGGAGACGTCTCGGCTTCGGAGACCGAGTCCTCCATAGTCCTCCGCGCCTTAATCCGCTTCCCTCTCTCCTGTCCCACGGCTGCGGGCTGCATTATTCCTCCCGCGGGAAAGGCGAGGCACCACCCGCGGGGTGGCGCCGACGGGATGCCACGGTAACCGTCACCAAACTTCCCGATGGACGATAAGGACGGACGACGAAATTCATTTGTTCGTCGTTCTGGTGCGCCCTCGCTCCTCTGCCCCTTATCAGATGACTTTTGAGTTTTAACGGTTTGACCGCGGGGGTTTAATCTGTCTTTCCGAACGTCTCTCGGTGGAGTTCGATGCATAGCATGAGGTTCTGTGGGGAGAGGCGTGTTCTTCATTCGGTGAGGGGCTGAACGTCGAGAAGAAGCTCCCTTATCTCGATGCAATTACCCCCGCGTCCATCTCCGTTTTGACAATGGGGCATGTAGATCGCGAAAGCACCGGGAAAAAAAATCTTCATTTTATTTTCCCAGTCGAAGCGTAAAAAAGGCTTATTTTAGATTCAGACATGGAGGTCATTTCCTAAAACAGATAGTTCAGAGCAACAGGATTTTCGTAACGACATTAATGTTATTGTAGAATACAAAAGTGGATTTCTAGTAGGTCCTAATTACGTCTGTAGAAACTTCCTACAAGCTATGTAGTTTAGAACATAAAACGCCATTAGTTCTTTATAATTCAAGTTTAACTAAAAAATTCCTAAAGTTTACCGTAGCTGTGGAACTAATAGGTATTTGGGAGACCTTTTTCATATTCATATGTTAATGAGTTTCATAATCATATTGATCGTGGTATTCAATCGGGTTTACACTTTTTGATACAGTCGCAAAAAAGTTGACTTTGGCCTTATTTGAAAGATGTTTTCTAAACTTTAACCTCGGCCGGATAAATATTCCCATCCTAGTTGCTATAGTAAGCGTGAGTTGTGACACTAATAAAACAACCGTAACGACCTCTTACATGTCTATCCAATCTTAGCTACGCCGATCTAATTCGGCATTTAAGCTGAGCTCTTAAAGACTCCAAATACTGACAGCGTATTCTAAATGATTCCCAACAAGGACGAAGTACCAGAGATTACTTAATTTACTGTCGGCTATTCCCCCAGTACCCTTCAAATACATTCCAATTCATGATCAGCTCGAACAATCATTTCCTGAATGTCTTTCCCCTCGAGAAATGAAGAAGTACCATCATTCCATGATTGCAGAGCAATTTATCTTTTTCTAATTCACTATGCGTAGTGCCGTCAGTGTGGTCGAAGATTTTTTTCTTTTTCCAAAAATTCATCAGTACGCATTTTTTTCAAATTAATTCCAACAGTCATGAGTGAAAAAAATTTTAGATAGCTTCAAGGCCCTTTGTTAAGGGTCATCATTATGACTACAAATTTCTCGGTTCACTACTGCATCGTGAGCAATAAGTCGACGCTTTCTGAAAACCAAGTCAATGATTTCATTAATTTAAAAAAATATTTTTTGTCGATTTCGAGGGTACCAACCGATGGTCATTCAACATCAGTTAGGGTGGGCCCCATTACCGTCTTAAATTATGACTCCTAATCCAAATCCTATCCAAGTACCGACCTCATTGACGACCGATCGGACGCCGCGGGAGGGCCCTCAGGGAACTTGACCCGCACCACTACATTTGGGGAATTTAGAAACACCAAAAATAGCAACAAAAGATCACCTGAACTATTATGCTGACTGTTAGACGCTTAAAAGAGTCTTTTGAACGATCAGGGCAGAATGTGGTTCGCGATATCTCAATGTTGCTTTAGATGCAGAGTCGGCTCTTTCTTTCAAAACCACATGCCCTGGTAACCACAAGAACATGAATATACATATGGATCTAAATCTTCGCCACGGGCAGGAGTGTTGCCTAGCTTTCCGCAAAAGATAGGTCGCGCTGCAGTCGGCATGGTTCCGATTCTGTGTCAAAAATGGCCGGTTTAATTGGGAGGTCAATTCCGGTACCTTTATTTCCAGTATCTCCATTTGAATCACAGCCTTTCCTTATTAGAACCACCTTCTCTATAGTGGCGGCGCTACAATCTGCTTGGTCCTGATTTTTCGGGGTTTGTGGAATGTTTGGCAACACCCACTGGGGGCAAGTTTAGGATCCATATGTATATTCATGCAGAAGAATATAACTTTTACTCTCTTTTCATGAAGGCCGAGAAGAGCAGAGTGAATTTCTTGCATTCTAATATGAAAATAAGAAAAGGTGGAGGATGACGTCAGGGAGCACAGAACATCTGTAATTGATTTATGACAGCCTTCGATACCGGAAATTCTCATATTTATATCAGTAAGTTCATTTGTGAAAATGCTGAATAGGATTGAGGACAGGTGTAGATTTTTCAGGTATTCCTAGTCTGAGATATCTTTGGTGTTTGACATGAGGAGGGTATTTATCCCAACAAAATTACTGTTACCGTATTCAATCACTCCCTCACAAGTAGCCTGTCTTCAACTTCTCCTTCACTTACATTGAAAATGTTACACTGTTCCCTTTCATGTCGTTTTCAATTTTACTGCCCCGAGTGGCATTGCAGTGTTACGAACGTTGAATAGGTGGACTTCAGTCGCACCGTAGCAGCGGCCACGTTCTTCGGGCCGCAAGGCCAAGATTCGAAGAATGGATTTCACGGCATTCACCCCTCAAGACAATGGACGAGTCGACCAGCGAAACATCGGGAGCGAAGACGAGTTTGACCTGGCGGAGAGTCCCAGAAGAGTACACCGCCGGCATACGCTGGGAATGCATCAAATCATTCAACTTATCTCCTCACTTATTTTTCCTCATTTTGATTATAGCCGCCTCGCATACCATGATCTTACTGAAGAGCTCATTGTTAAACTAGAACGTCTATTAATTACGTGTGCATGGTTTATTTGTAACTTAAAGGAAGATTACCACATTTCCCCTTATTTTACCAGGCTTACATGGCTGAAGGCCAAAACCAGAAGGAAACACTTGCTTGGTTCGTTTATGTATGATCTTTTGAAAAATCAGCCATCAGTCAATTATTTTTTTTGACATCTTCTTAACCAGGAAGGGTTATAATGTAAAATGCATGTTATAATTTATAGAACGTGCTGTTTTACTTCATCTGATTAATATGTAACCGCCTTTCAAATGGATGTAACATGTTATGTTTTGAGCTCAAACATTAATGTATGTTCTAAGTGGACGAAGAAGTCCAAGAACAATAAAACATTTCTACTCTATTTTTTTCTCGAGCGATCACACTGGCGTGTAGTGTATGCAACTTCGGTGGTGGGACCATTGAGAGTGCTGGCGGAAAGGGAAGGAGAGACGGACACCTCCTGTTGCACATTGAGAGAGCGGTGAGCGAGCGAAAAGAGAAAGGGACCAATGCCTGGACTCTGCGGAACTCATTCTTTGCAATTGGATGTTTCCTGCGCATCTCTCCGTTGATGTACGGTTGGGCGGGCGGGAGAGGGATGACGGGTAATCCAGGTGCTTCGGCCCCGTGTCCGCTATAAGGGACTCGTTTTCACGCCCCAAGGATTCGGGACGTCTTCGAATCGGGATAATTGACCGATTGATCGGCCCGCCGCGGCCGAGTGCTCCACGGAGTGGAAAGGGACATGTACTAATAATCATGCAGAGGTACCGATGGATTCTACGGTGGGAAAGTCACCAAGCCTCCTTATCTATTCTTCCAATCCACGCGCTTTCATGTTTCGCTACTTTTGAAAAACTTAAAACGGAACGATCTTTTCCCAACCCGATTCACAACTTAATTTTTTTTGGAAGAAGGAGTCGAGCTTTAAATAAAACCTGCTTTTCAGGCCACCCTGGGCAACACCACACGAATTTATTAAGAGTGGGAGAGCTATTGCATGGCGTTTCTCGTCTCCTTCCTTCCTCCCCCCCTCCCACATACACACAAAAGCCAAAAAACACGGATGGAGTCCAAATTAGAACACGATTATTTGGAATAAAAAATTTTGCCAGCCATTGCCTCACCTGCCTCATAACTACAAATGGGAGTGCCCTCAAGAGCAGGGCTTGAGTTATCCATAATTGTAGACATTTCAACGAATTGCCAATTTCAGTGAACAAATATTCCTTTTTTACCTCAACAACGAGTAAATACTGTGCGAAAACGGCATTCACGTAGAACAAAACATATTTGGGGAAGTACGACGATTCAATAAAAATAAATATTTATAACATTTTAGAAGTGAAGATTTTACGTAAGAGAGATCATGCTCGTTGACGTTTCACAATACACCGTATACTTCTGCGTAATACACTATGAGCTAGCTGTTAAGAATCCGTTTAAAAGAAAATTCAGGTTTTATATTTTCCATGCAGTCACGGTGAAATCTGACAATATTTCACGACAATGAATATATCCCAAATCTTGATTTATACGCAAAGTACTGGAGAAGCAGTGACTTAACACGCGACGACAGTCACTATTAACTGGAGAGCAGTAAACGCTAAATTTCATGCAATAAAAGATAAAAGGGCGAAGAGGACAAAATTCTGATTCAATAATATACACATTAAAAAGGCTTGTGACGGAAATTATTGAACTAATTCACTAAATTTACAAATGTATGCCAAAAACATAAATTCATTCATTCATTACCGTAATCTTCTGGTAAGAGGTAGGTTGTGATGGAAGTCGGAGAATATCCAACGAACTCTTACACGTGCCGTGCCCTTTCTACCCCTAGTATTTCTTCCTTCATCTCAGCATAAGTTCTACCTTCATCCCGTCCATAAAGCCTATTCTCTTCCTTCCCCTTCCCCGCTTACCCAACATCCTATCCTCTATCACGGCCTACAGCAAACCCTCGCCCCTCATTACCCCTTCCAGCCACCTACCCTGTCCTCCCCTAATCTCATCCATAAGTTTCCTCTCCTCGCCCACCATGTCAAGCACTTCCTCATTTGTCTTCCTTTCCGTCCAACGCACCTTCTCCGTCCTCCTCCACACCCACATCTCGAAAGCCTTCAGCCTATTTTCGTCTTCCTTTCCCAAGGTCCACGTTTCTGCCTTAAGTATCTGCCATCCCTACCATTAGCAAATCAACCGGTTCGGATGATATTTCCTCAATTTTCCTTCATCGTACGTCTGGCGCTCACTATATTCCCATCTCCATATTTTTTAACAGATTCCTTTTATCCGAAACTTTCCCAGCGCAATGGAAGAACTCCAATGTAACCCCAATTTTGAAATCCGGTCCTAAGGATAAAATTGAAAATTATCGCCCCATTTCCATTTTACCAGTGTTGTCCATAATCTTTGAGCGTATTCTCCATGATCGCATTCTTCATTTCACTCTCCCATACATCTCACCCTTTCAGTATGGTTTCCTTCCTGGTGGCTCCTGCCTCACTAATCTATCCATTTTACATCATCACATTATTTCTGCATTCGAAAACGGGTCGCAACTCGACGTCTGTTATATAGATTTCTCTGAAGCTTTCGATTCCGTCAATCACAACCTCCTACACAAACTTCAGTCCCGTTACAATATACATGGCCCCATATTATCCCTTATTTCTAACTTTTTGTAATCTCGCAGCCAGCGGGTTTTAATAGATGGAATTTCCACTAAGTATTTGCCAGTTACCTCTGGAGTCCCCCAGGGCAGCGTTCTTTGCCCCCTTCTATTTGCACTCTATGTAGACGACATAATTGAAGATGTTCTACCCTCTGGTTGCAGCATTCTTTCATATGCAGATGACTGTAAAGTATTTAGAGCAATTAACAGTGCGGCGGATTCCCTTAATTTACAGTCATCTCTAAATGCCATTGATAGCTGGTGCGCCAAATGGAAACTGCGCGTGAATCCTGAGAAGTCTGCTGCAATATCCTTCTCCTTAAAACGCAAAACCATCTCCTTAACCTACGAACTTTCCAAACACCCTATACCTTCTGTTAGTTCCCACAATGACCTATGAGTTACCTTTGATCAAAAGTTGATGTTCCATGAACATATTTCTGGTATTTCTAAAAAGGCAATGTCGATAGTGGGAATTCTCTATCGGCTCAAAGAAATAACGGACCCATTTGCACTAAAATCTGTGTTTCTTGGATGTGTACTACCCATCCAAGAATATTGCTCTCCCATCTGGTCAACTGCACCCCCCACCACTCTTAAATTACTCAACCGCCCCCTTAACTTCTTTTTAGCCATAGTCCGTCATCGCGTGCCCTCCCTTAGACATAGCTCATGTGAAGAAATCCTATCATCTCTTGGCCTATCACACCTCTCCCTTTGCTGGCTGACTTCGGACATTAAATTCCTGCACTCCATCATGAATGGCTCCTTCCGCTCTGATCTTCTTCTTTCCTATTTTTCACTCCGCATCCCAGCCCGCATCACTCGCAATGTGAGTCTGTTACACACACCCAAATTCCGTCTCTCCATTTCCCAACGATCACTATTCTACCGCCTACCTTCATCTTTCAATGCCCTAACTAATAGTCACCCCACCCTTGACCTTTTCTCCTCACGCAACGTCTTTTTCTCCCAACTGAAACGTAATGCGTAACATTCATGTCATCTTCGCCTCATTCTTGCCTTGTTTAAATTTTCAATATTTCTGTTTTGTTTCTACTACTATTGTTGTTTTTTAATTTATTCTGTTTATTGAACCCAATTTAAAGGCCTTAGCTGCTGTTTTTGGAGTTTTTGATAAATAAATACAATGCCACACTCCATATCAAGCTCTTCACTAGCCTCTTTTTTACATCCTTACTTAAGGTCCTCGTCATCAGCTCCCTTCTATTATTGAACGCTTCCTTCGCTAGCTCTATTCTCCTCCTGTCTTTGCTACTATGTCCTGTTTCTTCTAGCGTACTACACAAGTAATTAAATGGTTCTACTTGCTCCAGTTTGTGATTTCCTACTTTTATCACCAGTCTCGCTTTTTTTGTCCTAGAGAATCTCATTACTTTTGTTTTCTTATTATTAAGGTGAGGACATTTAGGCACTAAAAATGAAGAAATAGGCAGCCCAAATAGGCACTAAAAATTTCAAAATAGGCACTTAAAATAGGCGCTTAAAATATTTTTTAATCGAAGATATGAAAACAAAAATTAAAGAAACCGATAAATCGACGAAAGTTCAATTATTAACTTTGGCCCCAAAGAGTTGGTCGATACCAGTAACAGCTGTCACTATTCTGGAAGTACCTCTACTGGAATAACGGATTCATTAAGATGAAATTTGAAGGATCCAAGAAATGAATTAATGGCATCACTCACAAGTTAAAAAAACTCGAAGTCACTCAATACATAATGGCCACACGGCCACGACTTTACCCAAGGCTCTAGTATAGTCTCCTTACCCAAGTCAAAAAAAAAACCATACGAGCTTCGGCTTGGAAACTTTAGGCTTGGGAACCTAGTATAAATGAAAAACTTAAACTTTGTGGTGATGAACTATTCTCGGACTCTACACCGGGTGAGTTATTGAAATGTTGCCGATGTTTCGGGTAGCGACTCGTTACCCACCCTCAAGGCAAATGTCGAATGGGTAACGAGTCGCTACCCGAAACATCGGCAACATTTCAATCACTCACCCGGTGTAGAGCTTGAGAAGAGTTCATCACTGCAATTCGCCGGGAAAGCGTGAAATCTTATTAAACTTTGTGGTTCCACAATGATAATTTTATTTGCACGACCCGGGTTTCGACGTACTATGACGTCATCTTTAGGTGGCTTTACCTTTGGCTTTGGAACCAGACAGATACCCACACAAGGATTTGGAACTTTGTCGAAGAAACCAAATTGCAGGCTTGGGATCCTCAACCAAGAAACCCACTCGTGGCTGGTATTGCACGGCAATTGGGCGCGACCCCTACGGCGATGGGGTTACGGGTTCAAATGCCTGAACTGGTAGTGACAATGTCACCATGGGCCAACGCTATATACTAAAAATGCCTACGTAAAACAAACAGGACGACAAACAACAGTATATTTGGCGCCACCATAGCAACGTTCTCAACGTTGTTCATATTTTTAGGGCCGTATGTGCTCGCAATGAAAAACCAGATATAATTTTTTAGAGGGTTTAAATAATTCTCTTTATAATGAAAATGACCCAAAATAAATTACAGCGGGTCTTTACTTGTAAAAGCAGGGAGAAAATACCCTGTTTTTGGCTTTTTTACAAATAGTGTCACATTTTGACTCGATTTTTAACAATGGAAATCACTAGGAAGATGAAATATTATATTCATAAACCATGTATTGATATGTTATCATGCTCAAAGTTTCACGTTGGTTATACCTTTACTTCCTGAAATATAAAAAACCAAAATTTTAATTTTTTTTTCGATCCGCAATTTTTCGGACCAGTTTCGCCCAGCATTTTCTAGGAGGTCGCTTTAATGGTTATTTTTATTATGTTGTTTAATAGAGCTCAAAACTTTGTACAAGATAGCCAATTTTTGTTTCTCTTATCAAAATATCTCCTGAGATACTATGCCTCAAAGTTACCGAAATCTCAAAATCATACTGAAGAAGACTGCGGCACGGGGTAAAACAAATTACAATATCCACAAGTATACCATCGGCGAAAGTAAAACTTTACAAATGTTTTTTTGGGGATATGTGTGAATGTCAATACAAAATTTCATGGAAATCAGTGATGGCCGAGCGGGGACCACCCACTTGGCATGGAATGACCCAATAGTGTACCATTAAGTGGGTGAAAAAGACGTTCGAACTGATGTATCGGAGGCGCACATTATTCATGTCACATACCTCACGTATTTCAATAATTTTATCTGCCGAGTATAATGTAGTATTTAGCCATGTTCCCCATAATATCAATACTGGCCGTGAAGGCAGATCAACTTCAGGCATACTGCCTGAAGTTGACCAGCCTTTACACTCAGTAATCCTGAGTGGTACCTTCAAAAACAAGGTTTTGGCAATTGAAACCATCGCATGTACGCATCACGCAAAATTACCATAGTTGTTTTTCTACTCTTTATATAATAATACTTTGGATGATTTTTCTTTATGCATGTTTCATGACATTATTTAAACCTTGATAGATTAAAAAAGGAACTGAAATAACAGACAAGCTCTGCAATAAAGAAAAGTTTGGCGACGTTGAAAAGAATATTGCTTTTTTAGGCCGATATAGGCGATACCAGCAGAAAAAGGCAAAACAGGTAAAATAGGCATTTTTAAGCAGTATCAAATCGCTTTAATTACGCCATAAATGATCCTAAATGAACTTATAACTTCATAAAATTGGTTTCCTGAGTTAAAGAAAAAATAGGCATTTTAGGCAATGTCCTCAGCTTGCTTATTATTAATCTTCATCCCGTATTTCTCGCACTGCATTTCCAGTGCATCTACTAAAGTTTGGAATCCCTTCAACCGACTTACCAATGCTTGGTCGTCTGCGAATCTAACCGACTTTATCCGCTGGCCTCCTACTTTCATTCCCACATCTAGCTCATCCCATGCCTCTCTTACCATTTCCTCAGCATAGATTTTAAAAAGTAAAGGCGATAACGGGCACCCTTGCCGCACCCCGCGACCTAAAACTACCCACCCTGATTCACCGTCAGCTACCCTTACCTGAGCCCTCTGCCCCATATATAAGTTTCGGATGAGTCTCCTATCACCCCAATCTATTCCTATTTTCCCCAGTATCTGCATTAGTTTCTCCCAGTTTACTCTGTCAAACGCCTTTTCGAAATCTACAAAGCAAGTGAAAACATCCTAATTATGCTCTATGTTTCTATCTACAAGTTTCTTAATAAAAAAAATTAATAATTCATGGATTACTTCCCTTCGGATCACATGTCTCACTGTCAATAGTGCAATAGCTATTGAATTTAAGAAGTGGTTAACGTAGAACCTGGATGTTACGATATGGAGGTAGAAAAATCTCTATTGCGACCATAGGTATGATACGCAAAAATCAAGAA
The DNA here is from genome assembly GCA_963573305.1 of Pyrrhosoma nymphula. NCBI lineage: Eukaryota > Metazoa > Arthropoda > Insecta > Odonata > Coenagrionidae > Pyrrhosoma > Pyrrhosoma nymphula. The sequence goes on from OY754336.1 coordinate 17,467,872, forward strand.
CGCACATCATAACTTCCTCTATGAGAAACAAAGAAAATTGTTCCAAAATAACAGAATGCAAAGCAACAGCAAATCCCACCTTAAGGAAAGAATGTCAACCTTTAAACAGAAAAATACTTAGCAAATGTTTAGAGGATAATAAAAAGATATTTAGGTCATAAATGAGGAAAGTGATGGTGACATAACTAAAAAACGACATAGTCACCAGCGACTTACGAAATAAAAATCTTCTGAATTCCTTATTTAACAGTGTTTTCACAGTATACAAAATCAAGGCGTTCCACCAAACAATTGGCTGCTCCATGGACAGCCCTGCCCACAATGCCATCGACTTCGGAGAGTTTTACCTAAATTTACCATCGTAAAATTGAATTATTTGCCGGTATAAAATCCCTTTTTGATCTTTTCGTTCTTTTTGCCATCGTTCACATCGTCCAAGATTCCAATTCTTCTCTTCCCTCACCCGCGCAAGCCAAATACTTATTCTCCCCTTTTTTCACCCTCTTCAGTGAGTCACCCCACCTTAATAGGCCTTCCATCCACTTTCGCTACCTCCTCCTACTTTTTCCCATCAGCCTCCTCTCACACCCCGCCACATCGAACACTTTCTTATTTGTTTTTCTCTCCACCCAGCTCTCTATCCTTCTCCACACACATCTCAAAAGACTCCAGTCTACACTCATCTACCTTCACCAACGACCAAGTTTTTTCACCACACAACGTCCTCCATATTTGGGGTTTAGTCAATGCCTTTGTAAATTTTATATATACCCAGGATTTTCATCAGTTCCCGCCTTTACGTAAACGCTCCATTGGCTACCATAATCCTTCACCTAGTGCCGTTACTACTAAAGCCGTTCCCATTCAGAATACTCCCAGGTATGTGAACTGATTATGCCCTCTGACTTTAACATTTTTCTGGTCTTCTTACTTTGGGAGAATCTCGCAATCATTTTCTTTAAATGGTCATTTTTAGTAAACAACGTTTTACACGGTTCACAATCACGCTCATTAATGACTACGGGCCCTAGGCTGACAGGCAAATCAATGCTTGAACGTCCGCAAATCTAACTTCACCAGCACTCTATGCAAGTACCTTACATTCCCATTTCCAGCTCCTCCCATGCTTAATAGGTACTTCGTACTAGCAATTCATAAATCTCATAATTATTACTAACACCTCTTCCCACATGAGCTAGCGGCCCGCGAGATTTGGTTTCTCGCATGAATCAACATCCCTAATGAATCAGTGTAATTATCCAAACCCGTATCGCATATTGAACAACTCAGCTCCCAGATCAAGTTCTAGTCTGGGATTGATCCCCTAACAACTTTTTGGTCCCCACTAATCAGCCATGTGAGCAGTGTTGGGTACCACCTTGAGCGGGACGGATATTGCTTGCCTGGCGTCGAATCACCCCGTGCCACACGCCTTCCAGGAGGTGGATTGCGCGATCCTTTGTCGAGGCAGATCTCCGCTCTCTAGCGCATGCGCAAGGCGCCCAAATGGCGGCGAAATAAACAGTGAGAGGCGTGGCGAGAAGAAGCAAAGGCGTATCCAACTCGTCTAAAACTGTTTACTTTCTCGGAGAACCAGTGCCTTATTCATTCCTTAAAAATAACTCACAGTACGATACTTTTACTCCCTAGGCCTTTTAACATTAAATAGTTCCTAAAACAAGAGAATCAAGCACTGAAATTAACATTTACCGTAAAAGCAGTCAGTACGTCTTGACATGGACAAAATATTTCAATCAACAGAGATCCCAATCATTGTCTAAGTCCACCTAAGTATTAACAAAATATTTTGTGACAAAACCATCAAATAACTATACTCGTAGCAATGTCGAGCAAAGACATTCACATTAATTCAATAGACGATTACTAATTTTGAACCTTCGTTCCTTCATGTCAATGATAAGTGACGAAAGACCAGTAAATACTCAAGATCCAAGGCTACTGATTGCTTCCGACGACCTCCGAATAAGAGATTTGTTTAGAGAAAACCAGATTAAAATCAACAAAGTGTGCCATTTTTTCAGATATTTTTAGAAAGGAAAATAAAAAAGTACTTTTCACAGCATCACCTGTTATATAACATTATCAACCTTAATATTAAAAAGAAAAGCTAGGACTAAAAAAAAAACAATGCCGTCATGCTAGTACAATAAATTGCGAGCTTTTGTGACAGCTAATTTCCGCGCCGCTGCAAGGCAGCACAAAACCCCGAGGAACCCCAGGCTACAGCACAGGCCTCTTACGCACCACCCTAGGGAGGAGAAATTCAAATGCAAGTGTTTTAATTAAAAGAAGTCCAGTGCCATTCGAAAATAATATATTTGAACGGCGGATTCCCGACGGAATACAGAATGAAATACGGCACATCGTTAAGGTGGCGCGCGGGAATATTCGAAGAGGGGAATAATATCAAATAAATAACCGAAAACGTCCGTGACAACGGACATCCATAATTTTCGACCCTCGCCCCTTTCGCCCATCCGGTACATACTTGTTTCGACAACGGCTTTTGAAATTATCGCCAATGACCTAAACGTGTTGGTTTTTCCAGCCTTGAAGTGCAAGAGTATTTATTTTTGAGGAAAGTAATTTATTTCCTATATCTTCGTCGCATCGTAAAGAACAGAACCAAGGAGCCAAAGACGTGGCCTCCTGGTCAGCTTTAAGGAACCCAAGAGATAGGATCTTTCGTCAGACATCCCGAGTTTACAACAGCCTCTATTATGCAGCAATTATACTTTCTTGCTGCCAAACCAAAATTGAAACCCACAGTGAACTATTAATTTTCAGGCAACCGATCGGTGCCATCAGCAGATAATTTGTATACGCAACAAGTACTTCACTCTCGTTTAGTGCCAACATCACCAGCGTCTCGTCGCATAAAATATCCTTATGCTCCACGAAATAAAACTCGACATTTTCTAGCTTGAAATAATCGACGGCACAACATGTCCTTCACGATATCCTCCCATTAGATTGTCGAAAGTGGGATGATGATGACATGAATTCCAATGCATAAATTCCAGCGGACTTTTTACATTGCTCCGAGACTTCACCCCTAGCACGACGATGTAACACTCCTCAAGCTTGTCGACGTCCTCAGCGTAATAAAATAAACCAACCCACGCCTTGGGCGCGGAAATGACATTTCAATTAACTGCGCGGCTTCGAGACCGGACGAATCGAAATTCGCCTCCACGCCCTAAATTAAACCGATCGGATTGTTTCCGTCAATCGGCGACGGAAGGCGTGGAAACAGGGAACATGGGAGGTGCGAGAAGAAACCGACTGAGAACCAAAATCTCATTCGGATGAGACGAGGCATGCAGGGAGACACGGTGTTAGTCGGTGTGCATGAGAGGGTACGAAAGGGCGGGGAGGTGTGCTGAGGAGAGATTCAGGGCGTACAAAAAGGAGCGCTGGAAAATTGACTTCAAAAGGTGAGAACGAAGGGAGAGGCAAGACGGGAGAGGGTGAGACGCGACGGCAGCAGACGCGCACCACGCAAAAGGAGATGCACAGCGCCAGCGGCCACAAACGTCGCCGGGCGCTCGACGGCACATGCAGCACCAAAGGTAGAAAGATATGCAGGTAGTAGCGATGGCACTAAAAGAAAACAACAGTTTCATTGCAACTGTTTCGCAACCGAAACAGCTTAAAAGCGAAACAGTTCCGTTAAACACCCTGTTGCGGACAACAGCCAGAGGCACACCAAGCAACAGGCGATCGATCGGCGCTGTTATAACGTTTATTGTATTTCTGTTTTGTATTCAACAAGAAATCATTCACTTATACAAGGTAAAAATTTCATTTGGATTCATGAAAGATAGGTACTTCACAGTTCTAGTACTAACTGCAAAGATGGGCGGACATGTGTTGGCTAAATAGACCGGCAACCGCCTGCAACAGACTCAAATCCAATCTAATGTATGTCAGCGATCTTGGTTTGCACCGGGTAGTTAGGTCCATGGCGGCCAACGTTTCGATGCTCGAGATCGCTGACATAAATCTTTGCCGGGAAAGTCTGAAATCCTTCAATATATTGTAACTTATAACTGCAACGCAGCTACACGTGCAGTGCTACTGGAACAGAATAGAAGACGAAACAGTCAGCTTCAGCTATCAGTTGCCGCTGCACAGCACAGAGCGCAACGTAGCAGCAGTAGCGCGACTACGAAAATAACCTGTTGTTTGCAACAGTTATTTGAAACAGTTGTCTGACCGAAACAGTTGCGATTGCATCCGTTTCGCTCCGACAACACTTTATTCCACCACTAGCAGGTGGTATGCTGACTGAGAACGGGTTTTGTAGCAACGGCATACTGTGCAGCATTGCAGTGGCTAAAAGCAGGATGGGATAACAGCGCGCTACTTGTAGCATCGCAACTTATGTGCGCTATCGTAGCAGCTACTTTTTTAGTTTCTGTAGCGAACAACATATTTTAAAGAAGTAGCTGTCAAATTAGCAGCTACAAAGATTTCTGCACCTTTTAGCTGTTTCGTTATATATTCAGATTTATCTATAATAAATTATTCAGATTTCATATTAGAAATACAACCATTGCATTTCATACCCGGTTAGATATTTTAGCACGACCAATTGCTAGTTCAATCGGAGCATATTTCCGAAATTTGCCTGATTTTCCAAAAATTTTTAATATTCAACATCATGTTTCCTGCAATTTTTCGTTGTGAGCAAACACCCAAAAAGAAAACTTTGAGGCGTATTTAAGTTGGAAATAAAGTGAAAATCGGACAGATAGAATCGAAATCGAACGATGACAAAATTATAGATACTCATCTTTGAACGTACGTATCTCCGTATTGAACCAATACATGAAAACATGCATCAGTTGAAAGCCAGAAATTTTACTCCGAAACACAAATGAGAAATGAAGATTTTTTCGATAATTTCTAGGTAATCTTTAAGCGATGAGATTGAAGAAAAAAGAGCCCGGTTTTTGGGCTACGCGGCGAAACTTTGGAAATCTGTAAGGTCAGAACGACTCATTATTTTGCAGTTTCCATTTGAAAAGATTTGTATCATAGCACTCGAAAAAAATTATTTAAGGTTTATTTTAATACTTTCACAAGCAATTAATAATTGCCACTTTGTTAGTTACTAAACAATTGATGGAAAAAGGTTTTCTCCGAAACCAAGACATTTATTGCTCAGCAAAAATCTGTCGCCTTGAGCGGGACGTTCACATTATGAATTTGTTTAAAGGATAATCTTAAAATACGTAGGATGCTAATAACAACGTTTCAAAAGAAACTTATTGATTAGGCAAATAAAAGTTTTTAATGCTATTGCTTGGAGTGCTTAACGGTCGTGACCATAGATATTGTTGATCAGATGCCATTTTATCTGAAAGAGTGCGGTTCATCTATCATCATAATATGGGATATTTATGCAGTTTACTCGATTCGAGTTTGTTTAAATTCATTATTTTTTACTCCAATAGTTTACAGCTTAACTACGGTTCAGTATAAAACAAATAGTCTCAGGCTCAGCTTCGTGGAAGTTTTTTATTTTTACAAGAAAAAATAAAGTTTATATATCCACGCTATTTTATAACCCCGACCTAGGTTTTAACGGGTAATCGTAATTTTCAAAGCCGTTGAAAATGACGGTGACCCGTTGAAACAAAGGCCGGTGTAAAAAAAATAGTTTGCATAAATACTATCTCAATTTTTCTTTTCTCACGAAAATACAATTCAGCAGTTGAAAGAAAGAGACCAAAAGTTTTACTATTTGTGAATAAAAGTGGGGTAAAACAAAAATAGTTTACAGCTACTTATTCTGAGTAGCTAATAGAGTAGCTGCTACTTCATTCAATTTGGAGCTAATAGAGTAGCTGCTACTTCTCTGAGGAAGTAGCTAGCAACAAATTTTTGCTGTAGCTTACCCAACCGTGGCTAAAGGAGAATACACGAAAACAGGGAATTGATGATGACAACTCTGAGAAAAGACAAATAAAAGATAAACCACAAATGTAAAAAAAGCGTAGCTTCACATGGCTGGAAAACGATGCTTTCTTAAGACAGGATTTGCGTAGAGCGGAGACATTTAGCATGTGGGTGTGGGGAATGGAAATGGGTATTGCCAAGCAACGATAAAGGCTCAGGAAGAAGTGAACGAGATGGAAGGAGATTGGTGGGAAGAAAATTAGTGGATAAGAGAGCTCATCAATGGAAAAACAACACCAAAATTATTTCCATGGACGAGTAATCACTTTTGAATGTCAGGATGCATCATAATGAACTCAAATGAGCTACTCAATGATTAGAGATCGATTAAATATTAGGTAATTAACATAAAATATAATGGTTAGAGAAGATTAAATTGACGGAGAGAAACACAAACAAAGAAGTCATACGAGAAGCTGGAGATAAAGTAAGCATAATAAAAACTCTGTGGAGAAGGAGAGATAAACTTATTGGACACATTTTACGACAGAAGAGCATAATGAAAACTATATTGGAAAGAGAAATAAATGGGAAGAATTATAGAGGAAGACCAAGAATGGAATACATTAAGCAAATTATGAAGGACGTCAAAGTAAATAATAAATCAAGAATGAAGCGGTAGAGACGGGAGTGGAATACAGAGCTGCTGCAAACCCATCTTCAGATTAATGACTACTGATGATGAATTGTTGAAGAGACCGATTTACGCGTCGCTGATTCGATACAATTACTTCGCGTGAGAGTATAAAAAACGTTTTTCTAGTAAAATCCGCTTTTATCTCACTGCTATTGAACCGTTTTAAAACGATTACTTAACGCTAAAAAGGTCCAAATGTCACGACGAATGCTGACTAACAATTTAATTAAGAAATAAAATGTTGATACAAATTAACATAACCGTTTCCATGATAAGAGAGAGTTCTTCAGTCTCACCATGCCAGACTATATCGTGCGCACATATTTCCTCTAGGAAGAAATTATTACGTAGGGCATCCATTACAATCAGAAAAAACCTGCCATTCAACCCAAAGAGTGGAGTAAACTTAAAATAGGACACCCATGTCTAATGATAAATAAAATTTCCTCCTTAGGCGGATGAAATTTCTCAAAATAAAACGCAATTTAAAATTATTGGAAACTAATTTTGTGATTTATTCCTTATGCTTTGCATTGCGGATGAAAACAAGATTTTACCCTAATATTCATTTGAAGTTTTTTTACTTTATAAATCCAATTTACTTAGCAAGATGGTCAATAGAATGGGTCACAGGCAAACATTTCCCGCCCGACGCCGTAATCATAGATTTCTAGCGAAAAACATCCACACCTAGAATGCATGTAGGTACGCTTACCCTCCGAAAGGAAGCGGAGCTAACTTTTCAGACGTCCACGCGGCGAGGCGAGATACGCCGTTCACTCAACCGCCGCCTTAAGTTAGTTTGAGCGAAAAATCACTTCACCTAGAATTTGATGAATTTGGTTTCAAAGAAAAAACTCTCATCTTTCCAATGACATTAAAATATCAACCTCTTGCCGAACTACTTTTCGAGCAATTTGTCTGAAAAGGTAAGCTGTTTTACATGGGATAGATTACGGCTGTGCGCTCTAGAGGGAGAATATTAAACAAATTAGGAACATCTAGCACCTAGATTTCATCAAAAAACTAACGGTGTGTAGATTGCATGCTTTCTCAACTATTTATAAAAAATAATCTATTACTCACCACAGTAATTTTTACAGGATCGCAAAAAAACCTGCTGTTTTGAAGGGTTTTCAGCCGTGCGGCGGGAAAAAATGAGTCAAGTTAGAAACTTATGCAACTTTATTTATTTAATTACTGAGAATTTTGGTCATATATAATTATATATTTGCGCCATTAATATTACAATATTTATTTCATACTTCATAGTGACGCTGGAGTCAAAAAATCTTTCCATTAAAATGAACGTATAGCAGAGAAGCAATACCGTTAGGTGATATCAAACCAACGAGATGCCTTTTGGATGAGGTGACTTTTCAAAACTTTTACACACAAAGTAAAGATTAAAATTAAGACAATCTATTATGTAAGTTCAAAACCGATGTATTTTCTGACAATAATTTTCTTAATAATATTTCACAAAATCTGAGATTCTACGGTAGATCAAATCATGAGAATAAAATTAGGGGACTAGACTACAGAACGGACAATTTAAAATGTCATTTTTCCCGCGAACGATAAAGGACCATAACAGCTACCAATAAGACTTTTAACTAGGTTTCTCGATAGGTAGTGTAGCTAGTTAGTTGATTTACTCCCCAATACTTATATCCGTATCTACGCCACACGCCTATTAAGGCGGCTTGTGGGGTAGTATGTAGATGATCTACTACCTAGTAATAACAGCACGCCGAGCACGTTTCCAGCATAACTCTCGAATCTCTGTCCATTTAAGTAGCTACAAAATACATAAATACTAACGGTCCTTCTAACATTGGTAGCATGCCTGGAGTGTAGTGCATGCTTGCGAGGTTTCGCCTCCTGACAAGCATTAGCGATTTTTGCTAATGCATCAATAGTCGTAGTTACACTAAATTTAATAGGGTATAGTGTAATGCATGTTAGTGACTGCTAACCCCCTGCCGCACACCCTTGAGGCGGCTAGCAGGGTATTTCTGTAGATGTAGATGAAATTAAACAGGTCGGTTTCCACAACACGACATTCGCTGAAGGGCGGGGGAAGGGGCGAGGTTGGACCAGGTGTGCAGCATCGCGGGGGCAAGCGTCGCTAAGGAGAGAACAATGGAATGATGGAGCATGGAGGGAGCGAGGTGGGGGGACGTGGAATGAGAGGGGGCTTGACCCTCGCAAATGGCTGGATATGGAGACGGTGAATATAAGAGAAACGGAGCACAAATACGTCCGGAAGGGAGAGCGCGCGAATGACTGAGAAGACGAATCATATTGTGAATCACGGCAAGAAATTTGAGGGGCTCACCTCGCAATGATGTCGCTAGGAAATCATTCACAGAAATAATGAAAAGCCGAAAACATAAGAAAAAATGCGACATTTGTTCTTGACCCGCCCCCACACTGACTGCGGCGAGAAAAGTCAATATGATGAACAGGCCGAGGCAGGCTGGAGACGGGAAGGTTATAGGAGGAAGGAATGGGAAGGCTGATTCACGACCAAAACGAGGCGCTAATTGCGGGGCGACAAAAGGAATAAAATGAAAGGAAAGAAAGGAGCCTCCTCTTCCTCATTCCCCGAAGGAAACCCTTCCTTCTCCCCACAATCCCGATTCTAAAACCCCAAGAGGTCTCTGGTCACCCAATGGCCACATATCCATTTCACTCTGGAACTCAAAAAGTGTCCAGTGACACTGGACGAAATAACGCTCGATTCCATTATGATCATCGGTGATCCACCGGTTCAGGTAGATTTAAATGGAAGAAATAACGCCTCTATTATCTTTTGCAGCCGCAGGCCCTAATCTCCTGGCATGATTTCATTCTTCAACTCGGCATACGTCCTACACTTCTTCATCACATTCATAAAGCCTATCCTCTTCCTTCCCCATGCCCACTTTCCCAACAACCTCCCCTCTACCACGAACTTCAACCATCCCTTCACCGCTCAATTGGCTGCTCCAATCCAACTACCTAATCCGTCACCTTCCAACTCTACCCAGCAGTTTCCTTTCCTCACCCACCAAGCACTTACTCATTCGTCCTCCTTTCCACTGGTTGATCGATCGGTAAGGGAAGGATTTTATGTGGAATTGAGGAATGGTGGAGAGAAACCCGGCGCGCCGCGGTCGGCATTAGCCTTCTCTTGGCGAAAGGCACCAAGGGGACCACGGTTTAACGTCCCATCCGACGGACGGAGTAGAGCACCCACCCTCCACGCAGCACCCCTATTAGGGATAGGGATTCCACTGAAAAATCTCCGCTACTCTCGGGATATGAACCAGGATCCTCAGGATGGGAAGCCAGTATTATAGCCACCACACTAACCCGATCCCTCCTTCCACCCATCGCACTTTCCCCTTCACATCCACATCACAAAAACGCCCAGTGTATTAGTACCCTCTTCCCTCGAGTCCGCGCCCCTGCACCACGTAACGCTACACTCGGCATCATAGACTCTTTTCCAGTAACATAATCTCCAGTAATGTCTCACAGTTCAGCAGGAGCACAACTGATTTGTTGTTTCCCTCAGTGTAATGAACACCACCTCTTTTACTCGAAATAATCGAATTATATTTGTTATTTGTATTTTTACTTGTATTCGTTATTTGTATAAGAGAGTTTGATTATTAGCTATCTTTTAACTAATTGTTTCATCAGGGTCCTGGCTGATAATTTGATTCCTTCAGTGTCTTGAACATCACATTCTCAGTTAAGGATATTGAATAATATTTGTAAATTGTTATTATGATTATTTTTATTCTCTGATTTTTGTATCTTTCAGTGTCCTGGCTGACTAATAATTACGTTTCGGTGTTGTAAACGAGACAATTTTTTTAATTGTCTTTGCCCTCTAGTTGATTTAGTTACCAAAGGTTTGTGTAATTTTTTGTATTTATGTTTTGTATTAGTTGCCCCATTGCGGCATGTATTTTGAATTTATGTTCCAAGGAACTTTGTTCTCAGAACAATAAAGTTGTTTCTATTCCATTCTACATATAGCTCAGAGGTCAGAGGCAGCCATTCGGCGATACACAAAATTCGTAGATAGAGACGAGCACAATAGACACAAAAAAGAGAAAGACACACACATCGCGAAGTTTTCGGTTTTTGCAACCGTCTTCAGAGTGAGGTAGTTGAGTAATTAAGTTTCACACCAAGAACCTTACAATGAGGACGGAAATCTTGGTGCGCTTCCGATCGTCATTTGCTCAAATTACGGGTCGCCAGTTAAGGCGCTGGTGTTGCGAGGTAGGCCTCGGTAAATGTGAGCTTTCGTCCCGCCAGGGTTTTCGTAAATTTCACCCACTTTTAACAGAGATATCCGAACCAAATTCACTTCACTTATTATGCAAACCTTGCGCATTTGTAAAATACTTTCAACACAATAATGCATCATTTACTCTAGGAATGGGAAACTTTAAAACCTGAGAAGTGCGATTTTTCCTCTCCGCCATCTTGTGAAAAAATGCCATTTTCTCTTATCCACTGTACGTGGCGCAGCGATCGAGCAGTTGCTTCTCTAGCATATTCACAGCTCTCCAACACAGTTTCTTCCCTCCTTCCACTCAAACTCGCCCCACAACAGCCATTTAACACAATCATTTCAAGACTAGAAATGCTTGGCCTACCACGCGATTGCAGCCCCTCTAGTTTGAACTTGATTTCTTTCGCGGCCGTTGATAACACGATCGACGTAGGAGATAAACGTCCTCTTATAAGGTTCTTGTTTCACACAAAGGACAACAATCCCCGAGCCCAACCGCGATTCACGATTCCACCCAATTTGATCACTCATTCACTCCCCCAGCTAACATTATCGCAATCGTTCTCACCGGCATGCCATTCGCTGTCGACTCGACGCGATTCCGTAGGTTAGTCGGCAGTTCTGACCATTGAATCACTTTCACCCGTGAGGAGAGCTGCAGCACGGGCAAGGCGAGAAAGGGTGAGTAAATTAAAGGCGGGGAGAGGAAAAAGGAGTAATTTTTTCAAACTATTTGCAATTCATCGCGAACAAAAGGTTAACAGACGAATACGCAGATGAAATTTCATTTCAAGGTCTTGGTTTGGAGTCGACAAAGTGAAAAACGGCCGCAGTTTCATCGATTGAAAACACGCGACGGAGGTATAAGAAAATGACTCAACTGAACCCGTAAATACGTCTATCGCTCGTGAGTCGACACGGACTCACAAAAAATTCCACTTCTTAACGTGTAACAGGTAAAAAAAAACCTCTTTAGGGGAACCCGGAAATGACAAATTGGACGGACAGAGGGCGTGATCTCAGAGGGATGAGAAAAACATGCGGATTCCGATCGTCAACGAGCAGGTGAAGAACCATTCCTGCTCCGTTTGGTTTCCCGAGGGATTATAAAGCGCATACGAGGTAGAGCAGCAGAACAAGAAACGCGAGTCACCCGGTGGAGTTGTCTGGAGGTAAACAGCAGGGTGCAGTGGGAGTTCCTCGCCACCTGCACAGGCCAGCATAAAAGATCCCACGAGAGTTACAAGGGCTGAGCATCTCCGTCTCCTTCCCACTCAAACATCCGCATTTTAATTCTCGAAATGTTTCCCGCACGGAGTTCTCCGCGTCACTCAGGACTCGGAAAAGTGCGCTCGTGTTAAAGCACGACTGTTCATCAACACCGATCGGGTGAAAGAGAGAGAGAGAAACCAGCAAAGCAAAAACAGATGGGCGTCGCGCCCAAAAAAGAGGATCATTCAATGGTGAGAGACACTACATAAATCGCAAAGAGCTCGTCCTTTTCGCCCCATTACGAATATAAAACGAGCAATGTAGTACTTCTAAGAGAAAGCATTATCCACGGAATGCCTTAATGGCCGCAACATTTTCTATTCCTTTGGCTAAATTAACTGTATTTAATATGCCAGGAAGAAGTTCTAAATTGGTGAATTATTTTTCGTTATACGTTTGCACAGTTAAAATATAGAAAAAAATTCAAAACTTCTTTATAAAGCCCATAAAATTTCAGATAGATTGAGAGACTATAGCATTACTTTGGCGTTCAGAGCATTGTCTTCCAGTAAATTGCCGTAACAAGGGTCAGTAAATGTGGATTATATGTATGTCATTACATATTTAGAATTTAATAACGCCTCCATTAATAAAGTTTGTCATCTTATCTTCATGAAACTATAAAAAAATATTTATAAAAATTATTGCGTTAAAATATAATCGCAATAAACTGCAGTCGGTCACACGGGAACATAAAAAATGTAAGCTTGTACTCGGAAGTAAACTTAGCAGTGTGTTAAAGAGAAGGTAGCCACTACTCTCAACCTCACAATATGTATAGGGCAGTTAACACAGCAAGGATCTGCGCGCAATACAAACGGAACGGAATTGAGTGGTGGGCGCCTGGACCGTGAGAGCCCAAAAGTCAGATATGTACGGGCTCGGGATCCGAACCGGAAAAATTGAAGAGCGGGTGATTTATAGACGCCTGAAACTGAATAGCGAAGTGAAAACTATACGAAGGGTTTTTTTTACTTGCGCGGGTATCTTCCTCGAATGAGCAAATGTGAAGATAGATTGAAAAACTTACGTTACCTATACTCCTCATTCACTTGAGAGGGGTCTTAAGGTATGGAATCCCTGTCAGAAAACAGAATACCCTGAAGCAATGAAATGGAAAAGGAATATGTCCCTATTCATATAGTTGAAATTTATGCTCTCAGCTACCTCTAGCACTGGATGTACTCCATTACGATCAATAAAAAAGTTAAAAAAAATATTTTTCACATATTTCCACCTGTTTTGTTTCTACTACTATTGTTGTTTTTTAATTTATTCTGTTTATTGAACCCAATGTAAAGGCCTTAGTTGATGTTTTTGGAGTTTTGATAAATAAATAATAGTATAGATTCCTTGTTTCGATAAAATATATCGCTCTGTTAAAATGTACGGAATGGGAGTAAAAACCCTAACTCAACGCGCCTGGTATCTACCACCACGGGTAGAGAAAACGCCGGGCCGTGGGGAACGTTAACAGTCTTCGACGTCAAAAAAATATTGCATCTCCTTTCCTATTGTCTTGCATAACTAAGCACACATTTGCATTAAAAAATAAGCATTTTGGGGATCGACAACTGGTTTAATCGCAGCCCGCCACTCCAACTGGCGGCCCAATCAACATTGGAATTGACTATTGTTCTGAAACGAAGCTTATGCATATTTAGAAGCCTAGGGCATCTTTTTGTACAGCCAATTTCGTTCATCGACGCCATAAATAAAGTACTGGAACCTATCAACGGAATAACTAGTGAAAAATAAAAATCTGTAATTTATAGGGATAATTTACACCTATATCTAAGGAAAGGGAGCCTAATTCGTTCATTTTGCTCACTGACACTCAACAGCAATTTTAAGTCAACGCATAAGAGTGCCGATTTGAAATCATACTCAAGTTATCACCGATACGTTTCAAATAAATTTATGGCAACGAGATTATAAAATTTGGTTAATACTATAGTCACATCTCAGTGTTTCCTAAAAATTTTCCAAACGAGATACAATAAGTGTATGTATGAATAATAGTATGTATGTATGTAACAATAGTATGTATGAACCATTGCCGGATGTAATTTTTATATTCCTAAATTCCAATTCATTTTTAGCTATCCATTGTATCTATCCAGATTTAAATCGTTATTGCCCTCATTTTGCACTCCATTTATTCCTAGGTATAACTATTTAAAAATTGATGAGGTTATATGGTGGGCACATATTTGAACGTACTACACGGAGAAGTATATAAAAAATTATGCCGATCCTGGAAAAAACATCTCAGTCCGGAGTAAAATTACGTGAAATGTAATAAATGTTTATGAAATTTTTTCCAGTAGTTGGCAGGCACTTCTTCTAACGAAAGGCATACGAGCATAATGCCAGACAAAGGCATAAAACTTATTGAGCAATCGATTTTCTATCAGGTAGAATAGCGACCGTGGACAATTTTCTCCATCATGTCCACGTTTCTCACCGAGTCTCGCACGTACCAGGAGACTCCGCCCAATGTCTCCTGGGTGCGAATCGCCGCGATGGGACCCACGGCCATTGAGTATCGCAACGGAGCGAGCAGTGACCGGTCGAAAGAGGACAGACCGCGATGGACCTTCCGAATCCTACGCTAGGACGTTCTTCAGCTCTTCCACCAAAGGACCCTCGCGTGGGTCATGAAGGGCAGAGTCACCTACAAGGTCCACCGCGGTCGTTACCTCGCCACCCTCCGCCTATTGACGAATGCTCTGCTGAGAGGGAATCCTGACGATTCCATCTCAGTACTTACATTCCGTCTCGAGGGCAACCGCCGCGACTCGACGATTCCAATCACTTGCCTGCCGACGTTCAGCGTCTCTCCCTCCCCCCCCAGGTCCAGCGACATCGGATGCCCTCTCTCTCTCCAAGTGAGCAGATGAATCTCTTCTCTCTCTCGTACTCCGATATGAATAATTCAAAGTTTCCAAGCCATGATGGCGGTGAGCAATCTCCTCGGCTGTTTTTGCATTCCGAGGAGCGCTTACGCAATTTGTCTGGCTAAAAACAATACTTTAAGAGGATAACAACCACTTTGATTTCCTCCATTAGCTGGAGTAGAATCATCCGCTCGATTAGTCTCCAACATCTTCAATAATTCCCGTCAATATACTCTTTCCACTAGGTATCTTTTGGAGACATTATGGATATCCGAAGAGGTGGCCGAGTAATTAGACAGGTGGTACATACTAAAGGCCACATCCATAATCATCAGTATTTGATAAACGTCATTCAATCAAAAGATTTTAACTGAATTCATTAGAGGAAATAAGAATAATTCTTCCTTTCACAACATAACACACTTTACACTTTCGTTGCATTCTCCTTTGCGTCCCTCGATGAGGTCTCGTTGCAGTCCTGAGTTAAATGAAATCCGGATTTTACAATATAGGCTGATGTTTAATAATAATCAGATAATATACGTACACAAATATACCCTACAATATATATAAGTAAAGCGTAAACTATTAATGATACCATGACCGGAAGCATAGTTGCGCAATTAGAAAGATCCACGCATCCATCTAAAACGACCAGATTAAAACAGAAATAAATAAGATCGTTTACCAGCAGTATTTTCAAAGTACGAACACAATTTTAAAATCTGCATTAGATGAGTGTATAAGATCAACTTTGGTCCCGCTGAAAAGTGAAGGAGTCACATGAGGGAGAGAAGTGAGGCAAGTTCACTTTCCACCATTTCCAAAGGGGATGCCCCTAATAAACAAATACATGATAGGATGAAGAATACAAATCACACTGAAGACCTTGGCAGAACTGAGATCACTAATCCTTCAATAAATACCAGTTAATTTCATCACAATAATGGCTATAAACAGGGCACACTTGAATACCAAAACTGTTATATGGGATTAATGGGATCTTAGGGTGTTCCGTTCCAGGGGAGTGACTTGCCCGTCAATCAACAAGCAGGATTTGAGAACTTGTGATATTGAAGCTTAAGCCCTGAACATTTATTTTCAAATGCAAGCAAATGGAAATCCGTGAGCTTCAGACTTCGATTGAGACAGCTCTTGTTAAAGGTCAAGAAGATTTGAATAAGCACTGGATTAAAAGTTATTATCATAGCATCAATTCTATTTTGCATGGTATCGGACAGTGACATTACACTCGTATATTCATAAAAAGCAAATAAATTTTAGGTGAAATTCAGTAAAACATTAGCACATATTTCAAGCTTCATTTCATTTCGAGAATATTCATTTGAACTGCAGGGAATCCATGAAAATTCAGCGCTGAGTGGTGTTTCACTTCAGTTAAATCATTTTAAAATATGATAAACGTACATGAATCTCGAAGGAAATAAAAAATTACTTGGTCAACACCAGCTTATGATAACTTCTTCTTGGAGAACTCCTCTTTCATAAAGTTGAGTTTACAAAGTTACTTTATATTTCTTCCATGATGGATATTTTCCAAAAATAAAGCCTGAAACCATCTCCTCTGTTATATGAACCACTTCTGCTAGAGCCCCCCTCACATCGAAATACGATTTTCTGGCGGAAATTGAGCGAATAATTGCCTCAATGTCTGGAGTTAAATAAGTAAACTCATTAAATTCCACATGACTTAATCGCACGAAGCCCTGTCGGTTTCGAAGAATCCGCGTCGTTTTGCCGTGGCGAATTCTTATTGTTTATTCCATGCCGAACGTGTAGTGGAGGGGGGCTAGCGAAGTAGTGGTTTGGGCTGGACATAAGAGGTGAAGATAGGGAAATACACCCAGGCAATCCGGCAACGTAGAATTAAATGTAATTTCCCTCTTCCCATTTTTCCTACACCCTCCCTTTTTCATGGCCGGTGTCCCAACACCCCCTGCCGCACGCCCATGTGCCGTCTCGCGGGGCAATGCTTACTACTGTCGGCATCAAAATGGTGTGCAACTGTACTTTGAAATTTATATCTGGATCTGTGTGAATGCGAATGCAAAGTACATCACTTTAAAGGTAATTTTATAGCCATTTTAGCTACTATTTTTACTCTGTGACGGATTCAAAAATGTTAACACGCTCACGTAATAATTTACTCCGCGCACCCTAAAATTAGCAGTTTTCTCAACTTTATGTACTTAGTAACACATTCTAGGAAAAACCAAAACTTCTACAGCATTGTCCTTTCACCAAAACTCGCAAGAACGAATAAAGATACGTACAAGTGCAAACGAACATTTAAAAAACGCATAATTTGTTGTTAACTAATAATTTTTTTTAAACATTATCTAGTCCTGCAGTTTGTGCCGCATCGAAAAATTAAAAGTTATGTCAAGACATTCTAATTTATTTGAATTTTCTCTATGATTGCTGAGGCGCGAAAAGGCGGGCGAAGGGGAGGACGAGTGAAGGGTGCGAAGAGAGGAGAACTTGGAGGTGCGAAGAAGTGTCCTCCTTTCTTCTTCTTCAACTTCTGAAGAAGAAAGCGATAGGCACGGAGGGAGAGGAGATTAACGAGGGGGAGAGGGGGGGGGAGGAGGGGGTGCTCGGGCAAATGGTGTGGGAGGCTTAACAAGAGCAAATAGAAACGAGAGCGAGCAAGTATGTGGTTGGGGTCGCATGGGATTGTGTCCGAGTGGCAGACGGGGGAGTTAGTAAAGGGGTGGTGGAGGGTTGGGGAGGAGAGCAGTGGGTGGGCGGGGGAGAGAGGGGGACGTGTGACGTGAAGGTTATTCAAAGGGGGTGGGTGGGTGGGGTCGATGGAAACGCACTGGAAGGGGTAGTAGGTGAGGGGAACCCAAAGAGACAGAGAGAGGGTGGGGTTAGTGGAGGGGGTGGGGGGAGCAAACGAGCGGGAGGGAGGACTATGTGCATT
Source organism: Pyrrhosoma nymphula (assembly GCA_963573305.1). Taxonomy (NCBI): domain Eukaryota; kingdom Metazoa; phylum Arthropoda; class Insecta; order Odonata; family Coenagrionidae; genus Pyrrhosoma; species Pyrrhosoma nymphula. The sequence continues at coordinate 17,485,916 of OY754336.1, forward strand.
TAAATGAGTGGCGCGCACATAATAATAAAAAACAAAATGGAAGGTACATAAAACAGTCGAGGTGGGGCACACCACAATCTACGGACAACGGAAAATAAGCAAGAGAGTGGGCAGGACGTGCCAAGCACGCCCTCCCCCAAACCACCCCCTCCCTCCTCCCCACTAGCCCCCCTCTATAAATATAAAATAGCAATACGCTTAACGATAGAGGGGGACGGGAGGGAGGTAGGGTGGGTGGCAAAGGCAAGACGAGTATGTTTGCGTGGGGAGAGTCCCCTTGTTGGGGCGAAGATAACGAGCTCTGTCGTCATGCGGCAGGAGGGGGAGTGGGAGGTAGGGGAGGAAGAGGTGGGAGGGAGGGGGGAGGAATGAAATAGGGGAGGGGGCCGGCAGAGCGGGAGGATGGAGGAGAGGAGAGTGAAAACGGCGCAAAGGGGAAACGGAATGAAATTTCGGTAGCAAACATAAAGACTGTTGAAAATTACGATTTCCAAACTTCCCGGGAAATTCATATGCAAATGTGGAGCCCACACTTCCCCGGAAAGGACGGCCAAACGAGTGGAGAGAGAGAAAGAGAGAGTGTGGAATGCGAGAGAGAGAGAGAGAGAGAGACATGCACGACGCGAAGATGCCAGGGAAATAAAGTGTTGAAGATCCGATGGAAATTATTCGACGAAAATTACATTCGGACACTGAAACCGACCTAAAAAACATTTCGAGACATTTTAAGTATAGTGACGCCCTCCCAGGACCCTCGGGTTCAAGTTCTCGTGTTTTCATAGGAATTTAGAAAGAATATAGGAAATAAAAATAAAGGATATGATTGAGTCAGCGATAATTAATGGAGGAAAGTATAAAACTGAAAATCTACTAAACTACTGGATTTTATAAAATCCTGGTGCATCACAGGCAATGTACCGTGAATCCGTTCACCTTTTAATTTATCTCATAAGAAGTAAGTGCAAACTTTTGCAGCACGTGAGAGTTCAAGAAGGGTGCTTTTGGCTCCTAGCAATCTAGATATCATTCAGGTTTTCCGAATCATTGATAAAAAAATGAATTTCCCTCTTCTGATATTCACTCTTACCAACGGAGAGGTATTACTATTAGGAGTGAAAAAATATTCTGGCGAAAACATTGCGAATCATTCACTTTCACGAACTCGCGAAAGACGTAACTCACATTAAAATGCATTCGAGAAAATTGAAAATGGTAGTTCAATCACTACAGTCTCTCGCAAAAATCCATTTATCCACTCAACGCATTCATAAAACTGAAATTGTTTTCCTTTCTCCTGAGATATACTCATCAATTCTCGATGAAAACTTACGAGCCACTCGAATTAAACAGGGGCGCCGAGCCCGTCATCAAATGAACATAGCTTATGAGAGAAATCCCAGATAAAGCTTTCATCTTTCCAATTGCTACCGCGGAATGAAGGAAAAACGAATCCCTAAACCCCGAGATGAAAAGCGATTAGAAAACGTAATTGTTTCGCGGGTCCGACAACTTTCCGAAGCGAACGCAACCCCTGGCCGGGGAAGGTAGACGGTACACGACTGCAAGGAATTGCACCTGTCTCGCATAGCCATGCACGGCGATGTTCAGAAAATACTTGACCAGTACGTACACGCTCAACGCTTTACCCAGGTTTTTACGTCCTCCGACTCGTAATTTACTGCTCCTTGCACGACGCCAACGAGAGCCGGATGGCGAGAGGCGAGAGGCTGGGCGGCGAGGCGGGAGATAGAAGCGGAACGAGGAGGCGGCCGAGGCATTTTACCTCGCGCGCGGAAAAATGAAGAAACGGGAGGCGGTGGCTACATTTAGCTATCAAAGCGCGCAGTTATCTCTAAAGAGGGGAAGGTGCAAAATGGTAATTGGCGTTGCATTAATCGCCGATTCAAAAGTGGAACTGGTTGGCGGCGGCGGAGGAGGCTGAGGAGGGAAGAGGACTAAGGAAGGAATGGAACCGCTGGAAGGGAGAGAATGAAGGAATGCAAGGGGACTTGAGATGGGAACGCGGGAGAGTTAATTCCAGCCGCAGAAACTGGCAGTAAAGCAAACGATGGAGAGACGGGAATGCGAAAGGAATTAAGAGGAGGCGGGGGACAAGAGGAGAGAGGGAGGGCGAAAGAGGAAGGGGTGGAAGCAATTTCGGGTGTGAATGCGTGGAGGAGAAGGTGACGTCTCTCCACCAAACCAGGTGCCGCACTCCACCCAAGCGCTCCGAGCCGCTGCTAATCCAGGGAGGGTGCAGGAGGGTGCGACGCGGACGTCCGACCGACGCGGCCCATGCGCGTATAGCGTAGTTTGAGCGAGGTTTTTCTCCAGACATAATAGACACCACAATAGGATTTCATTTTTTTAATAGATCAACTGTTAGAAGCATAAAACAAATAAAGTAATAGTCGTGTCGCAAAAACTTCGTTTTAATGACTGGACTTCTCAGGAATTAACTAAATACGCTTATGTGAGGGCTTAATTTATTTCGCACTCGCCGTACGCTAAAAATACTTACGAAACCAAAAAACTCTTCTGCGGTTTTATAAAAAAGTATTGCGGTGAGCTAAACATTTTTTAATTTGAAAACATAAGAACTAGTTACAATTCTGATACGACATATGCCGCAGAACTAGCTTATTTCTTAAATAATTTCTCCATGGAGTGCACAGCCGTGCAAATTCCATGGAAAACGGCATCTATTTTTTTGTATTTATCTCGCAAACTAATGCGATAAAAGGCTGATATTTTGACATACTATTTAGAAACATGACATATTTTTCACTATATTGAGAACAAATTCATTTAATTTTATGAGTAGTGATATACTCCACAAATCTTTAAAGCGCACTTGCGGTAATTGGCATACGGGTGAGTGTGCATGTGCGAGCAATGCAATACCGCTTTCATGCGGTGAACAAGAGAATTACGAACATCCGCGATGGTGCAGTGACGAGTGAGAGGCGACACAACCTTTCATGACATTTTTATCCAGCACCAAATTTGGCAAAAAACATAAATTGAGCCAAAGTAAAATTTACCGTACTCCGCAGACATGGAGTGAAAGACAAAAACAATAGAATAATGACTTTGGTTTCCGGGCAGGTGTATCCCAATAGGCTAAGGACAGAGCGGTTAATCCTCTAAGGGTCCTCTCGCTCATTTGAATGGAATACCCCGCTCTGCAAAGTACGATAGTTGAATTGGTTGAAACGAATGAGCGCTTGATAAGGCAACGATGAGTTCAAGGGACTGACTCCGGGTAGCATGGCACGAATTAAGGAACTCCACGGGTGAAATGGTCAGAACTGGACTCGCCTCTGCAAGCTGTACGATGGAAAGCTTCGTGAACAACCAGATTTCCAGAAGTAAATTCGGTAAATCGTTATCCCATTATTTTTTAAAAATTAGCCGATAGACGACTTCATTTTGGTAACGGATCATAACTCGAGCATATGCAAGGATTTTCTGGAGTTTACGGCGTTAATTCTGGTTCTTATTGGTGGTCGCTAACTTCTTGAAGAGGTGATATTAGCGACTGTTGCTACTAATTTGATTCCGGGGCTGAGTTAGCGGATTCTGCGCTGGGATAGCGTTCGCTACTTCCCCATAGCTACGGATTAACAGAAAAATCGTATTCCGGTTATCTTATCCGTCCCTAACAGGTGGCTAACTCGTAGCTATTCTATCGCTGATTGCAGAGACATGCTAAGCCACCCACCCTCTATTTCTAAGTAGTGTGGTTTGATTGCAATAAGTTTTCCTATCTCTCCCTAGATTTTCGTGTAAATTGTATTATTTTTATGGAATCTAATTGTGGAGTATTTCGTTTGAAATTGAATTTAGTATGGACGGATACTGAATAAATACGCTTTGAGGTAGAAATTTGCACTACATAATTCAATACCAATAACATTTTTCTACCACGTAACTATCTGAGGCGTAGTGAATATAAAATTAAAAAACTGAAAACTGGCCGTGCCAGATAATTGTAGCAGAAGAACTTTTATAAAAGACGATAAAAATATTAGAAAATCTTGAATTCCGTTTTACGGAAGGTATGGGCCTCCAAAATTACGAACTCTTACTTTATCATGTCATGAATGAGAGGTATATAATATCTGACATTAACTCCGCTAAAAGTATAAAAATTAACATTTTAAACAGTTTGATGCGTTTAAAATTGTGTTCTTTTTATATCACGCTTTATTGCATTGAAGGATTCAAAATGGTATAACTATCAACAATAATAAACTTCTATAACCACGCGCACGGGCTCAAGATTTGGTGTTCATTGGTTAATAAAGAATAATATAATAATAAGATAAAGAAGGTCAAAGGTCAGTTTTTTCGCACGTTCATGTATAAAACAATTATAAACGAATAATTTATCCTTCTAGACTTTCAACGAGACGTTTGTGACTATTCTGACACTACAATATATTCTACATACTGGTGTTTAATTTCACTAGCACATGTCAATCAAACATCTTATGCTGAAGCGCACATCTAAAGTAAAATCATAATGAAGAAATAACACGCGCAATTTTCCACAAAAAAATTTAATTCCGACCCGAGTTTGAATTAATAATCTGTAGATGATGTAGGTATCTACACCTGAAGATGAAGTATCAACATTGAAACCCGGGTCGGAAGTAAATTTTATTTTTGTGAAAAATTGCACGTGTTATTTCTTCATTACGTACAAATTCAACTCAATTTCGCAAGAATCTTCGAATTTTATAAAGCAAAATCAATATAATTGCATATTGACATTATTATTAATATAATAATTACAACATCAATACATAATGGAGGATATAAACGAGGAATTTACAGCACTTTATCATGCATACATATTCGTCTTTTGTAGTGACATTTATCGTCAATCATCAAGAGCATTAACTTTAATAAACGGCTTAGTACTTATCACTCTAGAGGATTATTTCATAAAATCTTCACAAGATAACTTTCAAAGAAACACTTAGATTTACCTTGTGTATTACCGACTGACGTAACTTCTAGCCGACGTAAATAATTTCGCATTTGTATAGTTCTATCTTATTTTCTTACCTAACTTTAATAAATTTCTTAAGTTAACAGTAGCTAACTTTTACCAACGAAGGAACCAGAATTAACGCCCAGGCCCACATTAAAATGTTTCGACGCAATATTTCCAACTGTTCAATATCTACATGACAAGAGCTGGTTAATAGATCTTTGAAGAAGTCAAGAGTTTTGGCATTTACGACAGCAAAGGAAAGAATTTCTACTGAACATTAACAGCTGCGTTTGAATTTACAGTAAGCTTGACTAGAAACGCATTCAGCATGCAAAATTCAGCGACGATTATGGAGTCAGCTAACAAGAGTAAAGCCATTTGTAGAAAAAGAGAAACGTGTTGGGTGGCTTCCAATGGATTCTGCTTTCCAACATGGTTGATTTACTTAAACTATGGGTATGATTTGCACTTAAAACTCAAACCTAGGGCCACATTCTATATAAGTGCCATAATTCAGGTACAAGCTACAAACTATCAACGGCTTCTCATTTCAATCCTATAGTCATTGAATTCAATATACTTTCCAAAGGATTCTATGGAATACCACGCAAAATGATATATCTTGCATACCAAGTGGTTTAACACATTGCAACACAGCGGAAACGGTTACCTGATTTTATGATCCCCGGAGCAATTTTCCTTTTTCACACCCAGCATTGAGATAGCGGATCCTAGACCTTCGATTGAAAGCACTATTAGTAAACAAGTAAAAGCTGGTCCTCGAGAGAAACCGCACATTTAAGGTCCAAATCATCTCCATCGAGCTATAGTAATCGACAAATCACGAAGCGGTGCGCCCAACCGAGCGATAAACGATTCATCGAATAAGAATTAACGCCGAGACGCAGAGGAGAGAAAGAAAGTCGGAGGTATACAGGGAGGAGGGAACCTCGTTTACCACAATCAACCGCGGCCTCTCCACAATGCATTAAAAGAAGAACATGGCTCTTCCAAGGGCAAAACCCAGAAGGGGTGTTGAAAGTGCAATCTCGGAGGCGACTCCCCCCCCCCCCCGGAGGACTTCCAACCTCCACCATTCTTTCACCGGCAGAAACCATTCGTCCTCCTCCTCTCCCGGCACTTCTTTCACTTTTTAAATTCCAGTACATATCCTTCCCCCATTTCCCCCCTACGTGACCATGAGGGAGATTGGAAGCGCACAACACATAACCGCGCTCGTTTATTCTGAACTTCGCACCCATACTCTCTTCCACAGTTCTTCGCCCGGCAAAGGTCTTAATGACCACGCTTTACTCGGTAAGTTACTAACCGTGCCCCGGAGAGAGGGTAAAATCTTCTTCGCCTCTCAGACGCCACTGAGGAAGGGAGGAGACGCATGAGCCTGGTCTGCGCAATGAATCTCATAAATTGACTCCTCTCATATCACAGGAAAGGAAAATCCGCGAGAGAGTGTCCTCAGAACGGCGGTTCTAACTGTGGCAGGCAAGAGACTTGTCTCTCCCACACGATTTCCCGACCAATGCGAAAATCTACAGACGGAAACGTTCCCACACTCTGTCGCCTTCTTCAGATTAAAAATTTGGAATCGGATGAGAATGGGAAATTATGGAAAGGGGACGGGAGAGGTTATCACACGCCACGTTCGGTCAAGTTCATTTGAACAACTAGGCGCACCTAAAAACTGAATTCTTGGTTACCGTCTTAATTTATATCTTTTCACCATCGGTCGGAATTCAAGGTGAAGGATCTGACGCCATAGGCTTATCTATTCCTCGATTCCAGATGGGAAATTCCCCCGTCCGCCGAATATTGGAATGTCACTAACGCGTGATTAACGAGCTCTCCCTATGCCCGCGTTCTCCAGGAGCACGGAAGTGAATGCGATGACGAACGAAAAGTACATTAGGTCCCCGGGGATCCCCTCTTATCCTCCCCGCCGATCTCGAGCGAACGACTCCCCGTAAGATATTTGACACTCATTCGTGACATACGCCCACCCACCCACCTAGCTCCATTGCCTTCAACTGGCGTACGGGAACCACCTCTTAAAGTTAAGAGAGGAAGTGGAGGATCTTAGGCGGAACCATTCCTAGACGGAAGCATTTATATATTTTCCGTTCTGTGGCTACGCGAAAATATCTAATAGATAAGAGCATAAGTATAGAGTGCAGGGTGTTCGAAAGGTGAATTAAGACCGTAATCCTAACGTGTGGGTGGCCGCGTGCAACTGAGAGGTGTGATAAAGAACCCAAATCACGGTGACTGGGATTAAATCATCCTATCATTGTTTCTTCCCATCTCAAGAAAACGGTAACAGAATACTATAATTTCGGTTTCCTGGGAATTATATTCAATGGGGGACTGGGCGCTCAACACGCAACTTGGAAGGCGGTTCGGTGAATGCTGGGCATTACACTTATCGCCCCTTGCGAGGAGATGGCTCGAGCTCAACGATGACTGTGGAGTGTTGACTTCTGGGTCAATCAGCAATTCTGGCGAAATCTGCACGTCGCATTCAATTAAAACGCGGAGCGAGGGAAGCACACATGAAAGATTATAAACAGATAAATTAAATATTAATCCAAATTTTCAATAGAAGCAAAGGAAATACACGCGGAGTCTATTTCCTTTGCCTCTATTGACAATTTGGATTAATTTTTAATTTAATTTACTTGTAAATCACGCTCTCCTCTTTAATTAAACAGATAAGTAATAAAAAGGAAACCAGAAATAATGTAAAAAGTTGAAAATGATAATTCACACATAAGAACTCCCTCGCCTTCGTCAGTATAAGTAACAGACGTAGTTGGTCATGGACTACCTGAGTCATTTTTCGACTTCCTGGCCCTAAGTACATGCCCTGTACCTACCAGACTATTAACTTAATACGGATATAAGTAAATATTATACAACTTGTACATCATTTTATTTTGAACATAAATATAATATGCATACAAATATTATGAATGACATGATAAAATGCAGTATCTCTCGGGAGATTAAGAACTCCGTCAATCTGGGCAACGTATTTTAATAACATTTCCTTAAAATTACCAAGCATATGATGTTTTTCTCGGATTCTGTCATACTTTCTGCATTCCGCCAATTTTACAACTCAGTTATTCTTCGACTTCCACCTTCACCACATAAAAACCTACACAAAACCTATTCCCTCATTAACTTATACCAGGCGGAATATTAAAACATGGTTTCTAAAAGACTCGCGCCGGGAAGAGTGATATACAGTGACACATGCACACGGGATGGCTGTCCATCGGCGAGCAATCAGAAGTGCGCAGAGGGAAGGGAAAGGGGAGGGGGAAGAGGTCAACCTCTCCCTCACTCCCTTCCTCTCCCCGGAGTAACCAAATAATCTCACGAAACGAAAGCGCAGCAGCGAATCATTGGGGCAAAGGACACGCCCCCACGCATCCGGTGGGGGTAGGGGAGAGATGCGCGCGCCCTGATAGTCGTTTGTTTAGTGGGGGGGTACTCATTTTGACACCGCCCACTCTTCTCTCTCCTCCTTCGGACGGCCAAGGAGAATAGGTCATGAAGATAGAGAGAGGTAGAACATATGCCTAGGTGAAGAACGAAATCGTGTTAGGAGATAGGGGCATGCAGCTTTTCAAGTTTAGTGTAATACGGTGACCATAATTTCTTGAAGAATATAAATGAAAAATCTGAAAAGAGTTCATAGGAATAGGAAAGGAAAATACGGAACATACGCAAATTTGGTTCACAAGAACAAAATTATATTAAAGGTATATAATTATCTCGTACACATGGAGATTCAAGGACAAAACAGACAAAAAGCTCAACGGCATGGAAATATTACATTATAATATTCACATAAAATACATATATTACAACAACATAAAGAACTCTCCTAAACAGGGTACAACCCGTAGTGGACAAACATATAGGAGAGTTTCAATGTGGGTTTCAGAAAGGCAGATCATGCTCAGAGTAAATACTGAATTTGAAAAAAAAAAAACAATTTGAGAGAATAAATAGAAACCAGAACAACTTAATATCCTTTGTCGATTTTAAGAAAGGCTGTGACTCAGCAGAGCGAGTCTCCCTATTTAATGTCCTAGAAAAAATCCTCTACTATTCAACATGGAAATAGAAGAAGCTCGAAAGAAAACGAGAGATTCCCTAGGAGGAAGCTCCTTACAGAGAAAATCAACCTGTTAGCCTTTGCGGACGATGTAGCCATTATAGCAGAGAACAAAGAAGACCTGTTAAGACTAACTAATGTTCTCCTAAAAGAAGCGGCCAAAGTTGGTCTCCACGTTAATGAAAGCAAGACAAATTTCATTAAGATAAGCAGGCTTGATGAACACGAAGAAATTACAGAAGTCATGAATTATAAATTTAAAAAAAAACAAATCAATTCAAATATTTGGGAGTAACCTTAACACATGACAACAGGGAGGACACTGAAATTTTAAACAGAAGAACAGCAGCAGACAGAACATACTGGAGTCTTATTAAGCTTTTTAAAAGTAAACTTCTGTCGAGGGGCACTAAAATATGAATATATAAAACTATGGTACAGCCAGTATTGTTAAATGGCTCGGAGGTTTGGACCCTTACAAAGAAGTCACAACAGAAAATAATTACATCTGAAAATAAACTATTAAGAAGAATATCTGGCCCTACCCTAGAAGGAGACAAATGGCGAATAAAAAGAAACAGAGAAATAAGAAAGCTGTATAACAGGCCAGACATTGTCGCAGTAGTCAGAAGCTAGAGATTAAGATGGCTGGGCCTTGTGCTGCGAAGGGATGAAAATTCGATGTTAAAGAGAGCATGTGAAGGATGACTACAAGGAAGGAGACCACCAGGGAGACCAAGATTGAGGTGGAAATGACAAGTACAGGAAGATTTGAGAAAGATGGGAGCAGAATTGGAGGTGGCAGGGGATAGAATTGCTTGGAGACGGCTTGGTGGCGAGGCCAAAGACCTACTTGATTTTCAAGGGCCCCAGGAGAGAGTAAGTTAGTAAGAAAAATTCGGAGTTGACTCAAAGACAATCAGCTTAATCAAACAAACTCTCACAGATACGAAGTCCAAAGTGAAATTCCCGGGAGAGATCTTTGAGGATTTCAATATAAAGACTGGTGTTAGACAGTGAGATTGACACTCCCAGATTCTTTTTATCTGAGACCTGGAGAAGATAATAAGGATGAGGGAGAAGAATCTCAGGGACTCCAACACAAAGTCAGGCTAGGGTCGAAATTCGAGGGCATAGCAATTAATTGTTTGGCCTTTGGAGATGACATTGCAATTTTCTCCGAAAATATAGAGATAGCGTGAGAACAAAATATCATTCTGAAAGAAAAGGCGGAGGAAGTTAGACTTCAAATATCTTTTGCTAAGACCAAATTCATGACCAGCATAGGGAACTCGCCCATAGTGTTAATAAAAGAATGGGGAATAATCTATGAAGTTGAGAAATTCAAGTACCAAGGTGAAATAATTGAAATCAATGGGTTAGATAAGGAATCAAAAAAGAAAGAGCGAAAAAAATGGAAATAGCATACCAACTGACTAAGGATACCTACAGTAAGAAACATCTCTCGACTCAAACCAAAATGAGACACCATAATACATTTAACAAGCCAGCAATTATCTACGCCACTGGATGCATGCTTTCAATGAGATCAGGAAAACTAGAAGAGACAGAGGAAAAGGAAAGAAAGATTCACAGAAAAATCCTAGAACCACTAAAACAGAGATAAGCGTGTTTAGGAAAAGGATTAACGTTGACCTATACAAGAATGAAGAATGCAAAAACACTTCAGATGAGATTAGGAAGAGGAGAGTTGGGTTCTTCGGCCACATAATGAGGATAGACAACAGTACACTTACAAAATAAATGTCCAATCATATTTATAAAAGTAAGAATGGCAACCAGAGAGTCCAATGGATAAAGAAAGACATGGAAGAGGTGGAGATAACGGAAGACAATACAGGGTGAAAATATATTTAGAAGGTGTATATGGAATTTCAAAGGTTTCCGGAAGAAGCAAATGGAGGAAGCAAATAACACTTGGACTGAATAGAGGAGCAGGAATCAAAGCGAAAGGATGAAAAATTATTGGAAAGCAAGAAAAGAAGCGGAAAATAAAAAAGCCAAAATGAATTCATTGGGTTCCTTACGTGTTCCTTAGACGGCCAAAGTCGAGAAAAGAAGAAGAAAGAACTAAGTAGAGTTTAAAAAAAATAAATAATCCCTAAGGACAGAACTTCTCATAAAGGCCAGTCCTTTATTTCAAAGGAGGTTTGGTCACCGTAAGTATTGACACTCCCGCTTCCATCTAAACATATCTTAACCGGTAGATCACATCTGATAAATAAGACTTATACCCACATACCACACCTCGCCCTCTCTTTCTTTCTCCCGGTTCGAGGGTCGGCAGCCCCTCTCAACCCTCCCAAACCACAATATTTCCACCACGCCACACACCTTCCGAAATCCCGACACATTCTCCTATGCGTCCCCCCTCCCCCCCCTTCATTCGCCAACCCTCCCTCCCCCCTCACGAAGCGGAACACTCTCCTCCCCCTCTCTCCACTCCACCCTCATGAAAAAAAAGAAACACAACCACTCCCCCCTCCGCCCACACAACGCCACATAACTTTACGCGGATATATACTGGACTTGGCGGCCATGCGTATTTACAGCGCCCCCTCGGACCCATCCAAGGGAACAATCGACTGTCCAGCCGTATCTTTACTTTCCTCTCCGCAACCCACCCCCTGCCCATCACTCCACCCCGCTCGCCTCCTCCCCCACCCCACTCAACACTTTTTCACGCACGCACAGATCGACACACGCAGCGAACACAACTAAAATTCTCTTTCGCCAACCCTCTCAATCGCCCCTCAGCGAAGGTACTGAATTTTTGAACTATTAAGGTAATGATATTTTCTATAATTAAGAAGGCGGGGCTGAAGATAAGGGTGGGAAAGTAGAAGATAGAGCAGGTCGAGCAGTACACGTATCTGGGTAGCATTTTGGAGGAGAATGGGTTTAGTGGTAAGGACATCAGATGCAGAATTGCGCTCGCTAAATACGCATTTTCGAAGAGAAGGGAATTGATGAGAGGGAGGTCTGAGAAGAGACGTAAAGAAGAGGCTGGTGAAAACTTTAATATGGAGCGTGGTGCTATATGGGTCGGAAACTTGGTCATTGCGAATGGAGGATATACGTAGACTGGAGGCGTTTGAGGTGTGGGTTTGGAGAAGATTAGCTGGATGGCGAGAAAGACGAACGAGGGAGGTATTGGATATGGTCTGAGGGGAGAGGAAGCTTGTGGCACAGGTTCGGAGAAGGCAGAAGAGATGGATGGAGGAGGTTTTGAGAGGAGAGGGCATGTTGAAGAGAGTGGTAGAGGGGAGAACACTGGGGAAGCGTGGAAGAGGAAGGAAGAGGATAGGAATTCTAGATGAAATAAGAGGAAGTAGAAGATATGAAGAATTGAATAGGGATTTAATGGCGGGATATCCTTAGGAGGGAAAAGATACAATGTGTATGAGGTTGGGATACAGATTGGGGACTATCCAAGAACCTACCAATCAGCTGGTAGAATACTTGAATGAATGAAGGCCTTGGTATGTAGTCAATACCAAGTTCTACTTCTATTATTTCAAGTAGAGATAATAAAAATTAATCAAGGGTTATAATTAATAATAACATGCACAAAGTATAATCTAAAAAAGGGTTCGAACGTTTCAGGTGGGTTATAGGCTGAATTTCGGCAGCTAAATTTTGTGGAAATATGAAAATTGTGGACAAACACCATATGGAGCAAAAGACAGACAAAAGACGATAAAGATGTACACTAAGTTAGAGCAAATAAGATTTAATACGCAAACGATACGTATTAAAATATTTAAACGCAGATACGCATAACTTCCTGCCATAAGAAAATATTATTCTCTCTATTAGGTATTAAATACATTATTTTCTCTCGAAATCGATTATTCACTTTTGACACTTTAATTCAATTAATTGATCGATAAATGATTATATACATCATTAATCTGTCAATTGAAGTTAAAGCAGGTCTTTTCGAAAGCCGGTGCTTAACTATAGTGAAAGTAACTGAAAAAGAAGCAGGCTTAAGACAAAAAGACTCAAAATAATTCTTATTCCTGGCTGAACAACAGAACATTTTAATAAATAAATCACTAAATTGGGATAGCAGTAATTTCCTTAGCGAAAACATTAACTTTACGAAGATCATTATAAGTCGTACATTTAAGAAATTGAAATACTTATTAAGCACATTTCACGTTCGATAGATCGATCATTTTTGCTGATTTACTCAAAAATATGGTGCTTACTTTCCAATAAATCGAATATTAGACTGATTGATTGCCAAATTTTTATCGCCATATTTAAGTTAAAGGCATTTACACAAATGCATAATACAATCTGACAAAGTATTCTAACATTTCAGGCGGGTTATAGGCAGAATTTTGGCAGCTAAATTTTGTGGAGATATGAAAATTGTGGACTATCACCATATGGAGCAAAAGACAGATAAAGGACTCCAAGGACGTATGTGCTGAACGATGTATGTAAGGACGTATGTAAAGGGCTGTACGCAAGTATCAGCAAATAAAATTTAACACGCAAACGACGCGTATTAAAATATTTAAACGCAAATACGTATAACTTGCTGCCACACGAAAATATCACAGGGAGAGGAATTCAGGGATAAATCAGCTTGCCTCCGAAGGGGTTGGAAACAGGCATTTCTAAGAGATGCGATCTCAGCAACAGAATGAAAAATACGGAACGGACACACAACACATATTTTCAGAAATTCGGACGCCTGAGATCACAAATAATTCCTGGCATTTTTGCTCATTTCTATAGGCTTGGTTAAGAGTACCATTAATTTAGCCGCTATCTCATTGCAGAAGACAACGATTAATAGCTGGCTGGAAACGAGATTTTATGATCATGGGTCCACCAGGCTCCGGAAACAATTTTCTTATTTTTTTATAAACACTCCCTCGAGCTGCATCCAATAGCAGATACACACTGGATGTAGGCAATCAGATAAGTCACGGTCGCGTCCAACTATCCAAGATTAATGGCGAGGCCAGCGTGTGTAACACAATTCCATTCCTCGCCGCTACCAATCCATCCATCCGCACTTGCCTCTTGTCAAATTATAATTTTGGTGTCATCACAGAAAGACCTTGACAGTAGAATACCTGGTGTCACCCACGGTCATCTTTTTTGCCCGAGAAAAATAGAAATTTTACAATAGGGAGCGTTGGAAACGACAAACCAAGGCCTATAAGGTAGGTACCAGAACAGATAAGATTGCCAAATATGTGTATATTTGGCAATCTTATCTGTTCTGGATACAATTGTATTATTATTCTGCTAAATATGATTAAGTTCACCCTCAAGGAAATAACTAAATTTCCGGCATTAATAGCATAAACGAGGATAAATACAGGTAGTTAGGGGAAATAAGGGTTGAATATGTGGTAGGTATTACCGTTTAAGAGAAACACTAATTTCACCATGACGCCGCAAGAAAAAGAGGAACTTTATACGACGACAAACTTGTGATATCCAGGAAGTCAATTCGAAGTTGCATAGCGTACGGTTAGTTTTCACCTAACAAGCAAAACGTAAGAGACTACGAAAGTTGATCATGAATAGCTAGTATAGAGATGTTTGGCTTTTACAAAAGGAAAACTAGCATCTAAGTTGTGGCGTAATTAGTGATTAGGTAATACTAAAAAAATATTGTGTATACAGGGGAGAAGCTAACCAGGTAATGTCGAGCAAGGTAGCAATCGACTCTTAAACGAATATTTTTTGTTGGAAAAAACCTTAAACCCGTTCATTCAGAAAAATATTAGGCAAAGAACATTACCATGACATTCACCACAGTTAACGACTTTATATGATAACGTTATAGTAAGTTAGTTACTCGAACGAGCAAAGCTGAGTTTACAGTAGGATGGTAGCTAAAGGAAAGATTATTTGTGTAATGAATGAAAATGAAACCCAGCGTCATCATTCGCCAACCATTGACGAAATGAGTCCACAGTCTAACGTTCCATCAGGTAGACAAAGGGCTAAAAAAGCAATTTTTTCCAAATAGAGAACTTCCGCCATTTAAACCAGGGTCCGCGGAATGAGAGACCTGTAATGTAGTCACCATATACATCGGATATCTAGTTAGGTTTACCTTCCTGCGACCTTAGCTTAGATAGCACAAAGAAGGCCACCTGCGTAAGAAACTAGATTGGTGGTGTACCTGACTCCCGCACTTGACCGGCAAATGGAAGATCTGCGATCGAATCGTGGTCACGCTGAAGATTTAAGCATGGTTAATTTCTTCACTTCGGTATTGATTGATTTCTTTTAACTTGATAAGTCCATGCTATAAAAATGCATCACAGTTAAAAGTCTAGCGATTTTAGAGTCATAGTTGCCTATGAAATATGCTAATTACTAAATGCCTAAAATGCTAATTAAATCATGTATCCAACACCAAATTTGTAAAGAATTAACTTGGTCCAAGTCAAAATAATGATGAGAGTAAGAAAAAATGAGAAAACTGTAGGTTATTTAGATTCACTTTCAACTCAACAAAAAAAGCTCTGTCTATTTACATCATTACAAACGCCTATCGTTTCTCGACCATTAATCTGTTCAAAATAGATGAAATATTTGAATGACTTCCTTTCATGTAATTCAAAGTTGGCCAGAGGGTAAAGAACTACCTATTTAGAAGCCCCCATGCTAAAGGTAGTTTGAGCGATAAATCTATTCGCCTTGAATTTGGTGAATTTGACGTCGTTTTAAAGAAAAACTCCCATCTATCCAATGATATCAAAATATTACCCCCTTAGCGAACTAATTTTCGAGAAATTTGCCGGAAAATACAAACTGTATTACATGGTATAGTTTACGGCTGTGTGTTTCAGAGGGAGAAAATTGAAAACATTAGAAATTTCTAACACCTATATTTCGTCAAAAAACTGTGTGTAGTTTGTATGTTTTCTCAAATATTTATCAAAAATAATCCATTACTCACCGCAGTAATTTTTACTTGCCTAAAAAAACCCGCAGTTTTGAAGGCTTTTTAGCCGTACGGCGTGAAAAATGAGTCGAGTTAGAGACTTAGGTAGATATATTTATTTAATAACTGAGGATTTTTGTCATATATAACTATATTTTTGCGCCATTAATGTTACAATATTTACTTCACACTTCTCACAGACTCTGAAATTTGAAAAAAAATCGAATATGGTCACCATTATGATTAAGGAAATATCTCGCTCAAACGACCTTAAAGACACCCTTTGACTTGACCATCCCCCGAGGGCTCATTTTAGAAGAACCACAGGCAAAACATTCCATCCCGATTCTTTCTCGACGACGCGGAGCGAGGAGCGGACCGAGGCGGAGAGGGACGGACACGCACAAGTAGGCGTGCGGCGCGCGTGACTTATTCCCTTTCTCGGGAGGGTCGTGACGCGAAGCGATCGCGAGCGACTCGCTGAACCGGAGACTCGGACGAACGAGAGGAGGACGAGCGGAGGGAGACGAGCGCGGAGGAGAACCGCGGAGGAACGGCCTCGCCCCGGAGCAAAGCGAGGGCACGCGCGGTTCCCGAGCGACGATCGTGCCCAACCGCACCAACGACAACAACAGCATTAGGAATTAAAACGTCCATATTTCATATCGCCAGCGTCCATAAAGTGCGCGGAGGGTAAACATGTTGGGGAGGATAGGACACGGGAGAGGCGTCGCGGTACACGGGTCCAGCAGGGAATGAAGGGGAGGGAGGGATCCATAAATATATGTGTTGGTAGTATACGTGCGCGGAGGGAGTTGGGCGAGGAGGCGGGGGGCGAGCAAGAGGTGGCAGCAGCAAACAGGGCGGAGGCTTCGTCAGAATTTATTCCCGAGAGCCGAAACAAAAAACAGATTAGGATCGGGGGCCGCTCCGGCGGGCGTCCACCAATCGAAGACCAACGCGCGCACCTTCTCTCACGCCACACGGGAGAGGCGCGGCGGCGGCGGCTACGCCTCACGACACTCCCGTCTCCCCGAGAACGGAGCCCGCCTCTTTCCAGAAACAGCGGGCTCCCCATAAATTTGGAAAACGCTTAAGGACGCTGCTGCGTAAACATCCGGGGGGTTAAGAGAACTCCCTCCCGAGGCGTGAAAAAGAACGGACTTTGAATCGTTGAATTGTTTTCGGAATGTAATTTGTGAGGCACTGCTTCCCGTGGAGGAACGAACGCTATCTGCCGACAATGGCTAATGGCTTCTGGGCTGGTGCCCACGGAGCCTCATTTCCTCCGTAATAAGTTTTTCGAATCCGTAAAAAAACAGAGAATGCAAAGCGTGTTGGGGCTCACGACACCATTACTATCCAACGTCCACTGAAAATATCATTCACGCCTATTCCTACATCACCTGAAAAAATCACGACGATTCGCCAAATATCCCGGCCATTGCAATGATGATAATACAGTATTTCGTTAACTATGGACAACATAAAGTGATGTAAAGTAAACGAATAATCAATAATCGTAGGTTTAAATTTTTAGTAAACTTTCGGCAGGATCTATCGCAGTCAGTCAAGTTGTAGACTGAAATCACTTGGAAATCATAAGTGGCTCATTAAATGAAAGGGAAATTTTCAATTGCCCGCACACTAAAGGGAAAAAATAGTGAATGTGCATCAAATATACCTGTTGCAAACACTAAATAGCGTAATTAACGCCCTATTATTTTGATAACAGCATATTAGCGACAGATAAAATCAGCCTAATAAAATTCAAGAATCAAACTTAAACTGTAAACCCATTTTTTTCTTGCATGATCTCGTCCAACAACATTCTCACCCAATAAGTTTAGCCAATAAATAATTAGCTAACAGCTAATACTACACTGTTCTTTTTTAGAACATACATGGGATAGAATGGAAACTAAAGCTTTTCTCGGAATGTGAGAAAAAGTCAAACATATATCATCTAGGAAAACTCCTGCATCTACTTTCATTTTCCCTGCCAAATTTCCGTAGGTTAAAAAATTTCTAATATCCATTTTATTAATGACCTCGGAGCTGTCAATTACAACAAAATGGAAACTTAGCACACTAAATGCGCGTTATAAAACTACCAAGAGAGAGTGAGATCCATAAAAAGATAAAACATTTGAGAAAAATATGCAGTTGTAACATGGATGAATATCACTACTGAATTGTATTTTTTTGCATTATGCCGCACGTCACAAGCAAATTCCGTACAACGACTTATAATTCCATACGACAGAGGGGTAACATTTACCATCCCTTTAATATCCTGGCACTACGTCAAAATAGATCAATGGCATAGAGAATGAAACCCTTATGGTGTTTTATGACAACTATTTTAATTTAAAAGTCAATTGAAGAAAGCTCCTAAAACGTTTCCTATTCTTATTACCTTCCATCACTATTCCTAGAAGGAATTAAAGTCTTCGAATGTGACCCATGAAATTGTCCCTTCTACTTCGTAGTTTAATGAATAAATTAAAATCAGAGACGTTATTGAACATCAAATTTTATATGCTTCGAATGAATCACAAAACATAAATTTCATAACTATCTAACGAGGGTAGAAAAATCTAGAGCGCTTCCTTAGAACATTCGAACAACTATTTCAGTCACTAACATCGGAATTAAAACGATCATCTTTCTGTAAAAAATATTACAAACTCATAAAATCAAAATATAAATTTTTCAATTCTATTTAAGATTCTCATCTCACATTTCGTTTACTCCTATGCTTAATTTTTCTTTTCAAATCCCCCCTGCCACCCGGCCTTGCGGCTGCTCGCAGGGTAACAGGTAATCAAATGCGTTTTTGATATACTTTATCACGCTAGCAATATCTTTTGCATCATTACATACAGCGTCAAGTATCTAATGAATTACTTAGCATTAGAAAAATAGTACATTAGCTCTACGCATGTACGTATATGTAATAAACAGATGCTATTTGGGAAATCCTTCCGTAAAAATATGCGATAAATTATCTTCTACCCCTTTACTAACAACGGTAGTACCCAATAACCGCGTCTCGGCTTTCTATGAATGTTCCACAAGGAAAATAAGGCACAAGAATAGTGATATACGAGTCACCTTCCCTTAGGCATAATAAACCCGATATTTAAAAACAAATATTTAAGTTTAATATTTTTACTTCCTTCCAAACATATAATTGAGCGTCTGAGAGCGAATGAGGAAACGGTCCAGGAGAAAATAGAAAAAAGTAATAAAGAAAGCCTCCTCATCCGATGGAATATATGTATACATATTTCATCACCAATAGTAGAATCCTGAGCTTTTTGCATCGAGGTTATTTATCTAATAATATTTAATTAACACACGATCATGACCAGGAGACTGAAAAAACTAGCTCAGGCGGGATTCGAACCCACGACATTGTCCATCATTTCAGCCACCACCGAGGCCGGCAATCAATGCCGTAATTATCAAAGGAGAAGCTTTCAACAGATATAAATAAGACTTCTACAAGTATGTATTTGGCTTCACGACAACCGCACGACATCGGCATCAGCTCGCGGGACAGTCTTCCAGCTCTCAGAGAAAGGACAAACTCGGGACGTCGTCAACCAAGGAGGGAGGAAATCTCCGATAGGGAGACCAGAGAACAGAGAGACCAACAAGCTGAAGGCAGAAAAATGCAGTTGGTGATAGGGGCAAGGAAGAGGAATGGGAGGAGAGAGGAAGGAAACTGCAAGGCGGTGCTCGGCATGAAGAATTCATACAAGAACGTCAAATGGAGAAAAATATATTGGCGGAGGGATGGTCTGGAGTGAAGATATCTTACCGAGGTGAGGTGTAAGGTGGCAGCGAGATAAGGCATGAGCAGCCGGGTCGGAGGAGGGCTTTCGCGGGACGAGATAAGGGGGAGGAAAGGGAGAAAGATATACGATGCGCACGGCGCGAAAGCATCGGCCGCGCGTTTTTCATACGACCGCATGCAAGTTATTAACTTGCCGCTCCCTCGAGGATGCATTCGCAATTAACCCATCCATCGCGCCACGAAGCAAAACCCGAGCTTAATCCGACTCTTGTTTTATTCTCGGGGCCAGCTCGGGGGCAATCGAAAGCACGGCAGCCAAAAATAACTTGATTGCATCATGTCTTCAGAAACGAAACAATCGGTCCTTAAGGAACACAAGTTGTGCTTGTAAAGCTGCTAGCAAATTGGTTTCCATGATACGAGCCGCAACGCATGGACTTCATATGCTGTGCCAACGCTCCCCAATTATTGCTGTCGACCGCATTTCTGAGGAACAAGCATCATTGTCCGCCGTAAATTAAACTAAATGCCTTTGCGAGAAAACCGTAAACATTATACACTTCTTTTAATGCTATGGCATTAATGTTTAACCATGTTAATCTTGGATGTTTAATTTATTGTTCAATTATACAATTTAATACCTAATCCCCTATTTCTTTTAGTGTCACTGGCCATATTCCTAATTCCATACGGAGTTGGTATCTTTCTCTTTCGAATCTTGGGCATTCATATAATCTGTGCTTTGGATCGTCCATTCCTAGTCCGCATAGGCAGAGCTCTCGTCTCTGATTTTCCCAATCCTTTCCGCCACCCGTTTGTGATTCCACGGTTTTCCTGTCTGAGTTAATTTTCATTTTTTCTCCCTTCTTTACTTTTGCGAAGAATTCATCGAAAGTTTTTCCTTTTGTGGAATTGTCCCAATCTTGTAGCCATTTTTCTATTATTTTATTTATAATCTTATTTTTTTGTTTTCTGTCCACCTGACGTTCCGGTTGATCTTCAATCCTAGAAAGTCTAATTCATCCGTTCTTGGAAGGTTATCTTTTACTTTTCTCTCCATAATCTCGTATATAATTGGAGGTTGGTCTGTAGTGATGTTCAACGCCTCGTTACTCGCTGTGCTGTCTCCCCCTGATTCAGATAGTAGGCAGCATTTCTGTGCTTCATTAAGTTTCCTATGAATTCGCTTCTGGTGGAGTCTTTCACCCCAAGCTTCAGATCCATAAGCTAATCTTGGGGTACCTTTAGGTAAAGTGTTATTAATTTTGAAGCATTTAAAGAATGGTTTTTTATTTTCAGATTTGTAAACATGCTTTTTACGTTACTGGTGAAAAAATGGCGTGTGGGTAAAAGGTTAGCCTTTCATTAAAAACAATTACCACATATTTAAATTGGCATACTCGTGTGATGTTCATTCCGTACGATTTTTATGTCGGTTTCATCTGTAGTGGTTTTCCAAAACATGTATAGACATTTTTTTCGGCTGAGATCTTTAATTTCACCTTTTTTCTCCAACTGGAAATGGTTTCCATTCATTTCCTGGCCTTTGAATCCACCTCGTTTCGTGGATTTCCAGTAATGGTTATTGCCAAGTCATCAGTGTACGCAGTGAAAATGCAGAGGAGTTCTTCTCTGCAGAGTTCATTTAATGTGATATTCCAGATAAATGATCCCAGAATTGATTCTTGAGGACCACATTCACCGATTCGATTACCAAGATAAAAACCCGGATATAGACGTTAAGACTAATCCGGTCGGATAATTTTCTTTTACTCTAGCATACATCGCGACTACAACATAACCAAGACGAGGAACCAATTAATTCAATTTTTTTTATTATATGAGCATCATCCTTGACATGGTGGGCGAGGAGAGGAAACTTATAGATGAGATAAGGGGAAGACAGGGTAGGTGGCTGGAAGGGGTAATGAGGGACGATGGTTTGCTGAAGGCCGTGATAGAGGGTAGGATGTTGGGTAAGCGGGGAAGGGGAAGGAAGAGAATCGGTTTTATGGACGGGATGAAGAAAGGCAGGACTTATGCTGAGATGAAGAAAGAAATACTAGAGATAGAAAGGGCACGGCACGTGTAAGAGTTCGTTGTATATTCTCTGACTTCCATCACAACCTACCTCTAACAGGTAGATTACTGCAATGAATGAATGAATCAGCATCATCAGTTTTTCATTTAAAAAAAAAACACAAATTTGTCAAGTTCCCCAACTACCACACGCTTAGGTGGCGGTTCTCGGTGTGCGACGAAGGTTCATACGATACAACTTCGATCACAACCACGTCATGGAGGAGGAGCCGCCTGTGTTCTGCTAACGCACGCTTATTTCCGGCCGTCTACGCTTCGGGCAGCGCGGCGAAAGGAGAGGGCCGGCGACCACTCGGCCCCTTCCGCCGCGCGCAATACGGCTTTCAACGATTACTGCTCTCCCCACTGCAGCACTTTACCTAAACTTGTACCCATGCGTGCAACGCACTGCTCACAAAGTTATTATTCACGTGGAGTGACCGTTGCGAAAGAGGCAGTGCTACCAATTGGCCAATTGTCGGAGGAGACCCCAGATCCAAGGCATTTGGATATTCGGAGGTTCCGTGAGCAGCCTTCGAGGAAAATTTCAAGGATAGTAATATTCGAGGATATTTTTTGAAGAATTTTTTCTAACTTCCGAGCCACTGATATCGTCATCGAAAGTACTATACAAGGGGAAAAGTATCCAAAGAAGCTCGTCATCTCCTGTGGATGGATGAGCAAACAGAATCAGACGGTGACAGCGACGACGTTGACTCAGTTAAGGACAAATTTTAACTGCATTTATTTATACTCTTATTAATTTCAAATACAGTAATATAATGTTTTAAAACAAAATAAAAAATGAATCGAATGTCATGGAATATTTTGATCAAATTCCCTTCCTTACAATAAAATTAACCTTCGATATTTTACCGATACCGCGTATCGATATATCGTAGAAAAAGTAGTATGCAGGTTAAAATCGATATTTATAGCACAATTATAGTTAATTCAAAAATAGATATGGTATCCACATACAGACATAAATTATAGTTGACCAACCTTTTAATATTTGAAGGAGAGGATTTAACTGTTTCCGCCATTTTTTTTATAGAAGCCCCTGTTTGGTCTACATGAAAACTAACATTAGATTCGGACTCAGGGGGTAAAAATATTAAAACATGGAAAAAATTGTGGTTCAACCTAGAAAAAAAGCGGAGATATGTATTTTGGCCACCTTTTTTCGAATTCCGTCCACTGTGTCCGCCGCTGAGACGCGGTCGCTGAGATGACGCGAAAGACGGGGGTGGTTGGTTGGGGAGGCTCTTAAGTGGGTGAGTGGGCGGCGGAGTTGACGGTGGACAACCACAGACATCCAGCCCTATTGGCGAGAGGAATTGTTAATTGTCCTCGGCCAAAGAGGAGAGGACAAAGTCTCGTCCTTCCTTCTTGGGTAAACCGGCAGGTGGTGCGGTTAATCTTTCCTGCATCCTATACTATCCACTGTTCCGCGCGAAAGCTCACCGAAGCCTAAGTAAACAGCGAGGAGAGGTATAGGTTTGCAGGCGGTAATGAAATGACTGGGACAGGACGAGCTAGCGTTAGGCACGAGAAGGATGAAGGGTGAATAGAGCATAGTTATGTTAGTCATTTGAGTATTATACAGGCTGATTTGTAGGTTCTTGAACATTCTACATCCTGCATCCCAATTTCTGAAACATTGTCTCGCTTTCTCTGATGAAAATGTCCCACCATTAGATCCCTCTTAAATCCCTCGTATCTTCTACCTCCTCTTATAGGTCCTCTTATAGGAATTTTGATTGAGAGGGTTTAATAGTCTCACCAATTGTTCAGGACTTAGGGGAGTCTTTTAATTCAATTAATGGAAAAACAGAAGGAGATTGGAGTCAAAATTAAGAAGAGGCTCTATATAAAAGGTTCGGGGATTATGTGGTTCCACCGTAAAAGAACATAAATGGCATTTCATTTATATTCTGGATACTTATAGAAAAACAAATCCTCCACCTGATATGAGCAGCAAACATTTATCTTTCCACGCTATTTTTATCGAAAACTGAACTTGAAATTACATGGTGTTAAAAGGGAGAATGGAAGAAACATAGGAAAATCTATTATTTTTCGATGAAATATAAATGCCATTTTCACGAAAAACTGTTTATAAGAAGCGAAAACTTACGGGAAATTGACTAAAAATAAAATAGATGCAATTTAGTTATTAGCTAATTACTACGATAATTGAAGTCAGAACGTGGCAATTCCACAGAAATGGCGCTGCATTCGGCGTCTATGGCTATTAAAAAGTGTTCATTAAAAATATATTCGTGGAATAATCTGCAAATTTTGTGCCTTAATTTTGGTTTCCAGTACCTTTGGCAAGCTATCAAGAGAAAGCAGCATATTTTAAACTAAATAAGCAAAGAGTTGGAATATAGTATTCTTTTGACTCACACAGCCGCGGTGAAGCCTCCTTAGCTAAATGGAGAAGATACCTACGAGACGGCAGCGCATCTTCTCGGGGGAAGAGTACGGGGGGAATGAGGGACGGAGGCAATAGGAGGCTGAGCGACAGCTTGGCGTGTCCCATTGGAGTTGGGTTCATGAGTGTTATCGAAGATGACCTTCTTCGTTTTCTACCATCTTACAGCAATGTTGTGATAACTGGAGATTTTAACTCTGATCTCCTCCGAGTCAATTATGATAGTCAACATATTAGGAATTTTACTTTCTGTAACAATCTTCATGTAGTTCCGTTTACTGCAACTCATCATACTGCGACCTGTCATACGTTACTTGATCTTTTTATTGTCGATGACCCTGACAAGGTGATTTCATACTCTCAAATGCCAGTTCCCTTTCTGTCAGCCCATGACCTCATTCAAATTTCCTATCGCTTTAAATTCTATACTACACCCCCTAGGCCTTTCAAATTCCGTAAACTTAAAAACTTTGATGAATGTCATTTTCAGAATGAACTTGCGGCTTTGGATTCGAGCGATATCCTTAAGTCCGACTGTATTGACCTTAAGGTTGAATGCTTTAATTCTCACTTATTGAAATGTATCAATGCTCTGGCTCCCCTAGTGTTGTGCTATCCAAAACCCGTTCAAGCACCATGGTTTAATGAAGAATTCCGCAAACTTACTAGCGAACGTAATCGTCTTCGTAGAATATATATTCGCACTAGAAAGCCTGATGACTTCCAATCATTTAAGGAATATCGCAATATGGTCAAAGCCCGCATGACTGAAGCTAAACACCAATATTATACATCAAAACTCACCAAACTCAGAGACCAAAAGACCATATGGCGTGAACTGAGGAACCTCGGGTTAGTACGCCAGCATTCTAATGCACTCCCAGGTCATATTCACATTGACCAAATAAATCAGTTTTTTACCTCTTCACCGAACAGTGATATTGCGATAGCGGAACTTAAAAATGAAGATTTTCAAGTTCCATTTGATGCCAATAATTTCTTTTTTCAACACATTACACCGGATGTTGCTCTGAAATACCTAAAGAAGACCAAATCTAATTCCCCAGGCCATGATAATATTTCAATTATGTTTGTTCACAAAGCCACTCAGGTCCTGCTACCATTTATCCTTGAAATCTTTAATTACTCCTTATCCTACGCCCAATTTCCAGCTGCCTGGAAAAAAGGACTTGTCACGCCCATTAGAAAGGTTAAAAAGCCTGAAAACCCATCCGATTTCAGACCCATTTCAATTCTCTGCGCCCTTTCTAAAACACTGGAGAGGATTGTGCACTCACAAGTCACTGACTTTCTTACATCTTCTGGTAAACTTGACCCTTTTCAATCTGGCTTCCGCAAGGGTTTCAGCACACAGACTGCCTTGCTTAAAGTCACTAATGATATTCGTCTCGCCCTTGATAAAAAAATGGTAACCATTATGGTCCTATTCGATTTCAGCAAGGCATTTGATCGAGTTAACCACGCAGTTCTCTTACGCAAGTTAAAATCCCTCAATTTTTCCAGCTCGGCCCTGAACTGGTTTAATTCCTACTTGACGGGTAGAACCCAAGCCGTCAAGGGCTCTGGAGAGGAGTTATCCCCTTGGCTCCCAGTATCATGCGGCGTTCCGCAAGGTTCCGTCCTTGGACCTCTCCTCTTTACTTTGTACACCCTGGATCTGGCTGATAGCATTAGTCACGCCAACTATATGCTCTATGCAGATGATCTGCAAATTTATACTCACTGTTCTGCTGATGAACTTCCATTTTTCATTGAAATAATTAATCGTGACATTTCCTCCATCAACCATTGGGCTAATATCAACTGCTTACAGCTAAACCCCATAAAAACTCAAGCAATCATTTTCGGAAATTCAAGACTTTTGAATAGCATCGATCATGATAGTCTTCCGCCTATTCGTGTTCACACGAGCATTGTTAAATTAAAAGAAACAGTTCGATACCTCGGCATCACTCTTTCCACTAACTTAAAATGGGATCAACATGTATTGGAATTGTGTAACAAGGGAAACAAAATTCTCTATATACTTAAGCTCCAAAAGAAAAATCTACCTGTTCATATAAGAATTTTACTTATAACCTGCTTGATTTTTCCGATCATAGATTATTGCATACTAGTGTACATCGATTTATCAAATTCTCTCGAAATACGTATACAGCGACTAATCAATAGCTGCATTAGATTTATATTCGATCTCCGTAGAGATGACCATGTCTCTGACTACTTCGCTGCCTTGAAGTGGCTGCCTCTTGGCTCCCGAAGGAACTACTTCCTGGGATCTTTTCTGTTCTCCCTCTTTCATACCCAAATGCCGGAATACCTCTTTAACCTATTCACCCTTAGAACTTCTGTTTCCGCAAGAAGAACTCGGGCAGACCAAAACCTTCTCCATATACCCCAAGCCCGTACCAACCAATATCTAAATTCCTTCCCGATTACAGGATCCAAGTTTTGGAATTCATTACCCCACTCATTAAAATGCTCCTCCACTCCGGAATCATTTAAGAGGAAACTATACCAATATTTAAAACAGTAGTACTGTTGTTTTAAAATGTTTTAAAATGTATGAATCTTTGTGTTGATTACTTTTATTTTTGTTAGAACCTTTGTTTTCAATTGCTCTTGTTTTATGCTATGCTATGTTATATTATTGAAATGCTATGTTATGATATGCTATGCTATATTACTGTATTTTGAGCAGAATGGTTTTCTGTATTTATTCTTTTTTGCTCTTATGGGTTTCCCAGAGCATCAATAAACTATTCATTCATTCATTCATTCATTCATTGGAGAGACCTTCCTCGCGTTCCTCCTCACACAAGCACACCCGCCGCCCTTACTTAAAGACTGGAGGAGGGGGGGAGGTTGGAGGAAGGTTATGATCGGGGGGGGGGGAGAAGGGGGGGAGTGTCCGAGGAGAATGAAATACAACTAAACTTGAAACTTAATACAACTAAAAATGAGTATTGAAGGCTGCTCGGGTGCTCCACCGGGTAATCTCCTCCATGGCTGCCGACGTTTCGGGGTACGAGTCGTACTCCAACCTCAGGGCTGAATTCATTCACCCCTGAGGATGGAGTACGCCGGGAAAGCTACCGGCATACGCCGGCAATGCATCAGATCTTTTTTTTTAAATGAGTAGGTTACTGTAATCAAATTTTAGAAATTACGATTCACCACCGAAAAAGCAATGGAAGCTAAATTATAATTCAGCAAGGACACTTGAAAGTATGAAGAAAGAAATGCTAGAGATAGATTCAGAACTGCACGTGTAAGAGTCTGTTGGATTTTCACTGGCTTTCATCATCAACTACCTTTAACCGGTAGATTGCTCAGAAGATGGTAATGACTTGAAAGTTATGTGCAAAGAGAGTATTAGTTCCAGCGGAAACTGAAGGATGAATATAAGAAATTGATCATCGCAAGTAAAATAATTAAAAATTAAAGAATTACCTCAACTTATTCCATTGGTGAGCAATTTATGCAGACACACTCGAAGATCTATTTGGAAATACTCTGTCCCCGAAGTAATGCACACACACACTTGTCGGGCACACCATTCAGTATATAGCTGGTTATCTTTATAGAGGATACCTTAGCCCCCAAGTTAAAACTATTTTTACACCAATGCAAGAAAAAGTGAACGACGAATAATGAAAACACTAAAATATTCCACTTCAGGCACTATTTCGGAGGCTGGCACAGCTGAACACATCATCGTTTCAGGAAAACACGCACTCGTTGTTGACAGCAGCTTGAGAGAGAATGAAAGGCAACACATGAGGGCGAAATGTTTCCACACCCTGCGTTGAACACCACCAATGGAAATTAAAATTAAGCTGGTAGTGCTACAAAGACGGAAAACACGCCGGTATCTTCAACTACCGAATTATGAAAATCATTAGCGATTATAACAGAGAATAAATAAAATTAAATATTACTTTAACTAAGATCTGGTGTTTTACCAGCAAATGACAAATGTTTAGTGTTCTCGGGATTCAAACCGGGTCAGGCTGCTGCCAACGCTTTGATAGATAACTCTTCCATCGTCAATGCTCTGATGACGATGGAAGTTGTTATCTATCGAAATGTTGGCAGCAGGTAATTAATTACCTGACCCGGTGTGAATGCCGATAACACCTAACATTCCTTTAACTGTTTCCCACATGTAACACCATCCGTATTGTCTGAGAGCAGCTCAACGAGATAGCAGCACAACGTGAAAGACTAAATTCTTCATTGACTTATAGCCATGACATAAAATTGTGATGCGAGGATTTTATGGCGATTTTAGGATTGGAATTTTCGAAAAATGCAAACTTATTCTTTCACTGCGAAATTTACGTCACTTTCTTCACTGCTGCCAGTGAATCAGCATAAGTAAATGTAACGTGGATTCCCCGCTGTAAGTTTCATGCGAAAGGTGAATGAATAATTGTAAGCCACGGCGGAATTGTATAAAGTCATCCCCGAAACACTGATACGTACCCAATCGTAATTTGTTTGCGACTCCGACGGTAACTAAACATGTCCGTATTTCACGACGAGGAAAAAGTTCCTTCCCAGAATTAAGTTTGAAACGCGTTTTAGCGCCGAAATTGAAAGCTCATGAGCTGGTAATTGCTGGACTTTTGCGATTCTGTACGTCCCAGGAAAAATCGGTTGGGTCACCGAGACGATAAAATCGGGTCCTCATCGGGTAAGCTCATGAAGGAAGAAGAACCTTTGGCTGTCCGCTCCTCATCCCGATTAGGATGCAGGCAGCAACTCGAGAAGGACGATGAACATAAAACTTGACAACAAACAAAGAACTTTAATGTGGGAATACGGCGAATTGATAGACAAATATCTTGGCTGCGCCAGTTGGCACCGAGAAACGGAGGGATAGGGGAAGACCCCGTCAAGGACCCTAAGCAGTTAAGCTATGGCACACTCCAATCTGCGGCATCACTCGGACGATATGGAATCAGCGGCCGTGACCGGAATCCGCGCTAACGTCGCCAACCGCTTGTCAACCCCCTCGTCGAAGACTCCCTCTCGGAAGAGTGCCAATGAGGAGCGACTCTCATTCCGAGCGGATGACTCCGCGCCAATCCACGTGGGCATCTCAAAGAGAGCGAGAGCGGAAGGTTGTTACACTCAGCATTCCGATGGGCGGCACAATGGGTACGCCTCCTCAAGACGGGCGAGGATGGGGTGGGCGAGATCAGATAAGTACCCTTTTTTTATTTCCTCCATCGAGAAAAAGAGACGGAGAGAATTCAACTGAGCAAAACGCGGTCAAGCGGCTGAAAATGAGGAATTGGCCGGGCAGCTTTCGCTTGGATCTTCGACGCGGAAAAAGTCCGCACGAATTGCCGAATGTCGGCGTCGCCGTTTGGAGGAGATCCGGCGACGGCGACGGGACAGGTTCCAAAAACGGATGGGAATGGAAAAGCGGTTCCCACGTTTGAATCCCAGCTTCAAGTCAGCGAAACGGACAGAGTCTCACGAGCACCTGGCTGCCCCGCCGCTCAATTGACAAGTGGACGAATTTTGCGTTTATTCGTGAGATTCTCGCTCAAGGAGCAGTGTATGGAATGACGGAAGACGATACGACAGGTGGATTATTCTGCAAGACCCGCTCACTTCGCATCCACTGGCAAAAAACGTATGTCCTGAAGGATCAC
This sequence comes from Pyrrhosoma nymphula, assembly GCA_963573305.1. Taxonomy (NCBI): domain Eukaryota; kingdom Metazoa; phylum Arthropoda; class Insecta; order Odonata; family Coenagrionidae; genus Pyrrhosoma; species Pyrrhosoma nymphula. The sequence goes on from OY754336.1 coordinate 17,516,031, forward strand.
CAAGATTGCTCGAAAACGAACACCAACTTGTCATCGAGGGCACCGACTGACTTCGTTGGAAACCCGCTCCTAATAAAACGTGTGACAGTTAAAGGGAGAAGTTGACCGAAGTAAGGGGCTTGTTCTACAATTAAATATTATTATTGGCTCACGCATAATTTAAAACTGGAACAGACGGTCCTATTATATCATTGAAGTATCTTCACTTGGGTCTTTAGTGCCCCAGAGATATACGGATAAACCCGCAAGAAATAATGATAAAATAACCGTTGACAACCACAGCGAACAATTCCAATTTTTTTATTACCAACGTTGTCGTCAGCTCAATAACAAGAACAAAATGTGTTGAAAATTACAAAAACCAACGAAAAGCATGTTACATGACGGACAAATATTACAGATGTCATTACATTAAAGCACTAAATACACTTAGAATTCCCGAAAAATTAAATGGAAATTTGATAATAAACCACTAGTATTGGACATGATTCTTCGTGAAGAACTTAGATTACCACCGAGAAGTTACCTACACTTTGGATACCATCTTTAACTTGAAATGTAAATGGATATTCATCTGTCACAAATGGAGGTATCATTACTAACTGTTCCCAGAATATTCAGGAAGTACCGTCAAAAATTGGTGCAATTTAGCAAACTATTTTATAAAAGACAACCTTCTACCCACATGGGGAGAAGCCTAGGTTTTGTGTCGCATGTGTCGCATAGGACTTCCTGAAACAGCAGTCCAAATGAGTAACAATTTTTATAATATTAAGGTAAATTTTACCACATCGGTAGTTACAAGTTGATTAAAACAATATTACATTGATATGTAAATCCCAAGTCAACTCCAAATCTCGCAAAATATTATTCAAATTATCGCCAATAAAAATTCACCACAGCCTTGAACGAAGACAATTGTGTTCAACGCAACCTACAGGAAAAGAAACGAATAAATCATGTAAAATAAAAGGCTAAGCAGGAAGATGAAAAGAGCAAGACAGAATCAATCACTCACAGATGGCCGTTTAGAAATTTTCACACCACTACTCTTGGCATATTTATCGGTTTTCAGTTGTAAATACGATGCGTACATAGAATGTTTTCCAAAAATACTTAAACAGCCATTAGACATTAGTGAAACATTTACGTTCATAATATTCTCCAATTTTTTAAAATATAAAAACCCAAAATCATAATATTGTACTGGGTTAAAGGGAAATCGCAGAAAAATGGCATCATTCTAATAAATACCATATAGCAAAATTCGAGAAAAAAACCCAGAGTTAAATGTGACGCAGATGATCGACGCTTCCCACATTTGTCCTCGTCCACCACATCCCTCCGTGTCGAGAGATAGGACGTCTTCCCTGAGCGAGAGACAGGAGAGGCGTACTATATGCGTGCACACATCCAACAGAAGAGATGCCTTCGAGAGACTCGTCCGTTTCTCATCTTGCTTCTCGTCGGCGCTATCTATGCACACGCAGTCTGGCCGCGATTGTTGAGCGGCTAAAGAAAAACAGACGCGGGGACGCCAGAACATCTATCGATGCATCCAGAAGAAACAAACGATGTAGATAAATACTGCATGAGCGCCTGCTTGGAACATACCTACGCTATCATATTGGGCATGCACTTCATCTAAGAATACCGCGGATGTATAGTACTTTGGTCAATCATGTATGGTTTATCGAAAATGGCGTATTTCCATCGCGCTTGACGGGTGAAACCAAATCATTTTCCTCCGTGTTGTGCATTGCGGCCAACCTTACTTCGTTTCGTACTGAGACGGCTTCCCCGAGTCCACCGCCCCAATCTTTCACCCCAGATGATGCGGTCTCTAATTAAGAAGACCTAGTTAAGTTGAAGGTATCCAGAAAAATATTTCGTAAGACAACGGCGCTCAACTGCAAGTGAAATTTTATGCATGCACGAATCCACTACCACCTAAACGCAAGAAACCTATTCCATGTACGCATGCCCATTGACTACCGACTCATTTTGCATCGTAATTCCTGTCTTGACAAGATCAACGAAGAGAGAGAAACACTTTTCCTCCAACTACGACTTTTCCCGAACGTGCTCCTGCTCCTCTTTCTGTCTCTGTCTAGCGACTTCCACTGTGCTAGGGCAATCGTTAGCAGGTCTACCTGTTGGCAATACTCATAAACGGGCACTCTTAAAGCGATCCATATTGCTTATTACGGACGACGCAGAAGGAGTGCATTTGAAAACCGGACGCAAAGCATTTTGCGCTCAAGACGACCAGTGTCGGTTCGCGCTTCTCGGTTCCGCACGCCACCTCCGCTAATGGCTGCTGCCCCACCCCCTTTCCCCCACAACCTGCCGCCCCCAGCTTGCACCGCAAAATGCCGCGCGCGCATACAATTATCGCAGCCGCGCCCCTCTGGCGAGCGCTGCTTCACACACGCAGACATATCGGGTGCATCGGGGTAATTCTCGGAGACATATTAACGGCTGCAATAAGAGTCCTCGCACAATAAAACTGAGAAACCACCTCGCTCTCTGAGACACTTATTTTCCCCTAGATGTCGTCCCCGGAACATTCCCTGCGCTCCTTTTAACCTGGCTGTCATTTCCGTCACCGATGTTTCTGAAATTCTCACTAGTCCACTCAGCCCCAGACCAACTTGTCTCTTCTCACATTGCCTGTTTCATTTGCTTATCTTTATGACCCCCCTACTTCACCCACGTCTCTCCCAGCTGTTGCCTTCGCCATTTTCACCTCTGCTCTGGCCTTTTCCCCTTGCATCCACACCCTTCTCGAATTATATCTTACCCATTCACTTGGAGTGTCACTCCAATACGACAAGTAGCTTCCACCGCCATTTTTAAAACGCCACTATAGAAGAAATAGACCTTCGCATCACATGTTCCACGCCAAAAGGAAAGTCAAATTGAGTCTTGTTTATAATGTAAACATTCTGAAGGATAATTTTCAAATTTTTATCAATAATAAAAATCTAGGAACAAACGCTAAGACCTCGAAATTCCGTATATGTATTTTTGGGACACTATGTGCTCAAGCCCCTTCAGTTTTTCACATTCCTTTTATTGTCATGGAGAGGTTAAATTGGAACTGCGGTAAATATAATGAATTTGGGACAACCAAATAATTTCATTCATTGCCATCTACAGAGTCAAATGTCGGCTTGACAGATTATCCTACGCCTGCCGGTGAGAAATTATCACGAAGTTAAAATATTTTTGTTCATTTATGAGGATATCACATTTTTATTTCGGATGAAATTCATTTATAGCATACATCTACAGAATGCCCTGCAAGCCAGCTCAAGGGTGTGCGGCAGGAAAAAAGCATAGGGTTAAGTGCTTTTACAACTAACTCTATGTAAAATAGCATGGGGAATAATCAACACTAACTAATTATATGTCACGTCCATTGTAACCTAAACTAACAGCTTTCAATTTTATAAATTTACAGCCCGGTCCTGCAAATTAAAAAAAAATAAATAATTTCATATAACACTCACTTTAGTTGTAACTCTCAACAACAGAAAACTAATTTTAAACGCGATGGCGCTAAATTCACTGCAAAGATTCCAGCTGGACTTAATAGCGTCAGTCTAATAGTAGGTTTAGGATATGTTCTGTAGAATAGAAAAATTGGTCCCAGTGCACGGAATAATAGCGTTCAAGCGATTGAATGTGGAAGAAAAAACAAAAGAATATTTAAGACCCAAAACAGTCCAGCAAATTGGGCTCTTACTCTAGTGTTGGTCAACCACCATCCACGTCGCTCGATTGACACCTAAACGCACTTCTTAAGAAGTCAGCGACTTCAACGATCGACGGTGATTCCTACGCCCGCATACCGCGCCATTCGCTGAGGCGTCGATGAGCGTCCGATCGCTATAATAGCCGAATAGGTACACAACAAGAGATACAAGTCACCATTATATTAACTGCACTCGAGATATGTTTCCGAATGTCAAAATATACGTTATCTAAACAAATTCTCGCACACAAAAACGGCCGAAGAGATTAATATAGGGTACTTAGTAGCAACCCTTAGAGAAATATATAGGCCTGGTAAGAATAAAAGAATGAGGTAGACCAGAAAATGCAGCATTAGCCCGTGATATTTAGCAAAACGTTATGCGTGTTTTTATTTTTTTTAATTGATAGCCAAGAATATATTTTTATAAGGATTTAGGCAAAAAGCCCAATTTTCTAGTAGTCTCCTGTGACTTGAGGCAATCGCCATTACGCTTGCATTACCCAAATCTAGTTTCATGTGATCGCGTAAGGATTTCGGCGGTCAACCTTGAATTGATGCACAAGTAACAAACGTATGATTGGCTGCTGCCACACGTATTCAAGCTCGCAAAGACCTAACTTGAAATAGTCTGTACTGAACTCGGTCTGATCTCGCACTAAGGTTTGGCCAGCTGGAAAGCACCCCGGGTGGACATATTTTGCTACCACTTTCTGCCTCGTCCTGCCACAGGGATAGACCATAAACTTTTGGAAGGAACAAAACTGGGCAAGGTGCTCAGCGACTGACCATATGAGGATCAAATCTGGGTCGGTGACACTGGTTTGAAATTATATAAAACCAATTCGCGATGCCACAATACCCATTACCCATGCCCTGAATGGATTAAGTTCACTCGTACTGCCTAGGATTCCCAAAACGTCTTCACAGATCAAATCTGTCTTTATATTTATCGCGGAGTTGGCAATTACGGCAACGCAATTAACGATATCGATGTATTCAGCGACAGCAGAGAAAATCCGTATTTTCGATCCTTAGATAAAGAAATAATTCCACGTCACGCCTTCCTTGCGGCCTGAGTGAAGAGACCTTATCAGCTGAGGAGACGAGAGCAGGACTGGGAATATCGCAGGGGGGCTTACCCAAAAGGGTAACGGCCTTGACGCGATGCCTTGCCTTCCCCCCGTGCCTTGACGCGATGCTCCAATGTGCGACTCTTTTGCACAGCCTCGTGGGGAAGTGGGGACGTGAAATTCTTTAAGATGTTTCTTGATTCACCCAAATTTATTTTTGTCGGGATAATAAAATGGTCCGAAAATCAGCTATAATCGATACATCTAAGGCACTTGTATGTACATCCATTATGCACAATCTTTTATAAATAGATTCTCAAATTTACATTCCAAATCGCATTATTATCATCCCGCGAAGAGCCTGGGGACATCTAGTCGACAGTAAACTCGTTTGATAGCCAGATAAATTTTCAGTAAGATGGAGGGCGGCGTAAGAAACTCCTAGAAGGTTTTTTTTTAATGTTTTAGCATGGTATAAAATAGACTCGTCACAAATAATTTTTACCAAAATACGAGATTAAGCAGCCGAAAAAAGAAAATAAATTGGTAAAATAAAGCAACGACTGGCTAGTTATTAACAATTGATTGATTGATTGAAGTAGCCCGTTTCAAAACATTTACCTATTCTAAATAATATTTCTTTCCCGAAGAAAAGTAGGTGCAGAGTTCACATGCTTCACTACAATACTATGGGGTTGTAGGTTCGCGTCTCATGGCTATTTATTTCGGATATTTTCGAACTTCTTCTTTATTTCCTTCGACATGATATCCACTTCAGTAAGATCTAAATTGTTCTAAAATTACTGGCTCCCGAAGTTGATCGGATTGCTTCCCAGAATATATTTAAATTTAATACTACATATACCGGTTGTGTCTCATCATCCAACCATTTATTAAATGCTTCGTTTTCTCCGCAAGCTGAGGGTGAGCTATGTCCTGCGGCGTACTTGTGATCACAGCTGTATGGGGAGAATGCACGAGAGAGATAGAGAAAGATAGGTTTCGAGGACGACCCTGAAGAGTGAAGGGAGGGCGAAGTGAGTTCAAGCCGCTCCCCGGAAAAACTCCGCGCGGAGCGTGCGTCCAAAGGGGTGACGGTCGCGCGGATTCCGGGGCCTGCGTACCGCGCGACGCCAGGACCCCCCCCCCCCCCTTCTCCCCTCTTGCGGGAGGTTGACGCACGGAAACAATCAAAGCAGGAACAAGCGGAGAGAGGGAGACGGGTTGATGGATTAGAAGGGGTCCGTGTGGGTGCACAGGGGGTGAAGGCGATGGATGGGGTCCATCTGTGAGTCGGGCGGGAGGGAAGAGGAGAGGAAGATGGCAGTGGACGGGGGTGCGTGAAGCGAGGACGGAAGGCCGAGGAGGTTTCAGGAGGTGAGGTAAGGGAAGAAGGGGTGAGGCCCAAGAGAGGAGGACGCCAACGCGAGACACGGACAAGTGGGGTGGAGGCGCGTGGGCCCGCTACTTGGAGAAATACCAAATAATGATTATGGTGTACCTAAGATAGCATTACTCAAAACACATTTTAATTTAAATATGCTCTTGGACAGTGTTCGGTAATGTTAAAATGGAAAAATAACAAATGCTAATGAATATCTGAGTCAAAGGTGTCAATGTTTTCCCAAATCGTCATGATTTTTCAGCATTTAGTCACCTCGATGCACAGCAAATTTTTAATGATCAGTTCCTGTAAACTGTACACTAATAGCTAACAGTAAACTGAAGCATAGCTGACAATAGTGCGATTTTATTAATTCTTCGCCCCACTCCCATTAAAAGGGACAAATTATTATTCGCCATCGACCTGCACATTCTATGTGGAAATGCCCGAATTAAGTCTGCAAATCGCCTTCCATGTACGAATATGAAAGAATTTATTTTTAAAATTATTTTGCGATTGCCCACGAGAATCAAATCAAAAGACAAATAATAAACCTGGAAATACAAGCAAGGACACCGACTCCGATAAGCCATGTACTACGTCTAAGGGTTAAAACAAATATTTGTACCACAGTGTACAAAAATAGTTTTCTGCGCAAAACATGAATGATTCTTGATTACTTCGTGTGCATATGTGTATCTCTGACTATTGCAAAATAAAGAAGACAAAAATAACCCAGAGTGAAAGAAGCCCAATCAGCGGCTATCTAGAGCATCACCACCATTCGCCACGATTAGTTCACAATCGACCAATCAACTTCACACTTCCAAACACTGGACAGCAATTCACGAAGACCTTAGGCTATGGAAGAGTCACAGTATTCCTAATCGTTTTGTAATTTCTAATTGCTTTGCTTACTTTGCATAATTACATGAAAGTGGACTGAGTCAGGACGATGCCACATGACATTTAAAATCAAGCACTTCAGTTCAGACAAAGGAGATACCAAGCCACTTAAGGTAGTTTCAGCGAGATTTCATTTAAACCACGTCTTAAAAATTCAATGAATTTGGCTTGATGCTAGAGAAAAAAATTTTCTCTTTCAAAAGATACCACAATGTGAAGTTCAACTGCACTACCTTAAAAGGTATTTGCCAAAATTAGATATCATTTTCCATGGGATATGGTACAGCTGCGCGCTCCATAATTTAGCTTATGAGGATGTTCTGCGATGCAAAAACTGTGACGGGAATTTAACAGTGTGTATCTCCTGTGTTTTCTCAATTATTAAAAAATTATTACTCACTGTTACACTAGCAATGGATATATATATATATATATATATATATATATATATATATATATCCATATAAATATATCTATATATATATATATCCGCAAAAGATACTTTCGGTTATATAAGCCCTTTCAGCATACAGCGAGTGAAATACTTAAGTCCTCACACAAGTGTAATTTGCTAATTCCTCATAAGTACAGTCATCAAAACAAAGTATTTTCCTCATAAATATTACTGAAATTGTTCTTACACACGGGTAAATTTAAAATAAAATTCGAATGAGGTCTCTATTAATACTAGAAAAACTAAACACGCTGAGGCTATCTTAATAATGTCAGTTTCGATTCCGAAAACCAACCTGGAATCGAAATGGAAGTAACATGGTGAGCACTTTCTTTTTCTTCTCGTCGTTTCAATTGCAAATCTGAGTGAAGCCCTTCCTCGAAAGATGGCAATGATTCCATGCAATCACAGAGCGACACAGGGAAGAACGTAAGACGCACACTTGCACTGGGCAACTCGCGGGTGACGCCGTGGTGGTAGGTCGGCGAGGGGCAGAGGGCGGGAGAAGAAGAGTTAGTTGGTGGTTGGTGCTGGGGGTGCAGCGTGGGGGGCTCAAGGGGAGGGTTGAAGTGGACGGCGGAGGCAAAGATTGAGAGATAGGCACAGAGGCAAGGACCGAGGGAGTGTATAACAATATACCTATGAGGCGGCGGACCCATGGGATTGAATAATAAAGGAAAAAGTGACGTGAATAACAAAAGGCAGAAATAAAATAAATTTCCACGACGGAGAGGCAGAACAGAGACAGAGTGCGCGAGCAGAGAAAAGGCCTTCCCTTTCGTCCCTCCCCCCCCCCCCCCAGCGCCTCCCCGCCACGTACACACAAACACCCCACCACTCTTTAGACAAAGCCGTATGAAGAATCCTCGGACGGATATCGCAGGCAATCGAAGAGGAGTTGGCGGAGGAGATAGGGACAGGGGGCTCTCTTAAGCGGCCCCGCCATCTCTTCTCCCTCGGCTACTTGTTCGGGGCGCATCAGAAGGCTCGGTTCCGTGTAAAGCGGGAGGGCGTGGAGGTGGGGGAGGCGCGGTGCGGGTGCAGGCGGTGGAAGGAGGAGATGACTACTAGAAGAAGTGGAGGGTGGGGTGTGGGATTCCGCCGAAAGGAGGATGGGAGCCAAAGAGATGCGAACGCGTCTCTCCCTTGAGGGAGTGAGTGGGCGGGGACACGGGGGGAGGGCGGGGGTAGGGGAGCATGGGGGGGGAGAGGGTCGAGCGGTCGAGGCGACATGCGTGGATATACATGCATGAGAGAGGGAAACGGGGAATGGCCATTGTGCTGCAGTCTAAGTAGGGACCCACTACCCGACGCCGCTGCGCCATCCGCCGCGGTGACACGACCACCTTATTCCATTCCCGCTCCGCCTCGCCGTGATTTTGTACGCGCGGAAATGGGGATGGGAAAATAACATTCGAGCACACTCAGCAATTACTAAAGGCTGTGGCAGAAAAGCGTAAAAGGAAGCGTTCATCAGTTTTAATCACAACCCTCCAAGAAGAGGAAAGCGCCCAAGCGCTCACTTCATTACCACTCGCCAGGCACGAAAGGCCACATATTTTCCCTCAAAGCGCTTAAGTTTAATCGATTGCTAAATTTAATTTCTGAAAATATTACTCCATAACTGAAATATATCAAATGTCTCGGAATTACTTTTTATCACCATTGGATATGAGTGGGACGAGTTGCTATAGAGTCGCTGAATGCTCGATCGGAGATATTACTGAACTACCTTGTTTTCCATCACATTCACAAAATTTTCCCTAAGATTCAGAAAAAAAGTGCTTTGGGCTAAACTTTGTGGAACTCCTTCCCAATGAAGAACGACGAAAGATAAAAACAAGTGATTCCACCCTTACAATTAATTTTACACGACCATGGTATCGCCAAAGTACAGCTTTATCAGGAGATAACGAAGGATGGAAAATGATTTATTTAATTGTTTTATTAATAACTCTAATTCAATGCTATTAAATTAAATTGAAGTTTTGATAGAATCCAGACAGATTAAGCCTTAACTCTAGATATATTCTCCGATCCTACGAATAAGGATCGGGGATATCTCCTTATCTTTTTTAATGGATTTAAAACTTTCCCCGAAAATTGCATCATTCCAGTTATGAAAGCAGGCTCCACATCAGCAGTGACAGATTAACACACTTTGGAGCCCCTAGGCAGTACAAGCAACGTAATAATTTCCTACGTTAATAAACGACTCGCAAGAGATGAAAGGGGAAAAAATTCTCAGGGACCCTCCGGGGCCCCCAAAGCCTCGGTACCCATAGGCAACTGTCTACTTTGCCTTAGGCTTGTGCGATGAGTCGATTAATCGAAGTCATCGGCGATGATTTTAGTCATCGCGGTGCGATGACTGTAATCGATGACGATGAATGTCATCGACCATCGATGTCGATGAGTCGATGAAAATCATCGATGCCGATGAGTCGATGCGAATCATCGATGTCGATGAGTTGATGCGAATCATGAGTCGATGAGAACCATCGATGAGGATGATCGATATCCTTATATCACTAATGTTTCTTCTTTTTGTCCATACATTTGAACGCCTTAGATCTAAAATGTATGTATAAAGTATAAGCACCCCAGCTATTGCGCCTTGAGGACGATGGCAGGGCCACAGTGGGAATTTTGGAATTCATGTTTTTCCTCAAGTTTGTAGTAGACGATACAGAAGTAGCGATCACGTTCAATCACAGTTAATACGCAGTAGCAGTGGTAGCATTGTATTCGTTGGTTGCACTGGTGCAGTTGGTAGCAGCGGTAGCAGCCTGAGCTAAATCGGCTAAATTCACCGAATTCACAGTCACAGTGATTTCGATTATTTAGTCACAGGCTGTGATTGCTACTTTTCAGTATCGGTGATTCAATCACAGCGATATATCGCTCATCACTACTGCACAGTTCATCGAGAGTCATCGATCATCGCAATTTATCGATCATCGGCATTAATCGATCATCGGCATTTATCGATCATCGACATTCATCGATCATCATTATTCATCGATCATCGATATTCATCGATAGTCATCGATCATCGTGTACACTCTATACGATGATCGATGACAGCCATCGTCATCGAAACATTTCGATGAAATTTTTTCATCGACAATCGATGACCAAAATCGGTCATCGCACAAGCCTACTTTGCCTTATTGGTTATCCGGCACTGCCCGTCAGCGTTGCTATTAGAGTATCAAAACTGGCGGGTTTGCAGCATGACCGTCCTCCCAGCGCAAGCGGTGGCAATGCAAGACTTGGGTTTCAGTCACTGTACGTCTGTCAGGGCTGAATCGCAGAGCATAGAAGACGATAACGTCTCCAAGAGAGAGGGGTGGGTGAGACCCCCCCCCCTCCCCCTAATCCCCTCATACGACGGTTTAAAGTGATTCGGACCACACCACGAATGGTCGCCAGTCGACCGAAAGAGAACACTTTCCAACACACGATCCAATCAACTCGGAGAACCACTTGCAATTCCGGAGGGACATCCTAAGTAGAAGTAAGGGATAATACATTTGGATTTCCTTTTCGATGGGACGGAATGAGTAAAGAACAGTTTGCGAGGCCGAGCTTCAGACAGACTCAACGGTCTCGAAATTAGTCAAGGAAAGGGCAAGGGCACAAGGAAGAGAGACGAACAGAAAGGCAAAGGCTCGCTGGATTACGTGGTGAGCCACACCCGTGTGGGCACACTACGCGTGGCCCTTTTCGAGCTTAACTATTATAGCCATAGGTAATTACTATAAAAGATCTCGTTAAACACTCGAGAAATCCACAATCGGACTTTGGATGGTTAATTGAAGCCAATTACTTATGGGCGAAATATTAATGTGACCATGACATCCATAATGCATGACTATTAATTACTGAATACCCACCAACTTCAAGCTTATTAAAGATATATTCCATAAAAATTAGCAACAATAATTTAAATATACCCAGCTACGATAGGAAATTTAACTGTCAACCTTTCTCCACATCTAATTGCAATATACACCGCGATTATCACTTCCTAACCTTATACTTGACGCGCTGCAAAAATAGAAAAAAAATGCTTTCTCATTCGCTCGGTGTTCTCCCTCCGCTTGTAGCGAATATACTTACGCTCTTCTTTTTGACGTCACCACCGTCCGATACACTCGAGTCATGAAGGAAGCACAGGACACTTGGATGGCGTGTGTGTGTGTGCGGCGTTCAGAGGACGGAAATGGAGGGGTTGCGATGCTAAGGGTGGGGTGATGGGCGTGGGTGGGTGAGTTTCTCACGAACTGACGGCAGAGGAAGAGGTGGACTGCGGGAGGAGGGATTCGAAGCGGGGGGAGAGACGGCAGTTTTTCGGAATCGGCTGAGGGGGGGCGACGCACGAGGAATAGGGAAGTATGGGCCCCGCGCGTGAGCGAGTGTGGGAGCCCTGAGGGCCACGTGCTTGGCATGGGAAGGCGTGCTTCGCTTCGCGTGGGATGCGTGCGTCTGGGGGAGGGAGGGGGGTCACCTTACCCGTTACTACTATGCTGAGTTCATTTCCGACCCTGATACCTTTTAACTCACTTGTATTCCGATAAATGGCCACACCCACATTCAAATCCTTTCCCCTTTTCCACACCTCACTATCACTCATCTGTCAAACGACCGACGAGCATATTACAGATTGAGTGCTTTTTGATTCCTATCACCATGCTGGGATCTCAGATGACACCACGATAGTACTTACGTAGCTTTTAAGGTTAGCAGCATAGCGCAAAAAGTTAATAAACTGTTTCTGTTCCTAATTAGCTGATGAAAATGCAATCTTTTCAAACTGGATTAAAAGTAACAAACATTTTAAATAAATCTGTCGCTAAAATATTACTATTACTCTTCAACTACCTTGGTTTTCTTTGGAATACAAATATTTTCAAGTCCGTCCACCATTCAATAAATTATGCAAAATTTTCAATTTTGTGGTTAATTTACAATATGCTCCGGCCTAAGTGATCAATGGAAAGTAAAATTTTCAAAATAAGTAAAACATTGATTAAAAGGAAAAAACGCAACGGGAATCCCGGAAGTAAATGAAGATATTTCAGAGACTTCAGAGGAAGTCTTCAGAGTAAAATACTGAGAATTTAATTTTTCAAAATAGGGGTCAAATCGGAGAACAAGGGGACGGAGCGCGAACCACCGATCGGCAGAAAGGCCGCTTCGAGATTGAGTCCCGACCCCTCCCATGACCACCCATGTACTGTCTCGGTGGTCATGCCCCGCCCCGCGCGCCCCCCGTGCTTGAAAGAAAAACGCGAGAATGAGAGCAACGTAATTGACTCTGCGTTTGACGACGCATCGGGCGAGTTAACTGTCTCCCCGTGATTCGGCAGAAACGGAAAATGTCGGCGAGGGAGCGTTTGACTCTCGCGTCGACCCATCGACACCTCGATGTGGAGAAGGACTGAGTTCTTCTCAAGGCGTCCCACGTCCTCCCAAACCGATCGCGATGAAAGAACCGAATGAATTGCCACAGACGGTTTGACGAGCGAAATTCTCTCTCCACACGAAGGAGGAGTCCTGCTCGATGGTTCCAAGCTCAACTAGGTAGATATTCATTCTCCTGGAATAAAAGAGCAAAGTCTTTCTTTAAAAAAATCATTGTTTAAGTACAAATGTACAGACCCATAAAGTAGAGCTGGGCATATTGCTCTCTTATATAACTACATTTCCCTTGACTTCATCGCATAGAATCCCGGTTAGCGATCTCCACTTCTGCCATCCAGTTACAGAAATGAAGATGTTACGATGGTACGGGGGTGTGACCCTTTAAGACAAAGTTAGAAACGAGCATATACGAGGAACGTTAAAGGTGGCTAACATAACTGAAAAAATTAGAGAAAATCGTCTGCGTTGGTACGGGCATGTCATATGGCGTAACGAGGAACATATGACAATAATATATGATTTTAGGCTTTCCCGGCGAATGATGCTGATGACTTGTTCTCGGGTTTCCCACCGCGTTAGGCTTTCCATGATTTCCTAGGCGGTCAAGGAAAGCCTAACCCGGTGGGAAACCCGAGAACAAGTCATCATATGACAAGGAAGGTTATGAACATAGAACATCCCAAAAGAGGTCCAGGCCGCCCACTGACGGCCTGGATCGGGACCATTACTATATATATGAAGACAATGGACATACAACCTGAAATGACGCAGCAACGCATAGAGTGGCGACGAAGGACCAGGAGGGCCGACCCCAAAAGACATGGGAAAGAGGCACGGAAGAAGAAGAAGAAATGTTCCAACGCTTCTGCGTCATCATATAATACTAGCATGGAAGACGACGAGGAAGCGTTGAAACTATTTGTACTAAAAGAGTAAACATTTTGGTGGAAAGACGCACGCTGCTCCTGCTGCACGAGAAGGACTCCTGAGTCGATTAGCACATTCCATTGGCTCGAACTAATATTTTCGTCTAATTACAAAATTTTTGCCTTTAGTTAACTTCATGCATTCTCTTCTTTTCACAATTTTTATGTTTGAACAGTGAGTGCGGTGAGTTTGTTCTCATCCAAGCTTTGAGAGGTGGTGTCGGATTCTAATGCAAGAGCTCAATTACTTCAGCATTCCCAGCAAATACAAGCTCTGATACCCCACGCATCATTCCCACATTGCTTCCGTCCTATCCGTGACACCAATTACATCAATGCATCACAGTGACCTCGAACGCACCCATGCGATGAAATTTTGTTCTTTGAAAGATTACCAACAAAAAAGAGAGGGCACCATTCTTCCCCGCGCGAAAAATTACAAACACTCCTTTAATCAACATCGCCATCATGGGTATTCGACCAAATGAATGGCAGGCCTATGGACCGTACTGCCCATCATTTATCTATCCAGGGGGAGAAAAAAATAAAATTTCAGTTTCCCAATATTATATACCATTTAAACTCTTCGTAGTATTTCTCGCCTACCTGTACCCACGCCCAAAATTGCCACTCTTCTCCTCCCTCTCCCATGCTCGCCCGTCTCCTCTCCTATGCCCCGTCATCAGGACTCCATCCCTCTCAACACACGTCCTCCAGCCAATTTTTCCGGCTCTTTGTAATTCATTCAATCGGCTCCTTTCCTCTATTACCACATCTTACACATCCTCACCTGGGGCCTTATTCAGTAAGGACTCGACACGGTCATACCTCGGAAAATCCGTGGATTTGACGTCACAGCCTCCGACAAATCTCAACTTTTGAATGGCCCTATTTGAAATTTTACAGGCTGTGACGTCAAAATTTCGTCATTTTCGAGGCTCGGAAATTCCGAGAACACACAGAATAGGCGCCCTGATTACCTTTATAACCAGCTCACTCTTTCCGTCCGGAAGATGAGCGTCGACGAGATGAGAGATATAGAGTAGAGCGATATAGAGTAAGGATGCGAGAGTAAGAGATCTGAGTAATATAGCAAAATGTATTGAGCCAGCTTAAAGAACATTACATAGTGTAGAATTCAGAAAGCAAACTGATACACAGAGCTTACACTCACTTTTTGATACAGAAAAGTGATAATGTGAGCGATTTTTGCCAAAAAAGTGAGGGGAAAATGTTAAACAAGTGCTAAAAGAGTAAAAAGGAGAGGGCAATTATTACAAAGTGAGAAAATAATGATAAAATTGGTGATATTTAGCTCATGTTAGACTCCTGGCAATGACTGTAACCCTACATTTTTCAATATTATAAGCTGGATTTCGCATTTAAAGCAGTAGCAACCGGGATAAAAATTACAATAAAAGGAATTGGACAATGAACAACTGTATTTCGGATTCTAGAAAGCATAAAAAGTAAACGAAAAATAAATAAATCTCGACTTAAGATGAACGGTACAAAATAGATAAGAATGAGGTAAATAATGTACCGTACATTAAGAGATCAAATGTAAAAAGCAATTATTACAAATAATAATAATTTTAGTCTAGGCAAGGTCCACCTGTGCCTCTGGATCATCATCCCGGCGCTTTATATGACTCATAAAAAGCTGCTCTAGTAGAAACGATGTCCTCTTTTCTACTGTCATTTTCAAAGGCTCCATTTTCTTCAGAAAGTCATCTGCCCATAGCTGTAGAGTTTGTGCCCCCCCCCCCCCCCCAACATACTTGGGGCGATCATGACTTTTGTCACATCTTTTTCGGCAATAGCCTCCTCCAGCTTCTTTTTTTCCTTAGTTCACTAGTTGACCACAAGCCTTGCACTTCTCGATCTCCTTCTTACTTGTCGCATGCAGGTCATCCTGAAGCTTGCCCAACGCCTGTCGTTCCTTAAACTGGGTGGCCCCTCGCCTCTCCCTCGCCAGGCGAGCGTCCTCCTCTTCTTGCAATCTCTTCAGCTCGTCGTCTTATAGTTTCCTCTGAGGCTCCAGGTACTCTTCATACTCGCTGCATGCTTGAGTAGCTGTGACGTCATGGGCACATGTTCAGTGAAACCATTGTAGTCTCGAAGGCCATCCCTGATGTTGAGCCTGGCATTAAGAGTACACTCCAGCATAGCCATCCTGTCAGCAGGGAGCTGATTTCTGGAAAGAGAAAATCCTCGCTCGTCATCAGAAGGGTTTCCAGCTTCAACAATCTCCACACGCCTCGAAGGCCATCTTCGACCACTTCCATCGACATCTGCAAGATCTTGTAAACGGATACAATGTTCTGCGGGGAGCTTTTCTTGATGTTTGGAGGTTTAAGACATTTCAGGTGACGAGCCTCTCTTCCCTTCGCCAGGACTGATTTCTGGAGGTGGCTCACAGCCACCTGATAATGTTTAAAAGCTTCTTGATAAAACAAAAATCTGGAGAGGCGAGCATTCCTGTTTGACAAGAAGCCGATCAGCATCCTTATCAATGTCAATTTTGCTCATT
Source organism: Pyrrhosoma nymphula (assembly GCA_963573305.1). Classification (NCBI taxonomy): domain Eukaryota; kingdom Metazoa; phylum Arthropoda; class Insecta; order Odonata; family Coenagrionidae; genus Pyrrhosoma; species Pyrrhosoma nymphula. Next base: position 17,532,497 of record OY754336.1, read on the forward strand.
TCCATAATATAGTTGGTATGGAGAAAGAAGGCTTCTTTCATGCATTCTTGCTTACTTTTGAGCAGGTCTGGCTTGCAGAACTGACTTAGCAATACGAAATATAGACTCTCAACTTCTTCATCCAAAACATGGATCATACGCTGATCATGTTGAATAAGTTTTGCAAATCTTTCAAATATTTTAGCATTATACAGGACAAAGGCTATCTCTGCAGGGAAGATTTTATACTAAAGGGCGTTGCCAATAGCCTTATATCACTTGGATACAAGGAGCTTTTCAACATCATTGCCTTTCTGACAGGGTAACACTTTAAGAGCAATTGCCGGCTCTCAAACACAATTTTCTTAGTCTCTCTGCTGCTGGGGACAGGGTGAACCACCGGGAAACAGCATGCTTAAGAAACTCATGCATAGGCACTTTCTTCTCTGCTATAGATTTTTCAAATACCTCAAAATGACCTGGATAGTCTAGAATGTCATATACAAGAATAATAATGTCAGATACCTCCATTCCAAATATTTCAAGCCCTTTCTGAAATGATGTATGGAGGATGTGCAGGTTGAAGAAATCAATCTCAAGAAGTCTTCTGTCAAAATCAGATTTGAGTTTCGGAGAAAAAAGCCTAACAAAGGCTTTGTTTACATTGGGGCCGTAGCAAGAGACCATGAGCATTTTCCCAAAGTACACAGAACAGAATGCAGAACAAATTAACTGAAACAATATTTCAGCAGTGGCCCTGCCAGTGAATGAAGTCTGTAAGTGACGAAAAATTACCCTTTTTCTTTTCAGAGTAGAACTTGATGCCAACCGCAGTTCCTTAAAGCATTTCTCGTTAGTTGTCTCGCCATAACAAATACTAAAGCCAACAGCATTTTGAGCATCTTCTAGCATTAGATCCCAGAAGTAAGGGCCGAGGGCTTCAGTCCACAAATAAGCCACCTTTGTCCTTCCTAAAAACATCCCCTTCTGTACGCGACCTTCCCTTAACATTCCTGTGAAGGTGTACACGATGCCGTCACAGGATGCAGCTGAGAAGCTAGACTGGACACACTTAATTGCTCAAATTAGTTATCAAATTGCGCAAAGGCGAATGGCTTCCGCGGAAAGGATGGATTTTGTTGCAGGATAGGCTCCTATTTGCCAGAAATGTGAGCCTTTTTTTCAAAATAGTGAAAAAAGTGACCCGGTTTTCGAATAAGTGAGTAAAAGTGAGAAAAGTGAATCAGTGGAAGCCCTGCTGATACACCAACCATAATTTTTCTTCCGGGAATTCTTTACAAAATAATAAAAACAACTTTCCGCGGTCAGGGAACTCGTCTTCGCCGGGAACATCACCGCGGTCCAGGATTGTCGATGCACCAATCACAGATTTGGTAGCACATATACGACGATGGAAAGAGAAGATACATTTTGGTCTCAGAGATACTTAAGCACTAAGGAGGGCCGAAATACGTTTCGCGACGAGACAAGGTGTAGCTGACGGCGGGTTTATACTTACCAAGCGAGTCGCTACTCTCTCAAAGGCCGCATCAAATTTCCGTCCGCACTGCATCCACACATCGATGAGAAATCACTCTTCCACCAATAAGCATAGGAAGCAAATTACTTCATTTGTTTCAGAATAAAATGCGACAAAATTGAACAAACTTCAGCTAATGCAACAAAATTAAACATTTATAAACTTTCATGAATTTCCGTGGTTCTCCCATTAATTTCCTCAACTTCTCTGAGTTCCACTAATATTCTAGATTCTCCAGCACCTCCAAAAACCACACATTAAGAAAAATACAGGCTCTAAGATCTGTTTGATATTTTGAGTCTTCAATTTTTACTTAATAGACTTGATCGTTTCATACGAGAGTTTGAGAAATAAGTACATATTTGAATGTTCTAAGAAGCACCCTCTTGTAATTCCATTGAGGTTAAATTCTTCATTCCTTGAACAACTACTTCCTTGAAGATCAGACATTAATCAGGAAGAAGCCCGAAAAGTTAAAAAAAAAACTGTGCAACGAAAGTCAAAAATCACCACAGAATAAATACAAATTTTGACAAGCTTATTTTAAAGCAATCCTGCCATGACGACAAAATATGCTGGAAGGATGGTTGCCTACTTTCAAGGAGCGCATGAGCCTTAATGTTAGTAAGATCTGGCCTTCCCCGTATTTCTCCGAATCGACCGTAATCTTGAGAGCACGGACTCTGTTACGGAGTAATTTTCGACTCATTTTTTTCGACTTCTGTAAATTCCGACTTCCGTAAATTTCGACTTAAGTTAATTTCGACTTACGCCGTTAGTGTCGGAACGCATCTACTACGTAACTCGGGGACTTCCTGTACCTATGTACGCATGGTGAAAATTATGCACTCCTTCCAGGGATAAGTTTCATAGGTGACATTGATAGGTGGCATAATGGCTCCATTTATAAGCAAGGCAGTAAAAATAACGAGCAACGGATTTACAACTGAAATAAGGTCGATAACAGGGCGGTAAGATATCACAGCGAACTGTAAATTATTTCGGTAAAGTAAACTAGCTATAACATTTTTCATTGGACACGAGTCAAGCCCAACCCCGTAGCTTAGTGTATCAAAAGAGCCCACAGTTCCAAGAGCTTAGTGTCAAGCCACTCGTTCCAAGAAAATTATCACAAGAGCCATACTTAAGAGAGTAAAAAAAGCATTAAAAAAAGCCCGGACAATTGGTTTTCTCGAGCTGACCAGTATGGACGAAAAGCCCTCATTACGAAAACTCAAAACCGGACCAATGGCTATCCATTAATTGTATTTTTTTTCGGGACGAATTCTTGTCTCCGTCGCGGCAATTAAAAAAATCACGATACAAATCTTGCTCTCGGGACTACCGTACAGAACTCCACCCGCGACAGAAGTGGAGGAGAAGAAGGAGAGATATCCCCCGTGGCTGGAAACCATCATTCTTCTAATCCCTCCTCACTCTGTCACATGGACCGCGGAAAGCAAGGAAGAATAAGAAGAAGAAGAAGAGACGCTCTTCAAACTTCTCGTCTCCTTATACCTTCTTCTCCCATCCCCGCTCACACCGGAATGTCCCCTCCTCTTCCTACGGCGGAGTGGGAGGGGACGAGAGGCGGTGGGGGCGGGGAGGGAGGGTCACCTTGGTGCTACCGTTCTCCCGAACCGCACACGGGGGGAAGGGATTTTGTTCATATGTGGGAATGTGCGTGGGGTGTGTGGCAGGGGGTGAGAGGGGACGACGGCCATGTTGGTCTCGCGAGGTGGGGAGAGGTGGAGTGGGGGAGCGTATGGTTTCAAGGGGGAAGGGGGTGGGGGGCAGGGTGGGGAGGAGGAGGAGGAGGTGGAGGAGGTAGGGGCGGCAAAGGTAAGCAAGCAGACGGTGGTGGCTGGGGCGGAATTAATCGTTCGCCTGGAAGTCCCGAAAAAGAAAACGACGGACGGCGAGAGGAAGAAAAGTTCGGACCGAAACGAATAACGAGTGGAATAGAGGCGGGGAGGGAGAGGTTGCTGGGAGGTGGAGAGAGGAAGGAAGGAAGAGGAGAGGAGAGGGACAAATTTATATACTCTCCTCATGCGGAGAGAGGCAGAAGGGGGAGGGTGGGGGGGAGGGGTTGGGCGGAGGCACGCATGCAGAGGGGATGTGGAGAGCCTTCCTCTCGGCGTTATGGCGACGGGAACGGATTTTTTGGCTGGACCGTTTTTCACGCGGTGGCATCCGGGGAGGGGGAGGAAGGGACTGAAGGGAGGGGTTAGAATATAAATAAACAGAGGGGTCCGCCCGACCCCTTCCCCCCCCCCCCCCCAACTAAACTCTCCGGAGAGACAATCCCAGGAGAAGAGGATGGGAAAGGGGAAGAGGATGGGAAAGGGGAAGAGGCCATTGGTGTGTCAGGCGGAGGAACGAAGGACGAGAGACAAAAGAGTTGGGAGGGATGAAGAGGCCGAGGGAGGGCCGATAGAAACGAAGACAAAGGGGGGAAAGGAACAGTGATAAAATAAGAAGAGGAAGATAAAGCACAGGAGAGGATAGAATGAAAGAGAGAGAGGGACAGAAGCGCTATCGTCCCGCTTATAAAGGCACGGAATTCACGCGCTGGCGGGATTTTGGAGAGAGGAAAGAAGTTGGTCATTTGGGGAGGCAACCAACAACAGAGGTCATTTGTGCCATTAAGATCGGTAGAAAGGGTGGAGAGAAACATGTCGTCAGCGTTTGCACACACTACAACGATAGGTGTCAAGAGGTTATTTACCTGCCCTACTTTACGTCCCATACGTCGGACGGAATTCTGCACTAGAAGTGCTAACCACTCGGCACATTGGAGGGGACCGGGATTGCAATGATAAATACCCGCCACTGCCGGGATTCGATCACGTGCCCTCGGGCTGGGTAGGCAGTACTGAAGCCACCATACCAGTACAACCACCCCCTTTCCCTTCGGCATCGAACGAGAGACAAATAGAGCGGACCATGGGCGCATTTACGGGGGGGGACGAACGGGACCGGACCCTCTTGTTAAGGAGCAACTTTGGACCCTCTTGGAGTTTTTAGTAAAATAACTCTTTGGACTTGTTAAGGACCCTCTTGTTAAGAAGCAACTTTGTTAAGGAATACAATAACATTATTATGCATTTAATGCTTCCGACTGTTTTTGCGAGTTCAAACCAATTCATAAAAAAACAATAGTAGCTTATTCTTCTTCACGCCGTGAATCGTGATGCGGGAGGCGGATCCAAGATCAGTCTCCGCTTTCGACATGAATCTTCTTCCAATTCGGTACGGATCGGGGGTACCTATGGCGACATTATCATTACACCAAATATTTATTTAACACACGGAAAGTATATGAGTTATCCGAATGGACCATATGCCATTCAAATATCGAGACGGTTGAAAGAGTAAAATTATCATCTTGGAATTGATTGCATCTTAAGATGGCTGCCAACTATTCTGCCAGAAACAAGTTCGCGGCTGGGTTCATCTGAAAACGTTAACATCCTTTAAAGGGATAAAACGACGTAGCAAGCTGACATTAAAAACGTTTGAAAAATGGGTATTTCAGGGAAAATATTCCAAAAACGAGATAATAAATGCCCACTGAAAGAGGTTACAGGATATTGGAGCATCAAATTCTGAATATGTATACTTTTAGCCAATACTGTCATCTACGGAACGTTCCAGAAAATATCGGGAGCGATAGAATGTGTGCGCATTTAGCTTGCGTGTGAGTGCTACAAGTGTGCAGGCGAAAAAAGTCGACGGCTCTTTCATTTATTCACTTCAATTCCTCATTCCTCAGTCTCGAGAGATGTTCCACGCAATAAACACTTAGGGTAGGGTAACGGACACTACCACTAATTTATTTTATTTCAGTCGTCTACAAATTACTTCATATCATTGTGAAGGCCGTGTCACACTAAGGGTTGCGGCGGCTGTTACGGTTACGGTGGCGGTTGCAGGTTGGCCGATCACACTGCCTGTTCGCGTAAGAAGTGAGCGGGCGGATGTCTACTGCTGTCGTCTGCTTATTTCCTATATTCATCTAGTTGTAGGCGATTAATTCGGGGCTTTTACAACATGCATTGCATAAGCGCAGGCAACGAATCGCATGTACATGTGCATTAACATACAACAATGATTTGCCGCTATGCACCAGTAGCTGGACATAAACATTTGATAACCAAAACAACGTAGTCACGTGATGAACCTGACGCATGCCATTGACTACGGTTGCAGCCGCGCGGTTGAAAAATAGACCCGGGTCTATTCTCACGGTTGCGACCCGTGGGCTTGGCTGCTGAGCGATGATTGGTCGAGAGCCAACCTGACACCCCAACTCGCAACCGGAACAGCCACCGCAACCCGTTGTGTGATACGGCCTTTACACAGCCACCTGAAGACGTCACCACATCAACTACATTAGCCTTCCACAGAAGCGAGTGGAGAAGTGGTAGGCGGTGGATTATGCTCGGCCCATTGTGGCGAGTCAAGCTTGTCTCGATCTAGTGTGGCAAGTCAAAACGGCAAGTGAGACGGCCAAAGCGGCGAGGCTGCCGCATCGAACCCTACGCGATGTTTTCAGCACTATATAAGATCGGCGGAGAAGCCACCGGACCAGAGTCGACAATCGCCACGCCTGAGTGTAACTCGTGTATTGTAATATAATCATATAATTGGAGCCGTTCGCATTACTTCCAACTTACCCGTCAGCGACCTACAATTGGTGACCCCGACGTGATGCCGGACCCTGGGACTGCTATCGGAGCCGAATCACCCGCCACAGGTAGTATGCTGGACCGAGTCACCGTTCGTGTCCGACCCTTTTGGCCGGAGAAACCAGCTCTGTGGTTCGCACAGTTGGAGGGACAATTCCGACTGCGCGGGATCACGCAAGACGACACGAAGTTCTGGATTCGTCGTCTCACAGCTAGAGAACAGGTATGCCTTGGAAGTGGAGGACATCATTACCGAGCCACCCACCGAGGGAAAGTACGATAGGATAAAATCCGAACTCATTCGGAGACTTTCGGCCTCGCAAGAGCAGCGAATCCGGCAATTATTAGAGCGCGAGGAGATGGGGGACCGGACACCTTCACAATTTTTGATACAACTGTGGACCACGGCCCGCCCTGCAGTGCCAAATGCTTTTTTGAAGCCGCTGTGGTTAGGTGCTTACCAGCGTCCATGCAAGCAATCCTGGCAACCCAAGGTGACGATGACCTTGAAAAGATAGCTCTGTTGGCAGAAAATGTGTATGAAGTCACCCCTAAGCACCATACGAGAACGTCTGCAGTGACGCTCGAGAAGAAAATTGACGACCTGGCGAAGCAGGTGGCAGCCCTGAAGAGCGGCACCCGGAAGCCCGGCCGGCGGAGAACGCGTTATCTTTCGCGAAAACGTGGTCCGGACGAGAGGACCAAGGGCCTCTGTTGGTATTACTGGCGTTTCGGTTCGAAAGCTAGGAAATGCTCATCTCCTTGTTCGCATTCTCAGGAAAACGACCAGGGCCCTCGTTCATAGCGGCTAGCGAGCATAGCCCATGTCAAAGCCGCCTTTTCATGACCAACGCAAGAACGAAGGATCAGTTCTTGATAGATACAGGGGCCGATCTCTGCGTCTATCCGCGGAGACGCATTAAGGGCCCCCGTTTTAAGGCTTCATACGAGGTAAGTGCTGCCAATGGTTCACCGATCGCAACTTACGCTTTCGTGACGCTCAACTTAGATTTCGGCCTGAGGCGAGTTTTTGTGTGGAATTTTGTCACTGCAGACGTCGACAGGCCTATTATCGGAGCAGACTTCTTAAGTTTTTACGGTCTAATAGTCGACATTCAAAATAGGCGACTTTTGGATGGCATTACCTCTCTTTCTACTCCCGGTCGCCCGGCACACGATGGGAGTTTTCTCGACGCCTATGCATACTACGGAGCATTATATTAGGACAACGCCAGGCCCATCTGTATGTTCCACTCCGAGACGACTGGCACCCGACCGGTTGAAAGCAGCAATAAAGGAGTTTGATGCAATGATGAAAATGGGAGTCACACGTCCATCGCAAAGCAACTGGAGTTCACCCTTGCATATGGTCCCAAAGAGAGGGGTGGAATGGCGACCGTATGGAGATTATAGAGCCCTCAACGCGAGGACAATCCCGGACCGCTACCCAGTTCCGCACAAAGAGGACGTTGCTAACGCCCTCTTCGGGAAGTCAATTTTTTCGAAAATTCAGGAGTCGACAATCGCAATGTAATTCGCAATCTGTGTGAATGAATGTGCGTGGTGCGTACTTGATTCGACTCCTGCGGTGCTGTGCGCAACCTCGGCGACGATGAAGGAGGGACAACACTTCGATAGTGTAGATTCTTGCCCTTTATATATTTAATTCCACAATTCCTGAGAGATGAAAAATCCACCCAGGCGGGATTCAAACCCGCGACCCTCTGATTAGCAGGCGAGGACTTAACCCCGTCGCCACCGGGGACGACCTAAGTGTCGGGATGTAATAATCGCGCTTAGGCTTGAAATCAATAAGACACTTAATTCAAATCAAATCATTGAAAGAATAAACAATATATCAAAAATAGCCAAGGAGGACATTCCGAAGTCCAGAGAGGGAGAGAAGCTGAGGGTGATGCCATGGATGGATAGATCGACAACCAAACTGACCATTATGCATCAACAGGCTGTCGACTACAGGACGAGTGACCATTATCGTCTCTCTCGGTACTATTTTATAATAGGGAAGCCGAAACTAGGATGCTTTCGGCAATTCGACAAGGATGGGAGGCCAATGAACAGGATGGTTGGAGAAAGCAAAAGAGGAAGGTCATTCTCCCGGGGCATAGCTTACCTTACCCGTCTATGATGATCTTAACTCACAAACGGAACAGACACACGAGTGACAAATACTGGGAAACAAGCATTTCCATATTAAGTATAGAAATACATATTGAAGAAAACTAGCACACCAATATCTGCATCGAGTTAGAGGTCGCGCACCTTGGTGCCGCCGGGAGGCTGGGCTGAGTTACAGAGATCCGGGTCCCCATCCCCGGGAAAGAGTTAGTTTTTCAAAAGCGGAACAAAGGGCATAAATTAAAACACAATCGTCAGCACGTGCATGATCGGGCACTTCCAAAAGAGGGCGTGGGTTCTCTCTCCCCTCGGGTGGCATATTAAGGAGGGGAAGAGGACGCTCTCTGCCCAGCGCGTCGGCGTAATTAAAAATTAAACGCTGCAGGGGCCAGTGATAAAGAGAAAGGAGCGGGGCGATGTCTCGGGCGCTATAAAACGCTCATTTGTCAGTCGAAAAGGGCCTCCTCGTTAGCGACGCCGCCGAGGGAGGGCCCAAGCGAAGGTAAGGTGGCTCTGACACGGCGGAAAGGGACACGGGGAACAACCAGTGGCGTACGCGACTACGCAGGAGCGTTTTTTTCAATATCTTCAAACCGAGTCGCCCAGGGGGGAGAAAGTATTGTAGACCAAACAACAGAAAGACGAATTAATTCTACGCAGGGAGGGTAAATTGAAAAGGATACCAACGGAGGGTTGTGGGGGGAATGTGGAAGACACCACCACCCCCCACCCCGCCGCTACTCCCTCCTTCTTATTACCCCCCCCCCCACCTCGGGTTACCGTGTGTGGCATCTCATAGAACGCGCCACCAGTGGCGTATGCGTCACCAAGCCGCGGCGCCCCCACACGTCGCCGTGAGCAATTAGCATACGCATTTGCCGGACATCATTTTTCACCTTTTCATAAGGGGCGGGGGGCGGGATGATTCCCTCCCCATCTCTCCTTCCGCCGCGTCGTCATCTCACCCCGACCACTCTTTAAAGATTTCGGGACACGCCACCGCGCACATCGCCATCCATCATGCTCACGGAAGATCTTCCTCCACGCGGAGGCGGCAGGGAAGGATCTCCAGAGACAAAGGGAGGGGTGCTTGGAGAGAGGGATGGGACGCCTCTTCGTCTTCCAGTCAGTGGAGCCTCGGCCATTGGCTGGGAGTGCACACGCATGGGACGATAAATTTAAAGCCCGTTTCACACGACACTTGACCCAGCACACGACCAGGTATGCCAGCCATTACGTGAAACCGTTGTATTCAATGGCGATTAGGAAGTTGATCAAAGAAGCAATCGAAACATTTTATAGTGAGCGCACTCTTGCATGGCTACTATAGCTGTCATGGTTCCGCGTTCGGAATACGACTTCCATCGAATATGTCGAAGATGATGATAAAAAATCTTTCTTAGTCCGGTAAGACATACTACAACTGAAAATAAATTAAAAACGAACGAAAATAATTGGAATCGAAACGAATAAATATTGCCACTACAGGGAATCAATCCTGCGACCTCCGCTGCACGGGACGAAAGCTCTAAGCACTACACCAGTGTACACGGTTACAGTAAATGAGTTCTCTTGAGTTTGTATTTGCTATGCTAAAAATAAGGAATGAAAAATAATATATAACAGCAAAACTAGACCTCATTAAACCAAACCACGACGTATTCCCAGCAGCATTTGACATTCCGAACAACATAAAAAATATGGCATTCAAAAAGGCGTAGCAACGTACGCAGTCTCTCCTTGTGAGTGCGGAGTCTAGTACTAGCGAGGAAGCGTTATTTTCACTCATATCATAGCGCATGTCTACTGTAATTTTAAATTAACCTATCTATGGCATCTGGTGACCAAAGCCAAGGTATCAGGATATTTTAACATGTTGTTGATTTCACCTCCAGGAACTCAAAGATAGCCACATGGAGGTATTTGAGGTGCTTATTCAATAAAAGTCAAGCTCGCACCATCGTGTTGACTTTAAATGCCAAAGGGCACCTGTCGACCGCCACTAAAAGCAACTCGGAGGAAGTAGCAAACATCTCAATAATGAAATCAAGTAGCTCAATATGTATGATAGAAACTATACCAGCTTGCTAGCTCTGTATCATACGATACTGGAAAGATATCATTCAAGAGAGAATCCTCGGACCTGAGAATCCGGTGATACCGGCTTAAACGCGATAAGGTTGTTCGAGCGACATTTTTTTCATCATAATTGAGACTGCCATTGAATTTTATTTTAAAAATGTTAACCAATCGTAAAAAGCATAAAGTAAACATGTAGATAAAGTAATAGTAATGACGCAGAAATTTTGTTTTTCTGTCAGAACTTCTCAGTAACTAACTAAATAAACTTATTTGACGCCTTAACGTATTTATTTCATGCTGCATGCCTCAGCCAAAGAATTTCTGACGCGATCTACGAATCAGAACATTTCTAATTTTTTAAATAATGTTTCTTTGAAGCGCACAGCCGCACCAAAGCCCACTGAAAACGGCTTCTTTTTAAAGCAAAAATTTAGGAACGCAATGCGATTAGTCGCTGATAATTTCATATCAATAGATAAAAGATATTTTTCTTTGTGATGAGGCCAAATTCATTTAATTTCATGAGCAGTAATACTTCGCTTGAACAACGTTAAAGTCTCATCCACTAGCAAGATGACATATTTAATTTTCGGAAAGTAGAAGTCAGGTCAGGTAGAAGTCAGCCTTCAAAGGTCGACGGCGGAGACTGGCGGCGATGCCGATCGCCGATGACGGAATATCTACCCCTTCACAGCTCGGCGGCCAGAAAACAAATGAAAGGTGTTAGGCGTCACAATAACATTGGCACTGCAGTACTTGCATGTCATCGGAAAAAGCAAACTTATTTGATTTTGAGTTCAATTGCCGTGATCAAATGAATTAATAGGTTATAAAATAACTTTTCAATTATTTCATTAAGCAAATTTGATGGCAATAGTTACACTTTAACCAAATATGTTTAGCAAACATGCAAAGTCTCTATCGCTTTCATAATGTAATTGAAATAAACTGAAATAAAAGTCTCGAGACTGGATTCCAGCATTATATAGTGCTGAAAGCGTAGTATTTGCGCGTATAAAATAATTCGGTTTGTATTAAATATGCCAAACAAGGAAATATTGACATTAATACATGAACGGTTCCACTTTTTGAACATGCAGTAAACGATATCCAAGACAAGAGATTTTCCACTCCGTAATTGTGACATCAATATTGGATAACTATGGTTAAAATAAATATTTGTTCAATTGCCGGTTGAAGCCCTTTTCAGGTTAACGCTAGTAAATAGCGTCGCAATAATTTAAGGGAAGATTATTTTCGTTGAATACAAGAGCAGTTTTTCTCACATAAAAATAAATTAAACTCTATACAACTAAGATATACTGTAGAAATAATAAGTATCGATAAAAAGAAGCTTTTACGAAAACAGAAGGTCTCACTAGCCACCGAAGAGGGTTTCACTTTTGAAAGGCAGCGGTCTTTCCCGCGGCCGCCGCCGGATTTTTCAGTCGGGGTGAAAATTTCGCGGTCAGTCAGCGCTAGTCAGCGGAACTGAGTGGCCTGACGTCATGATTTCTAAAGACGTGTTGTCATTGGCTGAGTTCCGCCACTTTGCCGCCGCCGCCGACCTATGAATTCCCCTTCACACGTAGATTATCACGGAAATCACCGCAATTTTCTCCCTTCACGTTCGAGAACTGGACTGAGGGAGGGCGAGAGAACGGAGAAGATAGTTTGTCTCCACGCATAAAGCTGATTGAAATTACTCTAAACAATGTCAACACAAGCGCAGAGCCAGTTTCAAATGCCGCAGTTTCCCGCGCAGAAACTGAGTTACATTACAACCACGATTACCTATTTACACCACGGATGTTTTACACAAGATTTACCACCATAGTCGCCAAAAAAACAAAAGATTCTGGAGTAACATTCTGTCTCTAAAAAATACACGAGGAAAAATAATGTGAACTTGTTCGACATGCATTCTCTCTCATGCACTACATTGACCACTTGGTCTTTCAACACTTGGATTGCCACTGACTGTCGACGCCATTGAGGAGAACTGAAAACACGTAACAATGCTGCGAACGGACCCGAATCGCCATTAAATATATATCCCATAACGTGAGTTGCACTAAAGATTGATTCAAAAGCCACTAGGATCAGGGTTGGTGACACAGTTTTAGAAATACTACTTGTTAATTGATGTGTATAGAGTTTTTCATTTAATGCGTTCGGGTACATGATACATGACTAGACTGCGAAGTAAATATCCCTGCATGGACAAAATGGTAAATTGAAAAGTAAATACATATTCGGTGTAACATTTAGCAAGAAGCGCCATATTTTAGGAATAGGAAATCCAAACAAGGATAAAATCAAAATAGAGCTGATTACTAAAGCAGGAATAATTATTTTCTCAGACTGTATCCATTCGTGATATTTCAACGAATTAATTTGTATGTGTAATAAAATAAGAAATCTATGGGATATTAACTACCCGGATTAAAAAAGAAACAAATTTCAAATGCGCTTAGATTTGGAGAGGCATGTATTTCTTCGGTATTCACAATCTGAACTTCAAATGCATTAGAAGAGTTAGGGGGAAAAATAACTAGCACGAGTATTCATGTGAAGCCATGACGGAAATGATCCCGCAAAAACCGAAGAGTTACTTCCTAATTGATGGAGATTAAAATAAACTCGTTTCGAAAACACGACCCGTTCCCACATATCCACTGCCTCTGGAAGAGCGCGAGCCGTTAGAACGCATTCTCAGTTGAAATTAATTTATCGTGCGACCATCAAAATCGGATTCTATCCGGCAACAGTAAGCCTAAGTAGCGTGCAAATAAAAAAACAGAGACACGTTACATCCGATGCACCTCACTCACGAAAAGTCTCCAAGGATTAGTCTAAAAAACAAAAAATTGACATAACACACGTCGAAAAAAATTGTACTCCTCGAGTTTTACGTCGGATTTGACATATTGGGAGTCACAGCTTCCACCCACTCGGGCAAGGGACAACGGCGCGGTCGGACGCTGCAAATAAGATTAAGGCGACGGGAAAGGAACAAAAATTATACCGGGAGGACAAACACCCGAGAGACGAGGAAAAAAGAACGCTTTCTACTTGCTTCCATTATTGACCGTGTTTGTTTGCCTTTCCTCCCTTGTTCTTTTTTTTACACACAACAACGAGATAAACAACAACGAAGAGGAAGGCGTAGGAGACTCCGTCTCTCCCCGTCCTCACGAGGTTTGACGAAACCCATCCTTCTGGCGCTGCTACCTACTCGAGGACGCCTATAATGTGTACACAAGCGGCAGTGCCGAGCACGCGGGCCACATCTTCTCGAAACACACTCACGGATGCTAATATCCGCGAGCGAGCAGCAGTGACAGAAGCCTTGTACCCGCGCGTCTCGCAGAGGAGAATGGACATCGGAATGACTAATGGTGGCACGGAAAAAGAAGGAGACGAAGGGATAACCCGGAGCGTCAGTGTCTAAAAGGAAAAGCGGTCCACGACGCCATGACAGCCTCTGATGGGATCTGGATGGGGAGCTGATGATAATAAGTGATGACTGATGACGTATAAGGGGAGAGAGAGAGCATGGAGGATAATCGCTTCTTCTCTATTTTTTTCCGGTGCACGGTGAGGAGGGATTGAAACCCGAAGAGCGAGTGGCGAGGCGGGAGATTGGCGAGAGATTGGACGCAGGAGAGCGGTCGGTTGCAAGGGAGGACGTAGTCACGTCGCCATGAAGCGGCAAGAAAGGGTAGCCGATGAAGGAAAACAAAAGACTGGAACGGTGTCAAGTGGGGCGAGCATTTGGCGGCATTTGAGTGACACGAGGCCACACGGCAGAGGCGATTCGTCGAATAGGAAGAGGAGTGACGAGAGCTTGCAGAGGGACAACAGGGGGGAAGACGACGGTGCGGTGGTGGAAGTGATAGGGATGAGGAGGGCCGAGGAGGCGAAAGAGATAAAGGGGGTAAGGGGAGAAGGAATGAGAACGCCACCGAGTCGCCGAATGCGAGGTAGATGGGAGAGAGAGTGGCGGACACGAAACTGTCGACGGGCCGGGAGGTGACGATGCTCATATCACAATATAAACTCAGCCTCTAAGCCCCTCTCCTTTCGAACTCACACTCAGTTCTAGCCTATCATTATTATCAGTACTATTGATGGCTGATCCCAGAGCAGCCACATACTTTCGCCACGTAGGCACACTCTTCACCCAAATGAAATGATTTGAAAAGAAAGTCTCGGGGACGCAAGACGCTATATAGCCAATAACACTCCTTCTCCAAACCCATATCTCAAACGCCTCAAGTCTATGCACATCCTCTCTTCGCAATGATGAAGTTTCCGACCCATAGAGCACCACGCTCCATATTAAAGTTTTCACCAGCCTTATACTAGGACAATTAAACATCCTTATTACTTGAAGCACTTAACTCATTGGATATATTGCGAATTAGTTGCCTCCCACCGGATTCTTGAAACAATCATCACAGTGAGATCTCATCAGTATTAACTCTAGAACTATGTGGAAAACTGGTATTTTCGGTTGATTGATAATACATAATCGCTAAAAACAAATACAAGCCGCATCAACAATTCATTCACACCAAGTGTGCACGATCAGGTATCTTATATTATCGGAAAATATGAATCACATGTGTATTTTCACGGAAATCACCTCTCCCCTTCTCCCTTCATGGCCGTGAACTGGAACAGCGGGACGACGGGAGAGCGAAGGGGGCAGTTTGCCTCCGCGCATGAAGCTGATTGAAAGTATTCCTAATATTCCGCACACAGTTTCACAAATTATATATATATATATATATGATGATCTAATCTTGGGGGTGTTTGATTCATATAAACCCCCCGCCGATTCCAGTGTTTCTTTAGTAGTCTAGATAGCTTAGTGGTCAGAGCATCCGGCGCGAAATCAGAAGATCCGTGGTTCAATTCCCGGTCTAGACGAATTTTTTTCACTTGGAATCGGCCATCATTCCATCTTCACATCACCATTGTGTTATCACATTTTATGTGTTTCCTATTCTCTTTCTTTCACCACCTGTTTGAACGAAATATTTATTATTTACGCCTGTGAGCGGTTTGAGTGAATGAATGAATGGATATATATATATATTTTTTTTTGGTAAGGGAGAATGGTATTTTATATTATATATATACATATAATATAAAATACATTTCACGATGCGTTTACTTCCACGCGAGGGATGAATATCGTAGGGTAAGCCGCACTTGGACAATCTAGGATGACATGTTTCGTATTAAATGAATAACTCAGGCATCTGGTGTAATTATCAGTTTATTTACGCTTAATTACCAACAATAAGTTGTACCCACAATAACTACTTTCAAGTATCCTCAATTTCCTCCATTTTCAAAAGTTGGCATGAAGTAAATATTTATTGCAATCGAATGCTCGGCTTATTATATATCTTGTCTTCTTGCCCCTTCGAAGCCACACAAGTGAAACAACGTGCAACCATGTGCGACGTTTTTTTACTCCCAATACCAATAGAAAAGAAAATACAGAAGGGGTCTGCCAAACAATCCATTGGATAAGAAGATGAACTCCTAAGAATACGGAATGCAATTAACTTAATTAAATATCACCCTCAATTTATGCAGGACCAGGGAAAAGTATTTTCCTAAAGGTGAAAACGAATCATTTAGCAGCAACAATTCAAGCAAATTCTATTTCCATTCAACGAGTAAATAGACGAACAAATGCAGCTCATCAGAGTCCCAAAGAAATATTTGTCCCTTTCAATTTCAAAAGGAGTATTTTAATGAAAATTGCTGACTAGGAATCTTATTAAACTAGCATCTAGCGAAAGATTTTCACTGATCAAAGTGAATGAATCAGCAGTTAAAAATATAATGCAAATGTGTGGCAGATCACTAACAGATTATTGTTTGGCAGCATCGGAATTGGAATAATGATCTCCCAAATACTGATCATTTACGCTAGTCAATTACACCACCGCATTATCTTACTTCAAGGCAAATTACCGACGAGGTTTATATGAAATGTTTACACTAGTCCATCGATGTTTACACAGGTTCACCAGAAAGGCAGTCAAAACTCGATTCGAATGCATATCCCAGAAAACATAAGAACGTATAGAACGTGTAACTAACGACTTGAATAGACATTACGGGGAAAACAAATGACATATCAACACATCTTTCTACTTTCACGCTCCAGGCTACGAGCAAAAAAGAATAACGTGGAAAAGGGTAAGACTGAAAGGGCGTGAGAATATAAAAAGGCTTAAAGCGTTAATGACATAAATTAGCGAGCACAATCTTCAAGCACCATAGCCGTTCAGGGGAGCACGGAAAAACGTCTCTTTCTTCCGCGTTATTCTCTTCCGAACAGTCAAAGGTACGAGGATAATCTCACGAGGGGAGCAAATGCATCTCGTCTCAAGCGATTCGCACACATGGACGAGCGTAATGCGCCCAAAGAAAGGGTCGCCCGAAAGGAGAGGAGACTAATCAAGGCGAAAGGAGGATGAGAGGCGAGATGCACGCACGGTGCAATCGGGCGAGAGGCCCCTTACGGCCGTAAATATCCCCGGCTGCTGCGGGGGGCGAACACAACTGCCCGCCCCCAGACAACAATGGCCGCCTCTAATCCCGAGGAGTGAGAGACGGAATGAGAGAAACAAAATGCCATCATCATTCCCCTTTAGCACTCCCTAGGATAATTGCCAGATGGGGTGGGTGTGGGAACAAAACGGCCAAGGGAGGGAGGAGGAGAGGCCGAAGGCGAACCGAATAAAGAGACTGCGATGAAGAGGATTTGCAGTCGAGGGGGGGTGAAAGGTTAAACGGAAGAGTGTGGAGGGGAGAAAGATGGTGGCCGCCCGCCAGTCCTTTAAGGGCCTCGCCTCGCACAGGGCGATAATGAGGAGGAGGAAAGAAAGGCAGGAGGAGGGGGGGTGGCTGATCTCTCAGGGGGAGTGGGACGACACACGGGGGCGAAGCGAAGGAGGTGGGGCAGATAATGGGCAGGAGAGGGGGGTAGGACCCGAAGTGAGAAGGAAGGAGGGGAGAAGACAAATTGGCGGGGGGGAACTGGGGAGATATTTCACGGGCGTGGCGGCAAAGAGCTTTGAGTTAGTGTCGGCCGCCGCGCCGTGGACCCGGCCAGCCTCTCCCCCCCCAAACTCCCTCTGCGCGCGCGGAAGATGCTAATTGGTTGACAAAAGGCCCAAAGGGGGAAGAACAAGATGGACGGAGAGGGCGACGGGAAAGAGGGTGGGGCCGTGCGGGAGGGGAGGGAAGGCGATGTTAGGGGGGGAGGAGAGAGGCGGGTTGACGGGGGTGGGTAGGTGCTAGGAGGAGTAGGGGGAGGGATGCACTGCATAGAGAGAGAGAGGGGCGTGGCGGCGACAAGAAAAAAAAGCGGTGACGAAAATATCCTGAGGGAGCAAAAGCACTTTTCGCTCTTTAAGTATTGGTTGATATGAAGTCCATTGTTGCCAAATTTCGCACTCGACCAACCTGGGCTCGAGGGCCTAATTTCGATTACGGTTTAAATGTGGCAAATTCAGATGGAACATAACTCGATATCATTCGTTCGCGTAGTTCCGTATTTACTGGTAAGGGTAAATTAGAAGTAAACTTTTGGGATAACTGATTGGCAGAAATAATCTCCAAGAAAACAACTTTTAAAATTCCACACTTAAATTTTCTCCAACCTGGGTTTCGACGGTTCAACTTTCACTATCAGCAATTAAAATTAAATTAAATAACAGTGGAGTTTAAAAAATAAACTTTTTAAGATGATCCAAGAGTGAGACAGTTCCATCGTTCCCACTTCTTCCGTTACATTGCCGGTCTTAACGTTATTGGCGGGGTACGTAAAGTTGACAATGGAAATGCAAGAGAACGAAAAGAGGGGCAAAAATATGAAACATCGTAAAATAAACACAAAAGTGAAAAATGTAGGATCTAGAAGTAGTAGGTAATAGTAGCAAGAGCGGGGGAACGGGAGAGGAAAGGAAAATCACTGCCCAATAATCAGCAGGCGGGAAGATCACAAACAGAAGACGAAGGATGTATCAATTGTTTTTTTTCGGTCATCTTCCGTGCGCTTCAATTTCCGCTCGGGTCATGAATATTGGACGTAGTAGGGACAGGGGCGCAACAACAACCCCCTGAATCGTGGGGGGGGGGGGGGGTAACTCCTTGAAAAATCTGTATAAGCTAGCTTAGCGGGGGGGGGGGGGGGGGGGGGGAGATTTTGCAAATCGGGCAGTGTCCATTAAAAAGTGAGCCACAACCTCTGATTTCTGGGGGGGGGGGGATCCCCCACAATCGTGTTTGGGGGTGGACAATGCCCCCCCTCGTTGTTGCACCCTTGGGTAGGGGCACAGTTATACGCCGTTCTATACACTAATTGTAAGTTCATAGGAGGCTTATGGGACGAACTGGTAAACTCAATGGTGATATAAATACGCCGGGTGCCTGTCAGTTGATGATTGAGACAGGGACCTTGCCGCGGAATTCACTAATGTCAACCGTCTCCTCAGATGCTACCGAGGTTTTCAGATTAGCGAAATTCACCGATGTCCGTTGTGACCCAGCGAACGGGGAGTAGATGACCGACGCTATTCGCGGCGGCGAAGGAACAGACAGATGAGATAGAGCGCACTGCATGGGACGCTTCCGGCCGATCGACCACGATCTATCTCGGGTTGCTATCACTGCCAAAATTATACTAGAATGTAGAGGAGGGTGTTCGTCTGCGACGAACCCACTCTTGGTGAGTTCGTCGCAGACTACCATAATACCTATACACACAATTAAAATTTAATGTTAACTCTGAAAAACTCGAAAGACTGAAACTCTTTATGACCACCTTTATGACCAACAAGACCACCTTTTCAGACTAATATGTATGAAAATTCATTTATAATTTCTTCATGCAAAATATGGAAGTCATTAAAAATTAATCTAAAATCTTTAAGAAGAGTCAACTAGTTTAAAGCAAAAATGCCTGAAATTATTTTGACTGATTTTTAAACTAATTTATTTTTTATTTGAAACCCTCTGTATTGATATGACTTGTTGTAAAATGCACATTTATAAAATGTTTGAAATACTTGTCGAACCAATTCTTCTGTCATTATCTGCTAATGTCCTGTAAAAGACTGAGACCAATTGAATTCATTAATGTATATATGTTCTTCATGCTCCACGGGACAGAATTGTCCCAGAGTAAATAAAGATTATTATTACTATTGGTGGTGACAAAAGATAACGCCGCAGCTTGCGGAGGGAGAAGGATAATACACTAGTGGTGAAATTAATTGTTGTCCCAGAGAAACGGCGGCAGCCGCAACTGCTTCGGTCAGACAACTGTATCAAATAACTGTTGAAAACAACAGGTTAGCTTCGTGATCGTGCCGCAGCCGTGCCGTTGCGCTCTGTGCTGTGCAGCGGCAACTGATGAAGCTGAAGCTGATTGCTTCGACTTCTATTCTGTTCCAGTTTCACTGCACGTGTGACTGCGTTTATAAGATACAATTTGTTGGATTTGAACCTTTTGAAGGCGGTTTCTGGTTGATTCAGCCAACACATGTCCGCCTATCGCTGCAGATAGAATTAGAACTGTGAAGTACCTATCATTCATGAATCCAAAAGAAATTGTTACTTTATTGAAGTGATAGATTTCTTATTACGTAGAATACAGAACTACCAGCCTTGTTCAAACAGCACCGATCGATCGCCTGTTGTTTGGTGCGCCTCTAGCTGTTGTCCGCAACAGGGTGTTTCACGTAACTGTTTCGTTTTGAAACTGTTTCGGTTGCGAAACAGTTGCAATGAAACTGTGGCGTTCTTTTAATGCCACCGCTAGAATATGCCAAGTTCGGACTAGCATCGCGCGTATAAACGCAATCAGCCTACGTGCATTCACACTACATCATCAGTAAACACCGTAACTCTGTGCAGAACCCTCCAATTGTTTTGTGCCCGACATTGAGGATTCGAGTGACGCGGCACTTAACACAGAATTAGTGGGTTCTTAGTGTCGGGAACGAATAATCACACAGAGGTTTGAGAATAAATATGAAAGAATTTATTTAACTGACTTATTAATAGAATTCAAATATGTGACCAGATTAGTCCAGTAAAAGGGTATCACCAAAACTTGGGAAGGGAAGAAGCTGCGGGTGATGGCACGGCGGCTTCGGATACAAAAACAGAATAGCCAGCGCCTCGACTCCCGTAATGGCTATGTTAAGGGTAAACGTATCGCAAGCAGTGCGGAAAACATATGAAGAGTAAAAGGAAAAAACAAGCACATAAAAATTTACTACAGAAACCATACAGGAGAAATAATGGAAAACATCACATCAATATATGCTATGTATGACAACTCGCCCACCAAATCCAGGTCACAACACAAGAATCTAAACGAATCAATGAAAAAAAAGAAGCTAAATTACAAACTCCCGCTTCCCATACGCGTTCTGTAATTCTAAAAATGGCTTTAAAAGCAAACTAAACTTCTCTCTGTTTATCAAACCAAATAATAATTTACTGCTGTTTGCTTCGTTTGACTATCGTACTTTGTCTTTTCGTTGGTTTCCGCACACGATGCCAGCGCTTACCACGGTAAGTTGACAGCGTTAGGATCTACAGGCCACGATGGTACGAAAACGCGGGTGCAATGGGAGTTTAACCGCTTACTGCAGCTCGCGCAATGGTCGGTGCACGTTGGTCGAGTGAACGGTACGATAAAAAAAGGAGAAAGGCATGGTGTAGAGGAAGATATGCGTGAAAGGTGGAGACACCTAGCGGAGGAGGAGATGAGACGATGATTCCGAAAGGGTCATTAATCGTGTCTCCCAAAAAACGGGTCGGTAGGTGGGGGGGGGGGGAGGAGGGGAAGAGTGGGCGGGGCTGGGTGGGGCGAGGAGGGGGAGAGCATTCATTCGGAATACGAAATGCGCGGCCAATCAATCGGCTGGAAGCAGCGGTGCGGTACCGGCGGCGCAGGGAGAGGCAAGAGGAGCGGTTGGAAGAAGGCGTGGTTCCCGCCACGGCACCCCGCAGGGAGGACCCCCGCAGCACCAGCAGCACCAGGCGCGCGCCCGCCCGTTTCCCCTCCTTCCCTCCTCGCTGATTAATCGTGTGCCCGGTTGGTTTATCGTAATTGGGAGGATGTGACACCGAGCATCGCGCAGATCGTTATTCAAATTTTTGATCAATGAAGTCATCGAATGATACAATCATCTGTGGGCGTGCCTTCCTCACTACTTTTCGGATAGACAATCTGATGACGGATTCTTTTTATTCAACGGCCAACTCTCGCGCAAACAAGTGGAACTTTGATGCTCTTCTGAAAGATAAAAATGAATTTATCAGCATCGGCGCTTAAACTCCCACGACGTTCATTTAAACTGACACAGATTTTTTAGCTTATGAAATTAAAAGTATGATTGCATTTAAGGAGAAAATATAAAAATGTCAGGGCATTTTAGTGCTGTAGAATAAAAAGTATTTTGGCCTTGATTAGAAGGAAAACCGCACAAAGATAGAATGCCTCGAAATTTCCCACAATCTATTTCATTCTCCAACCTAACAAAAACTTGAGAAAGGGTATGACCAGTTTTTGAAAGAAATTTTCTCCTGGGAGCGCATTATAAGATGTAGATATACTACGATCATTAGATAATAGGTAACAGGTCTGGATGAAGTTTAGAATTTTTCCAGTACTAGAACAATATAGAGTATGCTTTGAAGGAGCCAGTTGGCGTTCTGGAATGAAAATCATTTCAGAAAAAAGAGGGAGTAGTCACGAGAGTTGAAACCAAATCTTATTCTGATGCTAATGGAAGTTCGATTATTACTGCGTGAATAGAAAAGAACAATTTCGATTTCAAAACGGTGACAATCTAAAAGGAACAGACAGATGACGAACCCTCCCCTGTGCACGGTGCCCTCTGGACACAAAAATCCCACACAAAAATGACGAAAAATGAAAAAAATAAAGATGAAAAATGAAACTAAAAATAATGAATTAATGAATAAAGAGAGGAGGTGATGGAAAAGATTTCCTGAGTAAAAAACCGCCCCTTAATAATAATAATAAAACTACGTTTTAACACATAGAAGAGTTCGTCGCAGCGGCGCCACGGCGTCCGGTGGTGTCCTGAGCTTTGAAAATTGGCCACAGTCAATCACTGAAGCCGAGGCGCCCCGGCATGCAATGCGAGCACGAATGCGGGGAACCGCCCTCTCTCCACCCATTTGTGTCCTCCCAACGCAACGGTGGGAATGCATTCGATCGCAGTTTCCGAGTGGGAACGCTCACCTCGAGCGCCAAACCTCCGGAGACAAATCGATTCCTTCGCAGATCGTTTTCCGACGCTAAACGAGCAAACAACGGCTGGGTGAGTGGGGGAAGGGAAAGATCGGCGTGGTGATCGGTCGAGATTACCTCAACGGCAACATTATAGCCCCAGAGGCTGATTACTCTCTGTTATTTCCGAAGAATCGTGAGAAAAACCGAGTCAGGGACACGGCTTTGAGTTTTACGGGAATACGTCGGAACGCAGTGCTGGTCGCGCCGAAGGCGCGTAGAATGTACTACATTTGCGGGCAATAATAAGCGGCCGCCGAAGTTCTGGCGCCCTCGTTTGAGTCGCAAGCTGCTTCGAATTCCGGACATTGCCGAAGCCGCGTCACCCGTTCCAACACGATCATAGAAATTCCGATCGATGGGTAATCTGACCTCTCCGACGAGATGCGTTTATCAAATTTGCACCGGAATTTTCGGCCAGAGTCCTCTGGATTGCTGATAATACACTACATACCCTATGAGGGAGTAGTGTTGAGAACATAGACCTTGAGAACGGCCATCCAGAGGACTCTGTTTTCGGCGAGCATATACCGCCATCTACAACTGAACTCCGGGTTTAGCACTTATTTTTTATTTGCTACCAAAAAATGTGAAACATACACAGTTTGCTCCTCGGATTATCTAAGCAGATCTAGATGAGGTATTTCGTTCGACACCAAAAAAGCGAGGTATCGCATCGGAGCGACGAGGTGTACGGCGCGGAAATCTTCGATCAAAATAGCCGCCAGTCGTCGCGGGCCGTCACCTGAATTTCGCGCATAGCTCGTGTCATCCTCGCATTGTATCTGAGCACACGACCATCATGTTGCTGGCGCGCCGAAGGCGCAACCCTTCAGGCTATACCAAGGTCGCTATACCCCTAGAAAGTAGAAGCAGAAGGTAGAAGGACCTTGTGCTGCACCGGTGAACATTTCTCACCTCTACCAGTCGTTGTGAGAGTGGAAAACAACGACGGGGAAAAATGGGGTAGTGTGTTGTTCTGTGGAAGAGAAACTTAAAAATAACTAAGAGCTACAGATACAAAATAATACATAAAAATGTTTTTATGAGTCGCATGGCTTTGTTATGGAGTCTTATTTATTTTTTAAATAATTTATTTGTCTGCATATTTTTTGGTTGAATAAATATTCATTTTTCCCTCCATTTTGTTTTTCTCAATTGTTTTACATAAAAGTTTTTTTGTGTCAATACGTTATTTGTTTGTTTTTTCCTCATTTATCCCCGCACACTATCGAGCGGGATCACATTAATATCAATCGTGCAATTATGCACAAAATTAAAGTGTTAGAATGGATCACTCTGCAAACGCTGTTCTCCTTCTCGATCCAGTTACCCTACAGTCAGACGTGTCCATATCAAATGTTCTTGGGTTTAAACAAGAATTCCCCGAGACAAACACACGCACCTACCCTCGGCGTGCGTCGGCGTTCTTCCTCTGCGCATGCGCGCGCAGACGATTGCTCATTCCCTCCCCAGAAAAGCCCCCTCGACGATTGTGAGGATTCAACCGGCGTTAACTTCAAATAATAAAAGAGAAGCGCTGATGATCCTTCATCCCCGCGCTCAGACTCCCTCTCTGGATTCGGATATCCTTTAACTAGCAACGCCGAGGGGAAATATCACCAATCACGAGTTCGATTTTTACGACGTTCCAAATCCGACTTCACCGTCAAGAAAGTCTCAAAGTGCCTTCTTCAAACTAGCACCGCGTCTAGGGGTGGGCATAAGAACACCCTCGCCCCAGATCTTGTCATTTAACAATTCCGAAAAACACAGCACTGCATCTTTTAAGTGCATCTTATCGGATATCTTGATTTAAACATCGGCTTATCAAGCTATGATTTGCGCAATTATATTTTGAAAGTAGAGCCTTAACTCAGACTCCGATGGGCACGCAGTAAAAATACATTCATTTGAACATGAAAAACATTTTTATTTTTTGACATACTGTCTTTAAAAAATTGATTACTTCCATTCATAATAGCACAATAATATCAGCATACTTCGTAGTTGGTTTTCCTGATATTTAAGCTATAATTTTTTTAATTTCCAAATCTCTCTTCATTACACAAAATTGGTGAGTAACTCCAGTTATGTTTTACGCTTTTTTACTTGGCACTATAACTGTAATGAAAAAGTAACGAGTAAAGTAATGAGATTCTCTAGGACAAAGAAAGGGAAGCTGGTGATAAGAGTAGGAAGTCACAAACTGGAGCAAGTAGAACAATTTAATTACTTGGGTAGCACGCTAGAAGAAACAAGACATACATGTAGTCGCAGAGACATTAGGAGGAGAATAACGCTAGCGAAGGAAGCGTTCAATAATAGAAGGGAGCTGATGACGGGGACCTTCAGTAAGGATGTAAAAAAGAGGCTGGTGAAGAGATTGATATGGAGTGCGGCGTTGTATGGGACGGAAACGTGGACCTTGAGAAAGGAAGACGAAAATATGCTGAAGGCTTTCGAGATGTGGGTGTGGAGGAGGATGGAGAAGGTGCGTTGGACGGAAAGGAAGACAAATGAGGAAGTGCTCGACATGGTGGGCGAGGAGAGGAAACTAATAGATGAGATTAGGACAAGACAAGGATGGTTTAACAACATCACAGTGAGTGAGACCACTCTCTTCGGCTGTTAAAGCTCACGCCAGCCAACCGACAGTGTGGTGTGCTTGATAAAGCTGAACTACTCGGTAACCACCACATTTACCCACGGCTGTTGTTACAAGAGAAAATAAGTTCAAACTTGACAACTTTTTGGCTTGAGGCGTTTTAAAAATGAGAAATTTGGCTTTTGAAATAATTATTCCCGCGTGGATTTGAAGCTTGTGTTGAAGATGTGTGTTCGAGTATGATCGCCGAAGTTTACTGGACAGTGAGAGAAATGGACGAAAAGTGCTAACTACTTTGAGTAGAGGAAATAGTTGCGGGGTAATTTGAAGGAGGCGGAAAAACATGGATGACTGACGAATTAAGAGATCGTGTGGGGTTGAAGGCTGCGTTGACATAAAAGATTTGGGGTTTTTACAAATGAGGAAGTGCTTGGCGTAGTTGGTGAGAAGAGGAAACTTGTGGATGAGATTGGGGGAAGGCAGGGTAGGTGGCTGGAAGGGGTAATGAGGGACGGTGGTTTGCTGAAGGCCGTGATAGAGGGTAGGATGTTGGGTAAGCGGGGAAGGGGAAGAAAGAGAATAGGTTTTATGGAAGAGATAAAGAAGGGTAGGACTTATGCTGAGATGAAGAAGGAAATACTAGAGGTAGAAAGGGCACGGCACGTGTAAGAGTTCGTTGGCTATTCTCTGACTTTATCACAACATACCTCTAACCGGTAGATTACTGCAATGTAATGAATGAACTTGGCACTGTTGGTTCCCAATACTTGTTTCCCCTCCAAAGACCTCAGCAACTTCTTTGCTTAGTTCACGAGATAACTTCTATTGGTTCAAAACGCACAAATATAGTTGAGAGCTAGAGCCAAATATTATGAATTGTGCACTTATTTATTTCAGATTCTTTGCTCTAAGAAAAGTGCAGACTGAGAGGGCGCTGGCGATGCAACATTTACGCTTCAAGAGTAATAGCCAAACATGAACAAATTATTCATCATCATCATCTGAGTAATCTACCGGTTAAAGGTAGGTTATGATGAAAGTCAGATAAAATCCATTAACTACTTTAAATTCACACCGGTTAGTACAAACCATTTATAGACTTTGTAGCGTTATTTATGTAGTAAAAAATATAGTACCTATCCATTTTGAATAAAAAACGTTGTACTTTTCCACACTTTATTGAAATAAAGTGTGGAAAAGTACAACGTTTTTTATTCAAAAGGATATCTATCACTTCCACGAAGTCAATCCTAAAACAATAAAAAAAATATAAATATTCTTTAAACTAATATTGAAGAAAACAGAAAATGGGCGTCGTCAGGACTGTGCTACCTTAACACCAATGGAGTAGCAAGCACTTGCCGCTTTCCGGATATTCGATATCTCGGTGTCATTTTTCTATAAATCCGAGTAATCAAATACTCTTGGTAGATTTATTCCTGATTCCAGATGTACACTGTGAAGCATCCAACGTAGGAAATTGTTTGAACGAAAGCGACTTCTCGTTGCGACCATACTCCATCCTTCCCCGCGGTCGGATCGTCACCAGAATAATCTCAACCGCATCATCCGAGCGAATAAAGCGAGCCCAATGAAATGGAAATGAGGAAGGCACCCCACACCCGCCGCCCGCACCCCCGGTCTCCCAGCCGAGCGGACGGGACTCGAGCCTCGGACACGAGAAGAGCGTTCTGGAATACGGAAAGCGAGACGGCTCTGAGATCTCCGGGAAGAGATATATACGTTACAAAAGGAGCGTTCACTTAAGAGGACAAGAGCATTCCTTACAGCCCAAGTGGCAAAGGGGGGGAGGATGGGAGTGGGGAGGTTGCGGACTTGAAGGAAAAGCCAGCACACAACACATGACCACACGCGGTCAACCACCCACCCACCCCTTAGCAAGAGAAGTGTGTGTGATCACTTCAACCCCCCCCCCCCCTATCATCCCCACTCAACCCACATACGCACACACACAGGCCACCACCACACACGGGCAACTCAACACCCTATCTCCCCTCCCCACACACTCCCACCGGACAGAAGCAAAACCACAATGGTCCTGACCATCTTAGGAAGTGAAATAACGACACGGCAATGGATCGTACATCAAGAGGAGGTAATACTATAAGGGGAGTGGGTGTGTGGGTGGAGGGAGGGAGGGAGGGAGGGTGGGGAGAAGAAGGGGTCGCGAGAGAGAAAGAGAGGATTGGACTCTCGACGACGGAATGGTCCACAGCCACAAGCGGCGAGAGAGAGTCGTGTCGTGCGAGGCGCTGTTGTGAAAATAAATCAATAAATATGTATATAAATAAATAGAATAAATTGTAAAAGTGGAATTTCAACGGCATTATTCACCCATAGAGGGCTTGGCCTTCCAAAGTCACAGGTATTTAAAATTTACATTAATTCTATTAGAGAATTATTTATAAGGCAAGTCCAAAATTTTTATTATTAAATGGTATATTAAGGCACATGAGATGTGCATAATATATACCTGTATCATCATCATCGGAGTAATCTACCGGTTAGAGGTAGGTTATGATAAAAGTCAGAGAATATCAAACAGACTCTTACAGGTGCAGTGCCCAATCTACCGCGAGTATTTCTTTCTTCATCTCAGCATAAGTCCTACCTTCCTTCATCCCGTCCATAAAACCTATTCTCTTTCCTCGCCTGCCCCGCTTGCCCAGCATCCTTCCCTCTATCACGGCCTTCAGCAAACCATCGCCCCTCATTACCCTGTCTTCCTCTAATCTCATCTATAAGTTTCCTCTCCTCGCCAACTTGGTCAAACACTTCCTCATTTGTCTTTCTTTCCGTCCGCCGCACCTTCTCCATCCTCCTCCACACCCACATCTCGAACGCCTTCAGCCTATTTTCGTCTTCCTTTCTCAAGGTCCACGTTTCCGCCCCATGCAACGCCACAATCCATATAAAACTCTTCACCAGCCTCTTTTATTACATCCTTACTTAAGGTCCCCATTATCAACTCCCTTCTGTTATTGAACACTTCCTTCGCTAGCTCTATTATCCTCCTAATGTCTTTGCTACTATGCCCATTTTCTTCTAGCGTACAACCCAAGTAATTAAATTGTTCAACTTGCTCCAGTTTGTGACTTCCTACTCTTATCACCATCTTCGCTTTCTTTGCCCTAGAGAATGATATATGTACTATATTATGCATAATGATTTCCCATTTTTCGGCAATTTTAGCATATCGGCGAATGATAGACAATTATAGGCCAAAGGGGTATGTGCTTCCTTCAACAAAGTGCAGCCAGAAGGTTTATCATCATTTTAGTAAATAATAATAATAATAATATAATTTTTAACACCAGGGATGAATTTGAATTAGCATGACTTTAGTGGCATCACCCTCTGAATAGATGAACAGGAATGTGCGAAATGAACATGGAAGAAAATGCATTCGCTATGACTGAGTTTTGACTTTAGACCCACCGAATCCGCCCCCAATGTTTAATTCACTAAGTTAATCAAGCATTCGCAAACAACGTACAAAAATCAATGAACCTTGGGAAGAACAATATTACCAGGACACAGTGGTGTAAAATTGATAACGTTGAGCATTGATGCATTGGAAGCCCAAATCCCCATGAGCAATTCATTTATGTGTTATGCAGAAAAACATTGGAAATTTTCGCTATTCCGTGCCAGGTATTTGCTACCCATCTTCGGGTCATTATAAACTTCTTCCGCTCGTCACATCACTTGCGCCACCTTAATTCCACCTGAAACTCATCGTATTTTTGACAACCCTTCATTTTATGTACCGACACGAAATAAACTCCAAAACCATTATCGCCTAAGTAATTCATACATGATAATCGTCAAGACGGCTACGTGTCGAAAGTTTCGACTCGAAATAATAGTCGGTTATTTATAAAACAGAGGGATATTTACAAAGCTATTTTAGTTTGGATGATAATCAGTAATTTTCGTTGAATTAAGCCACATTTTCTTTCTTACATTCGTAACTTGGATATCTGGAAATCAATTTTCAGACAAAAGGAAGACGAAAAACTGCATACACCTCAAATCCAATGACGTTCAATGAGCCTTCTTTCGAGTACGTTCCACGGCCACTGTGTGAGCCAAAACGAATACTAAATTCCACCTTTCCGCTTGAATTGCTACGAAAATTCCGATTTCACTCTTATACTATTAAAACACAAAATTACGGTATAAAATGTGTAGATTTGACGACGAATATATTTTTACAGATATCCACATTGAGAAAAACCAACTTTGTAATTTCCACAAACTTTATTTTTCTGGCACGACGCGCATTTCACCACACTGAGGCATGTTCATGTTCCACATCTTGGCACATGCCACAGTGTGGTGAAACACGCGTCGTGTCAGCAAGATAACGTTTGTGGAAATTACAAATTTGGCTTTTCTCAACATGGATATCATTTCCACGATGTCAGGCCTGATATCATCAGTTTTATTATTACTGAACTTATTTTCAAGGCATAGGAGCCAACAGCGGCGCCATTTTTTTATTGACTGAACGCATTTTGAATTTAATTATTGCATTGATTTACGAATTGTTGAAGAAATGAGATGGGTATTTTCCTACAATTTTGATCAATCAATTTTATGAGAGAATCCTCTTCTTGTAAACAGTTTTTCGCGAAAAGGGCATTCAACTAAGGTAGATAAATTTACTTTTTCTCACAGTTCCACGCACTCCCTCATATAATGCTTTATGATTTGAAGTTCAAATAGCGTGGACTGGTAGAATTTTATCGTTTATAGCAAACAAGAGGGCCCGCTGTTGTTTGATTGGCCAGAATACGAATGAAATGACATTTATGTCGTTTCACGGAGGAACTATCTCGTTCCAACTCGTGTGCTTTGGAATCGCATTCGAAAAATCCACGGCGGCGGGAGGAGAGAGATAGATAGATGGATAGTTTTTATTTTCGTACATTATATTGTACAATAAATCTTTGATTAGTTATATCACGTAATGAATAAATAAAATACAAAGTACATAATAAATAAATACATAAAATACATAGTTTTTTTTAGACAGAATTTAGGGTTCGCCCTCTATGGAGTTAATTTGTAATCGCAATCGAGTCTTGAATGTTGTAAATGAGGGAGCGTTTCTCACATGAGATGGAAGTGTATTCCATAAGTAAGATGAGCTAATGTGGAAGGAGTTACGAAGCGTTCTCCGAGGAGCAGCGAGGTATTGCCAGGGGCGGGATCTCACCCCTCACAGGTCTGGTGCTGTGATAAACAGAGAAATAACTAGCTAAATAGTTGGGTGGACCAGATTTTAGTATTTTATACATGAGGCAGGCGGCAAAGTAATGCCTACGCTCCTTTACTGTGAACCAACCCAATTCCCGCTTGTAAGGTGTGATGCGCTCATCCCGTCTAAGGCCGAAGACATACCTTATCCCTGTATTGACTGGTCTCTGAAGCTTGAGGTTCATTTCCCTTGAAATGTCGCAAATGACCAGAGAGCAGTAGTCCACCAAGGGGAAGAGAAGCGTTTCAATGAGATGCTTCCTCAGTTTAGTGGTACTTTTCCTGAAATAATTCAGGCGGTACATGAGTAAATTAACCTTTTTGCACACGCGTAAAACATGCAGAGAGAGAGGAGAGAAAACAGAGAGAGAGCAAGGAGGCTGTGGATGACCGAGGCGCAAACCAGGTGACAGCATCAGTGACAGCATCAGACAAATAAACCTCTAGAATCGATAAGTAGGGACAAGTACGTTTGTCCTCGACCGAGGTCGAAAACCACGGCAATTGGGGAAGATATACTGCATTGAAACATTGCAGTATTATTTAATACACCAAAATTAATGGAATCACGTGTCTCAAACTCGCTTAAGGTAATTTGATCGAAAAGTCACTTCACCTCGAAATTGGTGAATTTCACCTCATTTTATATAAAAAAAACTCTCATTTTTACAATGATATCAAAATATTAAACCCTTGCCAAACTACTTTTCGAGCAATTTGCCTGAAAATATAAGCTGTTTTACACGGGATAGATTATGGCTGTGCGTTCCAGAAGGAGAATATTGAAAAAATCAAGAATTTTTTTTAAAACCTTGATTTCGTCAAAAAAAACTGTGTGCAGTTTTTATGTTTTCTCAACTATTTATAAAAATTAATCTATTACTAACCGCAGTAATTTTTAAAGAATCGCAAAAAAACCTATGTTGAAGGATTTTTAGCCGTACGGCGTGAAAAACTGAGTCAAGTTACAGACTTATGTGGAAAAATATATTTCATTACTGATAATTGTTTATGTATACATATTTATAAGCTATATTTTTGCACCACTAATATTTAAATATTTTATTCACACTTCTTACAGACGCTAAAACCAAAATATAAAATTCGAATATGGCCTCCACAATGACTAGAGAAATATCTCGCTCAAACTCACTTAAATGCTTGGCAATAATTTTTTCCCGCAGTAACATGTATACTCATCTTCCTCATATACTTGATAGGTCTGTTTTGGTTGCGTTGCCCGTACTCTCCCAATCTAGAGCTTTAGTGGCAAAGCAAGGAGGAGGGTCCAGAGGGCCTCCGGGGTAGAGGCAGAGTGCGGGGGGAAGGGGACTTTTCCCCTAAGTGCAGAATAAAGACCTTCGCGGAGCGATAAAACGAGCGAGGTGGCCATCAATGGGCGGCGCCACGCCTCGCCTTCTGCACGCAGCCGGTGGGGAGGAAGAGCGCTCTTATTTTGAATAGGCCCAGGAGAATCGCAAGAAACACGCTCGCAGTAATCATCTTCATGGCCAAGATCTAAGAAGTTAAGACTATTATTTCTAGTAGCATGACCAGTTTTAAGAGGCACTTTGTTATTAGTCAAAATATTTATTCGCCAGGGCAAGCATTGTCATTATTTTAGCGTAGGTAGTAGTACGTTCAAATAATTATTTGCAATTACTTGAAATAAGTAAATTTGTTTCTATCACATAACTGATCGACAAACACACCCTGAAACCAAATTGGATGGTATAAGGAGATGATGTAACACAAACGTAGGGAAGTAAAAGATGATGACCTGCTTTGGATTCTTACTGTGATTTTATCAAAGTGGCCAAGAGGATGAAGAAGTTCTTGGTGGAAAATGGCACGAGCCAATTCGTTAGTCAATACGTCTCATAGGTCGCCGGGATATTTCTACTTCTCCCTTCTCTCTCCCTTCCGCAACTCCCTTCCGCAAACGCAAAAATCTCCCTTCCGCAACACAACCAACTGCCGCCTCCGTGATACGCAAGGTGCTCTTTATTTTAGAGGTAGGTATACATTCAATATTGATCGCAAATTTAAACCTCCTCACTTAAAATACACGTCCTTGCATTCATGTCTTTGTATTGTGATAACTTGACATTCCAACGGTTATTGAATTATTATCAGTTACGATTCATGATGGACTAAAAACATACGGTACCTATCAAGTTTTAGTTTGCATACCAATCTTCTTTTCGAACATTTTTTTCCCCTTAGCTCCGAAAGAGCATTAACAATCTTAGGACTACTATTTACAAACAGATGACGTTCGTAATTCGGGTGTTCAGGCGTGTTAATCTCGGAGGCCTAGCAATTGGTCTCAGCAGCCGAGAGCATCTTCCCATCCCCAGTTCCTTCCAACTCCTCTGGACCCCCCCCCCTCCACTCCCTCTCCGCCGACACCCACTCCCGGCTCTCCGGATTGTTTCCCACAGCAATAAAACTCGAAATGGAATCACCCGGCCCGGCCACTCTCGATACGGCCAATGCCCAAAAAAACGTATCCGCTCCTCCGAGGCTAAACAGGCACACGTGTCGGGAGATATCGGCGAAGTAGCCGGAGAGGAGGAAGGAGGCTTCCTACAACACGCGTGCTTTCAAAAGAAACGAGGCAGGGGAAGGGGGGGTAGTTGGGAAAGGGAAGCAAGCAGATTGATTGATGATTGAAGCTCGCGATAAAGAGAGATTGTTGTCGGGATAAGACGCGGTGGCGAGATATTTGTGTGGCGCCCGATGCGTTGTATGGCGCTCCCCTACCGACTGGGTGGTGGCCGGGGGGGTGGGGGGTGGAGTTGTGGGGAGGAGTGAGGAGTCAGAATCAAATCTCGGCGAGGCCGGTTGGACCTTAAAACCTCCGCGCACAGCAACGCATCACGGTGGCGGAATTCACGAAATTCCGTCTACCCTCCCTACACTGCGCATAAATTAGCCTTTATATTTATACGATCCCCAATAAAGTAAGTATCGACGAGATCCAACGGCGAGATATCGAGCAAACGAGCGAGGAAGAGACGTCGGGGATAGTGGGAGAAAGAGAGATGGAGAGAGAGGATAAAGGCAGGAGAGAAGAATTAAAAGGCAAGATGGACTCGATAATTCGCAACAGGCCCTAACCAGTCGCATCACGCCCGTCATCCACCTGTTGATATCTCATGCCTTCCTTGTGTGCCCGCCAAGCAGGGGCTCCGTCGAGTTGGCAGAAAAGTTTTCTCCCCTCCCCCCGTCGCCGTTTCTTTTTTGCGAGGAAGGAGGGAAGAGCAAACAAACTTACAAACGCGAGCTGACGAGGAGGTGGGATAAACCATTCACGCAAATGGAGAAGGCGCTCGGATAATACCAGAACTTGTAGCGTGGGCGTGACTCGTCCGCCATATTGGTATATCCCCGTTCAGCTCAAGATGTGTGGGGGATAAACTTATTCCCTCAATACTAATATTGTTCTAAGTGTCCCTCGGCTTAAGGGGCAGTGGATAAATTGAACTTGGGTGTGTCTTCGCACATAAAAACAGTAAATAACAGACTCTAAAAGTTTAATTGTTTTTTTATTTCAGAAAATGACGCAGAACGGGTAAAAAAAATATGAAAATAAGTTGATTCCTTCCTCTCCCTTCAGGCCGTTTTACACCAAGCACTTTATTGCGCCATTTAATGTACAGAAATTGCGAGAACGCGGGCACGGAATTACAGCAGGGGCTATTCTCCCATCTCTCGTTTTTGCATTCGCGCAAGCTTTCTAGCAGCTCACCGCTTCACACGACGCAATTCTTAATGCACATCCATGCATACATCGGATCGTATAACAAAGTGCCTCGTGTAAAACGACCAATACGGCAGGTTGTTTTTTCAATCACAATTGCGGCGCACAAAGGCTGAACATCAAAACCCACTGTAAAAAAATTACCCGAGTTCGATAGTTTATGGCTCAATTTTAAGAAACCTCATGATAAATGAAAAACTTTGCACAATTCACGGGATTTATCGTAATAAGACCTAATGACATCCAATTCAACATAAGGACGTCTAATCAAATCAACTGGCTAGGTAACAATAAATCCTGTAAAACCTATCAGGTATTTTTCTTTTCCTAACAAAATCACCTAATATTTATGCATCCAAATATTAAGCAGATATATTATAGATATTGTCTGAAAAGTGACATTACTTGCTTTTTAAAAAATTGCCGATTAAGTTAAACACAGAACGCAGGTGAATGACAGATAAGCTCACTTTGAATTGATCAATACATCCGAAAGCATTCATGTGTGTCAAATGTCTATTCGCAGTCTCAGATAAATGTAGGTGATTGCTCCAATATGGCGTAATCGTCGTAATGTTTCGCCGAAGGTTATGAGTCCGAATGCTGGTCTCCTGGATCGGTATCCCCACATCGGGCAGATACAATATCACTCAAACGATCGACGAACATAGTGAACGAAGAGTTGGATCAGACCTTCGAAGGTGGGGCCCTCATCTGGATCCTGGGTTGGGATGGGGAGGTTGTTGTATTACCCTTGCAGGGAGAGCAGGTCTTCTGATTATGGCTCCGCGTAAATTGGATGTCGGGTCTCATGCAAGTTATTCTTTTGGAAATGGGTTGAAGGAGCAGCTGCGGAGGAAATTGGAAGCGGTCCTCCGTTTGATTATGACGTCCACGAAGGGAGTGAGGAGAGAATAGAAGGCGTCAGGGCGTTGAGGTGATTACTACAGTGACGTGGTGAGCACATCGAGAAATAATGCAAGTTAAAATATCCTAAATGTGAACCGATGCTCCTACCGAGGCATCATTATCCTCAATAGTCTTCCGGCCAAAGATAAGTTTCACCACCTCACTGATATCTCTGATTTTTCACACTAAAAACACTTTTCCTCGTGCTATCAAACGTCTATCCAACCCATCTAACATGCTTATTCTCCCTCACTGCTACCAACTCATTTTCATATGTTACGACCTTCAATAGTTACTCTAATTAACAGATCGATGCACCTTGTCTTCCTTCTAATTTTCTTTAACGAAGAACTTCATCTCCTTCTATATCAATCCAAACACTGCGTTTGCCTTTCACTTTTTGTTTCCGTCCACCGTATTTCCTTATTCACCCACACAAACCAAAATTCCAAATGGAATCCTTCTCTTATCTTTTTTAAAACCTTTAATCAGGGTTTTTGCCTTCGCTCTTTCTCTCTCTTCAGCAATAAACGCCTCTTAGGTGTGCGCTAAGCTCTTGCTCGAAGTTTTTCATCGCTGTAACCAACCACCAAGCGCATGAAATTGCTCCGCGAAAGAACTACCTACAGCTACCTAACAGATCTTCCACTTCTCCTGATCCACTTCTGACCTGAAGACGCCAGCAGGATGGCTGGAGAAACTGCTGTAGTAAAAAGACTACACGCGGAGGAACGCTCGAAAGCAGACACTCGACAGATCTCATTTCTAACCCAAAAGTTTGCAGGATTACTGAAACCCCGCTAAATAAATCATGTTAAGGAAGTGAATGAGGGGAAAACCCAAATTATGAGAAAGGGATGAACTGTTCATGTGCAACACGTTTACAATTCACTGTAGCCAATTCGTGCTCCGAAATCAAAACTGAGTAACGGAATGATGCCGATACGCGGGAGATGCCTCTTGAAGTGGTGCCAACAAACATTTTCGGAGATTGGCAGACGGTAGAAAGGGGGAAGAGGAAAGAAGGTTTGTTCCCACCCTACGGCGGACAATGAATGATTCCAATCAATTTGATGTCGCACGTCCCACACTATACGAAGGCGCTCTGGCAAGTCAGCGACTTAGCCAGAGATGGCCCTCAAATCACAAATAGATCTGTCGTTCAGAATATCGTTGACAGCATGCCAAGGGTATAGTTGACACGGTTGGTGCAGCGTTTGCTCACATTTCATCAAAATCGGCATCGAGCGAACATTACGAAGCAGTGCTTGGATTACTGCGACAGCAATTAAAGTGAGCTACAGCAGCATAATGTCACCGTGGGTGAAGATTGGAGCCATCGTTACACACCAGAAATAAAAACACAATCAAAATGGAGGACTGCTGCCGAAAGCACTCCAAAAAAAGCAAAAGCAGTTTGACTAGCTGGTAATGTCACAGCCACCGCAATCTGAGATTTCCCTGGCATAATCTTCGTTGATCACTTGTGAAAGGGTAAAGTTACAATTCTTTATTGGATCAATTTAACATTGAATAGATGGAAAATGGACCCAATTTGGCGAAAGAAATGTTCTTCTCAACCACGTCAATGGACCAGCTCAGACTAATGCAATTGCAACAGCCAAAATGTCGGTAATATGTATGATTATTTCCCTCACCCACCCTATCCTCCAGATTAAATCCGCAGATTCCTGCTAAACTAAGTGGAATTTGTACACGATGAAGAAATTAACCGTGCAATTTTCCACCAAACATTTCCACCTGAAGACTATGTGTAAGCATTGAAACTCAGGTCTGAAATAAATTATATTTTTAATGGAACGACAGGTTCCTGCACGTCATCTCTCGTTATGTAGAGAAGATGCACTCCCGCCTAGCCCCGCAAACATGCAACCAAGACTGCGAATCCCCACATCAGAACGAGAATGGACTGATGGGGGACACGGGCAAATAAAAAGTTAATAAAAAAGGCATCGCTGGCTGGAGCTCTATCATAGTTCATACCACTCACGTAAGAAAAAAAATGAAATCACTAATCTAGCAGACGCTAATCTATTCAATAATAACTTAAGCGTCACCTGTGTGGAACTGACTGATAACGAAGCCAACACGAACCCTCATAATCCATTCTGTGATATGGGCGTTGGATTCCCACGTGAAACTGGGGGACGAATAAAGACAAATATATGCAGGAGTACTACGTGAATGAAGCAATGTAGAGAAAATTTATCAATTGGTTATCTTGAAATATTAGGTGGAAATAAAAAGGATGAGGTTTAAAAAATGAACATTCTGGTTTAATTCTTCAAGGGAAAATTATTGACTCCGGCATATTCTATAAGGATATGGCGGGTAGAATGGCTTGAGTACTGGCTTCTCACCCCGAGTCCGAAATCGAATCCTGGCAGTGGCGGAGAAGATTTTGAGAGGAAATCCGATCCCTAATTGAGTGCTGTGTGGAGAGCACTTCAAGTGAAGTTCTCCGTATGTCGGATGAGACGTTAAATTGAAGTCCCCTTAGAGTCTTCCGTTAACGGTACACTCATACCGATGCCAGGTTTCTTCTCACCATTCCCCATATAACCCTTCCCCTACCCACCTGTCGTTAATGGCGCAAATATCTTCAATTGTCGATCGCCTCCCCAAATAACCAATCGACCGATGTTTTCCACCGGATACCTCCACCAATAAACTGCTAAATATAGATTGATTCATTCATTTAAGTATTCTACTAGCTGCTTGGTAGGTTCTTGGACAATCCCCAACTTGCAACCCAAATTCTGAACATTGTCTCTTTTCCTTTTTAAGGATGTCGCGCCATTAGATCCATTAGAACTCCTCATATCTTCTACCTCCTCTTATTTCGTCCAGAATTCCTATCCTCTTCCTTCCTCTTCCACGCTTCCCCAGTGTTCTCCCCTCTATCACCCTCTTCAACATGCCCTCCCGTGTCAAAACCTCCTCCATCCATCTCTTCTGCCTTCTCCGAACCTCCACCACAAGCTTCCTCTCCTCTCCAACCATATCCGCTTCCCCAGTGTTCTCCCCTCTATCACCCTCTTCAACATGCCCTACCGTCTCAAAACCTCCTCCATCCATCTCTTCTGCCTTCTCCGAACCTCCACCACAAGCTTCCTCTCCTCTCCAACCATATCCAATACCTCCTCGTTCGTCTTCCTCGCCACCCGGCTCACCCTCTCCATCCTTCTCCAAACCCACATCTCAAAAGCCTTAAGTCTACGCACATCCTCCATTCGCAATGACCAAGTTTCCGATCCACACAGCGCTACGCTCCATATTAGAGTGTCCACATAAATTCGACTGTATCTGGCGTTATGTGGTGGAACAGCATTTCAGAAAAAAATAAAACTGGCGTAGTTGTACTGTCCACTTTAATGTAAACTACTACACTGCGCTTAGGGCGTCATGATCAGGTATGAAGTCGAAACACGTGTAGTGTAATTATTTACATTAAATATAAGTCGACAGAACAACTACGGCAGTTTTATTTTATTACTAGAGTTTCCACCATCGTTTACTTTACGTCTCTTCAAGGATCAAAAATCCTACTACAGGAACTACCGTAAAGACACAGCCCGAGCACCGAGCAATGACCGCTTGATGCCTCTGAAAGGCGTGAGACTTCGAATGGCGGGGTGGGTTCCTTCAAGGCGCAATCCGCGACCACGCTCGACGATTTCGGACGGCCGATCTCGGATTAATATTCATTCGATCTATCGATCGATCGGCCGGCACACGCACACCTGCGCCCCCCGCCCACGGCCTCGCCACGAACTTCCTGGGAGGCGGGGAAGAGGAGAAAGAAGGCGATGAAAACAACCGTGGCGATTGATTTGTGCGTGCCGATGACGAGGTGGTCCTTTCGTGTAGGAGGGCGAGGAGTGAGGGGAGTAACGAGGGTGGGAATGGACACAACGGAGCACAACGAACGCACTCCCACTTGTGTCAAGGATCTGAGTGGAGGATGGTTTTTGAAGCGGGGGCAAGAGAGGCCCGGAAGGAGGAGTGGAGGATGGAGTCTCGGACACGCCTGTGCACGGAATGCAACACTGCACACGCTGCGTGAGGCGAATTGGTTCCTTACGTGCGAGGAGACCAGGTTCCACATATTCAAGACGGCGCGCCGCGGCGTGGGAATTTTCAAACCTCGATAATGACGGACATTTGACGTTACAACCTCGAACACCTCAATAAATGCCAGAAGTTAAGATTTGTCGAGGCTGTAAAGTCACGTCCACGGCATTTTCGAGGTTCGAGTTTTTCCCGAATAAGGCCAAAGAAGAGGTAATCATCACTTCAACTCGCAACTGTGTGGCGCTTGTATGAAAAGGGGTGCTACTGCTCAAATATGCACGGGTGGCATCATTTGTATTCTTTACATGGCCTAGATAATAATAATAATGACGACTTTATTTTCGAGCGAAATTAGAACTGTGCAGTCCTTTCTTACATTTAACTCGTGCACCTCACATTAACACCCATGCCCTGAGTGGAGAAAAACCACCCAGGCGGGACTCGAACCCGCGACCTTCGGGTTAGCAAGTGAGGACGTTACCCGAGGCCGGTCGGATAGTGTGTAGGTAGGATTACGCAACCGTATATTTACAAGTAGAGGCATCCATATTCATAAATGTGATCGCTTCAGGCTTGACTTCGTGGAAATGAAAGATATCCATTTATGAATAAAAAATTTCGTACTTTTCCACACTTCATTTAAAACTGCGACCGGTTTCACCTTCATAAGAGGCCAGAAGACGCCTTATCAAGATGAAACCGGTCGCAGTTTAAAATAAAAAGTGGAAAAATATCAAGTTTTTAAAATAAAAAAATGGGTATCCATATTCACCGAAAAGCTCGGATGAAAAACAAGAGAACGTAGTTCAAAGAAAAGGGCACCTAATCAAGTAATCAAGGCTAGTTTTTCTTGAGTCGAAATCTCGGCAAGGAGATCCCCGGGAAAAATCCCACATTGACACTCCTGCTAGTCTCGCTGTCGTGATCCTCATACTTGACGATATTATCGTTGCCGAGAGACTTAGCCGAAGTTTTTCATTTCAGTTTTCTGGGCCGATAACATCCCGAAAATCCTAGCTAGTTCGTGATTTCAAAAGAAGGGCACATTATTCTGTCGTACTCAATATGCATGCACCAACCTCGTCGTGGACATATTTTATTATTTGTCTCGTTTAGGATATCTTGCATTCGAGGATCTCATCCAGGCACCATTTCGGGAATTACGATTGCATAGTGTCACGTGATAAGAGACATCAATATAATTGAGAAAGGCAAGCAGATCCCCAAATAAACAAATGGAATATATGAGTAAATCCAAACGGTTCGCAGACCTCCCAGACACTTCGGACTTGTCCCATTTGTCTTCCACTCTTTCCTCATTTCAAACTTCACCACAGGTCCCTTGACTCACACGAGCCCATGATAAAAGGAGGGAAGGACTTCGCCAAACGATGTCATTCCAATAGACTTAAGGATTACGACGTACTTGCCTCTTCATCCATGTGGTAGTTCCTCCCATGAAATATCGTCTCGTAGCGCAGACTTTAACCCCTAATCGGTGACACTGAACAATGGATTAAAATAAAGTCGGCATCTTCATTGTTCCAACAAACCTGATTGCAACAGAATTTTGAATTGCAACTGCCTGACAGGTATAACAGAAACGAACATCCCTACATCACTGATCGGCGTCTACAGCATAAAACATTCTCTACAGCTGAAATTATTTGCTTGGGGTTTCGGCGTAACAGACCTGTAGGAATACCGAGCTAACTATATGATACCGATTAGGATAACGGCAATGTGTTAGGTTGGGAAGAAGTAGCACACGTAAAAAATTACTTCTTATCTGTGAATACACGCGATAAAAATTTACCGACAGAAGCAGGAGAGACTCCACCACATTGAAAAGGGTTCCAAGCTTGATCACTTGCCCTCCACGACAGTTACATGATATTCACCTGTCTCCATGAATTCCACGTCTGCGGAGAGCACTTAAGCTCAGCAGACTTACACTCAAGACTTCCACTTTGCGGAAGCTATACGCCTATCCCGAGACATTTTTCTTCCCTCGCCGCGACAAGGCAACCACCGAAGCAGAGGGTGTTGTCTTATCTGCACTCGCTGAGCGAACAGACATTTCCATTAAAGGGGGTTGAGGGGGGGGGCACAACTCCAATTTAGCACTCTCCTTCCCACCCCTGGCCCCCTGGGGGTGGCTCTCCACATGTGGGGTTCGTCGCAGCCGCCCCCCCCTGAGAGAGGGGTGTGCG
Organism: Pyrrhosoma nymphula; assembly: GCA_963573305.1. Lineage (NCBI taxonomy): Eukaryota > Metazoa > Arthropoda > Insecta > Odonata > Coenagrionidae > Pyrrhosoma > Pyrrhosoma nymphula. The sequence continues at coordinate 17,574,175 of OY754336.1, forward strand.
TGAAGCGGGACGACCAATGAGAAGACAGAGAGAGGGAGAAGGCTACTATCCCCGATTCGTGTCTTGCGCGCGCGAGAGGGGCGTAATTCGAGCAGGCCGCATTGGCCGAAAACCCACTCCCCGCGCATAAATCCAGGTTCCGAATGAAGAAAACGAAGTATGAATATAATATCACTCGGGCACCGGATGGGCGGGGACGAATTGAGGAGAGGGGAGAGGATGGGGAGAGGAGGGAGGGATGAGGAGGGGGCCGCGAGAAGGTGACAGGGAGGAGGGTGGGTGGACGGATAAAAAAAAACGGAAAATAAAATAAAAAGCCAGTCGAACCGTGAACCCCCAAAGGCAGGAAGTGCGCCTCAGTCAGGAAAGGAAGCTTCAAAATCGATGGATGGCCAAAATGGACGACGGAGTCCAATTGTGCTTCCTATGCGAGAGCCTTCTCTCTCTCTCTCCGCATTCATATACAGCGATGGAGACGCGGGAGAGCGGTAAGGTTAAAAATACAGGAGATGATCACTACGTGTTTAACCTTAGGTAACAGTAAGAGATGAACGTCGCCTTAATGACAATTGAAGATATCTACGCATAGTGAAGATTGTTTGAGAGATGTATCACCATGCAAAATATTCAATGAATGTATCCTCATTTCAAAGCACAAATTCCCATATTTTTCATTATACCAATATATATTATTAGCCACTTGTCGCCCTACTTTTCGGGATATTAAATAAAATGTGAAATCCGTTTTCCACGGGATAAGGAAAGACTGTACGCTCCAGAGAGGCATTACAAAAAAATGACACACAGATCGTACCAGAAGTGTAACGTACCAGGCAGTGCAAACATTTCTCAATTATTTATAAAAATTATTTTCCACCAAAATATTTTTTATCAAGTAGCAAAACCTACCGGTTGTGACAGCATGTTCAGCATACAGCGAGAAGTAAATAAGTCAAGATCTCAAGTACGTGTATTTTACTTAATTACTGAGACGTTCAGGCACAAGAACAAGGTTTTTGCGTCATCAAATGTACTATATTTACTATATAATTCTTAAACCTGCTTTAATTTCATAATAGCATTCGAATGTGGCCATTGTTATTAGTGGAGGCAAATATCGCTGCAACTACCTCAAGTGCGCCAGCGTGGGAAACGCCTAAATCTTGGACCAGCCGTGATCAGACCACGCTATTCCTTGGTTACCAAGTACAGACATTATCGAGCGATTTAAAATGACTCTTGGAGAAATTAAAGATAATAAAGACAAAACAAAGCGATGTAACGGCAAGGTACTAGCAGTCGAACGACTTTCAGCGTGTTTTTTTCAAAAATATCAATTCATAAGTAGAGAATGGAGGTTGAGCAGAAATTAGGATGGATCGGGGTTGCTCTTTTTCATCCAAACGCCTGCATTCACACAGTCTTTCGTCCATCCGCGTATTTCGTATTTCACATCTGAGAGCTAATTAGGCAGCACTTCACACGGGGGTAAAAGGCACCTATTCTTTTTGTATTATTCTACCAGCTGATTGGTAGGTGATTGGACAATCCCCATCCTGCATCCTAATTTCTGAAACATTGCCTCGCTTTCCCTCCTAAGTATGTCCCACCATTAGATCCCTCATATCTTCTACCTCCTTTTATTTCGTCCAGAATTCATATCCTCTCCCACGCCTCCCCAGGGTTCTTCCCCTCTGTCACCCTCTTCAACAAACGATGATATTACCTTACACTACCAGCTCCCGACTCAAGTCAGACTCTTAGCATAAATGATACCGTGTGAAAGAAATTTTGCGCGAACGATTACAAAAATATTCAATCATGATTGAGAAACTATCTTAGCCATTGGTAACCAGATTATGAAGCGCATCTGATTAAAAGTTTGTTTAAGTGAAAAGCTTCCGAGTTAACACCATGGGTCGAACACTGTGGAGATACGATCATAAGCATTAAAATGGTACATGTACCTATAAGATCCAAAATTCCATCAATATTTAATCTCTGAATCTGAGTTCGAAAGTTTCGAAAAAAAAGACTAGTTTCGTTTCCTATCTGGCACTGACGCGTGATTCAATTGAACTCTCCAATAACGATTCGTTTACTCTGCTACAGAGGTCACCAGCAGTTCATTGCTGTCACTCCAGTTTTACTAGGCAAATCGTATGTACGCAACCTGGTTTAAGCCGCCATTACAATCGTAACTCAACCACAGCGATGTAAAGCCCGTTTCACACGGTCAAATTCTGCGTCAAATTCCATTCAAGAATCATTGATCAAGGTTTCTCGAATGGATATGACGTCATGACAGCGGGCATGTTGTTTTGAAAACTCTTGAAAGGCTTCGTCGCCATCAAATTCCTCTCGTCTAGAACGGTTCTAAAAATTCTTGAATCTTGAATCGGTTTGAAGGCTCTCAGCCAATAGCGAGAGACCTTAAGCTTTCCCAGGATTCCGCCTGCTTCTAAAGAGGAACAAGCACACAAACCTCAAGATGGCTACGTGGGGAAGACAAATGGTGGAACTACTCGTCGATTTATATCAAGAAAAAAGGTGTCTTTATGAAATAGGTTCGCCTGATTATCACAATAAAGAGAAGAGAAACGCATCCTTGAAAGAAATGGCAGCTTGTTTGGCCGATGTAAGTAAATTAACTAAATATTTTGTTTTTAAATTAGATGTAGTTGGATTTAGAAGTTTAACTGGACGTATGAACTGTTACAATAATAACTTCTATATCCTGGGAGTCCCCTCTACTAAAATTTCATGATATGAAACACGCTGAGTTTGCAATGGTGACGTGCAGCTAATGATATTGTTGGGAAATTAATACTTATTTATTTATTAGTGCTCGATGCTGGAGTAATGATCCGTGTGATGTTATCCTACGTTATATTGATGGATTCAGTGCTCCTTTGTTATGTGACTTTGTTTTGGCGTTGAAGGATAATGCTGTATTTTTTTATAAGTGCTTCCATCTCGGCATAATGAATAGCCTTTGTGCATTAAGGATTATTTGGATGAACTAATTTTCCCTCGCGATTGATAGCGCTCATAGTACGTTATTAACGTCTTAATCATATCGAATAGTCAGCTATGTCACTCAGCAGCAAATTAAACCCTCACGTAGATGATGATCAGTAATAAGTCTTATTGTAATTGTAAATTTTCAAACTGCAATGAAATAATATTTTCTTATCATTTGCAATATCGGCACCAGTGATCGCCACTAGACATCACGCTGCGTGGTTTTAAATGAGTACTCCTTGGTATATTTGCAAAAATGAATTTATTTTATTGTGAAACGATTTCTTAGTGCATATTTCTTCTGAGAGTTGTATTTTATAATGATTGTTGCATATGTTTTGATTTTTAGCTTCGACCAGGTACCACTCAGGAGGATATAAAATGTCAAATAAATGGGCTGAGGACGCAATTTATGGCGGAGAGAAATAAAATAATAAAGTGAGAAAAAGCGGAGCTGGAGTGAATGACATGAGCAAGCCCACCCTGTGGTGCTTCAATTCTCTCCAGTTCCTGGAGATGCACAGCATGTCAAGGCAGAGCGTTTCTAACCTGGAAGATGGCTCCTCAAGTAGGTGTGAGGTAATGTTCATTATTTCTTGTTATCCATTCATGAAACTTATGAAATATAAGGTGATGTCACGGCAAATAGTTGAGCAATATCGCAATATATTCATATATCATTTTGTGGCATAATTCGCCCAAACCATTTCAGCATGTAGTTGTTTGTCAACTACTTCCTTAAAGCTCGTTTCACACGGTCAAATTATGCGTCAAATTCCATTCAAGAATCATTGATCAAGGTTTCTCGAATGGACATGACGTCATTAAAACGTCATGACAGCGGACATGTTGTCTTTAAAGCTCTTGAAAGGCTTCGTCGCCATCAAACTCCTCTCGTATTGAACGGTTCTAATTTTTCTTGAATCTTAAATGGTCTTGAAGCGTATCGATCAATGGGGTTGGATTTCAGACTATCGGGCGTAAGATGGCCGACATGGAGAAAGATCCATGCAGAAACACCTCGTATATTATGCTAATACGTTATAATAAAATAACTGTTCAGTGAAACATATACCCTTTTTAACATGCAAGTGCCATTTTGCTTAAAATTATGAAAGATATATGTAAGCTGAACGAGGTATATGATGGTCTTCATTAACGATAAAATATTTCTAGTGACGGGAGGAAAACAAGGACAATCTCTCACTTCGTATTTTGAAAGAACTTTCATTAGCGTATTTAGGCGTACAATAATTATCTCTGCATTTTTATTAACCATTGCTATCGTGCTTAATATTTATGAAACGTCAACTGTTGGCACAATAAGAACTTAATGGACAAATTTCGCTCACAGAATTTCCAGGCAAGAAGGGGACACCGTCGAAGAATTGATGAGAATTTACGATTTCTGTACTGTTCTCGCAACATATTAGGCTTCACTGGATATCTTTAAGTGATAATTGTTTTTGTGTACAAATAAGGTCCTCAGAAGAAATGTAGAGAATATCTTGTACCAAAACATGACTGTAGCCGTCGACAAGCACGAAAGCCTGCTAGAGGCCATGTACAGAATAGATGATATTTGTTCTTCGATACAACAGTAGTCGATCGTAAGAGTCGGGGTTGGGTTGCGGTGGTCAGACACGCGCCCTCCCTCTCGCAGTAGCCACCCGGAGGGCTGGGAATGTCGAAAAGAGACGGGGGTGGCGGAAACAACGCGCTCATTGGCCGAGGGGGGGCGGAGGAAGGGGGTGGAGATGGAAGGGGGGTTGGGAAAATGGAGTGAGACACCCCTCCCCCTATTCCGACATAAACCGCGTAAACCAGGGACGGCAAACGGAAGGGGTGATGGAGAGGGGGGAAGTGGGGAAAACTGAGGAGGGGTGTATCTAACTAGTGCCCCCCTTCCGCCCAATTGGTGACGAGACATCCCCCTGCACTCCCCCCATACGTCTGAGGTTCATCTACGACGTACCATGCAAGCCACCGTGAGGGTGCGTGGCACGCGGTGATTCTACACCAGGCATGAAGAAATCGTCCCAGTTCAAACTGGAACCTCGCACGCAGGTACCAGGGCATCATCTCAAATGTAACTCGCCTTGGGTCTTTAAGGGCGGAAGCTTATCCTAGGTGATTCAATCCACCGACTGGTGATGAAGTACCTAGCACACGCCAGCTCTTTGAGTGAAAAAGGCGCTATGATGTGCGGCTACTTCTGTCCGGGAAACGACACAAATTGACGAACACGAAAATGAGTAGTAGCTTTACAACAAGTATTACAATAAAAAGTTACGGAATGAGTCAAATTCTACATTTATTTATCCATACTTAGTCACTTCCACCATCATCATCTGAGTGATCTACCGGTTAAAGGTATGTTATGACGAAAGTCAGAGAAAATCCAGCAGACTCTTACACGTGCAGTGCCCTATCTACCCCTATTATTTCTTTCTTCATCTCAGCGTAAGTCCTACCTTTCTTAATCCTATCATAAAACATATTCTCTTTTTTTCCCTTCCCCGCTTGCCCAACATCCTTCCCTCTATCACGGCCTTCAGCAAACCATCGCCCCCCTCATTACCGCTTCCAGCCACCTACCCTGCCTTCCCCCAATCTCATCCACAAGTTTCCTCTTCTCACCAACTACGCCAAGCACTTCCTCATTTGTAAAAACCCCAAATCTTTTATGTCAACGCAGCCTTCAACCCCACACGATCTCTTAATTCGTCAGTCATCCATGTTTTTCCGCCTCCTTCAAATTACCCCGCAACTATTTCCTCTACTCAAAGTAGTTAGCACTTTTCGTCCATTTCTCTCACTGTCCAGTAAACTTCGGCGATCATACTCGAACGCACATCTTCAACACAAGCTTCAAATCCACGCGGGAATAATTATTTCAAAAGCCAAATTTCTCATTTTTAAAACGCCTCAAGCCATAAAGTTGTCAAGTTTGAACTTATTTTCTCTTGTAACAACAGCCGTGGGTAAATGTGGTGGTTACCGAGTAGTTCAGCTTTATCAAGCACACCACACTGTCGGTTGGCTGGCGTCAGCTTTAACAGCCGAAGAGAGTGGTCTCACTCACTGTGATGTTGTTAAACCAGACTCAATGTTACAAGTCCATAACCCCTCGCGCGATAGGGTAGTTTCCTTCATCAAAGAAAACAGAATTCATTAATTGCGACAGGTGCCCCAGCATAAACGTATTCATTACACGCAAATTATTTGGTTTAAAAAGTTTTAGTTTCCAAGAAAGTTGAATGCTAATTTTAAGTTCATTTGAAAAGGCTCGGAAATGGCGGGACAGCGGCAGCTTTTATGATGACGTAACAGGTAGATAGTCAACATTGCGAGGTATATGGAATTATCATCGACTGTACTTACTATTGTATTTCAGAGTCCCTAACATCTGGTGAACATGTATTAATATGCCTCGATTAAAATGGTCAAAGTTCGGAAAGTCTCCTCCATTGAGCATGCCATTAAAAGACGTTTTCTAAGCTCCTACGCTCCCAGCTAGTACAGAGCTACCGCGAAGGCGTTCTTCGCGGCAAGCGTCGCATGCGCAGTGAAATGAATAACGAAACTGCGTACCTGTGACTTCGCGTTCTGTGGTGCTCCGGCTTAGTTGTTTACGTTTTGATCACTTTCTTTTTGACAAACATTTCCTTTATCTCATCTTCTATTCCTTTAATTTACCATTCCTATCATTCATACCTTGCATATTTCATTAGTTACCTTTCATCATCAGTTCCTTTTGCTGATATACAAAGCCACAAAGTTTCATGAGAACAAGTTCAATGGCTTTACAAACTGGTTTTGTACGGACAATCTACCGAAAGTGGATGTGGCCATGGTGGTGGAGTTCTTTAGAGAAGATGTTCGGTTTAGTGCAGGTGAAATCAGAGGAGTAAAGCAAGGTACTCTCTTCTGACAGCTTTGAACCACAAAATTCTCCTGTTCTCGCTTAGTGGAACCGCGACGTAAGCTTTATTGCTATCGCTAATTGTTGTTGTGTGACACTTCAGCACAAAACAATTTTTATAAATCAATGTTCTCGGAGGCATGTTACTGGTACTCCTTGGGGAATATGATGCTGATCAGCTGATGCAGTGAATAACGAGTTCCCATAAATGGTCTGTGATCACGGTGAGGGGTGATCAACGCATTTTAGTTGTTTTAGTATTTGCTCATACATAGTTTGCTTCGAGATTTTGCCATCCATTATGCTACTGACGGTAAGCCTTTTTTGCTAATTTCATGTTCTGGCAATGACACCTCGACCAAGTGGATGAATTAAATTAATGTGTATTCGTATCATAGCTGCGGCGTAGCACCTTCTCTCCGTATAGTTATTAACTGACGATTTCGTGCTTGCTTGCGGGAAATATTTCGAAATGAATACGATCAAAATGGTTTATTTCATGCTTTTCATACTAACTTTACCTAAAAAATAGGAGCTAGCACCATTAATTTGAGAATATATTACTATACGATTTTCATTCCCCATACCGTAACCATAAATGTGTTTCATTATTTTGATGAGGTTTCTCTATGCGACTAAAGCAAAAGCTAAATTAATAAATAAAGCTCATTTCCATTTTACACCAAGTTAACTTTTGTAAATGGGTTTTTTCCCGTCAATAAATTAATTATTATTATTAAAGCTTTCCCGGCGGACGTCGTCTGCAGATAAACAGCTTACGGCGAACCACCTAGCGGCAGATTGCGGTAGTTGCGTACGTACCTCTGACGTCACACGTAGGATTAACCAGCATGCAATAGTTTGCCGTCGCGTTTTCGCGCCGTTGAATTTTTTCACTTTTTAATTAATAAGGAAAAATACTTAACGCCATTTTTAAATCGAACGGCTTCAAATACGTACTCCAGGGGTTATAAACTTCAGATCTAGGCAATACAAAAAAAATAGGAAACCACCCTATTCCAGGGAATACTTCCAGGGTACTCGCGCCATTTCCGGAGAATTGACCATTCGCATGGAATGCGGTACACCAAATCAGAAATATTTTACTTTATTCTTTGGTAGAGATAAAAGATATCGGAGTTTCTTAGCATTCAAACTTCTTTCATGTTCTTGTTTATTTTAACAACGAATTTCAATTTTATTCATGATACTATTTAATATATTTCTTTGTACAAGGTACTCTTTCACTGTTTATTTATGTCTACCCACAGTGGTGTACAACATGCTAGCAAAAACTCGAGTAATTAAGGGTTAAATAGAGTCCCAGTCATCAATTTTCTTCACCCCGTTAACACTTTTTCCGCAGAAGCATCGCTCCACGTCCAGACTACTCTTCTACTATCACACACGTACACACATTTGTCCGATATTACTCCCGCCACCCGCGAGGGCCAAAGGAGGGAGTGGGGGGGGGGGTAAGGTGGCGGAGAAGGAGGGGGGGGAGGGGTCGGGGGAGAGTGTGAGGGTGGAGGGGGAACAAAAGGCCGCGAGTGATCTGTTATCGAAAGCGGAAACAGGAAGGAGAGCTGGGAGGTGAGGAACACCCGACGCCTCCGCAATCATTTCGCGGTTGAAACAAAACCAACTGCCAACCGATCCGTTCCGTTTACGTTAATCCGATAATTTTTTGTGTTTGCCCGTCGGTCGGGGAAGGAGTGGAAAGAGCGGGAAGTGCCTTCGGCTATCGGCGTGGGGTGCGCCGGGGAAAAAGTGCGGCCTAGGCAGCGGCGTCATCGCCGAGGGAACGGGAAGGAGAGGTTGGAAATTTCTAAGGGGCTTTCGTGCCGGGGGAAGAGGTAATAGGGATGCACGCGTAGGTAGTTGTAGGTAAAAGGTAGTTGGGAAAAAAATAGAATGAAGCCCGAATGGGAATTAGTTCTGTAGGCCGGTGGCGCCACCTGTGAGTAACGGCCAGTTCCGGAAGCACGGTCAAGAGAATAACCAATCATCGATGCCCCCGCGGCCATTGACTCCGGTGCCCGAACGTAATGGGTCAGGATTCTCATTCTGTGCCGAGGTTCGTAGCGATGATGACTAAGGACATTATTCCGTGAAATAAGACGACGAATTAGAGAGAGAACGGAAAAATGAGTAGTACGTTTGCGAAATGGTTTGACGGGAATTACCTGGAACGTAAATATCATATAGTAAAGAGAGCTTTAAAATCCACTTTCCAACTAGGGATACCATTTCAATAACACCAGTCAGCAATGCGGGAGCGTGGTGGCCTAGTGGGTAGAGCGCTTGGCTACTGATCGTAGGATCCCGGGTTCAAATCCGGGTGAAGCCTTTGGACGCCCTTGAACAAAAACTCCTCGGAGTGCGAGGTGGCCCAGGGAAAGGAATTGGCCCCCCTACCCTGAATGAGTGCGTAGTAGTATAGTAGGTAAATAGTTTGAGAATATTTATGTAAATCATTTAGTTCATTCTATTTATTTATGAATGAGTTCGAGTTTGTATAGTAGGTAAATAGTTTGAGAATAATTTATGTAAATCATTTATTTTAATCTATTTATTTATGAATGAAGGCTGTCACTAAAATTCCTCGATTGCCAGAATACGTTCGTTGTAAAGATATTAATCTTCGAGGCAGATTGAATTTGACGGAATAATGATATCAAAATAAAGCTAACATAATGAATAAGATAAGAAAACGGAGGATACTGCGAATGTGTGGCAAAATTTCTACCTTAAAATGAACCCTAATATTTTATAGTGCTCAACAGTTCATGTTCTCAACACAGGTTTGAGACAATTAATTTCAATTTCAAATGGTTTGTATCATACGAATGGGGAATACGGTGATAGCCACAATTTTCTCAACCAAATCACTTATCGTGTTCCTATATTAACTCCCTGCCTCAACTCCTCTAACCGCTCATTATTTACCCGCTCAACTAAATCTTATCTAAACACCAAATCTAAATCACCACAATCCTAGTCCGTGGGCAGAGTTATAGTTAATTTATACATAGCAGGTTCGAATCCCGCAATGGAACTTTAATCAGAACTGGAGAGTATAAACACGCTATAAAGCCCGTAAGTTATGGTGGCCATCATTTAGCGTCCTGATCATCTCGACTGTATGCATTAAAGCGGAAACGAGGCGGGCCCGTTGAAAATGAATTAATGCCGCCGAACAGATAAATAATACACTCCCTACACACCCCCCTCCCCTCTGGCTCACCGTCTCCCCTCGGATATATAAATTACAGAAGATGTTCTCGATAAAATAAACGTTAACACCTGCGTGACAAATATGTGTCGCCGCCGACGCAGGAGGAAGAGAGGCGTGCGTGGGGGCCGACGAGGCGGAGGAGGCGGGGAGAGGCACGGCCGGGCACGCACCCACGAGGCACGCCCACTTCGGGGCGCGGCAACCGAAAAACCACGCCGTGGGCCTCGAATGGCACGACTCTGGGCGATAAAGTGAGAATGCGACGGCGCAGCGTCCAGAATGCTTTCGCGATGTCCGAATCCACGACAGGCGGCGGAGGTTAATGAACGCTGCGGGATATCGAGTGTCTCCCATACGAGACGAATACGATGAGAAGAGAGGAACAGGAAAATTTGGGTTGGCGACGGACAATTGAGGTAATTTGCTCGATATAAGGACAGGTGGTATATAGTTGAGGGATGGATTTTTGGGATTGGTGAAGGGGTGGAGATAAACGTTTAGCCTCGGCGTTAGCCTGCTCTTAACGAATGGCACTAAAGGGAACGCAGTACAATTCGACGCAGTTCTGTTCTCCCCGTGGCAGCAAAGCAGGGATCGGGATTCTAATGAAAAATCTCCGCATCTAACGGGATTCGAACCCACGCTTTCGGAGCGGGAACAGCGCTCTAGCCACCACACCAACCCGATCCCCATGGAAATTTATAGAAACCCACGGAGGAAAGCCAGACGGAAAAACATACACATAGAGCGGATGGATGCATTTTTTCTTGGCTTAAAACACACTAATGAGGGACGAGGGGCTTCCAGCAAACGTAAGTTTCGACCTTTTGCCGATGAAGCAGTACCACGGCATAATCCATATTCAAAACGGTAATCAAGCGTTAATAAGGACCTTGAAGTAATCCAAAACAAGTTACACTCATGGAAGTTGGAATTGTATAAAAAAATGGATAGTTATTAATTTTTTGAAAAAGAATCTCATCGTTACATTTACGACACCGAGCATGAAGGTTTGCTAGCATGGTGGTCGCATCTTTCAATATCCTGAGTGGGCCTCGAAATGCAATAGTGCTCACTGCCGTAATTTTGCGCGTCAACCAATCACCTACCGTTCGCCATACCCCAAATACTTTCTCGGTATCTGGCAATTAATATACATTTCTAAGTTCCTCCTTAAGTTCTATGATAGTGCAAAAACTGAATAAAATTCGATGAAGGTGAAGTGAATTCTAAAGCGAGGTGACATGATGGTCCATACAGTTCCTAAAACTTTCACAGCACGTAAATTGCTACGTATGGTGAAATGTCATCCCCTGCCACACATCCCTGATGTTTTTTGAAGGATGCCACGTTGACGGAGATCGTCCGATGCGACAAATGAGCCACGTTGAATTCTCCCAAGGTTATCGCTTCAGGACCTTCCACATGAGTGACAGAAATCCGATCCACTGCCCACCACATTCCAGGGCAGGCCAAACATCGGAGGCGAATTCGGAAATGGAAGATGACCGATTACGGGGCAAAAGACATCGGCTTTCTTCGCTACACATGCGAGCTCTCCTCTCTCCCAGTCCGTCAGCCCCGACACGAACATCCTGGACCAACTAGCTCCAAACATTTCCCCATTCGGTTTCCTGTATCGCGTCATCGACACCTCGGTTCTTATCAGCCCGGTCACCAAAGTCCAATTGTCGACCCAAGGAAGGAAAACGAATCAGCATTCCCAACAATGGAGCCCTTCGATCGCATCGACAATGTACACCTTAGGGACGACGGCAACCAGAGCGCCCTCCTTTAGTCACCTCCGCGCATTGTTCGCTCAGCCGCGCGCAAATTGGATAAGAGAAAGAAGAAATGAGACACAAAAGACGCCTTCGCCGATGGGGACCGATCCGCGGATATACCGGGGGGGGGTCGAGGTTAGAAAAAGCTGACTGAACCCCTACACATCGCCACTCACTCAGTATCCGTCACGAATGACAAAAAAAACCCATCGCCTTCTCTCCTGCAATCCAGTCGTTTCGTCGCAGATAAACTTGACTGTCGCAGGCTTCACTTCTTAGAAATAGTACTTAATGTTCGTGTTCATAATAAAGTTAAATAGGCTTTAGAACAAATGGAAATTTCCAGACGCTCCAATAACCTTTACAACGAACTATTATTACAGAACTCCTCCCAACTCCTTTCCGATAAAATTACCTCGTTAAATATTAACCTCACCCGCTTCACCAGCCCTTGATCTACGTTTCAACTGGCCCCAGCATTTCCCAACACCTCGCGAATATTTGTATTTCTTCTCCTCCCGCCCCCTGTAACTAAAACAACAATAACCGAAAATAAAAAAACATTCTGTTCCCGGCGATGCCGTAAATCGGCAAAACGCTTCGTAATAGTAAAATATTGTTTTAAATTAGAAATTATTTTACTTTATTATGATTACGAACGGTTTGTCGAAGCTCTTTGCGTCACTCACAGTCCTCTTTCAACGGCAGCAACTGGTGAAAAAAGACATCGGTAACCTGCGACGTTTGGCCTTCCGAATCAAATCTGTTTATAGTGGAGTGGCCGTAGGAAAACCGTGAGGTATTGGTGATGGGTAACTAATTACGGACGGGTTTTTTTTTCAAAACGACAAAGAAGAGAGAAAGGGTTAATCTCTAAGTTTTACGCCCATGGTGTCATAGAAATTACAATGATTATCTCGAATACATTCAATACTCCAGAAATTCCAAGCAATGTTGTAGCCACTCTTCCGTCTAAATTCAAGTTATACGATGTTAATGAAAAGACCCACATTCCCCAGGAGCGAATCAGGTGATGAGAATAGGGCAGGTAGAGAGCCTCTACGCTCTCCCTGCCGCACCTCCGCTACGCAGGCTGCGTCGAATGTTGAAAGATGGGCTAGGGCTGTGCGGCAATAAATGCCTGTACACCCTGCTCTCCCACCCAAACGTCAACAGTTCTTCTCCCTCCTCTGCAGCTAAACATAGGCTCCGGCGGAACAAGTTCCCCTTAAACTTCCTCACCTACCATAATAATCTTCCTAGCCTTCCTATCTTCCCTCTTACCAACATAAACACATGTCAAACTCCCATTCCTAAATAAAATAATAATAATAAAATTTTTTAAAAATAAATATTAAAATAAATATGTTAAAATAAGAATAAAAACTCAATAAAAACAAATAATAACGATAACATCAACAGCAACAAAAAATAATTATTATTAACCACCACTTTACAGGAAAGGTACAGGATTGATCTTCGACTGGGACTTGGAAATTAACCGTTGCATTTCCACAATAAATCATCGTCATCATCAGTCATCAATTCAAATATTGGCTGGCTGAATTTCTGCAGTCCACTCAGACAGCCATTTATTCATTCATAGCCTTGATCTTGAGCACGAGCATAAACTACGACAAATATAAGATATTTCCACAATATTTTTTCCAATATTTACAAATAAAACTCTATTTGCCAACATATTTTGGAATGAATATATTTTCGCGACCTTACTAATATAGGAATACTCTTGGACTTATTGGATATAATTGAGAAAAATCCCAAACACACATTCACGGCCCCAAGTCACGTATATCATTCGCCTAAGCCAGTGGTTCCTAACCTTTTTTACGCCCCACACACCTTCAACATTTTAATATATTCTCGCAATTCTGAAAGTAATTTCTCGGACACTTTAAAGTAATAAAAATATAAGAATAAAAGTGAAGGTGTACAAAACAAATTTGCACAATCAATTTTTAATAATGAATAAGCAAAAATGACACAAGGAAAAAAATTATCACAACAAATTAAAAGTTGCATAAAGCCTATAAAATAGATACCCTTAATGCAAACAAAAAAACTGAAATGTTATCTCGAAACCGCCTGGAATGCTCTCTCGCACCCCTGGTTGGAAAGCCCTGGCGTATGAGATATCCGCCTAATCTTCGTGGGGTCATTAGAGGAGCGCTCCTGAAGCATATGGGGACAATGAGGGACCTTAGAGTGGGGGTTCATCGGTGTATCCATCCTCGACGCAGCCGATCCCTTAACTGGGCGCAAGGGACACGTGTGAAACAGCGACAAGCACCAAGGGTAAACGTGAAAGCGAACGAGGTGTGGGATTTATCCGCTTGGCAGCGCCACTGTCGAGTTGACGAGACTGTTATGACGCGCGCGGGGCGCAATGGAGTGGATCTCGCACGGAGCGTACAACTCTTTTGAAAATCTCAATCCCGTCTTCCTTCCTACTTGCAGATGGCCATTGTGTGTTTCTGGCAAATCCTCAGGTCACGATGCTCTTGAAAGGCCGCCGTCAAGAAGGGGATGCCATTTGAATAAAAGCCATTAGTCACAGACCTCAAACGGCCGACTTCAACGGATCCCTTGTTCCGCCGCGGGGTCAGCGAGGATTAAGACGCTGACGCGAAAATAAGAGCTTAATAAAGCGGAATTTCTCACTCGTTTAGCCCGCACCACAGTCAGTCGCTAATGAGTCGTAACGATCACGATTAATCCGCTAGGGTACCTCGTACCGATTAAACGGGAGAAGCATTACGGCGTTATTTTCGCTACCCGGTCGCAAGAGAGAGAAATACGCACTCAATAGGTATAAGAAGTTGACCCCCAAGTAAAAAATAACGATAATTTAGATAACCCATGTAATAGTCTCAAGAGTCCTGCACAAACAACCTTTTCAAATAATTCCTGATTGAATGATCACACATTACATTTCCGCTGCATTAGTACTGATTAACGAAAAGTTGGGTCAATACGCCGCAGCTGGCGAAACCCAAGGCCTTAAATTTGGCGCGCACATCTGAGGATGCACATTAAAAATTGAACACTCATCACTACATGATGAGATTGCAGTTACCATAACACCACTCCCTTTCGAGGTAGGCAAAGTCAAAGAATTATTGCCGTTAGCACTAGAAAACTTTCTCCCTTTTCATAATTTCCTCCACAGTGACCTATCCTTGCAAACCAAATTAGCTTCGCTTATAATCATGCACTGATCACTAAAAACAGAGAGACTGTGGAACGAGTAACATTACCAACCTTGAAAACTTAATACAACTAATAGTAAGTAAATAAAAATGAGGAGCAACACACTGAAGTCACAAGTTGAGAATTATTTGGGTATTCTTCCAGGTGATTGGTAGGTTTTTTGACAGTCCTTATCCTAAAGGACAGAAGTCGATCATATCTTTCAAAAATTCCTCATATGGTCTACTTCTCGTTTCGTCCAGAATTCCTATCTTCTTCCTTCCTCTTCCACGCTTTCCCAGCGTTCGCCTCTTAATTAGCCTCTTCGAAATGCCCTCGCATCTCAAAACGCCTTCCATCCATCCCTTCTGCCACCAGCTTCCTCTCCAGCCATATCCAATGCCTCCTCGCTCGTCTCCCTCATCACTCAGATCACCCTCTCCATCCTTCTCCAAAACCACATCTCAAACGCCTCAAGTCTATGTACCTCCTACTTTGCAATAACCAAGTTTCCGACCCATGCAGCGCCACGATCCATATTAGAGTTTTCACCAGCTTTTTCTCAGACCCCTCTCATCAATTTTCTTCTCTTAGAGAACGCATCTTTAGCCATGATTATTCTACATCTGAAGTCCCTACCACTAAAGCCTCCAACATACTGCCCAGATACGTCAAATGCGCAACATGCTTTATTCTGTGCCCTCCCACCCTTATATTCAGCTTCGCCTTCTCACTTCCAGAAAATCTCATCACTTTCATCTTTTTATGATTTATCTTCATCCCATACCTATTGCACTACATCTCTAACACATCATCGTTGACACTTCTCCGACCTGAAGACCATGGCAGTAGTGCCAGCGAAACTGTTGTCTTCACCACAACAACCAACGCGGTCGTGCACCCGGGAGATGAAGAAGTTCAACTATAGAGAACCGCGGAAGCCTTCGTTCTTAATTCATCACTGACAGTAACCCCTTGGCCAGTGACGTAGCCAGGGTTTTGGTTCTGGGGGGGGGGGCTTAATATGAAGCCTTGGGGGTCCTCTCTTGGTACAATTTTATTCATTATTTCAGTTTATTTATGGCTACTTTTTTATAGAAAACTGCTTTGTTATTACCTTTTTCCCCTCTCAAACCCTTGCATTTTTCATCCAAAATAATACATGATAAAACTAAACAAACAATATGATTTGAAATTTCAGGGGGGCCTGAAGATCCTCAAGTAATCCCCCCCCTGGCTACGTGCCTGCCCTTGGCTGACCAACGCTCGGTAATTTGCAAATCTCACAGACTTTATCAGATCCGCTCCAATCTTTTCCCATATGCCTCCATCGCCATTTCTTCAGAATGCACGTTAAAAGGCAATACCGATTGTGGGCACCCCTGCCTTACTCTTGTTCCTATCACGGCCCATTACGATTCTCCATCGACTACCCTAAACTGTGCTGTCTGGTTTGTGTAGAGATTCAGAATGAGTCGTCTGTCCTTTCAACCGACCCCTAAATATGTTGCGATTGCAATAGATAAAAGAAGAGGTCAATTATAGGCAAACTAAACTCTGTATCGATATTTTTCATTTGCACGTTTCGCACGTATCGCACGTTTCCCGATTTCAGAGTGTGTTTCGACATTTGGATTATTTCAAAACTTTAATCTATGAAGAAATCTTTAGGCTCTCAAACTACTGTGTTTACAAAAAAGATAAGGGATTAGAGTAAATATGAGGAGGGAGGGAATTGATTGGAATCGGAGGAATTGTTCATATGCCTCATAAGTACATTGGAGGAATGTGAATGAAATGTGATGAAAGATGCAAAATGAAGTTTTAATTTTTATATCAATACCTTTATTTGGGTGATTCTTCTTCATTTCTTCTTTTTTATGATGTAATTATTTTTCTCTTCTTCCAGTCGATATAGGTCTATTGAATTGTAAATTATTTATACATTTTTCCGACGCTTCGCATTTTTATACATGCTTCTTCAGGGTTCAGAGTGAGAGTTCCTTCTGAATTTATTGTTTAAATTGTATTGCATTTTATTGTATGTTACACTACACTCAAAAATAACTCTCTTTGGGCCCTGAAGAAGCATGTATAAATATGCGAAGCGTCGGAAAAGAGAATAAATAATGAACAAATTAATAGAGCTTAATCTCCTGAAATAAGAAAAAAAATAATTACATAGGTACCTACTACTTTTATTGTTGGCCAGCGTTAGTTTCGCAAAATTATTCCATTCACCAATAATTTTGTTCCGAAAACATTGCATTATCGTATCAACAAGTGTTAAGATACATTGATGCAGACATATCGATACTTTTGATTTGGTAGCCCATCCCGAGCGGCGAGTCGGTCAGTCTTAGAGAGCGAGAGGAGGAGGGGGTGAGCGAGCGAGGCAAGAGTGGGTCCTAAAGAGGTTGGAAGTGGTCGGAGGGAGAGATTACGCGGTTGGGGAGGGGGTCGGTCAAACGATTGGAGAGGGAGCGGAGTGGACGAAGCAAAGGAGAAGGAACAAGCGTAGCCATTTACTCACGCGAGATAAGGGTGACGTGGAGTCCGGGAATTAATTCGAAGCAGTGGGGACGCCCTCCCGCCTTCAAGTGTTTTCGATACGAGAGCCTCGGGAGGAGGGATGAGGCTCGAGGCCCACGCCAGGGACGAGCCACAAACGACCTGACAGACACACGGGGGAGGGAGAGTCAAACTTGATAAGCCGCGTGCGGAAATGTGTGTATAAAAAAGGAGGAGCTCATATGAGAATCGTGTCGTCCCCTTTAAGAGATGTGGCGGAAAAGACAAATGCGCTATCAAAGACGGTGCCACGGGAAGAAAAACAGAAGTAACAGGTGTCCAGAGGGTGAGATGTAGGACGCGTCCTTCCCTCTTTATAAAGCGCGTCCACATAATGATCGCCGGGTGGCCATTAATTTCTCCGCTTTAGCAGCGATTCGCGTCAACCGCGTGCCACTTCACACGGAGAGAGAGGGAAGGTGATCGAGAAGGGAGGAAGGAAGGAATGATGAGATGCGGAACATGCGAGCCAAACCTATTAAATGCGCCAACGATTGGGACCCCAATCATTTGAGTGGGGCGATCGAGAAGTAAATAAGACAAATGATCCATTTTTGTGCTCAGGTTGTGAGGAGGAGTACGCAGGGACGATCAATTTGTCACACACAAGGGCGCAGTTATTTTTAAATATCCGATATGCACATCGAATGCGGCTCGTGCGAGTCGATTGAAAGGACCGGCGGAGACAATTTCGCCGCGTCACGTGCTAACCGCGGTCACGAAGTCCCTCGACTAGTCAAGAGTTTAAACGATTGACTTCCCGAGACCGCTGGGGCTTGCCCCCGAAACAGCTGCCAAAAGTAGGGGCATTCCAAGCATAAAAAACACTGCAAAATACTAAATATTATAAAATGCGAAAAAACTGATAAAGTACTTAAAATTTTCCACGAATCCTTCGTCGATAAAAGCGATATAAATAATTTTGTCAAAGAATCTTCGATGGCGATATGTGAATACATATCCCAAACACCGGTTCTAACGATGGTTTTGCAGTAAAAGAAGAAATCTTTACGAAACCTTGGGCCTGATCCAGGGCCTGATGACTCGACATCGTGGAACTTCGGCACCATCGAAGATTTTACGTCACCATCTCGACAAAATCTAATAATAATTTACAATGCAACAAATAAGAATTTTCGAGGCTGTGATGTCAAAATTTCGTCATTTTCAAGACTCAAAAAATGCCGATTCTCTAATGAATAATAAGGCCACTTGCTATTCATTCGCGAGGAGACCGGTGTCGTGGTGTGAAAAAAAGCAATTACTTATTAGATATGGGAGAAGAGAAACATCCTCTCATGCGCGGACAATATTTCATTTTCCCAATTAACGACGTAATTAGTACCCGGCTGTTCGCTCCGACAAAACGGTGAACATATGGGTCCCCCTCCCTCAGCCCGGCCTTGATTGATCGCTTGCGCGCAGCGGCCTGCGAAGGGAATTGGCACCGAGGTAGACCCCAAGTGCACCGAGATTGCACTCTCACGTCTCTGAAGCACTCGGCACTTCCTTAGCAAGGCGAGCCGACTCGTCCGGATGATCGACTGCGATGAGAGACGCATTCCTAGCGCTCCGTCACACAAACGGCACGATCCAACGGAAGAGTCTCTTTCCCCCGCCCCCTTTGATCCGTTCACAAACAAGAGCCTCGGACAAGAATGGGGACACTCAATGGACTCCTCATCCCTTCCACCCACGGGACGACCACGACGGCCGGCCTATGCCCGGACTCGAAAAAATACAACAGGTAGCGCGGGCGTCAGTACCGTAAGTGTTTATGGCGTGAAACGTCTGTCGCTTTTAGTTTCTGTCCCTCCCAGACTTCGCTGAAACGTTCCATTATTAACATTCCGGTCTTCTCATATTCACAATTTGATTCCTAAACAAGAGATTCCTATTCACAAGACATTCCTACTCATATTTTGGAGATACCTGGACGTTACCCCCAAATTGCACACATTTTTTTTAAAACTTCACAACTTAAACCTTTAAACGTTTTAATCCTTTATGAATTCAGTTTTTTTCGTGGTTTCATCTCTTAAAACGATCTGAACGCTTTCAAATTGCTCCAACCACAGACTCCTCGAAAACTTTTTGAAGAAGCTAAACTAATTTTACGCTGGCGGCGGAACATGATTTTATACCCATACGAGTCTCTCCTTCGTATGATAACGCCATCAATTCCTCTCTGCTCTATCAACATCCCTCTCTCCAATGGCTCGTGGTCCGTTCGGATATCTCTTAAACAAGCCGATTTAAAGATATCCATTTTTAATAAAAAACTTTGTACTTTTCCACACTTTATTTTAAAACTGCGACCGGTTTCACCATAATATGGCATCTTCTGGCACATTCTGAAGCTTAGGTCATATAATATATACCCAGAGAAAGTTAAAAATGGCGGGGGTTTGAAATGGGGGAGAGAGGAGCAGGGCGGTTGGGGCATGGCAGAGTGAGAAGGGGAACCCCAGAAATCAAGAAAGAAGAATGTCTTGTTATATAGAGTTAGAATTGGTGCCCATTTTGGCTAATTCTGCCATGTTTTGTGCTCAGCACTTAGTGTAGTATCTTCTGTTTTGGGTTGATTGGTGGGAGTTTCTTCAAGCACATGCGTTTTCCTAGATCCCTTTGCAACCATCGAATATCTTATCTTTTGGGGGTGCCATCTTTGTTGCTGGTTTAAGTGTCCTATATTTGGGATGATTCTCAAATATTTTTGGGACAACTGAGACTCGCAACTTTGGTAGTTTTCTTTCTTGGCGGTGAATGGTCCCGTCCGAAAGTTTGAATTCATCATGATTGATGATGTCTTCAGGAAAAATTTGCTTAGCACAAACAAAACTAGTCATGCTCACTATCTAATCTTCCCGGCCAATTCTTCTCTGCCATTCTGGCAGAATAGCATGTAAAATATTTGTGCAAGGAGTGGCTACATAGATGATGTGTTTTCCGGTTATAGTAATCCAATTTATCTAATTAATTTCAAAATATTATTTATTCCTCCTTTGGTTATTCATTGGAATTGATAGAAAACTAAAAATGTCTAATAATTCCAATGAATTAGAATTTATTTGTAGCATAAATGTATATATTTTAAATTGTTAGACGTATTTTGGGAAACCTGTCACCAGGTGATTTCGAATCAGCAAAATATGTGTGGAGCCTGTAATTTTCATCTTTTTTTTTTTCAATTTCACATTATTTTGAGTTACGTTTTATTGTGCAGTTATTTTGTGTAAATTCAAATGTATTACTTGTTTAAAAGGGCATCCAGCCCTTTAATATATGAATATGATCATAATTGATTTTAATAAATTTTCATTGCCAAAATTTTGGAATTCTTCCTTCAAGGGAATCAGCCCCTGCAATCCCCCTCCGGTCTTTTTTACCCCCTAGTCATGCTCATACTGCAGCTGGGCTCTCCAAATTCTCCCAACCGCTGGCACATCCCCAAAACTTCCACGTTGCCATCCCCCCCCCCTAAAAAAATCCTAGATCCACCACTGCCCGGCAGTACTCCTTCCATCCCGTTGTATATCAGCAGCGTGTGAAAATATGCCTGCACACCTGGCCTTAAAGAGCGATTTCATACCAAGAGCCCCCGAAAATACCTACTATTAGCGTTTGGAGAGAATTTGTTGCAATTACCATTCATCCCCTAATAATTCAGCATTCCGCTGCATAGTTCAAGTTAACTGTGTTTGCCTATTTATAGCATTGCTTGCTTTAGCGCTTCCTTATTATCATTGAGAGTGGTCGTAATCTCATTTCAATTATAAGGTTGGATGATTTAAAAGCTCTCACCTTACTTGGGCATACGAATAGCGACGTCGGAGGCTCTTCTTTTTCACTGGCATAACCAGTTTTGCACATGGGCACAACGCATTTCCTGCCCATTTTTTTCGAGAGCTCTTCACGATCTTCAAAATTCTTGTGGACGGATTAGTCACCACGAGAATACGAAAAAAAATCTCGGTTGTTAGTAAGAATAATGTAATATAGGTCAATAATAGACTAATAACTCCAATTATTTATCAATAAATTCTTGTTTACTGGAAGCCTCCGGTTTACAACCTTTGCTTACTCCAGACAAATTGGCGGGTAAATTTCGTAATTAGCTTGTTTTCCATAAAATACCCCAAACAATTGAAAAAGTGTGGTGTTTTCGGCGAGTTGAAAATATTTTCACCCTAATTATTTTTTAGATTGTTTGGGCGGTTTGAGATTGAAGAACGAGCATCTACGTGCGCTCAAAATATGCTCATACATTTGTAGTTTTCCACATCTAAAAGAATATTCCAAATAATCGCTATTTTCGTAGAAAAATAGTATAATTTGAACGGAGGACATAAGCGCTCTGATAATGATCGGCATGACTTCGACCGGCGAGGCATCTAGCGGCAGCTGTGAAAACCTGTCCCCAAAACGTTCCTCGCTCTCCGAAGGCACCTTGGCCACCATATCTTCTATGCACATTTGGAGTAGCCAAAACGGGAATCGACTCACTATACACAGAGCACCAAAACTATATCAAGACTCAAAAATATGTCACAACCTTATGCTTCTAGCAAAACTCAAATGCAATGATAATCAAAAGAATAATGCTTAACGAATGAAAATGCACAAGATAGTTCATAACCTTTAAAAAAATGATGGTAAGGATTGTACGATAAAATTTCACAAACGCTTTCACAAATTTCGACCGTATCTAAGTCAAACTATCGATCGTTTAAGATTAAATCCACAAGCCATCGTCACGATATTGAAATAAGACGGACCAGTTAACCTTGCGGGGGGAATGCAAGAGGGCATGGCTGGATTGTCCTCTGGGGAAAAATGAATTTACCGCCGAACAGATCGTTTGCATCGCAGCATAATCTGATTTATTTCCGAGCCCTGAGGACTACGATGCACACCAAAGTTTATGCAGGCTCGAGCAAGCGATGGCCACGGCAGATAAGGGGCCCCTCTCTCCTTTTTAGGCGCGTTGCACCCCGCTATCCCCACCGTGATCGGGAATATTCCCGCTATCTCCATTCAATGCAAGACGAGGTCATGAATTCACGAACAGCAGCCCCGCCCCCTTTGTTGCATCGACGACGGCGGCCCAAAATGAAACATTAAACGATTACATCTTAGTCACGGGCAAGCGAGATTAACAATGGCGCGTGATGACGTCACCCGCGAGGCCAACATTTCCACGCGTTGCTTAATTGCTTCGACCCAACGCTCACGGCGACCCATCGAACTCCGATACAATCATTGACACCAATCACCCACACACGAATTCTCTTCGCGGCCCTTTTCGGACGGTGGATTTACTTAAGACTTAGGGCCAAGAGTTGAGCGAAGAGTAAGTCGGAGTGATGACTTTGCATCACCTAACGGATTGGCTCAATTGGTTAGCGAATTTTTACTGAAGATAAACCCAAACAGGCAATTGTATACTAAAGGAAATAATCTCCTCGACCAGCATTCCGATCATGTGGGTGACTATGTACGTAGGGAGGGGAAGTGGGTTGTAGTTGTTAGGTAATGTAGCCCTGGAGAACAGATGTGTCGGCTAGAATTATTTCCGCTGTCTCGAAAACTGCACGATTTGCCTTCAACATCGGGCGTACAAACAACACAAACATCCATGTTCTGGGTGGTAAAAAAACACACTGGTGGGACTCGAACCTGCGACCGTCGGACTAGAAAGCGAGGATTTTACCTCGTTGCCACCGGGACCAAAATAAGCCAACCAAAAAATATATCCAAACCTCCATCAAGTCTAGCTCTCGGCTGAAAGAGACGTATTCTCGAGTGCTACGTCACCAAGCAATAATATCTCCCATAAATGGTCACCTAGATCCCCTAATGATGCATTTAATTCTTGCAATCAATTTTGTCATATGGTTCGTTTTGTCTTAAAAATTACGTTTTCAATTTCAAAATTACAACTTTGTCTACTATTTCAACAAAAGCATATTTCCTAAGCAATCTGAGATATGTCTATGAACGGGAAATTTGGTCCGGACCTTTTATGACTTATATTAAATTAAATTATCAATATTAACAAATTTGTGTGAGATTTCAGTAGGGGTATTTTGTACCCCAACCTCTCCATGTGTGCTTAACGGCTTTTATGTAGTACGCATTAAGCACCCACATTGACTCTAATAATAAGGGCCCAACGATGTGCGTAGTACATCGTTTACTGCGTAGAATTTTGCATACTGCTAGAGACCTACGTGCTTCACCAATGTGCTACACCCACAACGGATTCTTAGTTCACAAATCACTGCTTTCTATTTAGCCTCGGAATGAATGAAGTAATGAGCCGTTTATCTTGAAATTTTGCGCGTAAGTACATGATAGTTATTTTAAATAAATTTTCGAATATGGTTTCTATGATACTGGAAAAATCTCTCCTTAACTCGCTTCTAGGGGAAAATATGTTTGAAGTTTATGGCGATCTTCCCCACGCCCCCCTCGCGAAACTGGAACACTTTTTTAGTTTTAATGTTTAAAAAATAAACAATTTCGGTAAAAAATCTTTATATGTATCTACTATGCATCATTAAGCGACAAAATGGGCAATTACACTTTGTGTAAAAAACTAAGATGATAAATGAGAAGTCAGCTTCTCTTCTGTTTGAATGGAACTAAAATGCACATTATTTCCTACTTTTATGTCTCCGTTGAGAACCAACGAGCATTTATGCTTTTCCTCAATAAACAAATTCCAACTACATTCATTCATCTGAATAATTTACCGTTTAAAGGTAGGTTATGATGAAAGTCAGAGAAAATCCCACAGACGCTTAAACGTGCAGTGTCCTATCTACCTCTAATATTTCTTTCTTCATCTCAGTCTAAGTCCTACTTTTCTTCATTCCGTCCATAAAGCCTATTCTCTTTCTTCCCCTACCCCGCTTGCCCAACATCTTTCCCTCTATCACGGCCTTGAGCATACCATCGCCCCTCATTACCCCTTCCAGCCACCTACCCTGTCATCCCCTAATCTTATCCCCAAGTTTCCTCTCCTCACCCACCATGTCAAGCACTTCCTCATTTTTCTTCCTTTCCGTCCAACGCGCCTTCTCCATCCTCATCCACACCCACATCTTGAAAGCCTTCAGCCTATTTTCGTCTTCCTTTCTCAGAGACCAGGTTTCTGTCCCATACAACGCCACACTCCATATCAAGCTCTTCACTAGCCTCTTTTTTACATCCTTACTTAAGGTCCCCGTCATCAGCTCCCTTCTATTATTGAACGCTTCCTTCGCTAGCGCTAGTCTTCTCCTAATGTATTTGCTACTATGCCCATTTTCTTCTAGCGTACTACCCAAGTAATTAAATTGTCCTACTTGCTCCAGTTTGTGCCCTCCTACGTTTATGACCAGCCTCGCTTTTTTTGTCGCAGAGAATATCATTACTTTTGTTTTCTAATGATTTATCTTCATTCCGTATTTCTCGCACTTCTTTTCCAATGCATCTACTAAAGCTATTAAATCAACTCAACCCAACTCAATGCCGGATATAAAATCATGACGCAGTCGTAATCGAGCGACTGTCGCCCATGAACGCGAAGGCGCTTCCTCAGAGGGAACGTATTTCCAAGCGGCGTCGATGAGACATGGGAACCGAAGACCGACCCCCTTCTCCTCTTGAAAGAGCAACATCGGCTCCCTCCTTGCTTCGGCGGTAAGGGGGACACCACCCCTTGCATTACTGTCCACTTCCATTAGCCTCCACGATTAGGAGGAAATTGGAAGCGCAAATTATTAGCCCACAATAATAATGAAGATAAAATACGAAAAAAAATGGAAAGTGGTCGAAAAATGGCTCTTTTCACAAAGAAATGTAGAACGGCCGTTCTGAGTGCGTTGTATTACAATTAAAATATTTTTTAAATTGCAACCACAGGAAAAAAACCTTTAATGACATCCAATTATGGTAATAACGGTGGCTCAATTCAGGTAACAGACTTTGAAGACCACTGAAAACTTCCGAAGTTTACATATCTTGGGTCCAATTCTATAACTAGGAAACTTAAATTTTATCGGTTTTGCGTTATCTACATCTTTGAGTAACCCAAGCAAAAAGCTTTCAAATGCTAAAAGGTGGATAGAAAAACGATGCACCTTGAGTCACTTACCCACCAATTTCCCAATACCCAACTCCAAGGGAGATGACATGTTGTAAGTGTATAAAGGTAAAAACCTTCATTATCTCAAAAGAGTATATTTTCAGCAACCTAATTCTAGTATTGGACCCACAATATGATAACAATGTATCCCTATGCACTGAATGAGAAAAAAATATGCTATTAGAGGAAGAAAAAAGAGAGGAGAAAAGAGGAACTGAAAAGAAAAATAAATCGTATTTCCTTCTAAACTGGTTTTCTCAACGTATTCTAGTTCAAGGAGCTAGACCGCGGATGCCCCAGAATATTCTTTTTACTATTGCTGAAAGGTGAACCGATTTCCGAGTAACAGACCACGCATGAAGTCACTTTACAACTTATACCGGTTGACATCACAACTGAGAGTAAACGCATGAAATGCCGACACAACGAAGCAGGAGCAATTATGAATAGAAGAGTGGGGCGTGAGTTGAGCGTTGCGTGAGGCCAGGCGCGCGAGGCTTTCAAGAAGTGGCGACATATGTGTGCGAGACTCATACACTCTGTCGATTATTATTCACCATTAGAATCGCAAGACTGAAGAAAAACTTTCGGACAGCCAATTCAGATTCAGGAATAAAATAAAAAGGGAACCAGGGAGATCATGATCTGCCAAAGCATACTCGCAGATAAGGCGGAACGTGTTTAGCAAACCTCTATCTATAGGGCTTATCTATCTATAGAGCTTAGTTATCTATCTATTTCATAAATATCTGTCTATCGATCTATAACAGTATTTCATAAACATGGCTTCAAAACGCCTTAAATGATTCATTAATTAATTTTTTTCGTTAACGGGTGTTTAAGGGAGAGGAAAAATGACAACATTTCTCTTGACAACAACTATCGCACTGCTAAGTAGCATGAACTTCGCAAGACGTATTTCTCAACGTAATAATAAGTACGATACATAACGGACGCCCTAGGGCAGAGAGGGCATAGACGAAATGAGAACCGGAAGTCCTCGAGAAGAAATACTTATTTAACAATCTATTTTAAAACGGCGACCTCGCCAAACGAGAAGTAATCAACATCCCCTGGCACTTATACCAATCGCGACTGAGAGAGTGAAGGATTTTTTTTTTAAGAATTCATCCCGCATCTCACAGCCGGCAATTAAAGCACACCCATTGTTCCGTCTCCTGGAAATGGACCACAACGGTGGCGAGTTATTAAAATTTCGAGGCAAATTTATCGCTACTCTCGAACGGTCATAAAAATCCACGTCTGCAATTACCAGAGCCGTCCATTACTGTTCCCGTCGGACGCTGGCGGGGAGGGATGGGGTGGACATCTCGCTCTGCGGGATTTCGGGGTAGGTGGCGGGGGTGGGAGGAATAGGGGGTAAGTGGCGAGGGGTGCGAGAAGGCGGTTGAGGCCGACACCACGTTTCTAGGGACAGATGAGGCGCGCCAAGAGTAAAAGAATGCAGAGCAGGGCATGGGCCCAGATTGAAAGAGGTCGCTGCGAAGGATACAAAAGTGTTCGGGCGAGCCGACGTCGTGATAGTGGCCCTGAACCCTGGGAAGTGGTACAAATTCCGTTCCAATAGGTAGTTCGACAATCGATATATTCGATTTGCCTTAACAAGAATAGAATACCTAAGATCCTGATAGCCAAAAATTACTCATTACATCACCTTTTAAGGGTGACCGTTTCACTCGCATTCCTGCTATCGTCGTCAGGACGACGCTAGCTGGAATGCGAGTGACCACGGTTGTCCAAATAAATGAATCAACGCGGGAGAAACCCGAAAAAAAAGCAATTCATCAAATCACCGCGGAACCCTCCGTACCAACACTGTAAGTGCACTACGTAAAATCATATATGATTAAAAAATTGAAAAGTATCTTAGCCAAGTGATTATGTATAAGGCTGGGACCAAGTATCTCTTAAAAACAATGTGACCTACCTATAAGAAACTCTTACCAACCTCCGAACCAGCCAGAGACTTGGAAGGAGTTGAGCCCGTAAGCAGCAGGGCATGTACGGGCATGTACAGCAGGGCATGTGTGCCATTCCACCCCGACACTGTCTAACCCTTAAGGGCACCGACTCAGAACCTCTTTTTATTTTCGCACCCCTTAGTCACCCACTCACAAACATTGTACCCGAAGAGAAGGGTTAATCCTATAAACCCATAGAGAAATGCAATGGAAGACTCTAAATAGAAGGAATATTAGGAGATTTAAGAATAGCAGAGTGTGTACGATGCTATGAATGAATGTAATAGAAGCGCAAGAGGTATGGAAGGATGGGGCATTACGTGGGAAACTATTAACAATGAGCCTGTTTTTCAGACCTAACAGCAATAACTTAACTCTTTCACTGTACGAATACGGCAAGGAATCGTCCTGATGGATGGACGAATGTATGCACTACTATTTAACCTATACATCTGCCATTGTTCATGTTTTTCGAGTAACCCTAAACCCATAAAGGGAACGCGTGCCACAGGTTGAGAACCGCTGTTCAAGATTACAGAGTAGTGTTAGCGAGATAGCAGGCAATGACGGGTCGATCACCGCAGAGGCGGATATTCGGGGTTAATGCAGGAAGACATGCAGGGTTGGTAGGGATAAACATGGAGGAAGGATCAGTTGGCTATTACAAGGAGGTGAGGCGACCTGCAGCTGATATCATTTGCACAATTGAGGATAAATGGGCAGGATGGTAAAGGAAGAAATTCTAGAGTAGAGGAGGAATGGAGGAGAGAAACCCGGCGATCGCATTGGCCTATGTAGGTACCCTTAACGAAAGGTGCCGATGGGAGCAACGCATAACGCCTCATCCGACGGACGGAGTACTACACTAAAAGTGATCTCCACAAGACACCCATGCAAGGATTGCGATTGTATTGCAAAAATCTCTGCCACCGTCGGAATTCGAATCCTGGCCATCGAAATGGGAAGCCAGTGATCAAATGAGCGGCGTTCGCAGAGAGAAATTTTAAGTGATCGCTTATTTATTCGCTTCAAGGCGCACCGTGCTTTTTTGAGCGTCACAAAACATTAAGAGCAATGCACGCATAACTTTAGACATTTAAAATGGGCTACGCGTCAGATCACGCGTGACCGTGTAAACATTCCTATAGTGATATTTTAATTCACGTCGCTAGATTTCGGATGTATGCAGCATTTTACCACCTACGTAGTATACCGACTACACTAAGGAGCTTGGGAGTTTTATTTTATGACAAACGAGTACAATGAAGGAGAGAAGTAGGTATAGATTCAATGAGGCGGCAGAGCATAAAAAGCAGAAGTATCACAAGGAAGCTTTGTCAGCCAAGACCTTCGGTTTTTAAATACTACTTTACTTATTGAAAATGAAAAAACACGAAATAAAGGACTAATTAAATACAGGGATATTTGAGCATTGACAACAAAATCAGTACACTAAGCTTTTCTGATTTCATCAATTTTGGCAGAGAAGAAGGAATATCTGGCAAGAGTATTGAACTACAAAAAACTGGAGTAGAACAATTTGCAGATTTTTAAAGAAAAAAAATATAGTGGTTTGTGGAAGACACGAAGAAGACAAAATCACAATGAGACTTGTGTAGTCAAAACTGAAACAAGTAAGAGGGTTTTCCATCTTGGTAGCAGGACCTCGAGTTATGGAAGAAAAGAGTAAGACATGGTGAGCCGAGTAGCCCAATTATAGGCATTCTTTCAAAAGAGTCTAAAATCATCAAAATCTTAAAAGGTTGAGAATCACTCCCTTTTACATATATATGGAGACATTTAACAAAGACTGCAAACAACACGACACAACATGACATAACCAAGATTGGAAATAAGGTGTAACAGAAGAATGATGACGCTCAAATAGACCGAGAATGACCAATGAAGATGTGAGCATCATTTCTCCCCAACTAAGAGCTGAGGGGAAAATATGCTTGATTAAAACTCCGCGAAATAGAAGAGACAAACTTACAGGACACATTTTCCAACACAACAGCTTCTTGTAAACATTAATGAAAGGAGAAATTAATGGAAAGAATAACTGAGGAAGATCAAGTATGGAATACATCAAGAAAATTATGAAGGCCGTTAAAATGAAGACTTATGAGGGAATAAAACGGTAAGCTGATAGGAGAGTGGAGAGCTGCAGCAAACCAATATTCGGATAAATGACTACTGATTATAATGACCGCATCCTCACCAAGCAGGAACTCATGTAAGCCTCATGTTAAGATGAAATACGCACTCACACACACTTGTCAACACGAGCGCCCACTCGATGCCGGAGCGAAGCATGAAATTTCAACGAGTACTGAAATTAATTCGTTACGCCCCGCAATCACACAGAGTGGTCACGCCAGCAATTAAACATTCGCTCTCCCTCCATCTCTCTTTCCGGCAATGTCCTCGATTGAAAAATAAATCTCCTGCCGGTCAAATAGCGCAAGACGATCTCCTCAGAATCGATTGCTGTAACGGTCGTGAGATTAAACGCGGTAGAAGGCCGAGTGAAATGCAAGCGCGAGGACGACAAGGGAAGGGCCGAGAAGAGGAATAAGAGGGAGAGAGATGAAGGAGACGGAGGAAGAGGAAGGAAGGGAGGAACGAGGCGAGTGCGCTATCGAAGCATCGCGTCCCCTTGCGCCACCGAAGGAATAGATTCCCACCTCCTCTCCGTCTCAACTCAATTTACTTTCATATGAGACAGCGACAAGTATGAGAAACCCGCAACCGAAACCGCTCCCGGCTGAAGAGAGCGCCGTTCGACCCCCAACCCCCTCTCCCGCAAACGCATCACTCGGCATATATATCAGCAGATGGGATCTCCCTTTCTCGAGAAGCGTTCTCGGCCGATACTTACTCCATCCGGGGCTCTTCCGGAGACGACACGAACGACCGAACGGCCGAGGAATTTAATTCATACACATTTTAAATCCCCTTGGTGATAGATAAGTGAGAGGGAACAATGGGAGAGACCGACACCAGCAGCGGGACTGCAAAGAACGGGCCTGAAATAAAATTGAAACGGGACGGGCGGGGGAGGAGAGACGCGGGCCGGCCATCAGCAAGCACGCGTTTTGCAAACATCCACATCGCCATCTGCAGCCGCGCCAATGTCCCCTTATAGGGTAGGGGGGGGTTAGAATGGGGGTGGGGCATCAAACACACCCTATACATCTATGCTGTGGGCGGGCAGAGTGATCGAATGCCGAGGGCGAGCCAAATGCTGAGCGAGACACGGCACCACGGTCGGTCATGTGACAGTCGTTCGATTTACGCGGCTGTTCAAAGATGGCCTACGCAAAGACACGGTCTCGGCGAAGGCAACCCGACCTCCTGAATTCTATTCACACGCGTAGCAATCAATCCGAGGGCTGGATTTTGGTGAGCACATGTATTTTGCACCTCGCTGGCATTCACTGATACACCGCACAGACATTACACCCAGCAGCGCGAGAAATATTGCAGGTGACTGTGGGTGACTTCTGGTTCCACTAGACAAAGATATCGAGTAATTTTACGAAAGTATTTACGCCTGCATTTACTTTAATCCAAATCACACGGCCATTTATTTTCATGCAACTTAATGGCGGTTTAAATATACTTTCTAATGTAGTACAATTTATTTATGGGAATTTAGCGGACGGTTATGAAGAAGTGGTCGTAAATCTCATCGATGTGAATTAATCGCTATTTTCTTGCATTTAAGGATTAAAAATTACCCTTCCCGCGTTCATAATTATTGTTGTAGCTATAACAGTAGAGATCTTAATAATTATGCTTATACGAGACACATAATTATAAGAGTATCCTACACTGGGAATCAAGGAAGTAGCATAGCAGCGATAATTGTTCTCAATTTTGTACAAGGTTAATATGTAGTGCGATTTAAGTCCACAGAATTTTCGCTCTGACGTAATTAAGTTTCCCTTGAGATTCGCTAAACTTTTATTGTCACATTCTTACACAAGTTACACATTTCAATAATGAAAAAGGAGTTACCTTTAATACCAGGGATAATATGGTGCTTCCTTTTTTATCCACACCCCAGAACACCTGTTTGCTTCCACAGTCCCGTCTTTTTTACTGGGGTAGTAAAATAACTAGTAGATTAGAAGTTAATGATCATCCTTCTGATGGATAATTTGGAAACTACGGAAAAAAGTTTTAAACTGCCGAAAAACTAGTCCTCTATGAGGGCAACAATATCAAAAAGTAAACGCCCTAAAAGGAACATTTAAATATGTAAATGATGATCTAGGTTTGAAAAATAGATAAATTGTTTTTTTACATAAAAAATGACGCGGCTAGAGCAAATAGCCTGCGTGTACCTAAAGCGCATCTTTACCTAGATTGACAATTAAGATTTCATTTCCAAAATTTGGCGTGAATTTAGAGACTTTCTATTACGAACATGGGTATGACTCGTTTTAGTATTTATAGCTTGCAATGAGCTGGCTCGAACTTTTACAGTCCTTTAAAAAAAAAAAGATTGGCCTTACTTACCGGACACACCCTGTATAATGCCTTAAGTATTGATAACAAACAGTATGTTGACACCAATCAATTCTAAGTTTCAGAGTACGTAGTTATGCTTAAGCCCGTTTCACACTAGATTTAATGCAGCACAGATTCGAGGATGATAGCTAGTATGACAGCTCTCCAGCACCGTGTGATACAGAACCAGCAAGATGGCTAACGAGCATGATCGCTATCATACTCGCTGAACTACTGGATTTCATAATTGATGCTGCAATAGTTTGATACTCGTTCCCAGTACGATCTTGTCCCAGTACGGCCAATCATGCAAGCATTTACAGTCGCTGTGCGATCCTCATTTTTTTTAAATCAATGCCATATATACCTCCTGTGGCTATTAGTAATTTTCTGGTCGTTAAATCAACAATAAATAAAAATATCCCGGCTGTTTTTTGGTCACTTGCTGCTATAGATTGGTTTATTTAAAATTATAGTAGACATTCACTACGATATGAAAACACCACTTCCTCGCCAGCACAAGTTCCATGGTCGAGTAAAACCTTTTAGGACGGCTAAAGAAGTACCGGCAAGCGTACTAGGTCTTTTGCTGAATCATGGATAGTGAGAGAAGGGCTTTAGCGAAAGACATGGAAATCTTTCACGTTTGGAATGAATCATGCCATAATTTATTGGCTCAATCGAACTTTTTTTTATCGCGAGAAAATTATCCAAAGAACACATAAACTTATAGTTTACATAATTAAAATAATTGCCCATATTAAAGGATAAGTGGAATTTTAATTCGCAACGGCTTACATACGCAGAGCTGAGTTTTTTGTTTCTTGGCTGTGGAGGCAAAATTTCGGAAATAAAAGACCCCGTCCTCGTACTGAAAACAGGTAAATACAGCCTTTGATTGGCCATAAAAAAACCCGATGCATTATGTCATGCAGAGTACTTCCATCAAAGAGATCTGCAGACATGCCTTTTATCAGATGCAATAAACCTTTAACAAAAATTGTGTCCCAAAAAAATTACGAGAGGAAAAACTAATAAAATGCTTTAATTGGCGCTGGATGTCAATCCTCGGGGCTGCATCTGCTAAAAGGCGACGCCCGCGTACATCATCATCGTGCTGAGGCGAAAGAGCAAAACGCCCGCCCGAACAACGTCACTGCCCTCTTTTATTGCTTAATTTGACTGGACAATCACCCCGCGAATCAGAAGAAGTAATTGCTCAATAAAGGTGCTAGAGCCACGCGGAAATATCGAAAAAAAAATGTCGACAAGAGATGGAAATTTCCTCAACGAGGCAATAACATGTACTAAAAATCCACATCATTATAAATCAGCTTACACAATTACCTGCCAACCACGTTCATCATTAGTTCTGCCATGGAAGGCTCTGGAATTCCTGAAAACACGCCCATGCAATTTTACGTTAGCCGACAAAATTCAGCATCCCTAACCTAATAAACCAGGAGCATGGAATTCATTGATACAAGGGAGAGACGTTTTCAAAGGAAATTCATCGCCATTGTGCCCACTTCTGCGGCTGGAATATCAAATGATTTATGGTAGACTTCTCAATGTATATTCCATTATAGAGACAGCACTTGCCACATCTATATTACTCATCTAATTCAACCTCGGAAGTAAATCAATGGATTTTACACTCAACACATGCACGCCTATCTCTAAGAATTATAGGCATAGAGTGGTTCATCGATTCATCAGAAATGATAGAATTTTTTATTATTCCTCCTCTCTGACAAGAGTCTGAAAAAAATACGGCCAAGTAGCCAACTATCAATTTTTCAGAAACAGGAATTACCTCTTTAGGTTGGTTAATAAACGGACAGCGAAAGACGCTAGCTAAAAAATACCAAATGAAATAAGCCCGATGGCCTCCAATTAAATATTCACACGCAGCATATGAAGGAAAATTTTTTTAACTTTCATATGTTAAGAGAGTTTAGCAAGTAAAAAAATTCAGCTTATTCAACTGGCTGATGAAGATTTTTTAGGGGTACTTTAAAATATAAGAGAATGATAATTCTCCTTTGACCTAGGCTTTACTTTTACCCCAACCAAGGAAGCAATCAACATTTATCAAATAATCTCTCAAAGAAATCCCAAACAAGCATAACGTCTTAAATCACTTGTGAAATTTTCACGGGTTTCCGACCGGGTCAAGAAAGTGGCTGTTGCCAAGTTACGATGGCTGTCTCTGCCATCGAAACCTTTTGCTACAGCCGCCTTCTGCCATAGAAATGTAGGCTACAGCCACCTTCCGGACCCGGAGGGAAACCCGTGAAAATTTAGCCAAGCTTGTTCGCCAGGAGAACACCCAAATCTTTCATCTTAAAACACTATAGAACGTACAGTTTTTTTTAAAAGTTAACAGCACTTTTTCGAATCTGCAGCATCTCATGGCTTACCAACTGGGTTTCTCCATTAAGATTGGAAAACTATTGTCTTCCATTCTGATACCAGTACGCGAAAAACATCTCAGAATAGACAATTTTTACCAATCACCCTACGACTGTTTTCTTCGTCACGCTTGATTTAATAAGAAAATATTGCGTTCAAATACCATTTAAGGCATCACTAACTGTCAGCAAATCCATATAGGTGAATAGCTCTTAACCCTTGCTATCTTTCCCATCAAACAAGTATCCATATTCATAATGCCAATTACCTGCATGCAAAATAAATAATGATGGAAATTGTACGCCAAGGCTTCACTTCCGAGGATTCAATTGCTCACTTTTCATTTTTGTCCTAACCGTTGGAAATAACAGAAGCTATATTTTCGTGTCTTAGCAGCTCTCGCTCCGGGACAAACCAATGAGCATGAGTGCTTGCCTGGGTAGTAATTCCACAGGTCAAGCCAAGTTCTAGAAATTTATTCTTCAAAATTAAAATACGAGAATGATAAATTTAGATTTAAGATCGGGTGCAACTTTAACCACCACGTAAATTTGAAGGACAGAGAAACGCTACAATCGAAATATGTATAGGATAATTTTTTCGAGAATAAAATATGTAGGTGGCGGTTTCGCGCGTTATCGCCTGGCACATTATCATCGGTCCTAAATAGTGGAATTTTCACTCTCCATTATCAAGTTCACGGTTCATAAATAGCGAGCCTTATAATGCGACCGCCGACTTAAGAGCCGACGACGAGCCGATATACGAAACTCCGGAGCTGAATTACACTCGGAAGGCATCCATGCGCTAGACACTGTCGACATCCAGTTAAAAATTTCCGCAGGGAGTCGATAGATGATTTTTCCAGGTCTCCTCAGATTTTTTTGCAAATATCTACCCGTATTTCTTGTGCTTTAATCGGTAAAATCAAGGTTTAGTATAAAACGTGGCACTAGCAACAAAGCGATAATCCCTGTAATATCGCTAAAAAATGAGATTCAGGTGGCTGTTCAAAAACGCAGTAGTACATACCAAGAAAGTCGTTCAAACCACCAAATATAACTATATTACTATGTCAGGCTGCTCCTGAACGTCCAAAAGAGCAAAACTGAAAATCTCGTTAAAGATAATGCAAGATCTTACTCCTGTTGCTAAAGGCTAGGCTATGCCTTCAATGAGATCAATCGAGTCATGGATGCGTAAAATCAAATATCCGATTGAAACACAAGTGGTTTTCCCACCAACACCGAATCAAATGCTAAGAAAACGCACTCTAAACATTTTTTTAAATTCAAAGAAGACTATACCTATACATATGAGGAGAAATGTTCTGAAGAAACATTGAGTTATTCTAACAAGCAAGATAGGAGTCAACTTGAATTGGTGCCCTATAGTATTTAGAAACCAAGGTAGAGATTTGTGAAAAAAGCATGAACAAACTTGCTCTACAAATCACTAATTTAATGGTGCAAAATGCATATGAGCAAACTACAGTCCACAAAACATTTAAAAATCATAGGACTGAAATCAAGCACAACATTAATTCTACAATAACATCATGAACTCGATGGAGATGATGAGAGAATTATGAATGCCTGCATCAAAATGAAGGTGAAACAACAACTTGATGTCATGAGAAACTGGCTGCCAAGGCAAGGATAAAATGAATAACACTTCCGCTAGTAATGTGCACCACCAAGCTTTGCGATATAAAGCGACAAGCTAAAGGCATGCCTTGATGAATAATGTTCCCACACACCAGGGGTCTCCAAAGTATACCTCGCGGAAGAATTATGCGGAACTGCGCCGCAAAAATCTTGCTTGGACGGTCGCTACTTGTAATTAGTGTTTCAAATTTGAACCCAAATAGTATTTATTTAAATTTAGCAAGACTTTAAGGTGGTTTGAGAGAGATAGATCCCTAGTCATAGTGGAAACCAAATTCAAATTTTATTCTTTGATTTCAACGTCTGTAAGAAGCACGAAATAAATATTATAATATTAATGGCGCAAATATATAATTATGTATGCCCAAAAATCTCAGTAATTAAATAAATAAAGCTAAATAAGTCTCTAACTTGACTCATTTTTTCCCGCCAAACGGCTGAAAACCCTTCAAAACAGCAGGTTTTTTTTGCGATTCTGTAAAAGTTACTGTGGTGAGTAATAGGTTATTTTTTATAAATAGTTGAGAAAATATGCAATCTATACACAGTTAGTTTTTGACGAAATCTAGGTGTTATAAATTCCTATTTCCTTCAATATTCTCCCTCTGGAGCGCTCAGATATAATCTATCCCATGCAAAACAGCTTCTATTTTCAGGCAAATTTCTCGAAAAGTAGTTCGGCAAGGGGTTAGTATTTTCATATCATTGGAAAGATGAGAGTTATTTCTTTAAAATGAGGCCAAATTTATCAAATTCTAAGTGAAGTGATTTTTTGCTCAAACTACCTTAAAAGCACAAACAGTAACACCATTCACATTAATGGTTTTCTCAGCAATCTCTCGGAATTTACACCGGGTATTCAGGACCATGACGTTCTGACGCTCGAGTCGAGCATCATCTTCAGGGCAGAGGTGAGCTGAGGACGATGAGCCTCAATGGTCCCCTGAATACCCTGTGTCAATCCCGAGAGATTGCAGGGATTCGCCAGGAAAGCCTGAAATCCTACATTAATGGTTTTATTATAATTGTTAACGAAACTATGGAAATTTCCTGACAGTTTTCGTAGTCATTATCATACGATACTTTAATTTCACGTGCACTATAATTAGACAAAAACTTTTGTGATAGCGAAAAAACTCATGTCTAGAGTTACATATTAATCTTTCTTTTTTTTACAACGGCCCGCTGAAAAGTAGTGAAAAAAACATTGTGGCCACCGTGGCGAAATGTTTGGAAACCCCTGCTATACACCCATCCATTCGTGCCTGCGGATCATTCTCAAGGTTGACCGACGTCGACATCCCGAGTGAAAATAGGGAGACGAAGCAGGATCTCAGGAGGAGTTGACGAATAATCTCGAAGAGCGATCCCGATGGAAACTATGAACACAGATTAAAGCGAATAACACAGGTATACAAATGTTTATCGCCTCGGTACCCAGGGGCGTGGTATTCCCTGGCTGCAATGCCTCGCTCGAGTCAATTCCATCCCGAGTCCTCCGATTGACCACATGGGGGCCACAACGAGATCAGGGGCCCCCTGTCGACGGCTCAAACATCGAAGGTGCCAAAGGAGAGAAAGAAAAAAGCATTCCCTTCTCGGTTCGATGGCTCATCCAATGAACGCAAAAGGAAAAACGAGCGTATAAATAAATGCACATAAATATATACAGCCATCAGACCGATGCTCGCAGCCCATTAACCCATCACACGCCCGGGAGAATGAAAAATCTTCGCTCGAAGCGAAATATTGGGGGGAGGTGGGGAATAGTGGGGAGGGGAGGGGTGGGTTGGGGGAGTGTGAGGGGGGGGGGAGGAAGAAGAATGAATAGGAGGGAGGAGGATATGTTGGGCCGCGCAGAACCCACGGCGGCGCTCGAAGCAATGCGTGAACCCATAAACGGATGAAATGGCCGTTGGTTAAAAGCAGGGATTGGAAATTCTCATTTGTGGGAGGAAAGAGAGGGAAATGCGGCGCAAAGTAAAGAATGAGAGATGATGAGGAATGGAAAGAATGGAGGGTGATTTGGGGAATGAGAGGAAGAGCCGACTGCCGAGCAAACTTTTAAGTACAGAGAGGAAGGGGGGAGAGAGGCAGTTCGTTCGTAATAGCCATAAAAATTGGAGAGAAATCAAACATTAAATAAAACCTGATTACCAATTCAAAGCAGGGGGTCAGGGGAAGTGGGTTTAGGTACTCCCTCTATCACGTATTTCGCGATTTATTACGCAGGGCCATGAATCAATTTGAACGAAAAAAGATGGCGCCGTTACTAGGGTTGCCAACTCCTTAAGAGTTGATTCCAAGAGGTCGGTTTAGGAGTGAGAAATTCCGGAAGATTAAGAAGATCAAAATCATGATTGTATTAACCTTTCAATGTGTATTCTCGATAATTGGGTTGCAAAAAAATCTACATTTCGATCTCAATTGAGTTGGCTCAACTACAAAAGCTTGTTCAATCGTGATCAGATTGTATCTCTCGTCATTATGTACCAATCATTAAAAATCACAAAATGCTAAGATTAGCTTACGTGTTCCGCGATCCAAATAGCAATTAATACAGTGATTAAAAATTATTAATCACAGCAAACGATGATAATAGGTGGAATATTTTATTTAAAAATTGTTTCGACTTTAAGCGGGAAGAAAACGCCACCATCTGGGAGATTTTAAAAATCATGCTCGAATTCCAGGACTCTCTCCTGGAGAATCCGGGAGAGTTGGCAACCCTGGCTATTACTCGAACGTGTCACTTCTCATCGATTGGTACCTTCTATTTGCTTTCCTTCCCAGGCGTCCATTCGGATTTGAAAATGAGTCCCCGGCAGCGCCGCGCATCGGTATTTATGAAATGAACCGAAATTGAAAAAAAAAAGCTTTTTAAAGTGAACGGATTCGATCCCGAACGAGAACCTGGAAAAAATCTCATTATCAGACGCGGTGAACCAACCCCGCAAAGTGCGCGCCTCTGGTGAGCAAAAGGACTAAGCTATTACGATTTTCCGCTCCAACACGGAAAAGGCCACTAATGACAAAATGGCTCACAACCCGTTACGCACTTTCCACAATTAATGTTCGGTGGTTTTGGAATGGGAATAGTTTCTGGAGGAAGGCATGGAGTTGCAAAAAGAGAGGAATTTGCCAATTACTAATAATCACTAGCGGTAAGTAAGCTCTCTAAAAATTAAGCTCTCCAAGCCACTTCAGTTCTTATATGAGAAACCGAAGTTGTTTCCTTAGCTTTCAACAATTTATATAATGAAAACGCGTTTCGAACGATAATTCGATTATCTGATTGCAATCAAAACTATTTTCCCCTCCGAATGGTTGAACAAATATCGTAGTACATAACCCGTAAGAAACCGCATAAATGTATACGTCCTCTTAGGCAAACAAGATAATAAACTGCCTAACTTAGCAAACCTTTTCAGATGGTAATTGGTATTTCGAGCATTAGTTGCAGTATTTTAGTTTAGCGTGCTTCGACGGCTAAGATCACTTCGCACATACTGTCAGCCACTTGCAGACATGGGTTACAGCACTCAGACTAATAGGAGGATCACCCCACCAAATTCGAGCAGAGCCCAACGATGCTTAACTTCGGTGACTGTTCGGGAACCGGTGTTTCCACTGTGTCAGGCCATTGCCCTAGGTTCCTAGAATAGAGTAGAATATATTGGAGCATTCCCCACTTATTTCATGATATCTGGCATGCATTTACTAAAGGGATTTAATCAATGAACTTATGCAGAATATTGGGCCGTGGCCATTTTTGCTTCCTTACGTCGAATGAGTATGGTTGATGTACAATTAGCCTCTGACGCGGAAGCAACCACATCTCATTCCAGTAATTTTTAAAACCAGAAATTTCAGTATACCTATACCGCAGCCTTCATACCAGAAACCTTAATAAGCAAAATGCTTGATTAAACTAGTGCGATAGGCATTGACATTCCCGGTGTTGTGACCACCATTCATAAAATGAAGAACATAGTTTGTGAACATGATGATAATTCACACATTGAATACTTTTAACAAGTGTGAGCAATTGAATACCTTCAAGGAGTGGAAACGTTTCTTTCGCGCACCTAGCTTGGATTAATCGGCATAAAACTTATCCTTTTCCCAAATTAACACTTGGATCATCGAAATAACTTAGAATTAGGGGAATTATAGAATTTATCAAGGCATAATGAAAATAAGTAAAAGAGCAGAGAATTGATGAAAAGAAGAGATGTAGAGTGGACATGAGAAAGTAGAGGACGAGATAAACAACAGCTGGGCGTAAGAGAGATTTCCGACAGCGACGGAGTGACACGTCACGTGACCTGCCGACACCACACCGGCCGATTTCGCGTGCCTGAAGATCCGAGAATATTCCGACCGTCGCGACCAACCCCTATTGGTCCATGATGATGAAGAGGACTCGCCGATACCCGTATCGTAAATTTTGCTTTATATCGTGGTATATATTTATACAAGTACAGTGTACTACAGTAGAACTCCAATTATCCGGATCAATTGGGGCCGGACCCCAATTCGGATAAATGGATAACTCACAAAAAAGGTGATTTCTTGGAAACTTCTTCATATATTCTCTTCGAATTGATCTAAGAACGCTAAAGAAACGTATGAGCTGTAACCAATAAATGTCAAACGAAATCAACGGTATAAAAGATTCAATACACGCTTCGAATAGCCTATTTCCGTGAATTTAAAAAGCCGATTTTCGAGTATTTTTTCCCCTAAAAGCGATCCGGATAGTTGGAGTTCGGATAATTGGGAGTTCTAATGTATTTATAAAGGTTTCTTTTTCTTTTAAGCTCCTGGGATAGAGAAGTCACGGCGTATGAGCGAGAGGGCCTTTGCTTGCCCCTCCTACGTGCCTTTAAGTTCTTATAGCCTTCATCACTAATCGGAATAGCATGCAGTACTTACAGTGAAAAGATAGAGGACGTCAAAGGTTTCATCCAACATCTGCATACTACTCTGCGAACCACCGCGGGGGCGTGTGGCAGGAAGTGTATGGATACCAGCAATGAAAAGGTGAGAGAATAGGGAAAAGGCGAAGAGGGAAAGGACGAAAATGATTAACATGTTTACGGAGTGTCTCAGTGTCCCCATTTGCTTTTGTTAATTACTAAATATGCGTGGAATAAGAGAATCAATCAGTTTGGCAGTGTATCTCTCTTATTTTACAGCTTCAATCAGACGTCTCTCATTATCTATAGTTCTGATTCAGAACTAGAAATGAAGTGCAGGATTAAAATAATATCCTGCGTGTCGGGCGGGCGGCTTTAATTTGTATTTTGTTTATTTTGTGTATTAAAGGGCTCCATTATTATCATTGAAATGTCCCACATGTTTGCAATGTACTCAGGATGAGACTTAATTAGAGGAAATTAGCATCTCTCTTTCATTTTTTAAATCTGAGACCTTCGAACTATTCGGATGATGAATCCTAGTTTCTCTAATACATCACCACAAATTTGTCGTATGCATTCTCCAATGCTAGATCCAAAGTTATGGTGATGCCCAGGTATTTGACTTCTACTGAAACTTTTTATATTTACTTCAGTACTCTTATATTTCATGGGCAATGGAGGAGATGGCGACTGCAGCCGTCAAATTGAATAGAAGCTTGAAGGGAACAGCCGCGCCACCGAACACCTACGGCGCGGGGGTTGAAGGAGTATGTAAAGAATATGCGTATTCCGCGGGACGAGAGCATTATTCCACTGGCCCCACTTTTCATTTAGGCAACGCATTGAGAGGTGCATCCGCTTTGAAACATGGCGAACTAAACTGAGTTTAGAAATGGAAGTCAGATCCGAAACCTGTAAGGATCTAATAACCTTCTGCCTGAAAAATGGGAGGCTCAAAGAACTGGAGAGACTCTGCATCACGCCCCAAAGAAGACCACTGATCACAGTGGTAACAAAATGGAAAGAGGAAGAAGGGGGAGAAGAAATGAATTAAGAGATAAAAGAAGACCTCGGCGAAAGGAGGAGACAAGTGCCGAAGAAAGAAGAAGCAATCTCAAAAGAAGAATGAAGACCTCGGAAAAAGGAGAAGTGCAGGGTCGGAGAAAGAAAGGAGAAGAAGACGACGAACGAAAGAAGAGAACGCGATGGCCTCATGTGGCATCTATCCGCGTAAAATCAGATGTATGCACAATTTAAATCTAAATCGCAATTGCATAAAGTCTCATGAATATAAAAAGTTAATTTACAATATGTATTAAAATGTAAAATCAAATGTATTGATAATAATGCAGATTAAAGGGGGGTAAACGAGAGTACATACCCTCAGAAATAATGTATAAATAAAAAATGGCCCCACTTTGGCTGTTTCCGAGGGAGTGAGCGGCTTATTAATTCCGGAATACAGGTATCATGACCCACTGTTAACGCCACCTCAATCGCCGAAACCAGGAATTAACTGTCGATCTCGGGAGCATTAACTTTTTCTGGGATCCAAGGATAGCAGAGCTAATACCGAGATGACATGACTGCAAGAGATTCAGACGAGTAAACCAGCAGCGTCGAAAAAATCAAAAGTTTATAATTTCCTCTGCCAGCAGGATTAGACAGATGGGTGAGGTGATCTCTTGCTAGCCCAAAGGTAACAGGTTCTACTCTCGCCGCGAGCGTGGCTTGAGGCAACCATGAAAAGATTTCTGGGATCCAAGAGGTAAACGAGCGATTAGAGAATTATGGAGAGAACATAAAATCAACAACGCGGGAGTTACAAGACGTCTCATAACGAAAAGTAGTTTTTAGAATGCGTACCATTATCGGAGTTACGCTCGAATTCCACGCAATTGGAAAGCGAATATATAACTAAGACAAATTTATTCTGACTGATTTCGGAAAAAATTTAAAGCAACATAAAATAGCAGTCAAACGACAAAAGCTAGCTGCGCCCCATCCAGTTTCTAATGCGTCGGCAGGGCGGATGAATAAATCACTTACCTTGGTAATGCAACTACCCAAGGTTGCACGCAAATAGAAATCATGTCGTGGAAGCGACACCGAACCATCCGTACGCGGTCGTCCATTTCACACTCACCTGCAAAATAGAGAAGGAAAGTTTAGAAGGTAAAATAATATAACAATTGAACGATACCACGGAGCACGCTGATTAGCCTGATGCTACAATTTCATCGTGGGCAGTTGGCCCCCGGCTTTCAGGAGAAAACCACCTCCAGAACGTAGAAATAAGGCAACGGTGGCCCAGCGCGAGTAAAGGGACTTAAACAACTTCATACTTAAAGAGGCTCTGGAGATTTTAGGGCACTCCAGTGGGCACGAGGCCTGAGGAAGGCTGTGAACCGGTATCCATTGTAATTTTTTAAAACTTCGTACTTTTCCACATTTTATTCATTACTTCGACCAGTTTAACCATAATAAGGCTTCTTATGACCAAACCATGACGTCTATTACGGTTAAACCGATCGCAGAAATAAACATACTGTGGGAAAGTGTGAAGTTTTATCATTAAAATGGATATCCGTACTACCATGAAGTCATTCCTGAAGCTCTCAAATTTATAGGTCGCTTGATTGACAATACCTATTATGCACGTGGAATATTATAGGTTTTTGCACCTTGCACCCGATACTTCATTTTCTCTTTGCTCTATGTCCACACACCAGCTTTTCCGAAGACCATCAGGTTGAGAGACTTGGTCGAGGCGATTAATGACGTTAGCCATTCACATTTGGCGCCACTTCACCTTCTCACTGCCACGATGGTATCTTCAACGTGACCACCGAATCCGCGCCAAGAGGAATTTTTCCCGACGATAACGCGATACCTCTTCCTGTATTAGCTTGTTTAAGAAGTAACAAGCTAATACAGGAAGAAATTTAAACAAGATAGTGGCGCCGAAAAAGAGAGGCCCAATTAATCCGAAATCGTAAAATAATTGATTCAATAACGTATAGGGTTTCAATTATTGCCTTATCCTAAACAGCAATTTTTCCATGTAGAAAAAATGAAATTCTCTAAAACTTTATTTTTACAGAAATTTGGAATGAAACACGCTACCTTGAGTTGAGATATAAGGGAAATAAACCATAAATCAAAGAGAATTACTTAAATACTAACCGATACCATGAGAAAGAATGAAAGCGAAATTTAATTTTAAAATTTTAATTATCTCAGTAAAAAAGTATATTCCACAATAACAGCCTGTGAAGTTTAAAACGCGTCCTCTTCATGTGCAAGTAGGTGTAAGGACTTAATGCTTACAAAGAGTTTTTCTCTCGCTGAGCACCTAACAACATGGTGCCACAGTCACAGAGCTATTATTGCAGAATGTTTAAGAAGTAACAAAACAAGAATTTCTGCGTTAGTTCAAACTTTGATAGAACACTTTACAGGCATAGCGGTTCAGCAAAAACAATACAGTGGACAAGTATAAAGAACTTGGTGCCATGTTGAAATAAAATTAAAGATTAAGGACGAATATGGGCTATACAGACGGCTATGCTTACGCATCT
This sequence comes from Pyrrhosoma nymphula, assembly GCA_963573305.1. NCBI lineage: Eukaryota > Metazoa > Arthropoda > Insecta > Odonata > Coenagrionidae > Pyrrhosoma > Pyrrhosoma nymphula. The sequence continues at coordinate 17,619,149 of OY754336.1, forward strand.
CGGGAATTTCAACCCCAGTCCAAACAATTGAATGGTCCTCATCACATTACTGCGATTTTTGTAATAATCTATAAACATTAAAAACAGAAATAGACATTAAGAGAAGCGTAATGAGGAAACCTATCATCTAACACTTAGCAGGAAACCAATATTACCCAAGGTATTCAATCAAATATCCATATGCTGATGAGTTTTTCTTGGGTTTCCCACCGGGTTAGGCTTTCCATGATTGCCGACGTTTCGGCAGGAGACTTTCCTGCCATTTACAAGGCTCCAAAGCCTTGAAAATGGCAAGAAAGATCATCCAGATCCTTGAAAATGGCAAGATAGGTCACCCAGAGCCTTGAAAATGGCAAGAAAGGTCATCCACAGTCTTGAAAATGGCAGGAAAGTCTCCTGTCGAAACGTCAGCAATCATGGAAATCCTAAACCGGTGGGAAACCCGAGAAAATCTCATCAGCATCAGTCGCCGGGAAAGCCTAAAATCATAAATATTCATATGGTATATAAATGATTATATTCTCATTGAATATACAAGGTCGCCAAAGACTTTTCGTTGAACATGTCTACCCGTAATTGCGAAAAATAGCTCAGCTATGATATTAATAAAAAACATAAAGACAAAAGTTTATTTCCGCAGATAGTGGGACTAGCGATCACTAATTCACAAACAGAAATGTAAAACAGCCTCAAGCATTAAGATGACTCTTACGAGGGGATAGAGAATCGGGATGGAGTTTGAGCTAAAAGGTGACGCAGAAAAGGGAGAAAAGCCATCTCTATTTAACTTTTGAATCCCTTATTTGGAATAAAAAAACTTCCGAGAATTTTTCGCAGGTGCAAGTTCTTGATAATGCTAGATGAGATGGGATTTTCGCGAAAGGAAAGACTTCTTCCCGGAATTTTATATATTAGACCGAACAGAACTCCATTTTAAATGGAGAGCGATATACCAGAGAGACAAAGAACACTCGTAAACGGATATATGAGATGAGCTGAGGTCGGCGCAAGGCGAGCACAATTTAATAGATTAAGAGGTAGGAGAGGGGCTGGCGCGCCACTTGCGAGGAAATGGTGAGCAGATAAGGCCTGCGAGGCTTGCAGACGCTTAACTTGAGACGAAGGACGACCGGAAGCAACCATAATCTCATCCCATGCTAATGTGGTAAGATAAACAATAACAAAAGAACAAGAATATACTTCAAAAAGAGAACCAATAACAAGCCAAGGAAGCAGAAGAAAATATTACATAGGCGGAGTCGGACTTAAAAGAACGAGGATAAAACCTTTGAAATAAAATCAATGTCAGGAGGAGCCGGATTAAAAGATTCGGGAACCGGATTAAGGTAGTTCACGCGAAAAATCACTTCACCTAGAATTTGATGAATTTGGCCTCATTTTAAAGAAAAAACTCTGATCTTTCCAATGATATCGAAAAATCAACCCCTTGTCATACTAATTTTCGAGCAATTTGCCTGAAAACACAAGGTATTTTATATGGGATAGATTATGGCTGTGCATTCCAGATGGAAAATATTTACAAAGTTTGTAACTTCTAGCACCTAGATTTTGTCAAAGAGCTGTGTGTAGATTTCATTTTTTTTTTCAACTATTTATAAAAAATAATCTATCAATCTCCACAGTAATTTTTACATAATCGCAAAAAACCTGCTGTTTTCAAGGGTATTCAGCCGTACGGCGGGAAAATAATGAGTCAAGTTAGAGACTTATGTAGCTTTATTTATTTAATTACTGAGAATGGAGGTCTTATATAACTATATATTTGCGCCATTAATATTACAATATTTATTTCATACTTCATACAGACGCTGAAATAAAAAACTTAAATTTAATTATGGTCTCCAATATGACTAGGGAACTATGTCGCTCAAACCACCTTAATGACAAACAGGACTCTAATAGAGAAGTTTTTCACTCAGCATACGAGGTGGAGCTACATGTGAAATGTTAACGAGAGAGATGAATGAACTGATTCACCCCTACTACAGGACATCGAAGGAGGAAAAACATAGGTCAACAAAGAGAAAGAAACTCACACGTAAGTTTTTGATATTTCGGAAATTAGGATTTACCACGGCGAAGTTCAAGAGAGCAACGAGAAGATTTAAGAATTTCAGAGTTCATAAGAGTTCATATATATAAATTAAATTATGAAATCCTGTCTTCTACAGGCTTTGAGGTGATTTCCTACCGATCAAAATTCACTCTTGATTGGTAGGTTAATCGATTGGAATAGCAAATACTGTTACAGGAAGCCAACGGTCACGTACAGTTAATTGTAAACCGTTATATCGTCCATCAAATAACCAAATGATTGCAAAGGAGCGGAAGATGTCATTACCGGTAGTAATCAATTCGGAGATTGGACAGCTGCAGCCCTCCGTCTCGTTCTCTTGCTGGAAAATCTCTCCAGCTATGGTCAACATTATGGTTTTAGAACAGACTATTTCAGGTTGATGCTATAGCTAATCTCATCGCAACTTCACAAAAGCCATGAATTTGGCAAATAATAATAGATTATTTGTCATGCTAATGGTTTTCAAGCGAGAGTAAAGTCTCGCATCCAAGAAGACGCAGACAAGAAGAAAATCTATTGGCCTTCAATTACCATAGGAATTGCCGCGTTCAGTCCAATTTTCACTCCATTACAGACCAATATAGGGATACAAAGCGATTATTAAAACAAAGAAATCGCGCTAAAAGTAACACCGTATTAGCTGGCCTCAACATCCAAATTAAGCCTTTAAAACATGATAAAAGAAAGCAATAACACCAAAACTTTCCAGCTATTTGCACGTAACGGGTAAAAACAGTATGAACTGGAAGTGCTAGATTCCGACCTTCAAGAGTAACAACAAACACCGCGGTAAATGTAAAAACAGAAAATACACGTACGCTACAAATCTCGCTCAGACTGAACATACTTGTGCGCCGCCGGAATTCTCAGGGGGGATAAGGGGGAGGTGGAGGCGATATTAGAATAAAGAGAGAGGGTTGGTGCTGCCCCTTCTGTCTAGAAGTATGGTTTACGATTTTTCGCTGCTCCTATAGGCTAACCGAAACCAGTTGCGAATTCAACCACCTGCATACGGGTGGCGCGGTAATATATTTGGTGCCCGCGGCAATACACAGCGCACAGATATCTTATTCATGGCAAACGGTCATGGTAACTCACCTTTGGGACAGTAACGTTGGAGCTACCCCTATGACCGATGTTTGTTTCTTCAAATAGAGAAAATTTAACTTCGCCGTCTTTATCACATTTGAGCGACCACCAATTTATTAGCTGAGCAAGCTGAAATTTGCAGAGGCTCATTTTTTTTACTCCATAAATATCATAATTTGAGAAGTTGAATTTAACCTTTGGTGCAAAATGAAAAATCAACACACTAAGGTTAATGGACACCTTTATAGAGCTTAAACGAAAAATAGCACTACGCTTGTAATTATATTTGATCTTCTAATGCTAAGAAATACATTACATCGATAGTCACGGCGGTTTTCGAACCCGAGACCTTTGGCCTGCCAGGCAGACGTGATATCAATCTGGATACTGTGGCCGGCTTGCAATCACGTCGTTCAGCGGAGAGCCATGCATGAACAACAGTATTGGAATATTTCTCACACCCCCAAACACGCTAACCACTCCCACTGAGGTTATTTTCCATTCCGCCCGTTTCTACAGGAGGAATCAGATAGCCTCTGAAGGTTGTTTTTCCTCGGATCTCCAGTTCCATCTCATTCCAGTTAACTCGGTATCAGGAACTCTATTGTTTCCAGGACCACGCACAGACATACACAACGTATCCTCCTTATTTTCATACACGTCAGCACTTCAAGGTCGGCGTGCAAGGCACATAAGGGACGATGTTTCAAATGTCCACCGGGCTGAGAATCCTCGATGGGATTTACCTTTTAAAAAGTTTTACGACTCTGTTTCCAAGAAAGAGTTTTACCTTCGCATAAGTTTATGACACTTACGGCTTTCCCAGAAGGAGTTCAAATTTCTTTTGGTACACAAAAAGTCCTCCCGATCTTAAATCGTGAGAATCAGATTACTCACCGAGCAATGTTCCTAAGTTTGTGGTCCATTACTTTTAAACTAAACAATTTGGGAGGCCTGTTGACCAGTGGACTGGAATTTGAGAAACTTTTAGATAGTATAAATAAATAAGAAAAATAATAGATGTACCGCATGTGAACAGCAACAGCATACGAAAGTAGTGACGGAGTATTTTTTTATGCTTAACCGGTGATGTTTATCCAAAGTGAAAAAATAAACCTTAAACTTAAAAGAGAGGAAGTTCCTCAAAGTTGGTAAGCAATTCTTCAGCCCTTCACATAAGAACTACTGCGTACAGCACTCTTAAATAATAACAGGGATTATAATTTTCGAATGATTCAACTGAATATTATAGAATACATCTACATCTACGAAGTACCGTACAAGCCACCACTAGGGTGTGTGGCACGGGGTGATTCCACACCAGGCATGCAGCACTCGTCCCAGTACAAATCAGGACCTCCCACGCTTCCCCGGTCGCTAGGCGTAGACCAAAAACCAGTCAGGAGAACAGTGCGCAGTCCAAACGGGAACTGGGAGAGTGATACCTAAATGAACATGCAAACATGCAGTACACTGCTAAAGAGACATATAACGGTTAATATTACTAATGCTATTAATTTATGAATGCTACGAGATACTACGTCATGCAGAGAACAAAATAATGCCGGACATATCAACCCGTATGAAGTGTTAGTAATGATGCTATGTTATTAAGAACAAGTGAAAATTCTAATCTACGTAGTGAGGGTGAGAATTTCATATTATATATATATATATATATATATATATATATATATATATAATGTCTTGGTAGAAACTCGCTCTCGGGACGCCCGAGGTGCAAATGCTGCTCTCTCCTCCGCCCCTCCGCCACCCCCTCCCTCAAAAGATCTTCCTCTACGGCCAATTGTACCACCAGCAACATCATCTACCGCCTTTCCTGCAATTTCTGCCCTGCCTTCTATGTGGGAAAATGTACCACCCCTCTCAATATCCGTATGAACAATCACCGCCATGCCACCAAAACTCCACCTTTTCTTGATCCCATTCCCAAACATACCGCCTCCCACTCTCAAAATTTTGACGATTGTTTCTCCCTAGAGATCATAGAAGCCCTTCCTGAATCCGCCGGTAATGTTGACGTGAAAATTCGTGAATACGCCCATATTTGGGTGACAAGAGCATTCGAAAAGCCCGGGCTAAACCTAGCCCATTGAATTAAAAGCCCAATAGCCACCTCTCTCTCCCCACCACTATCCATTAGCCCATTGAATTAAAAGCCCAATAGCCACCTCTCTCTCCCCACCACTATCCATTCGCACTTACCCCCTTCCTTCCTCTCTGCCCTTTCCTTCCCAAGGGAACAGAGCGGACTCATCATTCCTCTACCGCTGACGATGGCGTCCTGACGTCGAAACGTACAAGTTTTCTTTTGTGAGTGTCCTTTTTGCGTGTTTCTGTGTTTGTTTAGTGTATCACTGTTTTATTTATGCATGTATATATATATATATATATATATATAATGTCTTGGTAGAAAATCGCTCTCGGCGACGATGCACATGCATAAATAAAATAGTGATACACTAAACAAACACAGAAACACGCAAAAAGGACACTCACAAAAGAAAACTTGTACGTTTCGGCGTCAGGACGCCATCGTCAGCGGTAGAGGATATATATATATATATATATATATATAACCATTCATTCATTCAAACCGCTCACTGGCGTAAATAATAAATATTTCGTTCAAACAGGTGGTGAAAGAAAGAGGATAGGAAACATAAAATTTTACAACACAATGGTGATGTGAAGATGGAATTTCCATCTTCACATCACCATTGTGTTGTAAAATTTTATATGTTTCCTATCCTCTTTCTTTCACCACCTGTTTGAACGAAATATTTAATATATATATATATATATATATATATATATATATCTTCCAGGGATCCGGCTAAGGTGAAATTTTTTCTGTCTGGATTTGACTCATTTTCATCTTCCCCACCAAACCCTGTGTTCGTCCTTTTATGTGTTCCTATCCATTTCCATTTCCTATGAATGTATGAATTTATTCGCGCCTTTGAGCGTCATTTTTCGAATGATTGAGTATATATATATATATATATATATATATATATATATATATATATATATATATATTATTGGAAGCTTTCACGAGCGTGAACACAAATATATAAAAACTCTGTCACAAGTGTGACTAAAATGAAAACACATAAAAAGACACTCACACGGTTTGTAAAATTTTCGGTGGATCGCCGCCACCTTCTTCAGAGAATTTTCTTCCTATACCTTTCGCTGAAGAAGGTGGCGGCGATCCACCGAAAAATTTACAACCCGAGTGAGTGTCTTTTTATGTGTTTTCATTTTAGTCACACTTGTGACAAAGTTTTTATATATATAATTATATATTTATATATCACTTTAGAGAATATGTACCTTGAAAAAAAGGAGAAGACACTAACATGCTGCAAGTTGTGTTTGCACTAACCCACGATCCTTTTTTGTGAGTGACGTCGCATTGGGAAGCCATATTTTGAAATAAAAGACTAGTGTCCGGACATTAAAACCCTTTTTAAATAAAAACCCCTCTATAGTTTACAGCACACTGCCCCATTGTATGAATACCAAGAAACAATATGTGGCAACTTGTTTGTTCGCTACTACACAGTGGTCCACAGAAATTAAGGATAAAATAACTGCATGCGTGGGCCACTGATAAAATGGATGGTAATGACATACATGGTGATACTGCGTCCACTTTTGGGGAGAGTAAGTAATCATGCTATGATGTATTGCGATCAGCTGAATGAAACTCTAACGGCAACGGTATCCTAATACAAATGGCTGTTTCATTTATCCCAACTCCTTTGAATAGGTATCGTGAAATCGATTGAAGAGAGAGGGAATAGGAGCCAAAAACCGATGCTTGAGAGCGGAAGTAAGCCAATGATAAAAGAACGAAGGACGATCGGGAGATTGCCCTTAGACTCATTAAGGTTTTTTCTGGACAGAACTCTTGACTGATATTAATACTATTAATATTTTTTGTATACTTTAATATTTATAATAAATATTAATACTAATATTTTTTGCAATTATGGTAAACATATACCACCAATAGTTATAAGCGAAATGAAAGGATATTTGCAGATTACGTTCATTTATTACGACCGAGCAGTTTCCTTACCGTTGATTAGACGAAAACAAATTCACAAATAAAGAATTGCAACGGGCCGCCATGATGAATAAAAGTATAATACAATTAAAGCGCTATCGACCGAAGAATAGCAGTAGCAATAATCGTAGGATGAGTCGTTGAACAAAAAAGCAAACGAGGTTATTGGGATATTATTGGAGAATCTGATGAATTGCGGGATGGATTATTCGCCATAACTAACCGTTTCGTTCAAAGGCAATCGATTCTACTGAAAAGAATTTTCGATTGCCATTCGACCCTTCGACTCGAATGTATTCTAGAAAATATATCGCCGGTGAAAGACGCCGACCGAAATGGGAAATCACGTCGGTTGTAGGAAACTTTGACGACATAGAAACACAGGCACACATAACTTCGAAGGGGAACTTAACAACTGCCGGCGGAAGAACAACTTTGGTCAAATTTTTACAAGTTTCGGCCCTCGGAACATTCTTCCCCTTTCTCCCTCGCTGCGGGAGGCATAAAATAATCCAAACAAGGACCCAAAACGGTTCCCGAGGCCAAGAGCGCGTCGCCGAAGTATCTTTCCCGAACACAGTTCCCGGCGCATAAAAATGTCTCCGTGGTGGACGGAGCGAATCGCCGTCAGGGAGAGTGAAGTTTCCCGAGTGGACGTCACCCCGAAAGACTTCCAGAAATGCCTCCCGAATCTCCTCCTCGGCGAGTGAGGAGAGAGCGATCGTAAAACAAAAGGTGGCAGCCGCGTTAAACTCGGCTCACCACACGCGTGGAAGAATGGAGACAAGAGAAGACAGCGACGGTCGGGCCCCAAGGGACGCCTACTATATATCCTATCCGATCCAGCGCCTATAACACGTGAATATAATTTGACTAAGACCCAACACGTCCTCGGGAAAATGCCATTCCGTTGAGGGAGCTTGAGCTATATGTTTCAGTTCTTTTCCGTTACACGGAGGCCACCTCAATACTGCGCGCTGTAGTTGTTTATTTACGTTCTTTTCCTTTAGTATCATAACCCGCGGACCGCGCGGAGACAATGAGTTATCGTTATCTCTATCCGTCAACACCATCTGTCATTGTCGCTACATGTCCTTCATTACGATTCAGCCTTGTTCCCGACGTGCGTGGTAATCGTTACCAGTCGATTGAGCCAATTTTTGTGGCGAAACGAGTGGTCCTACGTTGATTTGGGATTTATCAAACACTGAGTAAGGCGCTGTGTCTTTCTCTTAGCCCAGAAGGTTGTTACCATTATCGAAACAATGAGTCAATGGACATGAAATGAGGTTATAATTCAGCAATGAAAATCCTTTTTGGCAATGCAACACTAGACCGTGTCGTAAGAAAGTGGGCCTTCGAGTGAACACTTGGTTTTCTTCTAGCAAACTTCCCTTCGTGCCAATTGTGCGGTTTTTCTACTGTTGGTGCGAAGAACTGAACTCTGTGTCGTAGTGCGAGAAGCAATTAGGTATGAATCACAACACTACCGTTGACTGGAACAATTACATGCGAGAAGTGTGTACATTTTCCGTGGAAATGGAAAACAAAGGTAAGATAGGAGGGGTTGGCCGCATTGTAGAAAGAGATGAAACTGTTTACAAAACGTAAAAACAATGCTGGGAGATTATTGCCGCAACAATGAGTTTTCGGAGGGATATACCGAGAAACGGGAGGCCGTTTCCTGGTGAGAGTGCCCAATAGGAGTGCGAGAACCCTCCTTGAACAAATAAAACTAAAGTTCGAACCTGGGTTCAACTATAATGTGCGACTGTTGGAAGGGTTACAATTCAAATGAACTCGAAGAAGCTGGATTTACCCATTTTAAAGTAAATCACAAGTTTAACTTCGTGGATCCCGAAACATGGGCAAGTTGAACGTAAGTACTATCACTTTCAAAAGTCGGTCCACACGGTGAGCGCGACCATCTCCGTGTTCTGTTGAAATCGACCTTCACGTATTGCATACGCGTTCCATGACTTCTGGGGGCCAATTTTACTGCTACGACAGGCACAACTTGAGTTTATTTTTTACTCGCTAAGAGACCTAGCGTGCCCTTCTCCCTCCGACAACGAATAGCCCAAATAATCCCAACCCCCACTCCCATAAGAATTCGCTAGCCGAAGAACCCGTGAAGTTTTTTCGCCTGGTTTTTCTTGTGGGAGGAAGAAAGCGATAATTTCCCGTACTTTCCTTATGACATGGGTCGTAATGGCAAGAATCATTAGTCCTGCGCAAAGGGGACAGATAGTAGCCTCGTTTGCATGCAGGAAAACTTGTAATTTATAAAGTTATAGTAAATACGTTGCCAAAATCCACTGTTGCAAAATCAGCTCGGAAACCTTTCCCGACAATGAGAAAATAAAGATAATGTTAAGAGATCAGAATTTTTATTTCGCACGTAATAAAAATAGCTGAGATAGCTGTTAAATGAAATCGGGGAAAGGGCGGAAGACTTCCTCGGTGAAGACCAGTATGGGTTTAAGGAAAGAGAGCGGGACGCGAAACGCATTTCTGGTGATGAGTATTCTCATTATTTATATTTATTAATAGATTTCCACTTCGAATAGATTAGCCACTATGTCTCTATTTGCTTCTTAGACTGCTGGAAGACTTGTGACAGAGTACATTGGACGAGAATAATAAATATTACTGCAGAAATAGGGAGTACACTGGAAGTGTAGGCGCATAATTATAAAACCTCACGGGGATGAAGCGGTATACGGGTAATGAATGACGAATCGGAATGGGTATATGTTGGAAGAGGATTCAGGCCCGGCTATTTCTTATTACCATTGATTTTCGATTGTTCGCTGACAATTTGGTAATAAATGTAGGGAAAGGGATAAAATTGCGAAGGAAAGTAGCAAGTAACTGTTTATTTTGGTAGATTTGCAGATGGCCAAGATTTATTTAGCCAGTCAGCCACGGGCCTCGATGTCTATTTCGCAGGTGAAAAGGTGCGTGATATGTGGAATGTGAATTAATCATATAAAGCGCTGGTAATGAAGTTTATAAAGTAGTAATAGTCCAAAATGAAGGAAAATGAGGAAAATTCTGAGCTAGGGAAACGGGTTACCTTTCCGGGAAGTATAACTACGTCATTCAGTAAAGGATAAATTAATGTATGGAGATTGGTGTTACAGAGGATTTAAAGAATTGTGTTTGAATAGGAATTTCGCTGTTTTCAAGTAGGATGGAGAGAAAAATAGACGAAAAGTCGATAGGAGATATACGAGAGACAGCACAAATAAAACGTGGTGTTGCCTAAGGTGCTATAGATGGGACATGACTCAACGACGGGAAAGGGGATATTACGGCAAAGATCTATATTAGTCTTTTTCACACGTGGTGATGAAAAATGTGCAACTCTATCTCCATAATTGCAAAGTAAAATTAAAACGATATTGGACAGTAAATTAAAACGACACCTTTGAGTAAAGTTTATGAACAAAACAACTGATATAGCCTTCAAACTTATATCATTAATTAGTGTATCGGAACGAAAATTTGGAGGTTTTGGAAAGCCTCCAGCACACACATTAATTACTGATGCGACGATTTTCCATTTTTGAACTGTAGCAAAATATATTTCTTGGATACACAGACCATTGAGCATTTCATAAACACCAATAAGGGAAAAATTAACGCCGATTATTCACCTGGGATGAGAAACTGATGGGAGTCCGATCATTTTCTTGCAATCGGGAGTTTAGATTTATTTAATATTCACTCAGAATTTCCCTCAAGGTAATGGCTAGTGATCGGTCACTACTTAGATAATTTTTGAAAATAATCTGGGCATAATGAAAGGAAACAATCCAAGTCTGGAAACGTTAACTCTAAGCCTATTATTTGTGCCACAAAATCATCACAACTTTTTTGTGACCGAAGTCAAGTGCACTGCATTTGGCATAGAGCTTTTAAGTACTCTCACAATGAGGCACACAATGTTTTTAACAGTATGGCGTTGCATTTACGAGAATGTATTCAAACTGAATTTATTAATTGATTGCCTTGCGATTGGATATATTGATTTATCAAACCAATCTATTTATGCTAAAGGATTGACAGATTTAAACAGTTTAGAGTCCCTGATATCTCCTCAGCAGCTCATTTTTCGTCAGTGCGCGTGAAAGTGTAGGTTGTGCGCTGTGCAGTGAAACAATCTCGTCCAAAGGAGCATAAAAATAGCTAGCTAATTAAATTTACGTGGTGCGTCTGTAACCTTGGATTTCACAAAAATTTCTTTAGCTAGCATCCCCCATTGCGTGACTGATAGATTCCATAGTCAGAGAGGTCAGTAGAGTTTGACCACATCTCCAGAATATATTGCCACCATGGTGAACATAGCTTCTAGAAATCAGAGGTTCGTTCAGAAATGGAGAGCTGAGTGATGGATATACTTGCAGTGAATGAATCTTTTTGTTTTGTATTAACTTTCTAAGCACAGTCGCAGTGCATTTAACAGTCCAATAAAAACAATGTAAGACGAATTAAAGCCTAATAGAGCAAAATTAACAATGAAATAGGCCTTCGGTGTAACGCCGCTCGAAGCTGATTTCTAAATACGCAAAGTGAAGTCATACCTATTTCATCCAACACATATCATTACTGAAAATTATACTTTACGATATTACCTAAAAAAGGAAAAAACCCTAAGTAGGATAAAATAAATGCAAAACTATGGCGAATGAAGCTACAGAAAGTGGATTGTAATTTATCAGAAATGAATGCGGTCATTTTTGAATGAGTTTTCCTTCAGTGGAGATATAACTTAATTGATTTCTCGATCTCAGAGAAGACATACACTCCATTTAAAAATGCCTACGATGAAAAACTGCTCATATATAAAAGATAAGATTTTCAAATAAGCATATGAAAAATGTTCTCGTTATTTAGAATAGATTCGAACGAAATAGAAGTTGCGGTTTAAACTTAAAGTTGGCGTTCATTTTGCAGCGAAAATTAATGGGAATGAGCCAAAATTTGATAAAGTTAGGAAGAAAAGTGTACTAGATAATTTGGGATAGTCATTTTCAGTATATTACCTATGGTAACAGAAATCTAATACAAAATGTTCATTCATCAGATAACAACTTTAATATTTTGTAATATTGCCATTATTTTCAGTTGCAGATCGTAATCGTGACTGCATAGACCCAACCAAATGTTCTATTACACAGGGACGTTGGCTTAAAGAATTCCAAACATCCCGTATGTAGACTAATAAAGTTTTACTCGGTTCTTTCTCCGTCGTAATGTCACTCATTCACAATGTTACCCTACGCATTCTCAACAGGAGAAAGGTCCGGGGAGTTAGCTGCCCAGGGTAAAACGTAAAGTCGAGAATTATCCTCAAAAAATTGCTTTGTGGTGGTCGGTTCGTCGATCTATTTCCTCGATTTATCAAGAATGCAATTAAGCCCGCTACTCGTAAGAGTGAAAAACACCTAACGTCTTTCCCTTTTGCATACTCCGCCTAGCGTTGCCTACCACTTGGAGTCGGGGGAGTTGGGTGGTCAGCGATAGCGGGAGAAGGTCATACGAGGGTCTCCATAGTGAAGTGAAAATGAGTCAAGTTGGCCCTTAGTAGTCGCTGAATGCATAGGCAATACCCGAAGTTCGAATTCAGCGAAATGCGAAGTTGGCCGCGCTCACCGCGTGGACCGACTTTTGAAAGTGATAGTACGTGGGGATCGGCTAAATGGCGTAATAAAAAACAAAGAGGCACATCTCGACACCATTTAGACTCATATCTCGCCGAGTTCATGTGGCGTACGGCGGCCGGTGACAATCCCTTTGACGAGCTCCTCGCCGACATCGCCAAGTTCTGGGATTACAATGAGGAAGAAAATTGAGTAATTCCATTTTGATCATGAAAGTCCAATTCTTTTGTTTTGTGTGAATAAAGTTCAATTATCTGTTAATTTGTTGTTTTTTTTCAAATATTGGTAACCTACCCTAGCCTAATCACCTCAGCGCGCAGTATTAAGGTGGCCTCCGTGTAACGGAAAAGTACCGAGGATTAGTAATCATAACAGAGACCATATTCGAATTTTATTTTAAAACTGAGGCAATCGTAATAAGCATGAATTATATGCAGTACGGCCTCGATATTCCAAATCCCGATTACCGATGCTCCGTATTATCCGAGGTTGAGACTGATATGCCGTGGCTGTACCAAACAAGTTTAGCTCAAGCAAACGATTATCAGAATTTGGAAATCGGTTGGATACACAACTGCAAAGCGATTCAGAGACATTTCTTTCTCCTACCTTTCTCATTATCCGATTTTTTAAATTATTCGAGGTTTCCTCAGTCAACATTAACTCGGGTAACAGACTTCAGTATATAGTATCACCATAGAGTAAATATACGCTTACTCTATGGTAATACTAATGACGCAAAAACTTTAATTTATATGAATGATCTTTTCAGGAATTAAGTGAATATACCTATCTAACGCTTTTAATTCGACTTATTTATTTCACCCCGTACGCTGAAAACGCATTTACAACGGATTTTTTTTGCGATTTTATAAAATACATCACTCCGAGTAATTACTTTAAAAAACAATTGAGAAAACACACGAACCAGAAGCCACTAAATTTCGCCGCCCTGAGGAATTATTGCGAATGAGTTTTACACAACCAACAGTGGATTTACCGAAAATTATCGATTGGGATATTTGAACCCTCGGCATTCCTCTCGATTCAGCAAAACATTCCGAAATATCACCAGGTATTCAATATGCTACGCATGAATAACGATTAAACCTGCACTTTAGATTTATTTCAGGCCAGCGTCGCGACAGTGAGACAACAACGTCACATTTAGTTTAAACCAAATTTTAATCGTTATATTGCGGGCTGTAATCGAAAAAAGCTGGCCAATAATTAAAAAGTGCTTTTTCTAACCATAATATCAAACTTCGCATGGTCATCTCCATCGAAGAGGTGAATTGTCTCATTCTTCAGTTCTTACGACGATCAGCGAACAATTTTAACCTATTAATGGGATTCTAAATGTAAAAATGTGCTTTTACTCATTTCCGAATTGTTAATTGTGATTATTTTGAAATATGAAACGTGAGTAGAAATAAACTATACAAAACCGTACCCAATGTAAAATTCTACAAATTTATGTGTGTAAAATGAAAACATTCAAAAAGGACAATGAAGAGCGGTAAGCAAAATTGTATATACCCTCAAAAAATAAAGAAGCTTTCAAATATTAGTTCTTACGCATTAATAATCCACGAAGGCTCAAAGTTGAACAAATTTGGCAAAAATATCTCGCTTTCAATTTTCTCTGAATTTCACGGAATTCAATCAAATGTAGAATCAGTTGGTGCTATGTAATAACAAAGGTACTGGCCAAGAAGTGTTTAACCAATAGTTTTTCATAATTGTATGTTTTGTGGCTATTGATACCAATAGTTCCACAAACTGGCGGACGCAGTTTTCAGTCAATTTTCCGTGATGAAGCAGGGAAAAAGTTAATTTAGACGCCGATATAAAAGAAAATATTCACACAGGACACTCAGAGAATGTGATTCAAAAGAGATTAGATGCAACCAATTGTGACTGAAAAAAATCGACTGATATCAAATATTTAAATTCCCTTACTTTTCCCAGATGGATTTACCAATTTTTCTGACCGATCGCCAAAAGGTCATCTATTATTGGAATATTTTATTCCAGCCGAATTACATTTTAGTCAAAACTCAGAAAATGTTAAAATCTGAAATCCATACATTAAAAGCTACAAGTAAATCCTAATGAAAAAATATATGAAACTTTCATAAGTTCAACTCTCATCCTAATTATAGTCGCGTCGTGGTAGTTCTGGGAAGTTGAGGATTATTGAAAAGGCATCGAAGGGAAAGTTAACGGCCGATTTACTGGCAGATTCCGGCACAGGTATCACTAAGATGCGCGAAAAATACAAACCAAAGCCAAGTTGTTGGACTGGATCAAAATCGGATGGCGCGAACGACCTTCAGAAGCGAATAACAATTTTATTAACGTGGTTATAACCCCTTGATTGTAAGAGAGAACCAAAAAATGTAAAAATATTAGGATAAACAAGCAAAACGTAAGCGCGCCACTGCGAGCGAAGACAGGAGGCAATTAGCAACGACAGCATCATATTCAGGCATATCACATTTGAGGTGGTTTGTGACATGACTAAATTGCTTCGAGAGGGAGCTTAAGGGGGCCATTCAATAATTACGTCGAGCGTGAAAGAAGGGGAGGGGAGGAGGGCTCTTCTTACTGTCTCACGAAGGGGGGTATGGGAATCGAAGATGAACTTGCATAAGATTTTGTTTACACAAGGGATCGTACCAATACAAACATTTTAATAATCATCGTCTCCTATTTTTAGAACTGCAAGCATGCATTTACTACGTGCTAGTGTGCTCCAGCTACCTCTCGACCTGAGTTTTGGAAGTTAAAAAAAAACCCGAGGTAAAACTTTCCGAACAACATAGCCTCAGATTCCTTGTGATGAGCGTAATACAGTGTGATCATGAATTTTAACACTATTTGGCAAATATCGCAATAAGAATATGCAAAAGGGATACATTGTACGTCTGATTCACAACTAAATAACTAAGAGTCACAACTAATAAGATTCACAACTGAATGTTCCACAAATTGATGGGGCTTATTCCATGCACGTCAGCGACGGACATTAGTTTTAAGTTGGTGAAATAAAGGGCGGGAAAGACTTGCCGATAAACGTAATGGTAGAAAACAACGAGAATTTCCTATCCCAGTTTCGCCCTTACCATTACGAGAATTCTTCGACTTTTCCCCAACTTTTCCAGAAATTCAAAATTCTTTGACACTTCCAATTTTTCCCTGACGATCGCCACCCAGCCTAATGAGCGGCTGGAAGAGTCCGCCTCGTGGCACCTGCAGCTCAGCGTACAGCTAAACGTCAAGCTCCATGATACGCTACGGTCAAATATCCTCCCTAATGGCGAAGCTGAAACTAAATACGTTGAAAATAATCTCTGTTTATACCTATGCTTAAATCAATATATTATGAGGAAACTGATGCATGTTTACTACGTGGGGCAGACTCCTTCCTTCCTTTCTTCCGAATACAACGCTCAAAATAACTCCAACATGTAATGTGCATATTTTTGCCTTTAGAAGGATATATGTAGCTATAGCAGGCAGCAAAAGCAGACCGGAGCATTATATTCCGAAGACATCGACTGATAGTTGGTGTCGCGTACCGTTCATCCTCCCTATCGGAAAAAGGATAGACACTCACGGAAACTGAGAGGAAAACGAAGTCCATTCAAAATTAAAACTCCCACACTTCAGCAGAATTGCAATGATGCACTCATTGTCAGCATCGAAAATCTTAGCATTTACCTCAAAGATTGCATGCCATAAAGGGCCCATTAATTCTCAAAGGATTGGATGATGATTGCGATGGAACTGTAATGCAATCAAGGCGAGTGTGAGCAAATCTATTCGCGCATTAGCTCGTGGTCATCAGGCCAGAAAGCAATGGAGATGATGATCTGCAAAATAATCTGATGACATTAGAATCGTGGTCTGTCCTGACCACTTCATGTAAGGTGGGAAAATTTCCCGGCCACTAAGGGATGCCAGGACCAACGCATCGCTCAGCGAAGAAAATGCGAGAAATGTGAGTTCAAATGACCTCAACTCCTCCCCCATGAAATCGATGCAAAAAAGTATGTTTTTCTTTAATTTCAACGTTTTCTTCCTGTAGTCAGCTACACCATCAGTAGTACAACCGCAATAAATCCTAAATGTAATAAATAAATCCAAGGTGATCAGCCTGAAGAAGTCATCTGGTTGTTATTCGATTTTCCCGCTGACCTTCCCAAGAGGAGAAGGTGGGAATATGAGATAGGGCAGAAATGTGAGATATACCATGGATTCAGTCCTTGTGAGCAACCTGGTACCTGAATGGATACATAAAACTAGGTGCCTTCTAACGTCTGGAGCACCGTCTAACAACCACAGGTATTTTTGTGGGCGTTCTGATATTTGGTGAACGTGTTGTAAGAGCTACAACGTAAATTTTTTGTCTCTTCCTATTAAATTTCAATTTCCAGTGGTCGATATTATTACAGAGGCTAAGAAGGTAAGGAATTCTGTAATAATTGAAGTTAAAGAATTTCCCCGAGTTTTATATATATATATATATGTTTTGGTAAAACATTTCTGGAGTTTTGGTCAATTAAAATAATAACAGCGTATCTGCCTACGTTTCGTCAACTTTTATTGACATCATCAGGGCTAAAAACATAAACAGCACCAAGTAAGTGTGTGTAAAGTTTTAAGTTTGTATTGTGGCAAAATTCACTATAAATTGATTGTAATTATTTGTTGATTGAATCATAATGAGGAAAAGAAATGCAATTATAAATTGTTCTAATACTTCTAACTTGGTGCTGTTTATGTTTTTAGCCCTGATGATGTCAATAAAAGTTGACGAAACGCAGTCAGACACGCTGTTATTATTTTAATTGACCAAAACTCCGAAATTTTTTACCATTTTTCATAAAATGGTCAAGATCCATAAGAATTATATATATACATACAATATGCCAAGTGGGTGGCCGAAAAAAATATAGAAACAGACATAAAGGACACTCACAAATTGAAACTTCCGATATTTCGGTGAAGATATTAGCTCCACCTTTCTCTAGGAGAGGAGTAGGAATCCTACTCTTCCGTTTCCTACTCTTCCCCTTCCCCTACCCTTCCCCTACTAAGGGGAGAATACAGTTAGAAATTCGATAGAAAATGACGGCGAACAGAAGTGACATGAGTAATCAAATTGAGTCAGACATATCGATCCCATGAACCTGGACAGCACCAAAAAGGATGATAAAGTGCACCCAGTATTTTGTGCTTCAAATTTTACGAAAATTGCGAAGAAGGGTGAACTATGGCTCCAGTGTCTATTGCCCATTGCGGCTTCATAATGAATGTGCAAGGCCAGAGAGAGAGAGATGAATATATTTGTGATTGCCATAAAAAATTAAATTGTGTTCCTAATGTGAACTAGCCAGCCGATAAAACATTTTTCCAGCACTCGTAGAGTTCCGTAATTTATTATTCCGTAAAAAAGTAATGCCCCAAATTACTACTCGAAATTTTTATTTCTAGACCATTTTTATCCTTAAATGAAATGGAATATTCAAAACTTTTGATTCCCAAAAATGTAATAGAGAATTTCTCACCTTTAATTCGTTGTTTAATGTGTTTCTCATATGCATCTAAGATTCCATAGGTCAAAAAACATAAGGGTATCTCAAATTCCTACCCTCTCCTCTATCATCAGAGTAGTACTCACAGAGCTGCCAGCCGACCACTCTCGAGCATTACCGCGTGGACCAAGAATAGAGGAAGACCGCCGACGAGGAGGAGAGAAGACGTCTTCTCTAGCAGCTCAAGCAAGCAAGAGAGGGGCGATTGGAGGTCGCGCAGAGGGAAGACATTCGCTTCACGCAGGAGGTTTTCGCGGCGGAGGGAGATATACCTCGAGATGGACACGCAGGGTTCAAAAGATTAAGCTGCTGCTTCTGCTGCCGCCGCACGGCTGGTCTCCAAACCAGGGCCGCCTCCCGCAGCACCAAGCAGGGCGCACCGCAGGCAGACTACCCACTGGGCTTCTGCAATTAGATTCCGGATGGGTGAGGTCTCTGAGACGGGAGAGGTGATAAATCAAGGGGGTGTATTTAAAATTCAAGGCCTAGCCTTTTGCGTAACCCGGCTAAATAAGGGTTACTAACATAATTTATGGCGAGATAAAATGAGAATTAAACTGGTTTTGCCAAAAAATGCCAGGGGAGCAGAAAAATTCTACGAGGAAATCAAAACCAATTCCATCCAAACATAAATGCAGCATCCAAGTCTCACAGGGATTGCGTGACTCCAATAAATCTTCGGCAAATAAAATGCTCGCACCTTTCGCGAACCTTTTTCCCTTCGACTAGCCGAGAAAATTGGAATTTTTTAATTATTTTATAGCTTTTATTGTGTTATTTATTGCATTCCCGTGCTCTCATTATTTTTTATAAATGAAATTTCAAACGCTTCTGAAGATCAATAGATCATATCGTAAACGAGATACGAATAATTTTTTGTAGTGTTAGGATGACCAGTTTTGGCAGCTGGTACCTTGCTTGAAGAGCAGTTTTCGACATTTTCTTAATGAGATGATTGACGGTGTATTTTATTTCAACACACATGTAAAAAAGTAATGAAAATTAGGTAAAATACGGGAGGAGAACAATTTAAAAAATTGACTTGTTCATTCGGTGCAGCAGGAAAGAAAACGTAAAAAAGAGATAAATAGTTCAAAAATTTAGGCTGAACCTGTGATCTCCCAATTCTGTTTATTCAATTAACATCTCTTATGAACGCATTTTAAACCATACTTGAATACAAGAATGCTTCTGAATTAATATTTCTGCTTATCTTCTAGTCACTGATGAGTGTGGGCTGCTTCATCCTCTCCCTCAAGACCATTCGCCGTTTGGGTCTATGCTATGACATCAACTTCAGAGTCAACAGTGTCTGACATTAGGTTTCCGTCTCAAATACACAAGGAAATAAAATTTTAGCACTCAGCAACTAAGTATCCAGAATCGACAACCAAACACTCGAGAAAAATTATGTATTTACGCGGAGGACACAGTATTGGTGGATACCTTCTTAAAATTCGTTGTCACCAAAAATTATTTTAGTTTTTTATCATCTCAACAGCCTAGCTGAAAATTTAAAACAATAAAAACGCGAAAATGGTTTAGATAGAAATGTGACATATATTATAGAGGAAGAAATTGAATAGTGGAAGTAGTATTGCTTAAAATTTATCTTGCTTAGTCAGCTAAGGTCATTTCGAACTCACTGTTTGTCACTTTCCGACAGAGGCAACAGAAGTTGGGACGAATTGAACAATTATCCAACAAAATTCGAGCCGAGCCCTACGATTATAAACTTCAGGTTTTGAGTGGGAAATTTTGTTTCCAACTTGACAGGCAGTTTCCCGAATTTGGACTCACGGCCATCCATTAAGCTGTATTTGCCACAAAATAACAAAAGCAGAGAACAGTCGGTACGCAACTAGGGAGAGGAACCTTTCTCGCATATGAGCGCATAAATTCCTCAACTACATATAACACTATGATCAGCCCCTAGCGTGTGGCAGAGGGTGTTAGGACACCGGTTAGGAAAATAGAAAAGAATAGGAAAAAAAGGCTTAGGGAGATAGAAAGGGAGAAAGGTGAAGTGTGCTAAGGCAAATAAACATCACTTTGTTATTGTTGCAGTGGTGAATAATACAAGTAAAGATGGACACTCATAGTTTTATTCTTCGATATTGTATACCTATTATTTCGTCTTTTCTACAGTTTCAAACAGAGAAAGGTGTTTAAATAATATACTTCAAAGCCACCTTCTAATCGCGTGACATCTCGGACTCTTAAATTTTTGCAGATAATTCAAAACTTAATATTTTCGATACAAATAAAGAAAATGATGGGGGCGATCATACTTTCTTGAAGAACAAAGGACAATCCCTGTCATCGATTCCCAACATTTGGTACAAGCTTCGTTTTTTTACCAACATAAATCAAAGGCAATTCTCCGACACCTCTGGGCCGCGCCATTGAATTTGCGGAGTTGAAAATTTCAGAACCACAGCAAAGACTGGCATGAAAGTAATTGGCCGGCGAACCCATGCTCCAGAATGATTTATTATCGTTCACTCACGGAAAACAACTGTCAGTACACAATACCATCGACATGATACGCTATACCATAACCTCATCGAACGTCCAGCCCAGAGAAAAAGTAACGCCTATAGCACTCCCTTTACAGCCGTGGATTATATCCTTAATACAGTATTCGGAACAGGGAAGAAGAATTTTTAGGATACCAGGACTAGCCACGGTATTACCTTTACGGAGTCACCCGCAAGTGCAAACAAGTGCGAAATTCCACAGAGAAAAAAATCATTTGCCTCAACCGGGATTCGAACCCAGATCCCTCGACATCGCGGAGCGTCCTTCTCCCCTATGGATGTTTGAGGGCTTTAAAGAAACAAGTTGTTCAGGAATACTGGACATATGATGTCACAGAAGCAATCCAAAGCGTGCGCTTAGCGCCACAGACCGCGAGGATAAAGCCAAACATGGAACACAATGAGGTGTTCGCTCATTTGACGAACTTTGAGGATACCGGGACTGCTAGTAGCCACTGTATTACCTTTTACGGAGTCATTCGCAAGTGCGCACAAGTCCCGGTCAAGGCGAATGATTTTTCTTCTGCGGAAGTTGTTGTTGTTTTGGAAGTTATCCTCTGCTGCACGCAGGGAAGAAGGTTAATTAAGGTAAGATTTCTGGGTAGGTTGGCACTAGAATGGAGATTAACTGGAAAGGCAGCGGAGGGAGGAAGAAGTACACAAGTAATTAATTAGGGAGTACAGGATGATACTGAAGAACAGATTGGATTATATAAGAGTATTCCTTGGTATACATTATTATAAGTAAAGTTTTTATAATTATTTTGTGCTAGGATATGAGTCAGGATACAAGGGTATGCTCGTTTTCTCTGGACGGGTGGTGAGGAGTGGTAGGGAACGAAGGATGAATGGTAGAGGGTTCAAATTTCTTCATTTCGCACTTTTTCCTTTTGAGTGGTATTAATGGGAGCATTTGGTAGGATGTTTAATTTGGGGTTTTGGGAGGTTCGAGGACCAGATTTTAGAGAAGAGTGGGTTTGTGGAGCGTTTGAAGGATATGGAATAGTTGAGGGAGCAGGTTTAGGTTACCATTAGGTACACGTATACAAAAATAAGTCACCTATTTTGGGGATGTTAAGTTCGTTTCGAACGCCTTCTAACGAAAGCTTTAAATATAAGGTTGTATAAAGGTTATTCTTAACCACTTCAATTATAATTGAACGTTTTTATTCTGGAGCTTTGTTCTACAATAATGCTTTGGTCTTTGGTGGTTTCCATTTGAATTGTAGGACAAAGCTCAAGCAAAGAAAGAACATTTGATTAAATATTAGGTACATTTTTGGACAACAGGTGCATCATCCCCTTTCCGGCCAATATGTGTTAAAAGTGAATCTAAGTAAAAATGAACCGATACTTTCAATTTTTTTAAAATGAAGTATTCGGATGCACTGAATTTTTCTAGCGCACATGAAACTCGCCACGCACACAGAAATGGCATCACCATTTCTTTTAAAGATCGACTCTGATGGAGCTAAAAAAAAAAAGTGATGGCACACACATTTTTCCGTTCTTCAATCTTTCGTCTAGACCTCATTTTATAGCCGATGAAATTTGGATTTTTTTTAAGTGGCTCATTCAATTTTTTAAGGTCACATCGTACGTCACTCACCTTCCCACCAATCGCTACGACCGCTGAGAATCTCTTGCTGTTGCTGCCTTGTAACTAACTGTTCTCGAGTATTCCCATGACAGTAGGCCGTTCTGGGAGACGAACGCACATCGTAAGGAAATAATTAAAATATAATGCAGTCTACGAGATAGCTCGCTTGGATTTAGAATGCAATTTTGGAAACTTTAACATTTCTAAACTAAAGAATTTTGCCCGAGATGCAACGATTGTTTACGTTCTCCTAATTGATTCGCTCGTACAACTGCTTGAGTCAAATAGGTGACCAAATTTCTGATGAAGTAGGTAACTCGATTACGTGAGCGATACCTTTTCGGGGCAATTTTCTTTTACGAGTGAATGAATAAGTTTGGAAGATCGCAAAATTTACCAAAATTCATTTTCAAGGGGCTTAATAGTTATATACTGAATACAATAGCGATTCCGAGTTAGAATGAACGGTCCCATTGCCGTCGACAGATCGGAGGAGAATGACTGTCAGGTCTCAAGCAATTCGTGCGCCGGCATTAATTTATTTCCTCTCTTAAGGTGGTTAGAGCGAGATACTTCCCTAGTCCTAATGGAGACCATATTCAAATTTTATTTTTTTATTTCAGCGACTGTAAGAAGTGTGATGTAAATATTGTAAAATTAATGGCGCTAAGATATAGTTATATATGACCAGAATTCTCAGTAATTAAATAAATAAAGCTACATAAGTCGATAACTTGGCTCATTTTTTTCCGCCGCATGGCTGAATACCCTTCAAAACAGCAGGTTTTTTTGCGATTCCGTAAAAATTAATGTGGTGAGTAATCGATTATTTTTTTAAATTGTTGAGATGACATGCAATTTACACACCGTTAGTTTTTTGATGAAATCTAGGTGTTATAAATTCCTATTTTTTTTTTAATATTCTCCCTCTGGAGCGCACAGCCATAATCTATCCCATGTTAAACAGCTTATATTTTTAGGGAAATTGCTCGAAAAGTAGTTCGGCAAAGGGCTGACATTTTGATATAATTGGAAAGATGAGTTTTTTCTTTAAAATGAGGCCAAATTCATCAAATTCTAGGTGAAGTGATTTTTCGCTCAAACTACCTTAACCCTTTCGCGACGGGGACGTGGAAAACTTTTTTGCTTTGCCAGTACGGAGCTTTCACCACGCTAGGATCTTCACCGGTACCTATTTTCCTAACTTGAGTCCGGGGCCAGAGGGGTATTGTACCTTTTGCTCGGCCACTGGGCTGAGATAATCTCCGCCCTTTTCCATTTGGGGTGCCCATTGCGGCATGCGGTCAACTATTTTTTATGCGATAGTTTTGCTAAAAACATTGTTGCTACAGCCTCGATATTTATTTAATAAAAAATGAATTATTCTTGTTTTACAATGACTTTACAGCTTTTAAACGAAATTCTCTCGTTAATATTAAGCTCTTTAGCAACAAAAATCGATATAAATGGTAAAGATTCCTTTACACACAAACTACGTTAAAAATAACAGTAGAACTCCGTTTTAAATTTGTGGTTGTAGTTATAAACATAAGCAATGCACTTATAATGCTCAATTTGCCAATAACACAATAACCTTTAAGTTTGTTATTCCACAACACCAGCAAGCAACTGACCGCGGACCCCTGCTGTGAGTGGGGCTCGCACTGCGAGGAAGGGTCGAGGTAATCCTCTCCCGCGAACAGAGAAAGGGTCGCTACGGCGTCCCGAGAAGAAGTCCTTTATAACACACACCTTTTAGGCTTGCTTAGGGCTAGCTTAGCGGCACGACGTGCTATCACGTCGTTCGTTCGTTTGCGTCGAAAAATTTACGACGCTCTATCACGTCGTTCGTAGCGAAAGGGTTAAGAAGTATATTTCCGTGAATATTATACGGTCACGTTCAAGCCCTCACTCAAAACACGAAGAATAAGCTTTGTTATGATCCAATAAATGAGCATCAAAATCCAATTTTGCGGTAATATCGGTAGATAGAAGTATCATCAGCACACTATATAATGCGGCTGAAAAATCAGGAGCTAATAGCATTTATAAAAAACATGGAATAATGGGGGTCGAATTTGAAGAAAGCAGGATGTCCTTACTTGATGACACCTGCCATCGACTTCGTTTAATGTTAGTTGAATGCTTTGATTTTATAACAATGGAAATAAATATAATTCCTCCCCTGCCACCATCCAAGTGCCCACCCAACCCCCCTCCAATCTTTTGCGAAATCATTCAATGAGGATATGGCCCTCGGTACCGGAAGAAATAACCCAGATGGTCCGGAATGCGAGGTTCCTTCGGGGGAGGGGTCGACACCACCCTCTCGGCTGACCGCTTCCGGAATGATCGAGCTTCTCGATACATCGAACACACACGCATCGTTTGCCCGATAACGGTGGCCACCGGGCGTGGGAATCCTCGGGGGGAGATTGTGGACAGAAGATTCCGAAACCAATGACCGAAAACATTTTGAGACCCAAGAAACTGTTAGCCTGGGTGGGTGCAGTGCTTTAAATGGTAAGCCATTGGGTCACTATAGGACAACACGTGTCCATCCAATAGGGACCGTCCAATCACGCTATTCAAATCCACTTGACTTCCTACGATCGCGTCACAATGGCCCACCACATCTGCTAAGCCTCCCAAGCCATTCGAACTTTCAGTGCGTCACGTGACTTCGGACATCGGCCAGTTTTTCCGGTCAATGGGCACACGTGTGATACGCGCAGACGAGTTACATATTTTGTTATTCCGCGTATCCGGAATCTACGTCACAAAATATAGAAACATTGCCGTTCTTCGTGGTTTGAATTCCGCTCACAATAGGGAAAGATCATCTGTGAACCTCCAGCAGATTTCTTCAGCTCTATTTAGGCTTCGTCTTTCGCCAATCAATCCCGGTAATTTTTTTCCGAATTCGAGAAGTTTTCATGCAGACTACAGTTATTCTGGTGGAATAGCGCTAGTATCACTGCTTGTAAACCTGACAGGTATGCAGAAAGACAAAGCGCACAAGGAAGGCGGAGTAGCTTGAGCTAGTAACTAATCTATGTGTGTTATTATATTCTGGTATGGATCAAGATATGCAAACACTCATTCAATACGCAAACACGGTAGATTAAAGCGATATGTGGCGTTAAATTCCATTATTGACGGACACCATTGTTCTACATAAAAGATATCGTGCTGTTTCCTTGTCTACACAACATGTAAAGTTCAATTTTTTAAATAATAGACATACTCAATTTGCGTTCGATAAATACCAACTTAATTAAAATGCACAATATTAAGGGGAAGCGTTATCATAGACTGGGATAGAGGCGCACATTATATGCCATATACCATGCCATATATGCCATGCCATAGCTCCGCACTTAACACTTGCCTTAATAGAAGACATAACTCTGCCTCAGTGCTGAATGACAAATTTTTACACACTAAACAAACTGCAACGATGTACACATTTAAAAAGAGATCACCATTGTTAGTGGAAAAAACTTGAAAGACTATTTCAATGGGCTACAATTATTTTTTATCATTTATGATAAAAAATAATTGTAGCCCATGTAATAATAAATTGTAGCCCATGTAAAAATAAATGTACGTTTCTGCCCCATACAGCGCCACACTCTATATCAAGTTCTTCACCAGCCTCTTTTTTTATTCCTTACTAAAGAAACCATAAATAAGCTGCCAAAATTTTCCTTAAACTTTAACAACATACATTTTCAGTAGAAAAACCTTCCCTGGGCCTGCCATCTCTGTGCTAATTAAGCTCATACAAATGATTTTTAACCTCGCTTTTGATTTTTAAAGAAAGCAAACTGCGTTTTCTGTAAATAGAACTTGTTGCTTGACGTCTTGACATAGCCGGTGGCTGGAAGGCTCCAGTCAAAAAAATGATCATATAGTGGCAGACATGGAATCGGTTCTCGAACCCTCACTTGTCCGTAGGCAAAAATTTGGTTCGGGAATTGTCAATGTCAATTAACAGCTTTCCGAGAAGAGTGAAAAAAACATTCGGTGTAACAAAGTAACCCTCCAGATATGCTCCCCAATCTTTCCACAGGTTTCGGATTACAGCAGAAGTCTCCAGATACGCGCTGGTTTAAGGTTGCAACACCCAGGGGGAAAGCAAATACGAGGGCTGTTCTGGAAAGACTGATTTTTTCAAGGGTGAAAACTCTCCACCATTAGCAAACGGATGCTACATATCGCAACAAGAGTTCATTTAAACAGCCTTCTGTCCTGGAGTCGATAGACCCATAGCGCAGAAACCCGAGTCAATGCAGATGATCATGCAGAATTGTGAGTTTGCTACCAGTTGAAATTCTCAGGACTTCACAGATTGGACATCCCGTTCCAGCCCGTTCCGGTACTCACTGAGCGAATCAATCACTTGGTTGAACCCTTTGGTCTCCCACTCCGAAACAAGGCAACAAATACATCTGACGACTCATCCGGTGGAAGTTTTTCTCCGGGGCAACGAACTGATAGACCGATTCAGTCAGCCTTGCATTGCATTAACTCTGTCAGAATTACATGTCAGAATGCCAATGCTCCCATTAACTCCATTACTGGAGCCATTCTGCTCCACTGAGCCAGCGAAATCTTTCCGGCAGAGATCGACTCGAACGCTCCTCACCGAATATCGATTGTCTTTTCAAAGTGCCTCGCTCGATATCTCTAGATGGGAGATGAACCCCAGAAATCAACGCCATGGCAACTGGAGTGAGTAAATGACATAAAAAAGCGTGACTGCCTATGATAGAAAAAGGGCTACATTTTACTTTACACACTGAACCTTTCGGATTTACTTTTATTCTCTACACACTAATGCGTATTGTCAAATTTTTAATAATTTACTTCAATTCTTCAAGTAATACTCATTATAAAACTACGTGTTTCAAATGGATCTACAGCATTACCAGCAACTGTATTTGATTGCAATCTACAACGCTCATTTTGAAGATGAGTGAATTGTTACTAGTTTCACAAGTTCTAATATATGTTGAAATATCGATTACGACACAAGACATTCACACCTTTCCGCGGCTTCATGGTATAATTTACATGAAATGCAAACTTTAAATGTTTGCTGGATACCACATCGTTCTGGATACACACCAGAGTCGGGGAATATTATTTAAAACCACTAATACAATTCCCTCCGAACTCCAGTGCCAATCTCAAGCAACATCGCCTTCGTGTGCCCTGAAAATTATCATTATTTAAGCAATTTGTCAAGAGTGTCACAGAGATTTGTAAGAGAGTAAGAGATGACGAAAAACAACAACTTACTGACATTAATCCTTGAGTTCGGTCGCCTGGCAGCTTCACACCCGGAGAAATTTAAAAATGCCATAATTTTTATTTCGTCCACATTATAAAATCCACATCTCTAGTAGTTGCGTTATGGGAATTGATAGTACATAAAACGTACTACACATAAGGCTGATTTATTTTTTTTTAGTTTTTGAGCTTGAGGGGTCTTATGAAGCAGACTTCACCCCATCCGCTGTTGTGAAGAGTTTAACAATCCATTTTCAAGATTCTGGATGTAACATAAAGATGGATAGCTGGCGCTTAAGATATAATTTGGCGCAATATTTATTAGCAAGAAAAACCAACTACAGTTGGGATCAGAAAAAATAAAAGGGAAATTCTAACATCACTTTCAAATGCAAAAGGGAGAGATTAAAGTCAGTTTTTTAGGTTTTTAAATAAACTACAATTAGGTTCCAGGTGCAGAAAAAATAAGTGTGTTGCTCTTCACGCTTCATCACAATGGCAGTATATGAAAGAATATGTATAACATAATTGGATCAAACACTTAAAAACTATGCCATATATTGAATACAATTAATAACATTACTCTGTAAGAAAATAAATAGCTGAATATTCGAGTAGGGAAAACTCATTAAATTTTAAATAATTATGACGGGTGCTCGACATTCAGTGAATCTTGTAAGTGAAATAGGCAGCCTTACTCAAGGGTTTAGAACCAAATATATAGGTACGCCAACATCATGACGCTAATTTCACTCCACTGCATTCAGAACCTTTTATGAGTTGTTTCACCTAAAAACTCAAGACCACATAACGGCTAAATGCTCATCATCCTTATTCACAATATTCCAGGCTTTTTTTTATGAAGTGCATGTATCATGAGAAAGATTACTTTCCGGTGGTCGGTGCATAGAATTTTAGTTCAGTTATGGGGACCGGACAGGATTTGGAGCATCCCACCACGAGCACGAGTGATTCATTTCTTCCGCGAATTCGAGCGGTCCATTCGACAACGGGTCATCTCCCTCCTCTCCTTCCCAGTGTCACCCATCAATTCGGAATTCAACCCAACCCGCTCGTCACATCCCATGTCTCCAAGGCACATCCTCTGACACAATGGCGGAGTAATCCAAGAGCACCGTTTTCAAAGCGCGCCCGTCGACCAGCGGGACGAAAGAAAGAAGAAGAAAAAAAAATAAAGAGCGGCCCGCAAAAAAAAAGCGAATAACGTGTCCCGCTGCACACGATCGTTTCGAATTAAGCGCTAGACGGAGAGATCAAGAGGCTTAAGCTTTGTGCGCCGCCCGACGCGTAGGCACGCAACGGCGAGAGACCAGGGGGGAGAGTGGGGGCCGTCCCTCCAACGCCCCCCTGCCACCGCCTCGCCCACACTAAGGAGGGGACTTTGATACAGTGTATGCACAATGAGGAGAGGGGCGGGGAGAGCCTTTGGATGACTCAAGGAGATCATTCCGATGGCCTCAAAGCGATTCACTGACAACTCCTCGCCCCCCCTGCCCCCATCATCACGAAGAGCGGCCGCAATGGGGGGGGGGGCAAAGGAAGGGTGGTGCCCTGCCCACCACTCTCCTCCAAACTCAAAGAGAGGCCTCACAAATCGCCGCCCCACCGGGGGCACGCCCATCGCCTCCGCCGCCCGTATCAATCATTCTCTCCCAGCGGCCGTTGCCCACACACCCATCCCTTTCCTCCCTCCCTTTCGTCCATGCGAAGGGCTAAAGGACTGTTGGTGCTAAAGGGAGTGAGACAAGAGGGCGCAGCAATGGGTGCGGATGTTGAAAACAAAAACCAACGCTTAAGGTGGTTCCGCCGTAAAATGACGAAAATGTCAATTCATTCATATTCTGTCCACTTGTAAAAAACCTTTTCCTCTATCTCATATGAACAACAAAATAATTCCTTTCCACGCTATTTTATTCTATAATTGAACTTGAAATGACATTGTCTTCAATGGAGGAATGAGAGAAACACGGGGAAAATAGTATTTTCCATAAAATATAAATGCCATTTTCGCGGAAAACTATTTATATGAAGGAAATAATCCAGAAAAATTGAATAAAAATGAAATATAGGCATCTTAGCACCTTATTTTTCTAGTTATTTGGGAATTAATGCCGTAATTGAAGTCAAAATGCTGTAGGCTGACTCAAAGAGAGGCCTTAGTAGGAAATTAGAGCATTAGTAGGAAATGACGCTGCAGTCGGCTCCTATGGCTGAAAAAAAGCTAATTTAAAATACATTCGTGGAATAATCTGCATTTTTTCTACTTTACTTTTCGTTTCTGTAGGTAACGCATTTCATCACCGAAAGCAGGATTTTTTGAACAAAATATAAAAAAATGTGGAATTTAGTACATATTTGTTTTGGCTCACACAGTCGCGGCGGAACCTCCTTAAGGCGGTTCCGCCGTAAAATAACGAAAATGTCAATTAATTTATACACTGGTTACCTATAGAAAAACAAGTCCCCTAATTGATATGAACAACAAATCCTACCTTTCCACGCTATCTTTTTCACAATCTGAACCTGAAATTGCATGGAGCTCTATGTGAGAGTCGGTAAAATATGGGAAAATTCATTATTTTTCTACCCATTATATGTATATGCCATTTTCACGAAAAACTGTTAACGAGAAGCAAAAACATGTAGTAAATCGAATAAAAATAATATTTTGGCGCCTTAACTTAGTATTTATTTAGCTATTAGCTAATAACTGCAATAATTGAAGTCAAAGTGCGGTAGTACAAGAGAAATGGCGCTGCATTCGGTTCCTATGACTGGGAAAAAGTGTCCATAAAAAATATATTCGTTAATTTATTTGCATATTTTTTACTTTAAATTGGCTTTTTAAAACCTTGGGCATATCGTCAGTGGAAGCGATTTTTTTTAAACAGAGGAAACAAAACGGTTGTACTAATTATTTCTTTCGGCTAACAACGTCACGGTGGAACCTCCTTAAACGCTTAAAACACTTTTTTTGTCCATCGAAAGTCAGAAAAAATTGTTTTTCTTGAATGAAATGCTTAACCACAGTTTTTTTTTCAAAGACGATAAAAAACGGATAAAATATTAAATATCCTACAACTTCACGCAATTCTTCCTTTTCCGATTTATCATACCTATTCTTTCCACTGTCCAAAGCTGGCATCCCAACATCCCCCGACAAACTCCCCGCGGCGGAGTAGTAGATGAATTTCTACGTTCTCTAAAATTTGCACAACTTACATGTGTAAGCTAAATCCTGTTGAATATTCAATCGAAGATGCTCAGGTAAAATGCCCGAAGAATATATTTCAAGCGACGTTGATAATGACATTGAAAATGGAAACCCTGGCCAGCATGTTTAACTCATAATTTTGAGAAATATATTACGTTTCTCTAATGGTTCTGGAGTACCACCAAGTGACGCCTGAAAACATCATTTGTATTCAGGAAGCGACTTCTTTTCCGAGCGAGTTGTCGATGGTTTTGGCCGACGCGGTGTTCCGGTGAAAATCAATTTCTAAAAGCCCTGGAGAACACTATTACGGAATGCAAATCATAAAAAGTAATTTTTCGGAATATGTTTTTTTTTTAATTAGTGTGTGTGGATTGACAAAAGGAGGGAAAGAAGAATGAAAGACATGCGGAGTACAAGATGTACGCACGCAAACAAGGGCAGTCACCGCTCCGTGTTCCGCATTGCAATCACTGTTGGGAGGGGGAACACTCCCTGCGGGTTTCGAACTGCGGGTTTCCCAGTCGGAAGAACGAAGGAGAGAGAGAGGAATGTCGTGGCTGCGCAGAAATATGGTCAATTATTCCGATTTTCCTGCATTCGCGGATTCTGAGGAGATTTCTTTCCAGGCGAGTAGCCAGAAAGATAGCAGGATAGCAGCAGAAGGATTACGTGGATACGCAGGGCACTGACATAATCTACTTCGCCAAATTTTATAGATACGGGGAGATATCTAGGGCTTCCCGGAACGAAATGAGAAGGATCACCACCACATAACCCAATTCTCCTCAAGCCATAAGGATATACGAACATTCCAAAGTAAATTAGCTCATTACCCCATGAACAGGGGTGGCACAAATTGGCGCTATTTGATTTAAAAATCCGATGCAGACACTTCTCTCATGGTAGGATGGTATTGTGACAGCAAACATTCAGCAGCATCATGTGACAGAAAATTTCAAGGCAAAGGTGTCGTCGGAAGAGGTTATATAAAGACGATCTACTACAAATTTAATCGATGAAGCTTGCATACATACTGTTTTTAGCAGGCAAATATTCATGGAATAATGATATGTTGACCACTCGTTCCTTGAACGAACAACAAGATGAATTTGAAAAACATGTCTGTTTTTCATCTGCTCACCCATAGGCCAACAGGTTTCTCGATAGCAAAGCATGCCGGAATACATGGCGTGCTCGGCGGTTGGAGATAAAGTTGGGCACGAAACGACCACGGGCATTTCAAGGCGAATAACACGGCTTCGGTGAAAGCGTTGTAACGAGATGACGCGATAGTTGCTCTCAAAGAGTGGATTGCAAAACAAAGCCTGGCATGTTAAAATGGTGAGATTTTTTTTACGAAAGCGTGGGTGGCATGGTAAATAAGCATATTTTTGTAGTACTATGGGCTGAATCGAGATTGGAAGATAAAACTTGGATTTTAGTACTTACAAAATACCATATTAATAGTGCTGTGGTAAAGCATCTGTTCTACTAGCTGCTCTCAATACTACACTATATCTCTGCAAACTTGATATTTGCCGGCTAATTTAGTTAAGACAATAAGAAACTCAACATATCTAAGTCCTTTTTATTGTCAAATGTAAAAACCTATAGTTAAAATAGATTATTCAAACTCATAAATAAAAGGATGTCTTAATGGCTGATAAGCGTAGTCAATAACCTAGAGGTGCATACGTTTTGGTTTATAATCAGATAGAAATTTACATTCCTCACAATGAATAACATTACACATACAAAAACGGAAATAGGTTTCCACTCCATTACACATTCAGGAATGTATACATTCAATAACAACTAAAAGTTTAAAATGGCATTGAATTTCCTAAAATGGAATCGGTATAATGCATTTTTTTCATGTTTATCTATAGATACAACAATGAGTTGTTTCGCCCATTCTCGCATTTAACTGCCTTTCTTCTTTGCGAAAAAATTACAAATCTCCAGAGCACTGTCAAAAATGAAAAGCATCAAAAATGACTCGATATTCTCAGGCGTTACTTTGTAACATTCCATATTGACAGAATCAATAAAAACTTTGTCAATTTTACAATGGTTTTCATTCAATACGACCGGTTTCATCGCATAAGCGACATCTTCAGGTGTCGCTTGTCGGCGAAAGGTGTCGCTTGTCAGGCGACAGCTTCAGGTGTCGCACCTGAAGATGTCACTAATGCGATGAAACCGGTCGTATTGAATAAAAACCATTGTAAAACTTGCAAAGTTTGTATTGATTGTGTCATCAAAAATGACCTTATTTATACATAAGCCTTCCAGAACACCATGGCGAAAGATGACATGGCTATAACATAGCCATGACTTAAGTCTACGCGGGACTGGAAACATCTGTCTTCGGCTTAGGAGTAACCATAGAAATTGAATGAATTAGAAAAAAAGGAATCACACAAAAGATCAGTATTCTACCACCAGTCGGACTGATAGCGTGCTCGTAATACAGCAGCAATAACTGACAATATTTGGACAATTTGTCAGTGCTTGCTATCTATGGTCACCCGGTTCAACACAAGTAGAGCGTGAAGAACCATTGTTTCTTGAGAGATATTTCTTGAAGCATGGCCATTAATTAGAGACTTCCAAATGCCCATTCACCTGCTTCGTGAGTCGAATTACATGTAATTGATAGCATCAGTCAATTCTGACAGCCGGTCGGAAGTTCCCCGAGCCGACTCGAACTTAAGCAGGAAAGGAGCGGATTTCACGGGATGCGAGGCTGTAATCCCACGACGCAGCGCCTTTGCCAACTCGTATATTTTCACCGCTGACAAAATTCCTTAGTCAAGCGTGGTTGGTTGCACATTGCACACACTATACCTTGACTTCGGCAGACTGACTGCGGAAAATTCATGGTCTTGCAAACGTTTACTCTAAAAAAGAGCTCATAAAGGAGTTAATGTGAATAACACTAGGCCTTTTTCGCGTCCCAGGTTTATAAGAAAGATAAATACTTCACGCCTTATTCAACGAGTATACCAATTTTCCGTCACCGAAGTATTCCTACACATTTAACTGACTCGCAACTCTACCTGGGTGTCCACATAAAACGGGAGCTTGAAATTCTAGGGCATTTCCAGTCACTTCAAATTAACTGTTGCAGCTTCTCAAGGCAAATATACCCGTATGGCGAGGGCAAAAATACTTAAAAACTGTAATTCTCTTCCACCCCCCTAGTTCCGGCCAAGTTTGGGGCGGTCTCAATCTGTTGAAATTGGGAAAAGAGACAGTGTTGGTAATGAAATAGCATTAGACTAACGAACAGCAGGTAGTCGAAACATACACTCATCAATATTGTGGGGGTGCAACACAACTCGATATACTGATATGATCATAATTTTAAAATTTTCCAAGAAAATTTCAATAGATTATCACGTTCCTTGGTGGTGAGCCGAATTTCATCGGCAGTGAGCTACAGATGCTGCATTGGGTATGGCCGTACCCCTCATAGTACTAGTAAGGCTTAAGATACACCGACAAGCACAAGAAGATTCACACATGAAGGCCCGAAAAGCACAGGTTCGAGACAAAAGTGGCGATTTTTTCGATGGATCTTGATAGGAAAGGAAGGCGTTTGCCATAAACGACGATTTTCTGTCGTTCATTAGAATACCAATGGACTGCATTGCAAGCGTAAAACGAGAGCTAATTTCTCCACGGGTTGAGCATCAAGGATTTTTACTACTTCTGATTTTGGTCATAAAATGTTTGCTTATGTCCGTTAGCATGTCTCTAATTTTATAACCAGTGCTAACAGGTGATGGAAACGGAAGGTGTCCACCTATAATGCAAACGCTTACAGAGCTGTATAAGTCTCCAACTTGACTGATTTTTTCCCACCGTACGGCTGAAAACCCTTCAAAACAGCAGGGTTTTTATCAATTCTATAAAAATTACTGTGATGAGTATTAGATTATTTTTTTATAGATGAATATATATAGATTTATAGAGAAAACATGCAATCTACACACCGTAAGTTTTTTGAAGAACTTTAGATGCTAGAAGTTCCTATTTTTTAATATTCTACGTCTGGAGCGTACGGCCATAATTTATCCCGTGAAAAAGTTTATTTATTTTATTTATTTATATAATTACCACCGAAAACAGCACACGTTGACCTTTATATCGGGGTACTAACATTTAACAATGGACAAGCACAAATAACCATGCCCTGGGAAGTGAAAAATTATTCCCAGGCGCGATTCGAACCTGCGACCTTTGGAATAGCAGGCGAGGACGTTACCCCACCGCCACCGAAGCCAAATTGCTCGAAAAGTAGTTCGCCAAGGGGTTGATATTTTGATATCATTGGAAAGCAGAGTTTTTTTTTATATGAGAGCAAATTCATCAAATTCTAGGTGAAGTGATTTTTCGCTCAAACTACCTTCAGATTTCAGCCAAATCTGAAAAAGAGCGAAAGAAGACATTTGATATGTACTGAGAGAAAAAGAATCAATGAAAAAACGTGAAAAAGAGTAAGGAGAGTATGCGTAAGTATGTAAGAGTATGAGTAAGGAGAGCACGAGGCTGAGAAAATACAGTGTGATTTTGAAAGCAATACAAAGCTGTTTCGTAAATGTTTAAAAAGGGACAAACAAAGAGAATGCGGGGGAATGAATGCAATAAAGAACATGAGTGGCAAGATCAAGTGGTATGAATGCAATGTCAGGGACTGCAGGATGGAGTATTTTGAAAAACTGGACAATAATGGCACAGACGGTGAAGGTGAGACTTATGAATAACCGTCCGTGCAAAAGTTATAAACACATAACTTTGGATACCTATCAAGAATTAACTAGTATGACTACATAAATGAAAATTACATCGTACTTTAGTTTATTTTGCGTTAAATGATGCTAACTAATTATTTTTACAGAACACCTTCGATTTTTTCAATCGCGATTAGAACAAATAAGTGCCGGTTATCTGGCGTTTTATAAAAGACCGATCTCTCTGACATTTTAAAAAGAAGTTAGAAGTTCAACCGTAACGAAATTTTTATACAGTGTAGAAACATTTTTAAATGTAACCCTCCAATTTCAGTTATGTTTCGGTGTACTAGTTAATGTTTAATCGGTGTCCAGACTGAAGTCTGCATATTTTTTACACCAACAGTAGGATGTGGGGATGTCAGTAGAGAATTATAATGGGTGATACGATGTTTTGAGTGTCATTTTCGAATTCAGAAGGCAGGAATACATAAAGGTCACCTACTTTTGCGAAAAAAAGTTTTCCCACTGTTGCATTGTGTTAGGGATAAGTAGGAATTTTGTTATAATAGCGATGAGAATATTAGAAGAAGGAAAAGCTGCCGGCGCATAAGGAATTATAATTTATCCAGTTATTGCGTCAGAGGTAAATAAAGAAAATCAGAATTTAGAACAACATTTATTGAAGTTAAATTGTGCACATACATCCTCGGCGATCGACGGGCCCAACATCGATATAGTTCGTTGAAACACTCGAGATACACTCTATTCAAGTATTCTACCAGCTGATTGGTAGGTTCTTGGACAGTCCCCATTCTGCATCCCAACCTCATACACATTGTCTCGCTTTCCCTCCTAAGGATTACCCGCTATTAGGTCCCTCTTCAATTCTTTATATTTCATCCAGAATTCTTATCCTCTTCCTTCCTCTTCCACGCTTCCCCAGTGTTCTCCCCTCTATCACTCTTTTCAACATGCCCTCTCCTCTCAAAACCTCCTCCATCCATCTCTTCTGCCTTCTCCGAACCTCTGCCACAAGCTTCCTCTCCTCTCCGACCATATCAAATACCTCCTCCTTCGTCTTCCTCGCCATCCAGCTCACCATCTCCATCCTTCACCAAACCCACATCTCAAACGAATAAGTCTACACACATCCTCCATTCGCAATGACAAAGTTTCCGACCCATAGAGCGCCACGCTCCATATTAAAGTTTTCACCAGGCTCTTCTTTATGTCTATTCGCAACCCCCCCTCATTAACTCCCTTCTCTTCGAAAATGCTTCTTTAGCGATATCGATTCTGCATCTGATATCCTTACCACTAAACCCATTATCCTTCAAATACTACCCAGATACGAAAATGCTCCTTTAGCGAGCGCAATTCTGCATCTGATGTCCTTACCATTTAACCCATTCTCCTCCAAAATACTACCCAGACACACTAGTAATCGAAAATACGAAAAACGTTTAGGCATATTCATTTATCAGGAATATCCAGGAGTATGTAAAACTTTGGGCGTAAGTTACTTATAAACTTATGAGTGAATTGCTTAATTTATGCATGAACAATTCTGATGTGCCTAGTGATTGGAATAATGCGATAATAGTACCTTTAAACAAAGAAAATGGTGGGAAGTCCGAGAGTCAAAATAACAGAGCAATTAGTCTGATGAGTGATCCGAAAAAAGTGGTAAAATGCTAATCGAAAGGGTGAAGGGGTGTGCAACGTGGGTTTATGCCTGGGATCGGATGCACAGATCAGCTGTTTGCGCTTCAGC
Source organism: Pyrrhosoma nymphula (assembly GCA_963573305.1). NCBI lineage: Eukaryota > Metazoa > Arthropoda > Insecta > Odonata > Coenagrionidae > Pyrrhosoma > Pyrrhosoma nymphula. The sequence continues at coordinate 17,656,899 of OY754336.1, forward strand.
AAATGGAAATATGTATAATTGTACGAAAGAAAGCATATTTCGCATCTGTGTAGTTAGAGATGGCGTATGACGGCGAAAATAGGAATAATTAATGATAGAATTTGACGAACAACGGCTTAAATTAGCAGTGCCGTGAAATGAATCGGAGCTTTACAATATTCCATACACTTTTAAGTACTATCTCAATGGCCGCTTCAACTTCTTGGTGTCATTTTCAACATTAAAAGTATTCTCTAGCTGTAACTGTAACCTATTTCATGATAAAAACTGGACTATATAATTCTACACTTGGGAAAGATATCAAGACATGGAAACAGCATATAAATAAAACTGCAGTAATTGTACTGTCCACTTAAATTTTAATTTAAATATTACACTACACGTGTTTCGACGTTTCTTAGGGCGTCATCATCAGATAGACCTAGACTGCAGTAATTGTACTGTCCACTTAAATTTTAATGTAAATATTACACTACATGTGTTTCGACGTTTCATAGGGCGTCATCATCAGATACACCTGATGATGACGCCCATAGAAACGTCGAAATACATGTAGTGTAATATTTACATTAAAATTTAAGTGGACAGTACAATTACTGCAGTCTAGGTCTATCTGATGATGACGCCCTAAGAAACTTCGAAACACGTGTAGTGTAATATTTACATTAAAATTTAAGTGGACAGTACTTAACTGCAGTGAAGTACTAAAATGCTGTTCCACCATATAACGCTGGAGACTGTCGAATTTATTGAAACAGCAGTTTCGATAGTAATAAAAGTGAGTGCAATGTTATAGTTCTCTATTTCATCCCACATTTTCCCGAATATCTAAACAAATACAATTTTCACGAGTTCTGTGGACGCTCGAAGGCAGAGCTGATCCCTTTAATAATGTCATGAAATATCACACAGCTCAAGGGTTTACCTGTTGAAGAACCCGTTGAACTTCAACGGTATCGCTAAATGGAATAGTATATTTACAAGCAATCGTTCTTTTTTCTATATAATTCTTTCAGGACAAATCTGGCGGTCAATGCGGCTTTGCAATCCCGATAAGCTATTCTCGTATTGTCACCACACTCCTCAGGCACCACGTATGTCCTGGGAGGAGACAAACCAACCTAGGCGGGACTTGAATTCGCAGTCCCTGGATTAGCAAGCGAGGACTTAAACCCTCAGCCTTAGCAGATGAAGTAAAGTCCACGATTTGGTTATTATTAAAGAAAGTCAAAGATGTGGAGGTCATACGACCCGATTGCTATTCATCAAAACCTCAATGATGCGTTTCATTTTTATGACCACTTTTTATTTTTCTTGTTCTTGTAGGTTTTCACCTTAAATTTTTTTTAAATTAAATAAAGTTTCCGCACACAACACACACTAACTGGAATAACAGAAAAAAGCTGCATGGTTGCTTCGATTTCTTACTTTCCCGGAAACTCAACGAAATTCCCAGCATTTCCCGGTATTTTCTCACTCTCAGTTTTTTTCCCAAATTTTCCAGGAGAGTGGCCACTCTGTATTTCAATGCCGTCGAAACAACTTACTCTGGCTTTAAGTAACTGAAAGAGAAAATGAGTTTCGATTCAAATGTCGTTTCAAAAAGCCAAGAGATATATATTTCATGAGAAGTGCCACAACACTGGAAAATGACAACGAGAGGATTTTGCAATAACCCTGCTTTGACTTTAATTTCTAATTACAGCATGATTATCCTAATCTATTATTCTAAATAAAATCCTAAATTATTATAACCTAATCAATTATTAAAAATATATAAACAACTAAAAATACACGTTGAATAGATGCAGGAACGAAACTGATCCCGTTGCTTCTTGGATTCCAAAATGCACTAAACATACAAATGACTGCACACATGAGTTTCCACACAACAAGGAGAAAAAAGTAAATGGCCAAAGTAATGGGGCACGATATATCACACTATGAAAACGATAAGACACACATATCACCACGAAATCAACTGAAAAATTGTACATCCTAAATAGGAATGTTCATTGCGTTATGATTCGAGAAAATTCCATTACAATTATTCGTAAAAGATTAGTCGTTAATATTTAATTTCACATCAAACATTTCTGACACCTTCCTTCCTTGTACTGGAAAAACTAAAAAGCCATGAATCCGTTTGACCAAGTCATAAAAATATATGAGTCGTAAGCGATCTTTCGGATAGGCAGCATAGAAAAACAAACAACGTCCAATGATTGAAAGAAGGCCTCATGATAAACTGCCCACCAGGTCTTTAGCATTAAACCGTGATTACATTTATTAGCAAGGACACCGCCGCTGCGGGATGAGAAGGCCTGCCCGCTGAGATTTGAGGAAATGTATTAACACAGGCACATCGATCACTACAGGCACCCCACAATTCAAGCGAAAGCAGACTCCTTGACGACTGATACTTATATGACGATACGGGTGCGGCAAGTGTTCGACGAATTTTTCTTAAAAAATAGTATCGGACTAGCATGGCAAGCTTATGCACTTTGCAACCAAGAACGAATTTATTTTATTTTTTATTTTAAAGAAAGATAACCACATTAGCAGGGTGCCATTTTATAGTGGCCAGGTAACAATTCATACATTTGAGGACATATGCAAGCAAATTTAACAAGAAGAAACAAGAATCAAATTTACAAAAAAAAACAACCAAAAAATGACGAGAATATCTAGATAGGTGACAGATATGAAAGAGAACGGCTTATAAAGGATTTAATTAGAAGTGCAAAGGGATCAATGTGTGGAGGGAGGGAATTCATTGGAGAGGAGAGGCGGAAGAAAAGAGAACGTTTAGTAAACGAAAGTCTATGAATGGGCATATGGAGTAAAGGATGAGAACGGGTGGGGCGGGATGGAACTTTGAAATTTATAAAGGAGAGCAATTCAGGGCAGTCGATGGCGGAATTTAGAATATTATAAATAAGTTTTAAGTCTGCTGTGAGTCTATGGGTGGTGAGATTAGGGATGGAGAGGGAGGAGAGAATAGCACATGGACATGTTACGAAAATGGGGTAATCTATTTTTAACTATTTTAGCGAAGACATTGCAGACACAGTCCAGGGAGGAGAGATTAGTTTGTGGAGAGATAGACCAGACTTCTTAACAACGTCCAAGCAGAGAAGCCTTCACTATAAAAGTCAGCAATTATTTGCTCAGCTTGACTTAAGAAAATAATTTGGTGAAATGAAATCGGAATAAAATCACGAAAAACTTTCAAAAACCTACTCGGAAACAATAGTCCCGAAGAGCAGAATCCCCAGAAGGGAAAATCTACAGATGGATACTCGTCTTAATTTGGAGATAATTGAGACCAAAGTCTCATTTCTTCCGTTTTACGCAAGGCCATGTTGATTTACGAGCATAGATTACACTTTATAATGACAGTGAAAACATGCAATTAACGCTCAGGAAATACGCAATAAAATAATCCAAAAAAAAACAATGCAGAGCCGAAAATTGCCTAAAATACTCAGAGAATCCAACCAGTGAGACACAAATGACACCTGCGCGGGAAACCACATCACACAGAGAAGGAAAGGAGGAATCATGCGATAGTCCAATAGGCAGTGTAACCAGTGCAACATAAGGAGAAATAATAAAAGAAAGAGAGTCATTAACTTACAATGGATTGAAAAAATGTGCAATAGTAATGATGGGAACTTCACATGAAATTCCAACTAAAAATTAAAAATACGGTACCACTGATAGGAACCTACGAAACATATTCAAACGCATAAATCTCATTAGATAGACATAATGATAAAACAACGACAGGCAACGATTCATTCGCGAAGCAGATCAGCACTAAAATCTTCTATCTCTATATAAACACTCCTCTAACAATAAGTATAGAAGAATGTTTGTCCGTTTGGTTTTCATACAAATCTACAGTTTTACTCCGAACGTGCTGAATTTTTGCAATAGACTAATTGTTCAACACGGGAGAAATATTGTATTTTAAAAAAGTACTTTGGGCTCCAAAAAGTCTCAAAAAAGGGTGGTGGTCTACGCTACGTATTGGGTTTTCTTCGGTGGTTTCACTTTTTGCTTTTTAAAATTACTTCCGCTCAAGATAAGAGGGTTGGGATTTTTATTAACAAATGACTGAATGAATGAAGGTTATAATTCTTTCAATCAATTATCTTTTCCGATTCGTATTTGTCTGAAAATTGCGTTTTTAGCAGCAAAAACGCACATTTTTCTCTTAAATCAACAATAGGATATTTCCTTAACCAGATTTTGATCTTTAACGCATTTAAAATTCATTTCGCTTAGTTAAGCTGATTAGGAATGCTAAGCATTGGTTTTCATGCAGTGGTTCATTTTTTGCTTTTTAAAACTACTTTCACTCAAGATAGAGATTTAAAATTTACTTTATCAGATATCCAAAATAATGAATTTTCTCATTTTTTCAATCGATACTCCTCTTATATGAATGAGTTTTGAAGGAAGTGTGATCGCGAGCAACGCCAGGTAATTCAGCTAGTCATATTATAAAAAAGAGAAACAAAATAGCTGAATTCTTTCAAGAAAGGAAGAAGTAAGTGTGAATAATGAACATGACACACCACGTGACGGCACACAGCTTTTTCATACAAAACGTTCTCTTAGCTGAATTTACAACAATGACAACGAAACCATTAACTTATCATTTGTAACAGTAGATAGTAATTAATAGTTACATGCATTAAGCTATAATTACTACACTAAACAGGAACCAATACTTAGCTGTTACGAATCGATTCACTATAATCACACGCAGATTTTAGTCTTCTAAACGCATTAAAATGCATCAATATTCCAAGTTTAATCTCTCCGCGTAGAGTTTTACAGATACTATTTCTCTTCTAGAGAAAGGATACTTAAAAATAACCAAAGCATTTCACACAGGCATAACTTTTCATTTATACCATTTCTCAGTGGAATAACAGCTCTCGGAAATCCTTCTACTATGGGAGCGGAACGTCAATAGATGTTCATAGGATGACAGTTTAAAATGTTTGACCAAGAGAAGCCGATAAGGAGCCCAATTTACGAATTGAATTAGGTCTCCTCTCAAGGATGCCGTCCTCGAAAGTAACGACGATCGGGAGCCCCGTGTTAAGATGTTTTCACTTCTCCATTTCTAGTCCATCAATCTTCTTTCCCTTGAGCGAGCCACAAATGACTGTCATTATCTAACGGGTGGCGGCCGCGACGGGCCTAAGAGCCGGGCGGCCGATCCGTCGGGAAACACCACGTGACGACTCTCTGAAGGGGAGAGAAAAATAAGGGACACTATACCCACTATACCTCTCTCTCGGCTGCCCCCGCGCATTCCACTTCGGTCTGCGGCGGGAGTGAGATATTCTCACGCTGATCCGTCCGCGGGCGGGAAAGTAAAAAAAAACGTAAAAAATAGAAAGACTGTGGGGTGGGAGGTGGAGCTCGGGAGAGAGAGAGAGAGAACAATGGAGCGCTGGGAAAAAAACCAACAGAGGGATAGGCGATGAAAATTCAATCGATCGAAATCCCCTGCCCCTCTCACCCACACGGAAATAAAAAAAAGAAACGAAACAAACAAATGAATGCGCATCCGTCATCCGATTAACCAGGCCCTCTTTCGACGGTTCGTGTCCAAAGGGGAAAAGACGACGAGAGGGGACTAGCACCCCCGGTTGCACCTCATAATATAATTCGGTGACCTCGAGAATCGGGTGCCGGCCTCCGCGCCACCGTCCTCCACAGAGCTGCTATCGCGACACGGAGATCTGTTCCGCGCCCCCGTCAGCGACGACAGCGACAACGGGAGGGGGAAGCGGCAACAAGGACAACAACGACCGAAGCCGAGGCGAAATGTATGCAGGCGCCTCTCCGGAAAGGTCCGAGACGAACGGACGGTGTACAACCCCGATGGGATTGAAGAAAAAAGTAGTATGTGGGGAAACGGAGAGGTGGCGGGGAAGCGAGAAATGGAAGCGTACAGAGGGTCCCGCGTTCGATCCCCGATCGGTGGAGCAGATAGCCACTGGCGCAGACAGAGGGACGAGTAATGCGGAAAGAGGGGAAATACCCTCTCGTGAATGAGAGGAGAGAGACGGCGAGTGGTGACTTCTGAGAAGCGGGAGAGGAGGAATGGGCGCTCGTGATGAGCCGCGGGAGGTGCGACCGACTCGCTTTGATCGTCGCGGAGGAATGGACCGCGAAGTGCGGAACTTCCGAGGTTCTCTGACGACAAACGTCATGAGCTAGTAGTTTCAGGCTTAACTTGGTGGAACTAATTCATTATGAAAATGAAAAACTGTTAACTTTGTGGTTCCACAATGATCTTTTTAAAACACGACCCGGGTTTCGACGTACTATAACGTCATCACCCAGACGCGTAGCCTTGCGTAGGCAGGCACGTAGAGGCTTGAGGGGCTTCAGCCCCCCCTGAAATTTCAAATCATAGTTTTAGTTTAGTTTTATCATGTATTATGTTGAATGAAAAATTCAAGGGTTAGAGAGGGGGAAAAGGTAAGAAAAATGCAGTTTTCTAAAAAAAAAGTAGCCATAAATAAACTACCATAACGAAAAAAATTGAGCCAAGAGAGGATCCCTCAGGCTTCTGTTTAGGCCCCTCCAAACCAAAATCCTGGCTACGTCACTGTCATCACCTGATGATGACGATATAGTACGCCGAAACCTGGGTAGAGCTAATAAAAAGATCGTTGTGGAACCACAAAGTTAAACGTTATTTATTTTCAAAATGTCATAAACAACAGAGCGCGGAGTATTTCCAGGAGAGAACAATTATTCAACTTCACTGGGAACTCCACGCGGAGACCAGATTCAGAGGAGTGCTTTTTTTTACAAACCTTTCAGCATTTATTTTCGCCGATCATGAATAATTGGTAGGTACTGCTTCACTTTCCGATAAAGATAGCATAAACACAAACGATCGAGAACGAAACTGCAGTGGTAAGGAAACGTAATGTTGATTTACACGGCAATTGAAAAGAGGAAAAAATACACATAATTAGACAGAACGGGATGAGGAAATACAAAATAATATGACAACAAACCACTGAAAATAATTTCCAGGCGTTAGAGTAATATTTTGCTAAAGGATATGCAGGGAATGACTTACAATAATCGATCATATATTAACCGAATTCAGGTTCAAAATCGCTACGTTCTTGGGTTATTTTTAAGTACCTGCATATTCACTCTATAAAGCCTTACGCATATCACCATATTCATAATCAATGAATGTATTTGATGGATCTCTTTTGCCATTACCAATAACCTAGACACAATGGGCTGGCTGACGCATTCCAACAACCAACAGAGCTAGACTGGTAGGAACAATGATGTCAGTGCACCTTGAATATGAGATGAAAGACAAGAGAGGATAAAGTGAAACAACCAGACTTGCTCTCCGCAAGATAAGACAGTTGCCATGTTAACAACTTCATTGTTGGCCCATTGGAAAAAAATTATTACTCAAAATTTCCTTAATCTTAAGGAAGCCAGTTTAGTGCATGCCAGAAATAATTGTGAAATCAATTAGTAGCATGGTTCCACACGCAATAAAAAATTCGTCAAACCAAGGTGAGCACCGATCTCCTTCGGGTATTTAAGGAAGTTAGCCCAGGTCCATTAATGATGCGGCTGTAAATGAAAAAAGGCGATTCATCTTACTTAATGATGCACCAGACATTTCTCCCTTTCGGAGGTAATTGGCACAGGTTATTTGTTATATTGCAAAATAATCCGTTGAACAACCGGAAACGCCTTACTGGGGAGCAATTAAATGACCAAAATGAGAAAAAAACAAACATCATCACAGATTAAAATATCTTCATGAAGAATGCGATTCTCGTTTCCGTTTGAACTTGAGAAATATCACTCAGGATACGTACGCAGAAAATCTTGGTAGCAGAGGCTGGTTTTATAATCTAAGTCAACAAAATTATTTCAGTTCTGCAACCACTATTACTCAAAATACACTAGCATACATACCCATAACGCCATAATTCCTCTTGAAAGAATTTAGTTATTGCCGTTGGCCGCAGAAAACTTTTTCCCTTTTCATAATTTCCTGCACAATCACCAATTTTTTTAGAAGCAAACCACTTTTGCTTCTCTTACACTCATCCTTCATACACGCTCCCCTATTCTTAAGACTCCTAATATTCCTACTCTTTAAGAGTCTCTTCCATTACATTCACCCAATGACTTTGGCGGTCTACCTCTTACTCTCACACCATTCACTCTACTATCATATATCTGTTTCGTTATTCGACTCTCATCCATTCTCTACACATGGCTAAACCATAGAAGCACACTTCTTTCATATATGTCCGTTACTGGAGCATTCAATCCGCATTCTTTTATGACCCTCTCATTCCTAACCCTGTGCATCCTACTTTTCCCGCAAACACTTCTCAGGTACCCCATTACCACTGCATCTATCCCAATGCTTATCTTATGCTTATCCTGACATACTCAGGTTTTGCTGCCATGTAATAACGTCGGAAGGAGACCTCTTTTGTACACTGCGATTTTAGCTTCCCTAGACAAACACTCATTCCTTGATATGTTCCACGTACCACCTACGACTTCCCTATCGGCATTCGCACGCCTTATAACATCTTCATTTATCCTTCCATCTTTCGCAAACATTCGGCCTAGATACACAAAATAGTCTACTTGTTCAATTACGTTATCATTTACCCTCACTAAACAATCATTCTTATCACTCTTCCTATCAAAAACTGCTGCTTCGGTTTTTACGCATTTGTCCTCAAATCCATTCTCCTTGTTACTTCATAGACGTTATCCATGAGCCCCTGTTATTCCTGTGGGCTCTCAGAGAGCAACACTGCATCATCTGCGTACAAAAGAACTCGCACCTTTGAACCTCCAACCATTACGCTGACGTTATCCCCACACACATCTCTCACACATTTACCCATAAAAAACATTGAATAATCACGGAGACATTACGCACCCCTGCGTTACACCCTCTTTTATTTCAAACCAGTCACTCAAGACCCCTTTAACTCCTACACTAGCATTGCCTTTAACATACGTCGCTTTCATAGCATTCAATAAATGTTCATTCACTCCACAGTCCTTCAAAACCTTACACAGCTTATTTCTTTTCACCCTGTCATATGCCTTCCCTAGATTAACAAATATACAATTTAGTTTCTATCGGACGTCCGCACATTTCTCAAGCACTTGCTGAAGTGCAAACAGCTGATCACTACATCCCCTCTCAGGTATCAACCCACACTGTACACATTAGATTCTGTCGAAAGTAATCTTCCTCATTCTTTCGATTAATATTTTAACGAACACTTTCCGGGAATACTCAATAAACTAATTCCTCTTTAATTTTTACAGCGTAATAAAATTCTTTAAAAATTAAATTCTAACAAAATTCTAGAAAATTCAGTAATGATACAGAAAACCCTAAATAAGTCCTAGTAATATCATAATAATTCTTCAACAATTCTCCAGGAAAAAATTTACAATAAATCTTCCACCGATAATTCATCCACATGGAAATGGGAGCTATGGGAATAAATACAATATCTAAATCCAGTCAGGCATTATTACAAATAACATTAAAACTATACAAGTGCATAAAAAGTAAACTTGTTCTGAATTGAAAGGAATCAAATATGACACCTTCAGGAAAATAATTCTTACTATTCACAATGAGACTGGACAACCAGAAATACGTAGATCGGGAACAGATAAACTTTTGCAACGAAAATTATTCATAACTGTGACGCCCTTTCTTTTTCTTCTTATTCTTCGTAAATCCTTTTTAACCCCGATATAAGTGGAAATACTACTTGCAGCTTGCAGCAGCGTGGAAATACTTTTATAAGTTAACTCCGTTTCGAGTCACGGTATGTTCTCACGGAAAGCAGGACATTCCTTGAGTTTTGAATGACGAGAAAAATTTATTTGAGCTCTCCAAACATTCATTCGGCAAATAACAGAAAATGAGCACGTGTGTTCGGCGACGTAATGAGCAAATACACCGTTCATTCACGCCTTCTTGTTTACGCAATCCGCTCGTCGCATTTTACCCTCCACTGAATACAAGGGGAAACACCCGAGCCATTTCGACAAGAACCTTTGGGAAGCTTTTGGGACAGCGATTTCGATCGAGGATAACAGGACGCCATTCTCGCTCTGGAAACAAGAATATCTTTGTATAAGGTAAGAAAACCCGAATCTCCAATGGAACAAGAACATCAAAATAATAGCATAAAACCTTAGTAGAGACAGAGAAAATGCTTTCATTCATTTGTGAATTATAGTCTATGGCCGAATACAACAACGAATCAGTCATTTATGCACGATCAACCTGCGTGAGAGTACTCCGCCGGGCCAAGGAAGCGTTCGATTACAAACTTGAGATGGAATATCTATTAACACGCATTCAAAGGTTTGGAAATTAATTTAGACGAGTAGCACTTATCATTACCGCAATGTTGGAAAAAGTTGTTACGATAAACTTAGCAGTGTTACCGAATTGTAGAAGGAATTAGGGTGGTAATCTCTAATTGATCGAAGGGAGAAATACAGGTTAAATCTTTTGCACAAGTTCGAAGCAGAAAATTTTTTTCCGGACGTTCCACATATATTGCTAGAGCCAACGTACTACGGTAGAAGCGATCACAGGAATAAGATAAAGGAAATTGACTGCAGAACCAATAGATTTAAAATGTAATTTTTTCCACGTACAATAAGGGATCATAATAGTTGCGATAGATCAATCATATGACACTCCCACCCTCACTAGGTAGCGTGGAATTTTTCCATCGTGTTTAATAACATAGCATCATTACTAACACTTCACACCGCTTGATTTGTCCGGCATTATGTTATTTTATTTTGTTCTCTGCATGTAGTAGTATCTCGTAATTAATAATAGTATTAGTAATATTAACCACTAGATGTGTCTTTAGCATTGTAATGCATGTTTGCATGTTCATTTACGGAGCACTCTCCCAGTTTCTAGTTTGACTGCGCACTGCTCTCCTGACTGCTTTTTGGTCTGCGCCTAGCAGTGAGGGGAACGTGCGAGGTCCCGAATTGTGCTGGGACGAGTGCTGCATGCCTGGTGTGGAATCACCCTGTGCCACACACTCTAGTGGTGGCTTGCACGGTACTTCGTACATGTAGTGCATATTTATAATTAACATCACGTCCCAAAGCTGGAGGTCAATTGCGCCTTTAAGAAATGGAGTGTAAAATATTATTTTTGGTCAGAGTAGTAATTTTGTATCATTGCTCGGGCACTGGCCCACTCTCAATAGGAGATCAACGCGTACAGCATCCCAATCCGAACCTTTTCTAAGGAGTTATGCTTGAATTTCCTTCCAAACATAACATCTCCCGGAGCCAAAATATCGCCAAAAAATACACCACCACCAACATTGGAACCCGGACGCCCGGCGCGCTCTGCATGAACATACGCAACCAAACCACTCCGATTTCCCATTTAATTCAGTTACCATTTAAGGTAGTATGTGCGAGATATTTCCCTAGTCATAATGGAGACCATATTCGAATGATATTTTTTTATTTCAGCGTCAGAAAGAGTTATGAAGTAAATATTGCAATACTAATGGCGTATGTTTATAGTTATATATGACAAAAATTCTCAGTAATTATTTAAATATAACCGCATAATTCTCTAACTTGACTCATTTTTTAACGCCGTACCGTGAAAACGCCTTAACAATAGGTTTTTTTGTAATTTTGTGAAAAGTACTGCGGTGAGTAATTGATTATTTATTATAAATAGTTGAGGAAACATACAAACGACACACCATTAGTTTTTTTTTACGAAATTTAGGCGTTAGAATGTCCTAATGTTTTTAATATTTTCCCTCTGTAGTGCACAGCCGTAATCTATCCCATGTAAAACAGATTCAATGTTTAGGCAAATTGCTCGAAAAGTAGTTCGGCAAGGGGTTAGTATTTTCATATCATTGGAAAGAGGAGAGTTATTTCTTTAAAATGAAGTCACATTCATCAAATTCTAGGTGAAGTGATTTTTCGCTCAAACTACCTTAATACAATTTAATTCAATATTATAATTATTATTTGGGTAGGTGAAGCCCAAACGAGTAGGTATTGGCGGTATAGGTACTATCTATTTGGAAAGGGGCCACGCAATCCACCCATTCAACAATTTCTTCAGAGACGGCGCTTGTCAAGAGGCAACGCAAACAGGAACCCCGGCCGATCCGCGTGACTGCCAACGGCACTCAACACACGAGGTGTCATTCTGGCGGAGAGCGCGCACGCTTCCACTCGTTCGGATCCACTCTTCGGGTCACAAGGGGGTCAAGCCCCCCCCACGACAACACCCACCACCCCCCTCTCGCCGGTGAGAGGCAAGCAAAGTAAAAAAGTAAACTCACCGCAACACTCGGACTTTCTCGGATGGACAGCAAAGGTGCGCGCACAACGTCAACGACACGAGACATGAAGGGACGAAATGTCGTGAAGTACAAGTTAAACGCAAGTTAGGCTCGGAAAAGTGTGGTGGATAGAATACTGCCTTCCCATCCCTAGGTCCCGGGTTCGAAGTGTTAGATATTTTCCGGTAGGATCTCGATTACTCCGTCCGTCTGATGGGTCGTTAAAGCGTGGTCTTCAAGGAGGTTCCACCACGGCTGTGTGAGTCAAAACAAATACTAAACACCATCTATTGGTTTATTTGTTTTAAAAACTCTGCTTTCGGTGGATACATTCGTTACCTAATGAGAACAAAAGTTAAGATGCAAAATATGCGGATTATTCCGCGAATATATTTTTATTGAGCACTTTTTCCTAGCCTCAGGTGCCGACTGCATCGCCATTTCTTCGGAATTACCGCATTTTTACGTCAAATACCGCAATTATTGGTTAGTAACTAGAAACATAAGTTGGTAAGATGCCTATATTTTATTTTCATTAATTTTTTCTGGAGTTTTCCCTTCCTGTGAATAGTTTTCCGAAAAAATGGCATTTATATTATGTGGAAAAATTCTATATTTCCCCGTGTGTATCCCATTCTCCCATTAAATACCATGTAATTACAAGTTCTCTTGGCGAGAAAAATAACATGGAAAGGTGACATTATTTTGTTCATATCAGATAGAGGACACGTTTTTTCTCTAAGCAGCCAGAATATGAATAAAATGACAATGAGTGATTTTTCGGTGGAACCACCTTTAAAGTCTTTCGATGGGAAATGTCCGTCCACCACCGACGCCGGGTTTCCCTCGACCCTTCCTCCACTCCCCCAATGAACGCTTCCCTTACCGACATACCCACCTGTCTCTGCAGACGAAAAGGACCATTGGGCAACTCCCCAAATAGCGAACCAAGCAACGAGTGCGGGGAAGAGAGGGAGGGGCTGAAGGGGAGGGGAAAGCGCGGCACGAGGAATGCGTTGAATTGGAGGGTGGACGACATAGATAAGCGGGGGAGGGACGGATTTGCGCGGCGACAACGGACTATTGTTTTCAAACGCGGGGGTCAGGGTTCGAGTCCTGCTGGGGAGGAAATTATATCGCAGTGATTACTACTACTACTACCTACTACTACCCCTACTTAGGCGCTTCGAGGAGGGCACTTAAGGTAGTTCGATCGAGATAGTTCCCTAGTCATAATGGAGACCATAGTCGAATTTTATACTTTGATTTCAGCGTCTGCAAGAAGTGTAAATAAAATATTGTAATATTATTGGCGCAAAAATAGTTATATACGACCAAAATTCTCAGTAATTAAATAAATAAACCCATAATAAGTCTCTACCTTGACTCATTTTCACAAGCCGTAGGGTGAAAACGCCTTCAAAACAGAAGGGTTTTTGCGGTTCGGTAAATATTACTGCGGTGAGTAATTGATAAACTTTTATAAACAGTTGAGAAAACATAAAATATACGCACCGTTAGTTTTTTTGCGAAATCTAAGAGTTTGAAATTCCTAATTTTTTCAATATTCTCTCTCTGGAGCACACATCCGGAATCTATCTCATGTAAAACGGTTAATATTTTTAGGCAAATTGCTGAAAAGTAGCTCGACAAGTGTTTAATACTTTTATGTCATTGGAAAGATGGGAGTTTTTTCTTTAAATGAGGTCGAATTCGTCAAATTCTAGGTGAAGTCATATATCGCCCAAACTACCTTAAATTCACTAATCGGTCTGTCACATCACCATACTTACCGTTTACCGTAAAGAGCAGGGCTAGTACCGGCGAGCAGTGGAGCAGGATCTCTAAAAGGTGGCCATAACGTCAAAAATAAAGTTTGTCAGTAGGATATTTTAAGCAATAGGTCTAGTTCCTTGACCATTTAAATTCCAGAAAATACTTCAAGTAGGTTGATACTCGCGATGCTCAACTGACTATTGAGAGTGAAAGTGAGCGCCACGCACGTCAGACACGGTTAGCTTTGTAGCGTTTGCAAGGTTTAACCTGGTTACCGCGCGTGACATCCAACGGAATCACTCTCCGGGTATAGATAGGAGTGGTGGCGGATGGGATATTTTAAATTGCCGCGTTATCAAGCAGCATTTGATTGCAAGCACAATGGGAAGAAAGGCTGTTTGTCACTTCACTGGCACGTATGGCAATGAGACGTATATAAGATTATCGATAAAGTTTTTTCTTCTTTCTAGCACCCATACTCTTCCGCAACAAAGCCATGAACGCATGCCATTTCAGCAAGAACAATTATGACCAAAGAAAGCCTTCCAGACTATATCGACTGTCTTTTCCATTTCTGACGTCACGTTCCTATAAATTTTCGTGGAGACTACTTCCTGCTCCGTCGGCGTCTCTTGCCTATACGTACAAGCAAAAGGGGGCAGTCAACAGGGCCGTCCCAAGGGATTGAGGGGCCCTGTGCAAACGAAAGTCGGGGCCCCCCTAACTTTGCATTTTTTATATTGTAACATCTTTTAAGCATATTTCATGGAAAAAAAGGAAATTAACCGACAAATTGGCAAAAGATTTCATGAAATTTACTTAATTTTTTGTGTGTTGATGTATTTATTTTTTATTTCATTCTTCATGTTTTTCTTATTGTTGTTATGTTTATTTATTTTGTTGCATCGACAAATGCAATTAGCCATTTTGCCGTTTTTGGTTGAGTGAGATAATAAATAAATAATTATGTACTAAGTTGGTAGGCAATTTAGTCTAACGTCCCGTCAGGCAATTTGCGGAAATGGGCGGGATTCACCGCAGTCTGAGAAAGGTAAGCCCGTGTGGGGCCCTCATAGACGCAGGGTGCAGCGGCACCTGTCGCACTACCCTAGGGACGACACTGGAGGTCAATCACCGCTACTCAAATCGAGGACGATTACGCATCGAAGAATCCTGAAAACACGCAAGATTGAAACTCCAGCCTCCCCAGGAGTTGCACCAAAGTCGCACACCACAGCATCATGAGCTCACTCTCTCTTTCTGGAGTTTCCCAACGTGAAGAACACGGCAGTTGGGCCCGAGAATGAATGTATCCCTTCGGAAAACGAAGCAGCGATTCCCACCAGATTCCAAGCGGCTTTGTCTCAAGAGAAATTCACCGTTCTTTTCGATTTCGTAATGCAGAGACCAAGCTTGATGACTCAACGCTGAACTTACCAAGATATTATCTCATCCATTGATTTCACAAGATAGAGGAACTGTAACATTGTTTACTGCCTCCAGCATCGTGAAATAATTTACTTTGAAATGGAACCTAAATATGTAACAATATTAGATGAAATCATGTAATAAAACCATTTTTCTCGAATTATTTCCTCCCCATACCCTTGAGTTCCTGTTGACTGTGCTAGGCAACATATCTGATACCATCTAAGAAAACAATCACCATTTGATTTAAGTTTTTCCCGGTGAATAATATTTAGGAATTCTTCTCGGGCTCTGCACCAGGTAATTGGCTTCATATTGGCCGACGTTTCGGAAAACAACTTGTTTTCCATTTTCAAGGCGTGTTGCTCTCTCTGTGTAGGATCATACACTGGATAATCCTACACAGAGAGAGCAACACGCCTTGATAATGGAAAACAAGTCGTTTTCCGAAACGTCGGCCAATATGAAGCCAATTACCTGGTGCAGAGCCCGAGAAGAATTCCTAAATCACCATTTGCATTATAGGGACTTCATAATGGCTGGGAATTATGATTTTGCCAATGCTCTCTAAAACCATCGATGAGCCAAAAAGACATCGAGAGAGACCGATGAAGAAGTTATAAAATGTAAATGACTATAAATAAAATATTTAAGGATATGGAACTACAGTGTACGAACTGGAAGAGAAATTTAGAACTAAATAGTACAAAAATTATAATGGCTACAAAGTTATTGCAAATTCTTTGGAAGAAATAGTAATTTCACTCACACGAGACCTATTCGACGCGAAATTCGGCCATTCCAACGCACTAAATAACTAGTCTCATGATTTTGTATGTCAACTGTCATAGGGTTCAGCGTAACTGGCTAACACACCTGACCGGCAATTGGGAGATCCGGGTTCCAATCCCGGGCAAGTCAAATGATTTTTCATGGCGAATTTCACCGTCTTTGGTGTATATCATGATGAAATAGTTTCCATGTGCTAATCTTATCCAAGAGGAATGTCCATCTAGATTGCCTCAGCTCAAATTAGCGCTGCATACCAATGAAAGGAGCGCAAAATAACGCCCAGCTCAAGCACTAAACCCCAAGTTCAATGATTGAGCTTATGCTCCCTTCACGAGCAGATTCCGGGTCTGGCACTCTGTCTCCCTCGTGGGCACCACGCTATGGATAGCAGGAGAAAGTATTTGAACTGTTAACCTCCGTCATGTTCCGTCAAGAGTAAAACAAATCTGGAGCCAGCTTAAGAGCTTTGCCCTGTTCGCTTACTACATCCAACAGTGTTTGTGCCCTAGGCAATACCGAGCCCCAAATAGCCTCCGCAGTGGACCGCCTCTCTCCCAAAAATAGGGATTGCCACCATTCCCACCGACGGACAGCGGTTTCAGGAGATTCGTCAGCAATCTCCAGGTGCGCGCCCAATTTCAACTTTCCCCCGCGAGTGGCCCAAAGGGACGCGATTGCGCAAGGGGCTCGAACACAAAGCGCAAGAGGGCGGGCAGGTCATTTTCTCCTCCGAGGAGAGTTCGAAAGAGGTCAAAGCCGATTTCACGCTTCACATCGCCCGGCCAAAACTTTTCCTCTCGTCGCTGACCCTTTCCGCAGAGTCACGCCGCACCAATCGCTTGCTAAATGTTCACCAAAGAGTCTCGGGATCGACAGGCGCGCTCGGGACGAGCGGTCAACGATCAGCTCTTGTCCTCCACCCCCACTGAAGACACTGCGCGAGGACTGCGCAGTGGCAGCACAAACTGCGCGAGCAGGAGGCTGGAACACGGGAGGAGGGGATCACTCCCTCTTCGAAGGAGCGGTGATGTGGCGATTCCTGGGAGGGCCTCGGTGCGGCATTCTGAACCGCACGTCCACGGGTAAACACATATTTTTCTCGGCGAGAGATTCGAGATAACCGAGGACAATACGTCGATTGTTGATGTTGCGTCGTTTCCCCGCGTAGGTTTGAGAAAGGAGCACGAGGACCTCTCTCATTCAGTTGGTTTTAAGAGAAGAGAAAGGGCTTGGGCGGGCGGACCCGATGATTTTACGATATTGGTGGGGCGATAAAAAGTGAATCACAAACGCCTTGTAAATTTCGCCGCGCCGGCCCACGGGGGGGGGGGGGGGGGGGGGGAGCGCTCAACCACCACCCACCCTCCCCCGTCCAGACCCACCCACAACCGACCCTCCGGGCGCGCGCAACAAGCTTCCCTCTCCTCGTTTGACCTCTCCGCATTCCACATACTTTACAGAGGGTGGTGGTGAATGGTTATCGCCTTTAAATTATTTACGGCGCCCGTTATTCTGAGAAAGGATGGAAGGATACACCACAATTTCGTAATGCGTACGGATTCATGTGTTAATACGGATCTGAGAGCTATGATTTGAAGAAGATCGGTCTTTTCGACCGTCTTGATAGAGTAAACTTTCACACCTAGCTAAAGGAGAATCTCTGCGGAGGATTTAACATATTATTTCCCGTTTAGAGCATTATTTATGGCATCCATTTTAACTAATTTGTAAATCCTGCGATTAAAACTGAAACAGGCGAGTTTAAAGACTGCTGAAAGAACACTAGACTAAATGATTTTTGGGATAACAGCCGGAAAAATGAGCGCCCAGTAAGAAAAAAATACGTGAACATTACAAGTGGTTTGAAATCATCTGAATAAAATTACCCGCGATGCGTAGGCCGATTTGCTCTCGTGAAATTGAAACACAATCAAAATTTTTCCATCAAAGTCAATGATTAAATGATTTAATTTCGCACAGACGAGGGATTTTATAAAGTTCAACCAATAAAAAGTCAGACTCAAACTGATAAAGTATGTATGTACTTGGCAATTCTCTGTTAGTAAGACGCATATTGAAACGAAACAAATGTAACTGAGTCGTGATTAATGATATTAAGAATGCCTATGGTCCATGATTTTCCTGGACTGATCAGCTAGTTTCACACAGGCAATGTCAATTACGTACACACAGTTCCAAACACGGGTCTGATTACGCGATCAATCTTAATCTTAAAATCTACTTTCCTAAAAACGCAAAATGCTGCGAGAGAACCTCAAAAGTCGACCACGACATCCACTCATTTGAGCACGCGAATACTTTATTCGTCAGCACCAACCGGTAAAACCAAAAATTATGTACTTATCCGTAGTTTATTATCAATCGTGTTTTTAAGCAAATCATTGCCACACAAAAAGTATTCCATCAAGATTTAAAACTGTTATGATGTGCTGAACTCATGGTTGGTAATAAATCATAAGTGAGGAAAAGTACTGAGCTATTGGTATTACTATGACTTTTTATTATTACTTTGATGAAGTGTAATTTCTGATAATTACATAGCAAAGGAATTGCTCCGAGTGAAATCAGAGACTCTTGTATTATTTGCCTCCTAAACCAGGCTACATTTCATTTACTCTCCTGAGCGAAATTGTGGTAATTCAGTGACTATGGTGATAGCACACCTACTGGGGGGGGGAGAGTATGGAGAAAGAAATACTGAAGGGAGATAGGGCACTGCACGTGTTGGATTTTCTCTGGCTTCCATCATAACCTACCTTTAACCGGTAGATTTCTCAGATGACGATTATTATTTATTTTGGTGAGGTATCTTGAGGTAATAACGCATTAATAAGTCTCTTACAATCACCTTTCACTTAGCCAACGCGACAGTCCCGTCCCACAGACTAGAGCATCCGAGTAATAGCATAACAAACGCTCTCCCAAAAGGCTAATCGAAGATTTGAAGAGCGCGCGCCACCCAACACGGACAAATTTGTCCGCCACCACGTCCAACGTCAAAAAAATCTCCTTCGCACTCAGTAAATACGTTGCCCGTTGTCAACGCGTCGACTGAGTTGAGGAGGTTTGCACACATAAGACGGACGGGCGGTCCGTCCACCGGGCTAATGGACCTCGCTTCATATCCTCACCGAATCGGGCGAATTAACGGGAGGTCGGGAACGTATCACATCCTCCACAATCACGCACGACCCCTCCCGCTCATCTTTAGAGAAGATCAGTCAACAAGGGACTCCCCCGCGCGACCCCCAACCCCTTCCCCCTAACATAACCAAACTCACTATTATAATCCCCTAAATTTGGAGGAGGGGGAGATCCGAATCACAGAGTGACCAACATACCAGCTAAAGCATTATCGCCCGCGCTTCTCGCTTACGGTGGCCAACTTCTGAAAAGTTGAATACATAAGTTGCCTGATCCAAGATTAGGAAACTTCGGGAGATTAAGTGAGAAGCATAAATAAAACTACCTATAAATTTGCATTCCTCCTCATTCAACATATGTACAATTGGATTGCAATTTAATACAGAAATACAAAGAGATACCTTAATTATCCCGGTGACCGTTGAGATTTTTCTGCGTAAATTCGATCACTACTTGAGAAGAATGTGGAGAGAACTTCATGCGCAGAACTCCGCCCGTCGGATGGGACGTTAAACTTGGCGCCTTTTGTGAAGGGTAGGCTAATGCCCACGCCGGGTTCCTCTCCACATTTCCATCAATCCCTCATGTAACCATTCCTAACAACCTACCCTCCTGCCCTCATTGGCCTAAATGACTTAAGCTCTCGGTCGCCTCCCCACATAATCAATGAATCTACCGCGACATATTTTTCAGACATGAGTTCTGAGTTCTACGACAGAATCTTATAAATTAGCCGATACATTCTAAATAGGTACATACAAGGTTCGGAAGAGATTTTGGAAGCCCTGAGCATATCTCCGGCGTTGTTTTCAAGTAATACTACGCTAAAAATTAACGATCTGATGTACAACCCGAAAGATGATTGCCTTGGATACCATATTCAAATTTCATTTTTTAATTTCAGCGTCTCTAAGAAGAATGTATTTAAATACTGTAATATTACTGGCACAAAAATAGAATTATATATGACAAAAATTTCCATTATTACCTATATAAATATATCGATCTAAGTCTCTAACTTTACTCATTTTTTCACGCCGATCGGCTAAAAGCCTTCAACACAGCAGGTTTTTTGCAATTCTGTAAAAATTACTGCAGTGAGTAATAGATTATTTATTTATAAATTGTTGAGAAAACATACAAACTACACACAGTTAGTTTTTTGACGAAATCTTGGTGCTGTAAATTCCTAATTTCCTTTCAATATTCTCCCTCTGGAGCGCTCAGCCGTAATCTATTCCATGTAAAAAATATCTTATATTTTCAGGAAAATTGCTCGAACATTAGTACGGCAAGGGGTTTATATTTTGATATCATTGGAAAGGGAGTTTTCTTTTCTTTAAGGAGGTACGGTAGTTTCACTCTTAACTTAAGGGAATTTGACGAAACTTGCAGGAAGCATTACTTATGTTTTCCCAAAGCTACCTGATTTTTTTCAAAATTAATTACCGCAGATTTCTTATGATATTTGATGTGGAAGTGGGCATGAAATTACATGGGTTCTTATGGGAACGCGAGGTGCGACTAGCTTCATTAATCGAAAAGAAGGTTTTCTAGTTAAGAATTAGAAAAACAAAAAATAATTTAAATCATCAACAGAATAATGTATGCAAATCATTTGATATACTTTATTTTTATTATTTTTATTTTTCATTTATTCTTAACTGGAAAAAAGGTTCTTTTTGATGAATTAAGCTACTCGTACCTTGTGTTCCCATAAGATCCCATGTAAATTTTTACCCACTTCTCGATTAAATATCTTAAGTAATCTGCGGTAAATAATTCTGAAAAAAATCAGGTAGATTTAAGAAAACATAAGTAATGCTTCCAGCAAGTTTCGTCGAATTCTCTTAAGTTGAGTGAAACCACCGAACGTCCTTTAAATGAGGTCACATTCATCAAATTCTATGTGAAGTGATTTTTCGCTCAAACTACCGAAAGTAAAAGTGGTAGGAAAGCTCCATAATTCGGAGGATTTAAAAAAATTATGTCCAAGCCCGGGAGTGTTGGCAACCCTACACTCTCTCACTCTCCCCCCCCCCCCCAAACCAACACCACCGGGTCCATACGTACCTACTCTCCCTTTCATCGCTCCCTCCCTGCCATCATCTTCTCGTCCTCCCCCACGATGCACGCTTTCGTCATTATCCTCCCATTCCCCTATCCTCCCATTCCCATATCCCCACCCCTACCCGCCCCCCCCCCCTCATTTCCACCGCTCATCACTCCTCGGGAGGGCTTCCCTCCCCCCTCACAGCCCGAAAAACATTCCCCCACTCCACCGAGACGCACACACACACTCGTAAATCATCAACCAAACGGAGGCCCCGCGAGCCACCTCAAGTGCCAGCGGCTAAACACTCGGCAAACATTCATTGCGCTACGTGATATCAAAGTATTACGTGCGGCAATGGATTACCTTTGTTTCAATAGTTGAAGCAGACAAGGCACCGCTTTATTTGACATTTTTGGAAGAAAGCGGCCATGCGGGAATTTCTCTTGGTTATTAGTGCTCTACATAGCGGGCGAGGAGAGGAAACTTATAGATGAGATTGGGGGAAGACAGGGTAGTTGGCTGAAAGGGGTAATGAGGGGGGCGATGGTTTGCTGAAGGCCGTGATAGAGGGTAGGATGTTGGGTAAGCGGGGAAGGGGAAGGAAGAGAATCGGTTTTATGGACGGGATGAAGAAGGGTAGGACTTATGCTGAGATGAAGAAAGAAATACTAGAAGTAGAAAGGGCACGGCACGTGTAAGAGTCTGTTGGATTTTCTCTGACTTTCGTCATAACATACCTTTAACCGGTAGATCACTCAGATGACGATGGTGGAAATGACTAAGTATGGATAAATAAATGTAGAATTTGACTCATTCCGTAAATTTTTATTGTAATACTTGTTGTAAAGCTATTACTCATTTTTATGTTCGTCAATTCGTGTCGATTCCCGGACAGAAGTGGCCGCACATCATAGCGCCTTTTTCACTCAAATAGCTGGCGTTCACTCAAAGAGAGAGTTCGTTGGATGTTATCTGACTTTCATCACAACCTACCTCTAACCGGTAGATTACTGTAATGAATGAATGAATGAATCAAATATTCAAGATCAGTATTTACCTCCTTTCCGATTGGTTAAAAGGCTTTTAATAGAGACCCTAGCACCAGTCGAACAACATATTATGCCCACCCAAAATCGTAGTGACAAATCATCCATCGCGAGAACCAGTGGAAGAAATCACGAGACCTTACGTTTGTACCATCCTAGCCTTCACTATTGAACGCTGCCCGCTTATCGTGCTCGACTCTAGAATAACTGAGATAACGTGATAAAATGAAGCACGAATGAAGAACTATGAGGTCTTTGGGACGACAGGGGAATAAAAGTAGCAAGTAGTAGAGATATGGAAGTGTCAAAGAGAAGTTAGCAGGCATTGAGAAATGACCACAAGTTGAAGAGGGAGATCGAGAGGAGAAAAAAACGTAAACGCATAAGAGGAAGAGAAAAGAAATTCAGGACTGTGAGAATAAGCGAAAAGAAATGATGAGCTACGGAGGAAGATGGAGGTGATTATGTGACAAGACACCACGGTTACCAATTGTTTACATCGCCACGGCCTCCTAAGAGGAACCACGGATCGCGATGCCCATCTCAGAAATAATATTCTGCTCCTTGTGCAGTCGTTTCTTTATCAATTTTATGTCATCCACTTTGATATTGTTAGGTTCTAGGTTCTTGGACAGTCCCCATTCAGCATCCCAATTTCATAGTAATTGTCTCGCTTTGCCTCCTAAGGATGTTCCACCAATAGATCCCTCTTCAATTCCTCATATCTTCTTCTACCTCCTCTCATTTCGTTCAGAATTCCTATCCTCTTCCTTCCTCTTGCATCAATCAATTTATTCAGCCGTTGTGTCGATTTTCTTTGTATAAGATGAGAAGTAAAATATCTTCTTAACTTGGATTCCAGGATCCCTGAAGGAGATGAGTGAATCGCATGTCGAAACGTTGGAGGAAATGAAGAACCTGGCTCTCTAGAAAACCACAGAGATTTTCTCCTAGAATCACTCCTCTCTCACGCTCCCCGTCCATTCGTCCACCAAGGGGCTCCCAAATACTCTTTCTCCCGTGCGTGCGGCCCAAGATACCTAGAGAGGAACACCTAGCCCAAATCCCTCACGCCGGCAGCCTTTCCCCTGGGACTCCCTAAGCCCCGCTTCCAGTGGGGCACTCCTTGTGTGATAATAAATCACGCGGGGGCGGGAAAACAGCTCTCGGTTGCTTCCCTTCCCACTCTCGGGCGAGGAGGATGGAATTCGTGGCCCGACCGACACACACCGATCGGCCGACGGCTTTGGGGGCGCCCGCAACGACATCGGCAAGGGCCTCGCTCGGCGAGGAAAGGGAAAGGAATGCCTCAGAACGTCCGGCGGAACCGCACGCTTCGTGAAAAACAGCGACGAGCGCAAAAGGGAGGGTAACACAGCTGATGGAGCGACTTGGTCGGGAGCCACTACAGGTTCAAGGTTGATTGAGCGAGATATTCCCCTAGTCCTAATTCTGCATCTTATGTCCTTACCACTAAACCCATTCTCATCCAAAATACTACCCAGATACGTAAACTGCTCCACCTGCACCATCTTCTGCCCTCAAGTTGCCTGCACGTTTTTGCCTTGCTCTTCTCTGGTGTCGCGAAGTTTTCTGGCTACACTCCGTCCTCATAAATCCTACGAATAGGCGCAAAAAGTTTTCTTCTTCCGGTCATCCCCTTAAACCTCTGAAGGTATGTCATCTATTCCCACCGCCTTATTCCTTTTCATGCCTCGTATAGCTCTTTCGATTTCGCTATCTAAGATACCTGGTCCGATGCCATCTCTGTCGATATCGTCTTCGCTTTATATATCTAACATATTGGGCCTTAATTCTTTACCATACAGCTCTTAAACATACTCCTTCCACGTTTCCTGGATCTCTTTTGGTTCTACGATCACCATTCCCGTCTTGTTTGTTATCGTTGTAATTACTCTTCCCTTATTACCACCCGTCAGTTCCTTTAATTTCCTATATAATGCATCTGACCTTCTTTCTTTTTGGTATTTCTCTAACGAGTCGATCTGTTATCTCTACCACGCCTCTCTTGCTTTCTTTGTTTCTCTTCTAAGCCTGTTATTTAATTCTCGGTATTTTCTCTTACCTAGCTCTGAGTTTACGCTCTTCCATTTCCTTCTCTCCTACATCTCCCTTATCATCTCCTTCGTGATCCACGGTTTTCTAATTTTAGTTGCACTCACTACACCTACCGTTGCTTTCGCAGCTTCTACAATTCCATTTTTCAAACTTCCCCATTCATCTTCCACTGATCTAACTCCACGATCTTCACCCATTTTCTCATCCACCTTCTTTCGATACTTCTTCATTGCCCCAGTTAATGCCTCCGTATTCCACTTTCGTACCCTCCTTCCCATTCTTATCTTTTTCAGTTTTATCCGACATTTCATGACTAAGTTGTGGTCTGTGTCTGCATCAGCTCCTGGATAAGTATGCGAGTTTTTAACACTATTCCTGTACCTGTGTCGAACCATTGTTAATCTATCTGGAACCAATCTGTGTATCCCGGCTTCTTCCAAGTGTACCTACGCTGAGGATGATGTCTGAACCATGTATTTGTAATTACTAGGTTATTTCTACGGCAAAACTCCACAGCTTTCTCGCCCCGGTCGTTTCTCCTACCTAGCCCGCAATCGCTCACCTCCCGCCCATCTCTTCCTTCGCCCACCACCGCGTTACGATCCCCCATTACTATTAGGTGCTTACTCCCAGTTATCCTACCAATTATTTCCTCTAGCTGATCGTATACCCCACCTACCTCCTCCTCTTTATGATTAGAGGTAGGCATATAAAACTGGATTATAACTAAATTCGTTTGATCTGCCTTTAGTTCCACGACTATAATCCTATCACTCACCTGTTCTGCATACACTACTTTTCTACCTAGTTTCCTATTCATTACCAATGCAACCCCGCGCTGACTTTCATTCCCTTCACTACAAGTTACTCCATAGCCATCGCTCCAGTAGTCCCCGTCATCTTTCCATCTTACTTCACCCAGACCCATGATGTCTACACCCATCCTCTCCATTTCTTCCTTTATATTCTATACAGCTGAACTAATAGGTATAAAAACCCCGTCCTACCACCCACCAGTAACGACAAAAACAAAATCCGAGAGGGACACTAAACACGTTCAAGCACATCTCACCATTTTTCCTTTCCTACCAACCTCCTGCCACACTCCCTTCGGGCGACTCGCAGGGTTACTAGGACGTAAGACAACTGTGCAAATGCGTACTTAAGACAAATGTACAAATTCCTTCCACATCCGTAAGACGCAGTAAGTCACAAGAACATTCGGAAGCGGAAGAATCCGCATTCTAATGTCCATACCGTAATAAAACAGCAAATCTTAGGTTTATGAATTTTAACTCACCACTCAGGAATTCTCCGCTGAAATTCGAGGCATCATATGTGTGTATAGAATGAAGGGGATTTACCTGA
This sequence comes from Pyrrhosoma nymphula, assembly GCA_963573305.1. Lineage (NCBI taxonomy): Eukaryota > Metazoa > Arthropoda > Insecta > Odonata > Coenagrionidae > Pyrrhosoma > Pyrrhosoma nymphula. The sequence continues at coordinate 17,683,049 of OY754336.1, forward strand.
AAATAGAATAATATGCATTAGAAAAAGGTATACATTAGTTGACTCACGCGCACATGTTTTCAGATGAAAAGTGTGAATTGCCATTGGTATATTTTAACCCACTAAACTCATCGATCCACCCCTTGAAGGGACAGACGCTACCCTTTTTAGGTAAAGCTTACTCACAACTTGTTTTGGATGCCTTGCTGATGGTCCATTGATGAATATAGTGTCTTACCTCAGTAAAGGAACACCAATGTGGGAGAGCACTAAAAGCCTAACAGCATCAATAGTAAGATGATGCAGAGTACCATAGAGTATAATTTTAGATAAAAATAGTTTTTTTCTCCTTTGCTTTAGAAGTCACTGCGCATGCAAAGTTGATTTACACCCCCATTTATACACACTGAGGTTCGTATAAATTAAAGGCACCTTGATGTGATAAATCACACGAGGCGGAAAAAACTAGTATTTAACACCACTCTTACTTGAAAGAAATACTTTGAACGGATTTAGTTCTGAACAGATAAATATTTAGATATGTGCCAGGAAGTAAATAATCATTATTTTAGTACAGAGAAAATAATGTAAGGTAAACAAAAGTACAATTCATGTGATAAGATTCTCTTGTTAACATTTTATCTAATAATACAATCTTAAAGTTTATATTGCCATTGCCTAATGCTTTCGGCAGAAACTGCACCTGAAATTGAACGAAGACAAGGAAAGTATGTAGTAAAATATACAAGCGCTGGTTCACATAAACAACTTTTATAAATGTTAATATAAAAGACAGTAATTTACTATTGGCCAACACACTTGGCATTAATAGCCAACTGAAAAAGGATAGCTAAAAACTCTAAGGATTCCCAACAATTAGTAATTCACGTACTAAAGACAATGCGTAGGCATCGCTAAAACACAACCTACTTTTTAATCACATACGACTGAGTCAGTGAAGTCAAGAAATCACACACTCGACTTGTACGAACTTTCAGTCCTCTTTATGGACCTCGGCACTCGAGTACTTCCATTGTCACAAACGAAAACTGTAAAAAATACCTAAGTAAAACCGCCCAGATCACATCATCCCCACCGGAGTCTCGTACATGTCGCGATTGCTAAGCACGTCGCTCGCGTTCTTCAGAAGAGAAAAAATACTCATGTCTGGATGGATGACGCGAGCCTGGACCAAGTATATACATGCTTGGTTATTTTTGGATGGCCGTCGGGCTTCACATGTCGTGTTCATTCCACCACTGTAAGGTATTTTAACGTCCCCTGTGGTTAAATTTATAGACACGGCTTGCATCTATAGAGCATCGCAATATCATCGAATTCTTCCGCTCGCCCCCAATAAAGACCACTATCTCCGTCTATCGGGGCGACGCCTATTGCTTCTTGAGGAGAGACCAGCGCAGAGGCGAAGGTTTCCTCCTGCTATAAGCAAACGGACAAGGAGTCCCCCCCCCCCCACCTAGTCCGTCCGTTCACATCACCCCCCCCCCCCCCCTATCTTCTTATTCATTTCGGCCTCTCTCCGATTCTCTTCCCATGCGCCATTCTTTCTCGACGGCTGTTTCTCACCATGGTCATTTTCTCAACGGTCGTTAAGAGAATAAATAGCCTCTGGGGTATCGTTTTCTAGACCTTTATTTACTTTCGGCACGCCTATTTACGACGGAGAAGTTCACGAGACTCGCATCAAAAAAGTCACTCAATCATTTCTTTAGCAGTTTGCGGAATGGAAAGAAAAAGGGGATAGAAAAAAGAAGATGCATGATAACGAGCAGGGAATCGGGGGTTGAGGGGGGGGAAGGGGGGGATGAGCCCGTTTGATGTGATGTGGTTGCCCCGGTGTGGTAACGATCGTCGGCGGTGGCCGTTGGAACGCTCGGGTGGGTGACCGAAGCGCATTCGCAGGAAAATGAAAGTCGGGAGGAAAAATTTTCGTCTTAATTAACTTGAGAAGCTATTCCGCTGGGTCATATGGCCGAGAAAAAGTTTCTTCCTCCCATTAAACAGGACTTTAACGAAAAACATTATAGCTGTCGCTTCTATTTCCCCTAGAAAGGTGGGGAGGTGAAATTGGATCCAGTGCTAAATGAGGTAATAACTTAGGGACTCGTAATCGGTAGGAGATCATTGGGTTTTTCGGACATAATAGTCACAAACGAAATATGAAATCGAACGGAGACGGGCAGTTATCACGAAATTTCATCAGTTTTAGTGAATCCTAACAAACTTTCAGATGAGAACTTTCGAAGGAGAAATTTCATCATAACAAAAAAGTTTAATAAAATGAAATAAATAATTTGTAGAGAAATGCAACAAACAACCCTCTTTTTTTAACATGTACAAGACAAAATCATAAAAAAAGCTTTACGAGGCTTCTAAATCACAGACATTCTTCAACAAATCCAACGCAACGTTTTTATTATCAAATTATCAACATTAAACGAAAACATTAAACTTTCACTTTGAACAAGGTATGTTCACAAAAAATCACATTCCTGACACAGATATTGTCATACTTTTATGAATTATTCTCATTCTTAATTCTTGCAAAAGAGGAAATCCGAACGGTAAAAAGTCATTAAACAGAGAGATAGGTGTGAGAGCTTCTAATGATGAATCTCACGAGTTAATTACACGGCTGCGTCACCGAAGCCACTCTGGAGTTTTTTTTCTTTTTAAGGACCCGTTTCAGCTTCCCATCATCCACACAACGAGTTTAAATGCACACCCAACAGTCAAATGACTCACCAATTAATGAAACGCTCGTATTTAATAAAAATAGTGAATTTTCATTCTCCTTAACAACTTTTGATTGAGACCTGAGATTCCGACAGAACCTGTTCATTCACACCAAGACCACCCGTAGGAATAATCCTCCGAGCGATCGGCAATGAAGAGTGAAATGATTTCCAGCCACCATCAATTGGTTGCTCTTTATACGCACGACAAGCACCTCTGCTCTCCTTCACTTTCTCCCTCGCTGGTCTCGTAAAATGCTGTTGAGGCGCATCGTTCGAATAACACATGAGCTCTTACTTACTAGGTCTGATTAAATAGTAACAGGAATGATTTTTTTATAAAGTTATAAAAAAATGCATTTTTTTCAACACTACCCCGTTCAAAGTACTCCCCCTTCCTGGCCAAACATCCATCCTAAACGAGCTTTCACAACTGGAGGCATGAATATTTTTAGAGTAAACGTATATGCGAACCATAAAAGTTTTCTCGTTATAATAAACTCTTTGAGTACTTCAGCATGTAAGAAATGAAAGCATTTTTATCACGGAAAACCAACACATTGGATTTTCGCTAAATCAGCTTGATACGGATTAAATGATGGAACATTCGAACCAAATTCAACTTCCAAAACAAACATTAGGATAAATTTCAACAAACGATACTGTGAATTAAAAACATAGCCAAACCCCACCGTTTCCAGAATATCAATAAACAGCCTTCATTATTTACAACACATACAATTTTACAGGAATTAGAGAATGTGTCCGCTTTGAAAAAACAAGCCGGCTAAGGACGTTAATGGCCGAATGAAGAGGTCTGATTTATAGAGACGCGGCCGGGGCGGCCTTCTCCTGGTCCGAGATGTACCGACCATCAATACCCACGACCCATTACTTTGGACGGAATTATTTTGGGGAACCATTAAATGTAATAGCCGCTATAGCATAAACATCAGGACCTGTTGGTATTTGACCGCTCACACGTACACAACTGGCACATTCGAGAACATGGCTACAACTAAGATTCCGTCGGGATAGAAAAGAATTCAAAGTAGGGAAGTTCCACTGGGAAGTTTTAAGTGCTAAAGGCCGCTTCACTAACTTTGTCCTCATCCGTCACTGGAAATTTCTAAAAATATGAAGGCCTCAAACTAAATTAGGCTTCTAAAAAGGATTTCCACAACATAATTCCAATTTATACACCACGTATTTAGGATAGGCGATCTCCGACAATTTCAACAGTAAAATTAACTTCTTACAAGCATCTGAAGGTAAGAACATACCACAACGCACACGCATTTGATACAGAGCGTAAAATAATTTATAACAGTGATGAGAGATGAAGGTGGTGGAGGGAATCAAGATAAATTCAAGATTCAATCGTTCACTAGGTTTTCTGACAATCGATAGTTTACTCCTACGTCGCGTCTCCCTTAAATTTTTCTCACAATACAAACCATTGGTCCTCCAACATTTTTATTCAGTTCTTCTTATCTTTGGACCCCTTCCTCCCCCAAACGTCGTCCTAAATACTAATTCTTTTTAACTTTCGCGCTTGACCCACATTCTTCTCTCAATCGCCCTATTCGACATGCTCTCACCTCTCCTTACTTCCTCCATTTCGCCAACCTCCTCCGAATCCCTACCAACAATTGTATTTCGTCTACCATCATCTCCAACACCTTTCCCTTTGTTTTTCTAGCATTCTGCCTCCCTTGAAGAAGAGTGAAAGTTTAGTGTTAAGAGATGAGTACCCTTTTCTATTCAGGACACCATTGAGTGAGAATTTCCACATGTTTTTTCCCATGGATATAATTAATCTGGGTGGTTGTTGGTTAGTTTGTCCTCAAGGACAACCCTCAGGAATGTGGAAGCAATATGTTGGGGATTAAAGTTGTAGTTAAGGATTATGGGCGACGTGTCACATTTTTAAAGATTGTTTGAAAAACAAACTTTGGACCATTCATCGGTATTGATGGAAAGTAGCTTTTGTGATAGCCAGGTCTGAATTAGATCAAAGTGATATTGGAGGCAAACAGAGGTCTTTTCGGCGGTGCGGTTCTAAGTATCTACGGTTGTAAGATCAGCATATATTAGAAGAATTGTGTACGGGGTGGAGGGAAGGTCCTGTTTATAAATATTAATTAAGATGTAACTGAGGACTGCACTCTGATAGATTCCGTTGCCTACGGTAAACACAAATTCTTATAATTAACTGCATTGAGCGCTGTTTATTGGAGAAAGGAGCCGTCACCATCATTTTGTTATACATATCGTATGTGAAACACGTGCCTCAGTTAGAGGCAATCCATGAATTTCCTTCATGAGTTCGGTATTCTTTTTTACCGCATCGCATCGGCAATTTAAAGCACATACAGCACGACATGTACAATAAACGCGATGTAATGTACAATAAACGCGATTCACTCCTGTCAGCTAATAGACTAGACCATTGATATAAATAGAGAGGGCACTCCTTATGGTGGCCAATACCTGAACTTATAACGATTGCGAGGCTTGTACGCCATATATGTACTCCTTGTTTAGCAACACAATGTTTTGGAAAAATCGCGTGATTTCAATATTCACGCTGTTCACGTGCTCCTCGGCTTTGCAAAATTTTTAACCGGTGTTCATACCATTACACATAAACACATTATAGTTATGAACTGACAGCATGTCTTAAAATGTTAACTTTTTAATTATCTAAGGGAATGGGGCGGGACAGGTAAACAAATACGTAAATCAGAGGCTTTATATTCTCACCAAAGGAAATATTTTTATTCAACCCCCGTGATAGCTGTGTCCAGAACCAGAGCAGCACACTGGATGGATTTGAACAAATCACTAGATATTTATACTTCCAAGTATGAAGCAACAATAGTAGAAGAAAAGTGACGAATTATTCTAACCGGTAGATTACTCAGATGATGATTGGCTTAAATGTTAAATATAGCAGTATTATGAACAGACTCGCTTCGCATTCACTAAGGCAGCCAAAAGCAGTTTATGAGTTCAACACGTCTACACGCGTTACACGCCACAAAACGGATACGAGTATAAACAAATAGCCAATATGGCGGACGATTGTCGCATGTTTTTGACGCCACGCCTTCTCAATCTACCACAAGGAACCAGCGTCCATATGCCCACCAACTTGGCGTCACTGGCTTCAACCCTCTACCGGCCTACAACGTCTACAATCCACTCCAACCCATGCCCGCACGCACAATCGTTGGCGGTAAACGTGGTAAAGCACGCACCGCCACTGGTGCTCACGCCGCGCGGAGGCGGTTGCCGCAGACGCCGGAGGGCCCTCGAGCTGACGCATTGTGTAGGGTGAGGCCGGGGAGGGGGGGGCAGAGGGTGAGCGGGGGGGGGTGACTAGGGTAGGGGCCGACACATTCTCGGACGACGTCGGTGCTTTTAACACGTGCGTGCCAAAGTGGAGGGCCCGCTGGGACAGAGAGAGAGAGAGGACTGTGGAAGGGAGAAACGCGATGAGGTCCCCGGAATGAAACGCTATGGAAGGCACTAAAGAACGTCGGATGTTAGGTGTCGAACAATTTGCCGCCGTGCATTGGGGCGATCCACGGCGCGGTGGTGTGGAGAGTGGCTCTCGCATAGGCTGGATCACTTGGTGGGTGGGAGGCTTCCTCCAGCCGAAGGGAAGATCTTGGACGCGGGAGAAGAGGTCGGGGAGGGCAAGAGGGGGAGAGGTCTTTCAACTGCTTCATTTACATACACAAAAATCTCGAGCCGCGAAAAACCACTGGTTCTCACGGCACTGATGTTCGGGATCCCTGCGGAGCTACGGAGCCTCCTCTCCGCCCAACTCCACGGCCCAACATGCAAAGGGTACAAGTGGAGGAGTGAGTCCGGTGAGGCCAATTTCATTTGTCCCGAGACTAGCGCACTCACCACCCCCGCCCGGCAAAATGGCCATCGCGACTTCAGATGTGTCTAGTCTTCGACCAGTGCTTCGAAGTCCACTCTTAGTGAACGGTCACCTTAAAGTTGTGATGTAGCAGTCAGCAGCTTAATTTTAATGGCCACAGTGACTAATACCCCTATTCAAAGTGTGCCTAATCTAAGGCATGCCGTCAAGCCATTTACGTAAGTCTGTCATGAATATAGAAGCTTTTATTATAATGAAATCTGTCTTGCAACGAAATACGTGATTTTCAGCATCACTTGTGATAGGTACTAAATAATATCAAGTCACATTGGTACACTCCCGAGGCACAATACTTTAAGCAATCTATAATGCTCTAAACTCGTCATTTCTCACGGGATATTCCTTCAATTTCGGGAACCTACTCGTATCTAAAACTGACATTCCTTTTTCATTCACAGAATATTATTATGAAAATAATTGCATAATTCTGTTGTGGAAACTGGATTCATTTCATGCATCTACACAGACAACTAGCTTTAGAAGTCAATCCCAACCATAAAATAGTATTTAAAGTATTCATGACTGTGAAAATATTCTCCAAGGACTGGACATATGCAAATTTATATATTTTAAACGCTCAATTACAGAATATTTTCCCTCAAGCCATTGAATTGTTTCTTTAAAAATGTGTTAAGTGTGTGTGCATGTGTTAAGAAAAAACATCCTTATTATGCCATATTCTTCAGAGAGTTTGATGATTACAATTTTAATTTACAATTCTATGGCTCCAATGACGTTCGTAAGATTAATTCTCGAAGGCTAAGATTCATTGTTTTTAATATCAAGTGCAAAAAATCATCGTGAAACTGCAGTCATCTTAAGGCTCAGCCGTAGTGTATATCTAGAGGGCAAATGGCACTTAAAACTTAGAAGTAGAGCCATTTAAGTTGAGCCTAACTGCGAAACCACTGTTTCCCTTCCAGATGCTTTTTTTGCCGCCGCGGCATGGTGTGGAAGAGGGACATGATGGCCATCGCCAAAGGGTCCTAAGGTAATGAGGTGCGGGAAAATTGGAAATCCGCGGATAAATAAAAATTTTACGATGCGCTTTGACTAGCACGACCTTGAGTGTCTTCGATTCCTGGATAACCTTTGAAGTTACGCGTCTCTGTAACGCTTCAACATGCTCCACGGAGGAAGAGAGAGAAAAAAAAGGGTCGACAAAGAGACGAGACACACCGTGGCCGCAGTCTTTGAACATATGGGCAACGGCGTAAAGGGAGATGACAGAAAAAAACACGAGAGAAGGTAAACACGTACAAGATCGCGCCTTTCTTCTCCTCCTCTTTCCCGAAGGAGTTGACTGACTCGCTCGTTGAAAGCCGGATCGTTATTGTGCGCCGTGTAACGAAGACCGCGACCTCGCTCGGTCCAGGCCGTAAATTAACCTTTTCGAAAAATCGACACTTGGGACGCTTTTGTTTCATCGCTTCGTGCGAAAGCAATACTGACGGCGCGACAGTGATCCCGGGGCGTAATAAATTCGAATCCCCCGGGAGACCCGCGTCAAGACGCATTCCTTACACATGTAGTCCTTCGAGCGGCTCTAGGTCCGCTACGAAAAAATCCCATCTCACTGCATTTGGAATTTCGAATCGCCTCTTGTTCGTGACTGGGGAAAAGAATAGTGTCGCTCGCGTCGTTGAGATTCGTCTGCTTGGAATATAAAAAAAAAGAAACTAAGCGGAAGGTCATGGTATTTCGTACGTTATGCTGGAGGAGTTGGGTGAAAGTTGCTCTCAAAGGCATATAGCCCAGGAAAAATAAGCAAAATTTGACCCGAACCCGGAAAAAAATAATAACAAAGCCGGACCTTTTTAGCTGTATTCAGGACCCCTTTGAGATGAACATATCAAAAGTCCCAAGCTCTCCCAGGTGGGATAACGAAAATATCCTGGAAAAACCTGGAAATATTGGAATTTTCCTGGAATTCGTGCTGTTCGGTAACTAGAAGAGCTAGAGAGGCGTTCTTTTTTTCTACCACTCCTGCTTTTAGTGCTCTACATTAGTGAAAGGCGTTCGGCAGCCTCCCGAGGCTCCCGTTCTGATCCTGGTCTACTCTAAGGTCGTCAAGTACCACATAATGTACTAAAATCGCCTTAAACCGATATTTTCCAGACTAATAAGCTACGAAACGGCATTACTACAGCTTGCTTCGGTGCCTGACACAAGTATAACTTTTCTGAGCACCAATACCGGCAGCAGCACCCCGAACCTGCCCGCCTACAAGGTGCGGGAAGTGTTCGACCATCCACGGACCTCAGATGTGGATGCAAAGAATCAGTGAAATGTGGTGAAAAAGGACTACAAAAAAATTTGAATGCAAGTAAAACGAGAAAGGATGGTGCCGAGGTATTTTTTAAGGACAAGATGTTGGTGCTTTTGCATAGCGAGTGCAGAAGGGAGTACACACGCAGACCGACATCCCCCTCTGCGGAACTTTCAGATCATCTGAAGAGGAGATCATCCACAGACTTGCCATTTGATTTTAAAGTACATTGTATTTTTTGTGCCAAAAATGTGGATGAAAAGCACCCTGAGAGAAAACCATGGAGTGTAGTTGGGACCGTCGAAGTGATCAAGACTATACGTACCATAAGCAGATGCAGAAAGAGGTGATCGGGATGAGTGGGGAACTGAAGTAATCCTGAGATTAAGCGTAGTGTCTGATCTAGTCGTGGCAGAAGGCAGGTATCTCAGAGATTGCTATACTTACTTTCAACAAATTGGCTCCTGTAAGCCAGAAATCACATCAGAACGTGGCAAGAGTCGTAATGAAGTTGAGTCAAAAAGTGCTGCCTTTGAATTGTTACATAAAGAACTTGAGGAAAATTGTGAAGACGACAGCCAGTACAGCATGGAAGAATTGATGACAATACTGGATAAGTATTCAAAGAGTAACCGAGAAAAGTACACTGAAAAAAGGCTGAGGAGTAAACTGGAAGAAAGATAAGGTGACTCAATCACCTTTACTGAACTGCCTGGACGCAGGGGCGTGATGTGTTTCACAGGGGCTGCGCAAAAAAATATTAAGCACGAAACGGTACAGTGAGGGGTGCGTGGATAGCCAATGTGAGGAAACAAGAATAGTAAAATTTGCTGCACAACTTATCAAGCACCCAATCAAGTTACAAGCATACGATAATGCACGGCGGTACATTTATTGCGTAGGTCGTCCAACTATCCCCATGTATATGCTGTGGATGGTGTTAACATAAAGGAGACAGATGAAGTGAAGTATCTGGGAGTTACGATAACCTCGAACCTATCGTGGGGAACACATATAAGAAATATTTGTGGCAGAGCTCTGAAGAAGCTAGGATTCGTCAAGCGTATTGTGGGAAGATTTTCAGATGAAAAAGTAAAAGAGAGGTGCTATTTCGCAATCGTCCGGCCACGCCTTGAATATGCAGCGAGCATATGGGATCCGATGCAGAAAGACTTAATTCGGGAACTTGATAAAATACAAAGGAAAGCTGCGCGATTCGTCAAAAACTGCTACGGGCGTACAGACAGCGTTACACAGATGTTAAACGAATTAGGCTGGGAGCCGCTAGAGACTCGGAGGCTGCGCGCTAGGCTTAAATTACTTGAGCAATTGAGAATAGATATCTTTAAGAGCGACACGGAGAACATCATATTAGAACCCAACTATATTTCCAGGTCCGACAGAAACGAAAAATTAAGAGAGATATTTTGCCGAACGGATAGGTATGGGAATTCGTTTTTCCCCCGAACAATAAGGGACTTTAATAAATGCTAGGCACAATTAGAGCATTTCCTTTTTATATGTAAATGGCTGGTGTCCTAACACCCCCCGCCACACGCCTATTGAGGCGGCTTGCGGGGTAGTATGTAGATGTAGATACTTCTGTGTACCCAACACAGAAAGACAAGACTACCAGAGGTAACAACCTTACGCCAAAGCTTCTTGATATTTTTATGTCAGAGCTATTGCCAAAAAATCTAGATACTGTGAGGAAATGGCTACAGTGATTGAACATGACATAATTGTAGTAATACGTCCTCGCTCGTTCCTATCACCAATCCAAGTAGGACTCGGTGTGGCCCTTCATCGTTGGTTCGCTTATTGATATGCTCCATAAATTAGGCATTTCAGCTTCGTATCAAGAGTGTGAAAAATATGAAGCGTGCTTATCTCTATGATCACCTCCTGAAGTGGATATGGATGCTTATATCCTATTTATTTACGACAATGGAGATCACAATCTGCGAAGTCTTGATGGCCATGGCACAATTCATACTTTAGGAGGGATTCAGACAATACACCATAGTCTGCATTGCATATAGATGTAAAAATCCTGCGCCCAAAGCGTGCAGAAATGATTGGAAATGGTTTCAGAAAAGCACAGTACACCAGTACTTTGCGCCAGATATAAACGGGCTTTCTAAGGTCACACCAGAGAACAGGAATGAGTTGGTGATATGTGAGGACAGCTTGCACATAGCTTTGTTGAATGCGGCAGACATATGTGAGAAGCGAGGACAAGCCCGCTATATGGTGAGTTAATTTTCTACATATATCACTGATCTGCTAGAACTAAATTCAGCAATTTTTCGTCAAACTTTTCAATTTTGAAATTTTGTACCGAATAGATTTTTATTAAATCTCATTGCAGTTGACTTTTGACCTAAAGCTGTATACTAAGGCATTGCCAATGGTGCTTGCCGCGTCTAGTCAAAATCCTCTGAAAAAAAGCAATAATTAGGTTGGGTGGTTTTCATCTGTTTAAGTCATTCCTGGGTACCATGAGTGTAATTTTAAAAATTTAATTTAATAAATTGTTTTTGCAGACGATCGGGCACCTCTCGCACCTTGTAGGCGGGCAGGTTCGGGGTGCAGCTGCAGTATTTGGAGCTCAGAAAAGTTGTACTTATGTCAGGCACCGAAGCCAGTTGTAGTAATGCCGTTTCGCAGCTTATTAATCTGGCAAATATTGGTTTAAGGCGATTTTAGTACATTATGTGGTACTTGATGACCTTATAGTGGACCAGGATCAGAACGGGAGCCTCGGGAGGCTGCCGAACGCCTTTCACTAATGTAGAGCACTAAAAGCAGGAGTGGCAGAAAAAAAGAACGCCTGTCTAGCTCTTCTAGTTACCGAACAGCACGAATTCCAGGAAAATTCCAATATTTCCAGGTTTTTCCAGGATATTTTCGTTATCCCACCTGGGAGAGCTTGGGACTTTTGATATGTTCATCTCAAAGGGGTCCTGAATACAGCTAAAAAGGTCCGGCTTTGTTATTATTTTTTTCCGGGTTAAAACCTAATTTTCCTGGGCTAATAGGAGCGTGCCTGTTCTTACGGCGGCATTATCGTGACCGGAGGTGGGTTGTTGCTTTGTTGGGTGGGTTGTTAGGTGGGTTGTTGGGTGGGTGGGTCGGAAAGGGTAGGGTTGGGGTCAGCTGAGTGGAGAGGAGGAGTGCGCGCACCCATTTCTCAGCTGTGTGCTCAATCGATCACGGTCTGACATTTCGCAATCTCTCGCGATAAGATGGGTGAGAATGAGAGCTTGACCGACGACTTGAGGTAGTTTTAGTGAAATTTTTCGCTAGTAGTAATTGAGACAGCATTCGAATTTTATTTTGAAATACAACCAGTAATGGTAAAAATGGGAGTATATGAACTTATGAAGTAACATCAATGATGCATAAACTTTGTTTTTATGAAAGAACTCCGATTAATTTACAGATTTTAGGTTTTAACTGGACTTGTTTCACGCAGTACACTGAAAATTCCTACAAAATCAAAGGCTTTTTTATAATTTTATAAACAATATTAAGATGAGTAATTGATTTTTTTTACAACAGACCTAAACGCCGTTACATTTCTGAATCGGTTAGTGCGTCACGACTTCCAAATTTATTTCCTAAGTGTCTCACTGGAGCGCATAGTCTTTCCACCAAATGAAACATGGCATCTTAAATGTGTATCCATATGTCGCTCAAACTGCCTTAACGCCCCACGCGACGCGACGAGGTTTACGTTTACGTGGGATTTGGGTGACCGAAGGCGGTTCGGTTTGAATTTATGAGTCGCATATCGTCCCGATATTAAGAAACACTGCCAGATGCATCGACCACCCGTGAAGTATTCGCAGGTCAGTTCACCTCGACGCCCCCCCCACCCACTTCGCCATCACCGCCCGCATCTGCAGAAACCCCTTGAAGCGGCCACGGAGGCGCGGGGGACGTGGAACCACTAAGACGGGGATTCAGTCTTAGTATTTCAGTCCCTACTTCTTTTCGCATCGCGTGCATAAATTGGGCGGGGAAGGAAAACAATCCAACAGCGTTTTTGATCGAATCTCTTACCTTTCTTGTTTGGTCATAATCGTACGGCCTTATACACTTTCGTGAGCCTCACACGGCACACACAACAACACAAACAAAGAAAAATACTGTCCATACATAGGCAGGGGCTTCTAGTTCAATTAGGGCCAGAACAACCTTGAAGATGCCCCCGAACTTCCAGTAAACGGTCATTCAAGGACGGAAAATTCAACTTCGGAAAGAGTGGTCGCACTCCAAAAGCAAGCGAGAGTTTTATGACGCAGGGAGACAGCTACATCTCTCCAGCAGGGGAGTCCAAGGCCTATGCATGCATTGTGGGGATTCGACCACTCTACCCATCTCACCACTGTAACCAACTCATAATACTTTAAACGAAATTTTACACGGAAAACTCCAAGAGCCGATTCCGTTCACTTTTGAGTCTTTCTTATTAGTTTTAAGCGAGGCGAGCGGCTTTCCTCGGAGAGTTCTGCTTCATTTTTTTTGGTCATATTAAAGGAGCGAAACGAAACACATAATTTACTGTCTGATTAAAGAAAAATATTGTCGCTTACCGTTCAATCGCTATAGTTCCCGCTGTTTCCGCTAAGCGTTCCTCAATTATTACGACTAAAATAAAAATGTCAAAGGTTTTTTGCAATTCCCAAATACGTTTCTAAAGCATCAAATTAATGTTTCCGCTACTTCTCCACTCATGGTTACAGCATCACTCTCTCACTCGCAGTACGGTGCCGTCAAGCCTCAGCCGTAGACCGTATCTCCGTGATGGATGGTAAACTATTTTAAATTCAATTGGTAGGCTGCTCAATTTTAAAGCTTTTCCCATTACAGGATTGGGGTCACCAAGAATCTCTTGACTGATAGGAACCGATTGAGTGGGTGACGGAGTGGCAAACGGGGAATTCGGCGTGAGAAAACATGGCGCGGCTTCTGATGCAATCACATTTACGATCCTTCGCGCACCAAGCGAGAGTAACTGAAGTCGTCTCGGGGCTTAAGGCGACCCAACTGCTAAGCTTTTATCGCAATGTCTACCTATAGTGGTTATCGCGGTCAACTGAGGGTCTAAATCACCAATACCGTCATCAGAAAATGCCAACGCTTACTGTTAAGAAAACACTGGGGTGTTAGAGGACTTGGTCTTTCACGCCCAAAGCAACCACCTAAAGCATTGCCTTGTCCCCGATTTCTGCGGTGAATCGTAGTTTATAGAACATTAAGGGCAACCTTTCAACTTCAAACATCATTGTACATATGTACTTTATAAAACTGTCGAACACTTCTTATTGTAGGCGCCGGGGGGAGCGAGCTCCTGGGAATAAAATTCGTAAGAACTTAACCCTCCCCTACATCAGGAAAAGGATGTCCATATTCTCGTAAACAATTTTAACCCTTTAACAACGATATGGTTTTGCACCCTGAAGTCCTCTGAGAATCTTACGATAGCTTTAGTATTGTCGAGAAATATAATCCGACATTTATTCGCTGGTTCACTGTAGACGAAACACCATTTGAGGGCCAAATAGAGAAGGTTGGTCGGAAAATATTCTAAGCTACAAAGCCGGAAACGGTCATAAAACAACGTCCTCATGATAGAAAAGGGTCTAAATAACACACCTATCCCCAAAATCAAATGCCAGGTGAGTGGAAGAGGTCAGCTCTACAACAGGTGTGCATTTGCATTACATAGTGTGGTGTAGTGCAGTAGTGTATCTCTTAGTAGTACTCCATAATACTTGTATCCTTATCTGCTACCTAGTACTAACAGCACGCCGTGCATGTTTTCAGCATAACTCTTGAGTCTCTGTCTATTTGTGTAGTTGCAAAAGACATATATACTAACGGTCCCTCTCCATTGGGAGCATATCTATAGTGTAGTCCATGCTTGTGAGGCTTCGCCTCGTGACACGCATTAGCGATTTATGCTAATGCATAATTAGCCGTGGTTACACTAACTTTAGGGTATAGTGTAATGCATGTTGGTGACTACTCACCCCCTGCCACACACCCTTGAGGTGGCTTGTAGGGTATTTTGTAGATGTACATGAAGTCAGGCGCAGGCAGCGAAGCATCCATTCCACATTCTTTCATCACTTACTCATTTCTAACCCTATCCTATCTACTTTTACAAAAAAAATTCTCCGATATCCCATGCCCACTGCATTGAGTCTACTGCACTGCTTATCCCGGCTTACCCAAGTTTTGATACGAACCAATCAAGAGGAAAGGAGAACACATTTGCAAACGGCAATTTTTGCTTCCCTAGACAAATATTCATCCCTTGATATACCTACTCTACACGCTACCTACGACTTCCCTTCCAGCTTTTGCACTCCTTTTAATCTTCATTTCTCATTCCATCTTTAAAAGCATTCGGACACGGCACATAAAATCATCTACTTGTTTAATTATTTCATCATTAACCCTCAGATTAAAATCTTTCATTCCACTCACCTCGTCAAAAAAAGTAACGTATTTTTTCAGGTCAATATTTAAATTGATTTTAATATGCTCACACGAATAAAAATAAACTTAATAACTTTTCCTTGAAAAAAAGACATAATAAAACATCTGGACCAAAATATCTTGGAAAATATATTTCTGATCCAAAGAAAACTACACGGTGCTGTAGTAGTGCGATTCTAACAGCTTCCTAAGAAACATATATATGCGCCTAATTAACTACGGGAGGTTTCGCCTAAATGAAGTTTGGCCTACCAATGATTCCCACAGATATTCATCTGGTCACTTCTCTTGGTCTCACTTTATGAAATTAAATTGAAGAATCTGGCGCCTAATTCAGGAAGACCTCGGATTTTTTAACATCGGCAAGGACGGAATTTTGACGTCAAAACTTCGGAAGTATCAAATAAAAACAATTAAAAGTTGAGATATGCCGATGTCACGTCACTTCCACGGCATTGCCAAGGCCGAGCCCTCCGTCCCTGAGTAAGACGCGCTAGTCTTTCCTGAGCCTCATTTATTGCAGCGATACATACAGTGAACAATAGTCTATCCATCGGCAGGAGCTTCTAGTTCAATTAGGGCCAGAACAACCTTGAAGATGCCCCCGAACTTCCAGTAAACGGTCATTTAAGGACGAAAAAGTCAACTACGGAAACAGCGGCCGCACTCCAAATGCAAGCGAGAGTTTTATGACGCAGGGAGACAGCTACGTCTCTCCAGTTGGGGAGTCCAAGGTCTCCAGACAAAAAGTAGCGGACACCAGGGGCAATAAAGAAGACTTCTGTCCTCAGCAAACTCAAGAAGCTTTTCAAAGTAAACAGCACCCCTTCGAGGAATGTTCGCATCGCGTGAATGAATGCATACACTGACAGCACCCAAACAAGTGCGTGGCCACCGCAATACCACGCCTCCCTGCGCAATTGAGTCCCGGCGACGCATA
Source organism: Pyrrhosoma nymphula (assembly GCA_963573305.1). NCBI lineage: Eukaryota > Metazoa > Arthropoda > Insecta > Odonata > Coenagrionidae > Pyrrhosoma > Pyrrhosoma nymphula. The sequence continues at coordinate 17,699,464 of OY754336.1, forward strand.
AATCTCCTTCCCAAGGTCTACAAAATGAAAACGCCGAAATGACGGGAAGGGAAAGGAAGAACGGGACCGCGCGCCCCTGGCCAGGGGAGGCCATGCTGCCGAGGAGACAACTCCGCCTTGCGAACCACGACACGGTGTCCACAAAAGTAAAAATATTAAATTCATGCGTAATTCCAGCTTCTCAAAGGTAAATTTATAAAAATTTCCAGGTTATAATATTGCTGTTTTTAGGAGCTAAAGTGATGTATTTTCAAGTTTTATGTAGAATATGGATTTTTCGAGCTAAACCAATAACGTAATATAAATAAAGTAATTAAATAAGAAATAAGTGGTAAAATATTATGCGCTTGGGATTTCCCCTTCATTAACACGTATAATCGGCGCTCTGCTCTTTCCTAACCGATATGTTATAACTGTTACAAGACATTGGGAGAAGTAACAGTCATACGGGCCCAAAAATATGGGGTAAATGTATTGATTTAAAAATCACTTCAAGTACCGCGTTAGGTATTTGCTTGCGGATCGTGACCGTGCCTTAGTCCGATACGCAATAAAAGAGAGCAAAGGGCACTTGACGTCATCATCATGTACAGTTATCAAATAGCAGATATGTCTTAAAGCCATCGTTGTTGATTTTATTTATAAAATAATGATTTTTTGTCTTGAAATTATAATTTTTGAAATTCCCGACTCAAACCAGAAATTCACGAACATTTCCCATTGCTGAAAATTCACGAATAATTCCCGGTGTGTGGACACCATGAACGACCACCGAGAGACACAGTGTGTCTCACGGTGGTCGCGGGCGAGCAGGGGGTGCGGAAGGATGTTGAGCGGCGTCGGAATGCATCCGCGGAGGAACGAAGGGCATGCGGGAGTCGAAAGGGAAAGTCAAGGGAAAGCAAATCGACCGAAGAGTCGCCTCCCAAGAAAACACTTATCGATGTTTTCTAAAAGAGAAAAAAAAGCTGTCGTGACACCTTCGCGGTGAAGGTGACTCTCCTCCCGACCCAAACCCACAAAACTACAAGACTCGCAACCACTGAGGTCAAGTACCGTATTTCTCTGAGTATAAGCCGCACCCCGTTTTTGGGGACTCAAACAGGGAAAAAAGTTAATCCGCGAATATTAGCCGCACCCTTTGTAGTGCATCCCGTAGTACCTACTACCTACAGTATTACGCATTAGAATTTTATATCTGTTTTTACATTTCCTGTGTAACTGTGACACAATGTTACCTATAGGTATTATTCTTTAATATATGAATAAATTGTGCTCCAATTTGAACTTTTTCAGCGTTATTTCTTACTTTCCCCGTGTCTTAGGCGAGTTTAGCTGGCGTCCGCGTGAATCTGAATGGCTGGTTTACTCAAATCGGTCATTTTTAAGATTTTTAAAAGAAAGTTCTCGAATTTAAGCCGAACCTCGAATGCCGCATCCCGATTTTGAAGCTCCAAAATCGGGAAAAAAAATCGGCTTATATTTGGAGAAATACGGTAGATATGACTGAGAATGAACTAATAAACATCGCCCTCCCTCGTCTCAGTTCTAATTCACACATTAGCAACACGGTATGACGGTACAGCTCTCGCGAAAGCTTATGGCGTTCGGATGCGCAGAAGAAGACGTCCTGGAGGAGTAAAGTATGGTGGAAGGGGTAGGGAAAAGGGACGCAGGGGAAAGCGAAGACATGGCATTTGTGACATGCATGAGTGCATTAAAAAAATGGAATTTGTATGACGCGGACAACACAAACGCAGCGCATCCGAACGCCATAAGCTTTCGCAAGAGCTGTACAAGCGTGTTAGATGGAGTTCTTTAAGTTGAATAGAGTTTCATGTGTGACGTCGAGTGAACGGGTACCCCTCCGATCGTCAATTGTTGTGTTCCTCCGCCTGGGACGTCTAATTGCGAATGACTATTTGATGGCTGTTCATGAACCTCCACTTGCGATATCGCCACAGCAAGCACGGGGAACGTGTGATCAGGCAAGTTCACTACCCTCTGTTAAATACATAAGTTTCCCTAAATGGCTGTGATCTGCCTTCGTTTTACTCGACCCTTCGAGACCACCCCAACTCTAACAAGCGTGATTCCATCCGGGCTAGCAGGGCCGAAAGGCTACACGAGGCGACTTATTCCTCTGTGCCTGCTGTCCACGCAAAAAGTTGAGATACCCAAGTTTGGGACGTCATACATCGATAACCAAAGAAGTCATTGCAACGAATTGAACTGCATATTAAAGACTATTTATTTATACGTTACCTGATTGGTGAGCAAACATTTTAGACACCTAGTTTAATATTTTTAGGGGTTTTCGATTTAAAAAGTCAGTTTTTTGCCGCCAACATAGCGGCAAGGTTAGCGATGAGGGCTGGGGCCAGCTTCAACCACCGTCCATGCGAGGGCTCTTTTGCCTCTACCTCGCACGCAGAGGTGATATGCCACCATACCCCCATCGTACATTCCTGCGGGACGAGGATGCAGTGCGGCGAAGGACAAGGAAGGTAGGCAAGAGAAATGAACCCGAAGGATGCCCCTGACACATTTCTAGCCCTCTCGAGAGTTCCTCGAATGGCAAATGCCCATGGTCGTAGAATACAAATGCCCACTTCTTCGGTCCCTCTGGAGATGATGACCTTGACATGAAGTGAGGGACGACGGAAGAGGGCGGGGCAGAGGTGGGATGAGTGTCCGCCCCCTTTCTGCCTCCAATACCGCCTCGCCTTTTCGTTCCATTCCCTCAGGCAAGAGGGCACTCGAACATTTCCTACTGTCGAGACGCGGGATACTACGGTTCAACCGTTCCCCAAATATGGTTCTCCGGTCTGTACGAGCAGATATAGTGCACGTAGTTTAATCTAAAATCTTTTAAAAGTTAACTCAAACACCACCGAGAAAACACCCTTAGGTGTAACGGAAATGCTCAAGAAATCGATGTAGCCTCTTCGTATTCTCTCCTTTCATGAATGATGAATTTCTGTCCACTCCAAAATTGTCTGGCTGGTAGTATTAGGATACCAGTAATTTCTTTTTAGCAAGATGTCAAAAGTGTTTCTGTATTTAAATTAATTAGTTTCTTGACCATAACTAGGTTACGTTGGTCGGTAATGTTTGATTAAAAAGTCTTTGTAAAAGTAGGAGGACAAAGAGGTGGAACGATGAAGCATTGAAAAGGACGGAATACCAGGAAAGAAATATAGGTAAAGAAAAAGAAATGGGAACATTCGAATGAAGGTGAGAGGTTATAAAAACAGGCATAGATTAAGAGGTGCAGAGAAAACAATACGATCAGAGGAAACGCGGAGGATTAAGAAGGAATGGTTTACGTAAGAAATAATCAGGAAAATGGAGGAGATAAGAATGTAGAAAAAAGTTAACACCAAACTTCAATCAAGTATTCTACAAGCTGATTGGTAGATTCTTGGGCAGTCCCAATTCTGCATGCCAACCTCATTGTCTCGCTTTCCCTCCTAAGGATGACCCGTTATTAGATTCCTCTTCAATTCTCCATATCTTCTACCTCCTCATATTTCGTCCAGAATTCCTATCCTCTTCCTTCCTCTTCTACGTTTCCCCAGTGTTCTCCCCTCTATCACTCTTTCCAACATGCCCTCTCCTCTCAAAACCTCCTCCATCCATCTCTTCTGCCTTCTCCGAACCTCTGCCACAAACTTCCATTACTCTCCAACCATATCCAATACCTCCTCGTTCGTCTTTCTCACCATCCAGCTAACCTTCTCCATCCTTCTCCAAACCCACAACTCAAACGCCTCAAGTCTACGCACATCCTCCCTTCGCAAGGACCAAGTTTCCGACCCATAAAGCGCCACGCTCCATATCAGAGTTTTCATCAGCATTTTCTTTACGTCTCTTCTCAGACCCCCCCTCATCAATTCCCTTCTCTCCGAAAATGCTTCTTTAACGAGCGCAATTCTGCAACTGATGTCTCTACCACTAAACCCATTTTCCTCCAAAATACTACCCAGATACGTAAACTGCTCTACCAACTCTATCTTCTGCCCTCCCACCTTTATATTCAGCCCCGCCTTCTTACTTCTAGAAAATCTCATTACTTTCGTTTTCCTGTGATTGATTTTCATCCCATACTTTTCGCACTGCACCTCCAACGCATTCACCATTGACTGTGACCCCTTGGTAGACTGACTAACCAATGCTTGATCATCTGCTAATCTCACTAATTTTATCAGCTCCCCTCCAACCTTTATTCCTGCCTCCTCCTCCCCCCATACCTCCATTACCATTTCTTCTGATTACACCTTAAAAAGCAACGGCGATAGTGGGCAACCCTGCCACACTTCCCGTTCTATCGTGGCCCATCCCGATTCTCCATTGGCTACCCTAACCTGCGCCGTCTGGTTCATATACAAATTCCGAATCAGACGCCTGTTCCACCAATCGACCCCTAATTTCTTCAACACTCCCATCAATTTACTCCATTCCACCGGATCAAACGCCTTCTCGAAATCTACGAAGCATGCAAAAGCATCCTGCCCACTCTCTAGGTTTAAACGGCTGGTGTCCTAACACCCCCCGCCACACGCCTATTGAGGCGGCTTGCGGGGTAGTATGTAGATGTAGATGTAGATGTTTCTTTCTACTAGCGTCCTCATCACCGCTATAGCGTCTCGCGTTCCCGTCCCTCTCCTAAACCCGAACTGGTCGTCACCCAGGTATTCATTTGCCTTATTCTCTAGCCTTCTGTTTATAATTCTCAGAAGTACTTTGGCCGCGTGGGATATTAAGCTAATTCTCCTATAGTCTTCGCACGTTTTTGCCTAACTCTTCTTTAGAATATGAATTAGTACTGTCTTCACAAAGTCTTCCGGCCACACTCCATCGTCATAAATCTTACGAATAAGCGCAAAACGTTATCTTCTTCCGTTCTTCCCCATGCTTTTTAAACATTCTGCAGGTATGTCATCTATTCCCACCGCCTTATTCATTTTCATGTCTCGTAGAGCTCTTTCGATTTCGCTGACTAGGATACTTGGTACGATGCCATCTCTGTCGATATCGTCTTTCCTTTCTATATATAACCTAATGGGCCTGATTTCTTTACCATACAGCTCTTCAACATACTCCTTCCACATCTCCTGGATCTCTTTCGGTTCTACGATCACCTTTCCCGTCTTGTCTGTTATCGTTGTAATTCCCCTTCCCTTATTACCACCCGTCAGTTCATTTAATTTCCAATATAATGCATCAGCTCTACCCTCTTTTTTTGTATTTTTCTAACGAGTCGATCTGTTCTCTCCACCACGCTTCTCTTGCTTTCTTTGTTTCTCTTCTAAGTCTGTTATTTAGTTATCGGTATTTTCTCTTACCTAGCGAAGGGGTATAAGATATGAAGAATTGAAGAGGTATCTAATGACGGGCATATCCTTCGGAGGGAAAGCGACACAATGTCTATGAGGTTGGGATGCAGAATGGGGACTGTCCAGGAACCTACCAATCAGCTGGTAGAATATTTTAATGAAAACACATAATTATTCCGCCATCACTTCTCTCTTAAGTTCCTCATACCCTCGGCCTCCTATACAGCCGTACGGAATTCATAACGTCTAGAATGGTAATACTAAACATTTAGTGCTACCACGGCTCTTTCCTCTCCCGAATTTTCCGAACATTCTACCCTCTACCTCTCTTTTCAACACACCCTCAGCTATCGACACATCACCCATCCACTTTCTCTTCCTTCTCCTAGTCATCACCAATTAAGGTTGCGGTTAGGTGGAAGAAGGGACAACCACGTCCCAACCTCGCTCAAATAAAGCCGTTGATCTAATTTCCTCTCCTCCACCAACGTGCCCTTCAACCCTTCTTCGTCCGTCCTCTCGCTACCCTTCTCACACTATCCATTCTAATCCAAAACAACACCTCAAGTGCCTCCAGTCTAAGCCCTCTCGTGGGGTAAACATATTCAGGAAATTACCGGTCTAACTAGTTGTAAATTGGGATTTTTTAAAAGAGTACGTGGCAAGTGCGACGATAAAGTTAGGGGAATCAGCTACTTTTCCCTTGTTAGGTCCCACTAGGAATATACTCCCAGTATTTGGGATCCTTATGAGGCAGGCTTGAAAACTGAGGTAGAACTCGTGCAGCGGAGATCAGAAAGATACGTTAAAGGCCGTTATGATAATCTCGTTAGTGTTCCTATTGCAGCAACTGGGATGGGAAACGCTTTTAGACCGTCGATTAAAATTTAGACTCTTTCCATTTGGTAAGTTCCAAACCGATCTATTCTCTGACGACGTTGATGATATTTTACGAAATCCGACATACTAAGGTAGATCAGATCATGAGAATAAAATTAAGGAACTGGACTGCAGAACGGACAGATTTAAAATGTCATTTTTCCCGCGAACGATAAGGGACCATAACAGCTGGCAGTGGCACTTTTAACTAGGTTTGTCGATAGGTAGTGTAGCTCTTAGTAGTAGTAGTACTCCATAATACTTGAATCCGCATCTGTTACCTAGTACTAACAGCACGCCGTGCATGTTTTCAGCACAACTCTGGAGTCTCTGTCCATTTGTGTAGTTGCAAAATACATATATAATAACGGTCCCTCGCCATTGGGAGCATATCTGTAGTGTAGTGCATGCTTGTGAGGCTTCGCCTCGTGACAAGCATTAGCGATTTATGCTAACTACTCACTCCCTGCTCACCCCCTGCCACACACCCTTGAGGTAGCTTGCAGGGTATTTTGTAGATGTAAGCAAATATTCTTTCCTCAATGACCAAGTGCATGACCCACACAGCGCCACAACATAGCTTCTTCTATGTATCTCGGTCCCCCTTCGGTGGCGCAGTCATCGCACACGTGGTTGGGGCAGAGGAGGCGGGGGGAGGGCATCAGGGGCTGAAGGGAGATCCAGGGGTGACAGGGCAGGTGAGTTCGCAGCCGCCAATGCTCCTGACACGCATTCCCCGTCGGCCGCGAGGCACATTACTCACGTCACGAATGAAAGAAGGGAACTACTCCCTCGTTCTCTCTTCCTTAGACGCAAACTGTCGCCGTGTTGGGTCCACAGAGGGAGAGTAATGGCCCAAATTGTGAGAGGAGGGAAAGATGGCCAACGTGGGACGAGAACGAGGAGGGGGACGCGGTTTGTCCGAGGGCAGTCTCACTTCCTCCGCGAGGTGGAGAGTGTGAGTAAACGTGGAGTCAAATACCGATTCCATCCAGACGGAAACACGCGCGAATACCATTCTCTCACCACGAGATTACCCAAAACTAGAAAGTCAACATTGTAACTAGAGTACCTAACTGGCGATATCCGATAGTTACGTAAAGACACGCTTTTCGTTTTCTCGAAGATTACAGGCGGTAGGAGTACCAAGTGCGACCTCTAGGGCCATAAGTAGCAGGCCCACATCGGTGTCTACCGATTGCGGAGAATATACAAATTACAGTAAAAACTTTTCCGCCAGCTAATTTTTTAAATACTACAGGCACAGCAATGCTAATATGAAGCGATAAACAACATTTTTGTGTATTCTTGGAGTTGGTTGCAAAATAATGACGAAATTGGAGTTTTAGAAAGTAAAAATCCAAAAGAAATCTTTAGGAATGAGCAATAACTCCTACATGCGTAATAAGTGAATCAGTAAAATATCTACTTTTGCATTACCTAAATGTCTCTCGAATAACTGATGAATAAACGAGGCCAACAGCCATGAAAAACACAGTCGTAATCGTATTCGGTATCGTAGACAGGTAACCGATCGGCATCACAGGTATTTCACGCCATAATACCAAGATTTCGTTTATTACCTCTCGAAGATCACCACCCCTTGAAAAACAAAACGTCGGCGTAGCTCAACAGAACTATCTAAAAGAATGAATAAAATCGTAGAATAAGGCGAGAAGCATTATTCTACGCCAGCCTACGAAATAAATCGATCAAAACACGTCTATTATGATAAATCGTTATTTCAGGGATGCTCCAACAAACAAACAGCCTTAAAAGTAAAAAAATATCACTTTAAAAGTACTCAAGGAAGAGGAAAACGGTACAAGTAAAAGATGAAGAAGTTAAAATTTGATCCGATTCAAGAATTTTCACTCAAAGAACGTCAGCAGCAGATGACCAGAGAGCAAATGCCTTTGCGAATATCTGAGCGCAATCATAGGGTAAAAAAGGAAAATTCTACTCTCGATAATGCAACGGAAATTATTTGATGGAAAAAATTCCCATTTCACATTCTTCCATAACCCACTAATTCTTAACCGTATTCTTCATATTTTTACCGCAAATACATCTCAAAGACCCCATACACACATCATTTAGTCCGCAATATTGCTTATCCAGTTTCATTAACATACAATAAAGACGGGCAGTATACAAAAACGCATTCCTTCTCACTTTATTTTATCGTAGCAAACATTGAGTATTCCAAAATAAGAATAAGTGCATGCTAAATGCTGTGTACATGGGACATCTGAGAGGTGTTAGCAGGTAAACGTAGGAGAACCAGAGTAGCTGACGCAAAAGAGGAATGCAAAGATAGGCATATGGAAGAAATTATTAAAAGAGTCAGTTTTTAAGGTCCAACACCAATAATTAATCACTTTTGATTATGGCTACCCCTAAAGGTAAGGCAGTGATGGGCATGATTGTATGTTCAATAGGATAAATGAAATGAAAGCAGCGTCTAAAAATAAAATAAAACAACCAACCAATCATCTTCCGGGAGGCAAAAATACCGCTGAAGGGAGATCCTCTCGTTACCTAGGGACAAAAATACTAGACCTACTTATACGGTAGTTCAAATTGCAACAGGTTATTTTCTCATCCGAACTTAAAAAAGAGGGAAAATACCTAGTAAACGCTACCGCTGGCTCATTTAACTCAGCTCCACGTTATTATTATCTTTAGCACATGCCTTTCTCCCCTTTAAAATAAACGCATAAGATGGGAAAAAATACATTCAAAGTACGTCTAATTAGGCATCTAAGACTCCCAACATCCAAAAAGACCCTCTCAAGAATAGGAGCGGGATTAGAGGAGAGGATGAGAGGGAGGTCGGGCGGTCTTAGCCACCCGAGCACTTTTGTCCTCCACCAGGGACATCCCTCCCTTCGCTCCCTATCCGAGTGATGGGCTGACCTCCACCATTCCCCCCCCCCTGACCATTTAAGCCCACCAAGTGACCACCGTCAACGTCCAAACAAATCCTCTCTCCGGTCGCTTGTCACCTCCTGTTCAAGGAGAGAGCCCCCTTTCACCTCTTTAAACCTCCCTTAACACAGCGCCGCTCCCCCCGACTCGCAAGAATACAAAGAGCGACGCCTTTGGCTTCTTCAAGGAGTTTTCCCTTTTGTCTCACCCGTCGACTCCGCTGTTCTTTACTTTTCCGCGTCGATGCTGGGTTTGCAGTCGGAGGAGAGGAGCAGACATCGTTTTAAGTATTCCAGAAATAGTCGCACGCTGCGTCGGAACACCGGGGACTCTTGGAGCGCGTGTTCGGCTCAGACGGGCAAATAAAGGAAGCACAATCGGTAATGCACGAAGAAAAAAGGTCACTAGAGCCTTCGGCCTTCCCTGGATCATCCACGCCTGCCAAAGCCAGAACAATTAGTTATTATTAGGGTAATCTACTGCTAAAGGTAAGTTTAATAAAACAGACTAAAATTAAAAATTTACAGGTGAAGGGCCCTGTCTCCTTGCACGATTTCTTATATCATCTCAGTATACGTCCTACAATTAAAATGAGAGATAAACTGTGGAGGACCTTCGATAGCAGAGAGAGGAGTTTCAGTTGAAACGGGTGCCCTGGTAATTACGGGAGAATAAACTCATGCATAAATACACCTTTAAAAAGCTCATGTCTACAACTGAGACACATGGAAGCGGGATACCAAATTTTGAAGCAAGGTAGTACGACGTTAAAACTTACTCTGCTGTGAATACACTTGTAGAAGACGGTTGACCGTCGTTCTTATAAAGCTTGTGCATTTTCTTAAAGACAAAATTACGAGTGTTCATTTAAAGGGCTATAAGACCGCGATATGTATGAAAGTAATAGCTATTCTTTCCATATGAAGTGTAAGCATTTTCGAAATTATGCGAGCTCACACAAATAATTAGGTAACATCAACTTACAATATTCAAAACATTTTGGATGAATCGTTTCCATAATGCAAAATAATCTATAGCCTTGGTTTTACAAATAAATGCAAAAGAGACCAACAATGTCCCGTTAGTAATTGCAATGAAGCGCGTTCGAACAAACACCAGAAAAACCATAGATATCGATTCACGAACATATACTACTTCCACCTCGGATACCTGAATCTCAGAATCCAACGAAAATAAGAGAAACATATAGAAAAGGAGAAGACACTCAGTTTTGCCAACTTTTGACCACAAGGGTACCATCTCCATGAAAGACGATGCTAATGAGCATCCGCCGATTTCGTGAAAGGACAATTTTCCAAGCGGGGAGAAATCCACTCGGACGGACACAGGAGGAGGACCAAGGGAGATGATCGCGGGGAAACTCACTCATTGTCCCCGACGGCAGTTCCACAAAGTTCCCACGCGCCCCCCCCATTGCCAAACCTCCTCCTTTGACTTCTCAAGAATTGCCCCCCCTTCCCCATCCTCACTCTCCTGTCCAAACACCTCCTCCTCCCCCCCCCCCACTCCCCTGTGTCATGAGTGCCATGACCGCTGTGCGCGCACTCTTCGCGACTGACCGCGGACATTCGATTGTTCTCTATCGACCAAACACTTTCTCTTCTCCCGCATTATTCCCTTTCTCTCATTCTCTTCGCCTCTTGCGGAAATTCGCCTTTGTGCGAAATCGACCGCTGCAGGCGAATCGAGGGAAAAAAATACTCGCGTTTTACAGCGCGAAAGAAAGTCGATGGTCACACGGCCGTGGGATCGTTCGCATCGGACGCGATGGATGACCTCCTCCTCTCCTTCCTGGAAATCTTCCCCAGAGTTTCCCTCCCCCCCCCCCCGGAGGGAGGCGAGCACGCGGAAGAGGCACTGGGGGAGGAGGAGAGCAATAGTTCTTTCCTCGCAATCGCCTCCGCCCACCCGCCGTTTTGTTTCTCGTACACGTCAACCTGCATAATGGTCCAACGACAGATTCCGAGGGCATTCTGCGAGAAAACGACGGCAAAATGTTTTCACATTTCCGTACCCGACTTCCCGCCTCCTACCTTTTGTCCCCGGGCCGAACACACACAAGAGAGCGCGGCCAGGGTCTTTAGGCTTTTGTGTGACTGCGTGTGGCCCACCCCCTGCAGTTCCCCCTATCTATCTCCCCCTCCCTTTCTTTCATCCCCATTCCAGTTCCCCCCGCTCCACCTGCGCCCCGGAGACCTCCACAACGCACTACGATCTGTTGTCATGAGGACCATATTGTTAACACAGAGTCGCCTTTTCTTGGAACAGTTTTCCTTTGTCGCCAATCGGCTTTGCTAAGTACCGAAAGAATAACCTTGGGTGCGAACTACACAGCTGTTCCAAAGTGATTGATTGGAGGTCGAACTCCTCGGACAATATCGCCGAAATGGTTGGAAGGATCAGCTGCAGGATCGAGAGCCATTTTTCGACTTCTTTCGTTCGTGGTTTGGCACCTCGATGAGGTTGAGTCGCGTGTCACGCTGCGATTGGAATCAGGGGTGGATTTACAAGACCACGACCCAGGGCATGGTTGGCCTACGTCTAGGGGCAACAGAAAATGAGAATAGTTCAGATGGTTTTTAAAAATTGGGAGCCAAATACTAGCCACATTGGATAAAAAGTAGACAATCGTTGAAAACCTTATCGAATCCCTTTACTACGACGAAGGCTATCGCCCCTTTGGCCACCACACGCACTAATTGGAATGCATTTCTAACTGCATCAGAACGACGTCGTATGCAAATGAATTCATGAAAACGTCTCACTGACGGGGAAATTGGATTCTTATAAGCCACAGAACACTGCTTCACCATGCAAACATTTGCGAAGCGTTAGGAACAGTACTTCAAAATAGAAGGTTAACTAAAACACAACTCTTAATCGATTTGAAAAAGAAGATCCTTGTACTCACGCAAGCCTAAACAAACACAGTCTTCAACACTGTAGGATAGAGCTCAGCACGAAGGTTTTAACCCCAATGGCGTGTGTGAAACTGACACTTCATGATAATGACATTCCTTTCCCTGAACGGCATCTGGATTCCTTAAAATATCCGGTACACAGAAAAATCATCGGAATTCTCTCCCGGACTTTTCCAGGATTCCCGGACTCTCCTTGTTTCACTGGTATCCATGAAGAAAAAATTCACTAAACCTTACTACTAAGTCATTTAAACTAATTCTGTACGGAGAGGTAGGGAGATAAATTCAGACTGGAACGCAACTTTTAACTTATACGACGCATTTCGGTGGAAATCAGCAATTACATTATTAATAATTAAAGATCAAGAGGAGGAGTACTAGGGTGACATATTATTGAACTTTTTGCAGAATATGACACCTCATATCATTGTTCGAGGGGCAATGCGTAGACTCTCATTCCTGTGGACAGAGGGAGGGGGGCGCCACACCATGCGCCGATGCATGGTGGGGATAGTGTCTCGGAGGGGAAGGGAATGGTGAGGGCTCAATGGTGCAGCGGTGCTGGGTGGCTCCCTGGAGGGCGGCTCGAACTGCGCGGGGCAGTATCTCAGAAACGCAAAAAAAATACTCAAAACCCGATGAAATTTTGGCCCTTAAGTTCTTTACTATTGCGTTTACGCTGTCCCCGCCCGAAAAACGCATATTTCGTTTGAAGTAATATTTAGGGCCCTTGGGACACAGGTTCTCCATACCCAAGTGTGACGTAACTTAAACATGTTAATGAACACTCCACAACGATAATTTTTAGAGGTGGAAAACAGTACTTTTCTGTTCCAAAAAATAAGTACTGTCCTAATGGGCACCTTAAAAAATATAATAAAGTTTTTTTTTTCAATTAAAGTGAAGATACAGGCAAGCAATTTAGGGCAGGTGCTTAAGAGCCATGAGATAATAGTCACCCAAAAACTTAGTGAGCGAACAATGGTTTACAAACTTCGCCTTGTCCACTTAATTCAATAACAAAACGCGCTTCAATCCAAGATGTTGAGACACACGGGGCAAATTAAATTAAGAGAGAACGAAGTCTGTTTTCTGCTGTCGGAAAAAAGCTGTTCTACTTCATAATGCCTAAATTAAGTTAAAATTAAAGAGAACGATTAAACTAAAGGAATTATATGAAAATGCCCCCATGTCTATTACTACATTGGTATGTTGATATTAAAATAATTCACTGCGTGAATACACGACAGCGCTAAAATTAGTAAACTTTTTATCCAAGAAGGAGTTAATAGCGTTGACACTGATTACTGGAATTTGAAATGCGCGTGAAAGGGGTTTGGTTGAAATGCGTAATAGACAATGGAGGGTAATTAGAAAACCTCATCACTACATTGAAGCGGCAAATGAAGTTCTCCTGGACTCAATCACCAGTGAAATCCAATTCGAGGTAGAAGTAATGATGAAATAAACATTGTAAATGGATATGAAATGTGCATTACCCTAGTCGAAATGCCACAATATTTCCTAATTATAGTAGGATATAACCATGAAAGCATTTACGAAACGTAGTCGCTCAATTTTAAGAAAACGAAATATCCATCCTCTCCTTCAGAGTTCTTTCTCCCACCGTCTTGTATGTGTCGATGGTAGCCACGGTACTGCTACAGGTGCAGGTTATTCCAATCGTTTTTTTAGCGATTCCTTACTCTTTACTAGAAGTCATCATCATCTCCACCGCGATTAACTGGAAATCATGCGAGATCAGGTTGATTAGAGCCGCCTTGTGTGCCATCATTAAAACCCTTGTAATTTAAACGGGACAACAGATATTTGGCTTCATCCATGACATCTTAGTGTCCAAGAATTTTCCTTAAAGGCTCTTCAACAGCGAAAGAGCCAAAGAAGGGAAGGAATGATTCAAGTTAGAAAAAAATCGCTGCGGCGAGTCCGCACGGAAATATTAATTCCGACCGTTTTCCAGGCGCCAGCGTCAATATCAAATACCTTCCAATGAAATACATTGTGCCGATTATTTCCACGTTTTGCATGGAGACTTCCCTTACAGCTGCCGATTGCCTTTCTCAGGGGTTAGAGACGACAGAAAAAACGGACGATACTGGAAAAGGGAGAAATATCCAACTGATATTTTGGTCAGCACCCACGCATAATCGATACGTAACGCCTAAATACAGCCAGAGTGTGTAGGAGCGTGGTATTAAATGCGAAATAAACGAGAATAATGCGTTTCCACGCTTTGAATACAACATTTTAGCCGCATTGTGAGTTTTACTGAAACATAAAAACATAATACCATTTTGACTGAAATTTTTATTTTTTTAATTCTTTAATTTTAAAGAACCACCGAAAACAGCTCATATTGGCCTTCATATCGGGGTATTTACATATAAGAATTGACGAGAACATACAACCATTGTGCATACCTATCGCGAAAGATTATACCTACACGCCTATAACTCATGGCCACCACATAGAATTTCAATTATGTTGCAGAGTGATTACGCTGAAAACCTATTCTGCGCAGGATATGCCAATAAATATATAATAGACGTGGAATCGCTAATTTGGTCGAGGCTGATGGATAAGAGTCGCGTAATGGAACCAACCGTGCTCTTCATCGAATCGCTCTTTGTCATCGGGTCGCTTTGAGATGGGACGCATATGACTCCACAACACACCTCATCCTCGAGTCCACCGTCGGTCTACGGTCCACCCAGGATTACTCCACCGTCTTGCGGGACGAAACGGAAAAAATGGATTTCAATGACTCGTGGGGCAGGGAGAGTAGGTACTCGGCCAGTCGCCGGCAAACTACGTAAAGTGTGTACATAGTATGGTCACGTGCGGGGCACTCTATAATCCCCGCGAATGGTTGTGAATAAATTGTGTTGGCGCTTACGACGGAACCCGAAGCACTCACTCTTGTATTTCTCTTTCCCGGTTTGCTGCAGAGGAGGCATCAGGTATGTGTTGCAGATCCTTTCCTTCAGTGCGGACGACAGCGAATATAAAAGTAAACACACAGAGAGATACAAGCGACCCGTGGATAGAGTGGCCGAAGTGTAAATAATCAATGCATACCGAAACCCGGTGAAATATAAGAGATGGGAACTTAAGCAGGTTCTCGAGTTTTCATACTGACCGTATAAAAAAAAGAAACACGGCAAAGGGGCGGGGATCACGCGGGAGCCTCTCTCCATTAAAACGATAACCAGCAGGCATATTTTCCGATCGGGGCAGTTTCAAGAGAGGAAGGAGACCGATTTCGCTATCGCTTGACGACGACCGGTTGAGTGTCGTCCCACTTCCTTAAAGAGGATCAAACGGTGGCCCGAAAATTGTTACGACGCCTCACAATCGCTTCGGATATCAGGCAATCACCTGAAACACATTGCCCCACGACTCATAACTCGAGCCACCTTTTATTTTTAACGCGACAGAGGGTGCGCACCCCGTTTGTAACGACGCGATAAGCCCACTTAAGTGAGGAATCGAGGAGCACGCGATAAAAGAGCCACTCAACGCTCTCAGCTCCCTCGAGACAGTCGTCGCTTAATGCGATGACCGTCCCCGACGGCTCCCGAATGTGAGAAGGCACGTATACGAGTGGACAGACACACACGCGCACGACGACATTATGGGGGCGTTATGGGCGGTCGGGAGGGGAATTTCGGCGGTTGCCGACGAAAAAAAAGCGATAAAAATGCGTCCTGATCCACTCCTTTATTTCCCGAGCCGTTGAGTGGAGGGCGCTCTTTGAACGCGTGCGCGGGAGACACTATAGGCGAGGCGCTGATACGGCCGAGGCCGGAGGAAGGCCCTACCCATCCCCTTCCTACCTTCGGAAAGCCTTTTTTTCTTATTCATATCCCTCACCCCCCAACTGCAAGGTGGCACCTCCCCCTCCTCCCCGGCCCCTCTCCCCGCCGCGTGAGTGGAGAGCGGCACTCTTCGGAGCGCCATCTCGCGCTAAGTGGTCCCGGCCACTCAGTCGACACTTCATTCAAGTCGCCCCCACACAGCCACGCATCTCGCCTCGAAGGAATGAATACATATGCGCCCATTCCTCCGTCTTTTCTTATCCGCGCCCCCCCCCCCTCATGTTAGCAGAGGCTCCCCGCCCACACAAAAAAAAACAAACAAGATACTCACCGGCCACTTTGTGTGGACCGAAGGCGGCGAGTCCGTTTGAGCAGAACGCGGGACGAGAGGGGAAGGTCGATCGGGTTGGTGAGCTGGCTGGAGTAGTGCCTTCCCATCCCGAGGACGCAGGTTCGAATCCCGGCAGTAGCTAACTATTTTCAGTGGAATCCCGATCTCTACCGAAGTTCTGCGATGTGGCAACTTCATATGCAGAGCTTCGCACGTCGGATGGGACGATAAACTCTGGACCCCTTCGCTAAGATCAGGAGAATACCGACCCCGGGTTTCTCTCCACCCTCCCTATATTCCATATGAAATCCTTACCAACCTAACCTACAGTCCTCAACGGCGCAATGGGTTCTGATGGCGCTTTCAATTGTCTACCCCAACTCACGCACATTCCTAAGCCACGAATAGACGCTTCACGCAATACACTCCAATGATAGTGTGGCAGGGGTCCAAACTGTGAATTGTCTTTACGTGTCGCGCGGTCTCACCGAGTTATGGAATTGCTTGCAGATCGAGAGCGGGGAGGGAGGGAAGCGGGGGGGGAGGGCAAGAGATGAATGGAGGAGCCACGCGTGCGTGCGACGGTTGGCCGTCTCGCCTCGTCTGATTGACGCCCGGATAAGCCAGCCCTCCCAACGGTGTGCACACGAGAACGAACGGGGAATGCCCGCTCACTTCCTGCAGTTCCATTCCCTTTCGTCCTCCTTGCTGAAGAGACGCTGCTTCATTCACGAGGAGGCGGCGGAAGGGACACCACTAATGCGGCGGAGGATTGATTACGAGTCTGCTGGCGTCGGATTTCACACTGCTCAGCTCCCTGGGGCTCCGAATATGTTTGAGCAATAATACGCTTATTAAGATTAATAATAAGCTTATTACGATTCTTAAGAAGTAATTAAATGCTTACGAGAGGAACAGGTGAGTGGATGCTATCTCGGCCGACAGACGTCTTGCCCAACGGGCTTGGGAAACAAGCAAAGCGGCTCCAAATGAAATGAGCAAGTCAAGAAGTCATAAAAAGGGTCTTCCTTACTGTTTATAATTAAAATTGAATCGTCCATTGATTCAAGTGGATAACAATTCGGCGATGGAAATGTTTGTTTGAATTATCTGCTTAGTGGAGTCCAGTACGACAGTGATACTTCTTTCAAAACGCACAGCCGTTTGTGGTGTTCCTGAATTCTCCTGCATTGTGATGTTGCAGTTGCCATTTGAATCAGTAATGGCATCCCTTATTCCCAACCCTATCGGTGCACATTCCGTTTCTTCATCGTCAACCCTTAATTGTGCCAAAAGGATCTAACACTTTCCCGGCGAATAATACGAGTAAACTCTTCTCGGGCTCTCCGCCGGTTTAAACCATTCATAATTGCCGACGTTTCGAAAGACGACTCGTCACTCTTTCTCAAGGCAAAAATGTCGCAAATCTTAAACTTCAGCCAGATTAAGTACAAAGGCTAGGTCTTTTTTGATTGGTCGGAAGCCGATTGTTGACTCCGGAGACCGTTAATCAGCGAAGGCTTAGTTCATGCGTTCTTAGTTCTTTTGAAAATATTGTGCTTGGAATCCGATTTTCAATATAATTAAGAACGCAAGAACTAAGCCTCCGCTGATGAACGGTCTCCTGAGTCAACAATCGGCTTCCGACCAATCAAAAAAGACCTAGTCTTAGTATTTAATTTGGCTGAAATTTAAGATTTGCGACATTCTTGCCTTGAAAATGAATGACGAGTCGTCTCTCGAAACGTCGGCAATTATGAATGGTTTAAACCGGTGGAGAGCCCGAGAAGAATTTACTCATCTGATGTGCCGCTTGTTTTATGTGGAGATTTCTAATAAGATGTCAGTCTCCCATCCATCGCTGTTTCCTTCAGATACTCCATAAAAATGAAACCCTTTACCGAAATCTACGAAGCAAGGAAATACATCTTTGCCATACTCCAGGAAATTTCCATTAGCGTCTATAATGATGTTGTTGTGATGCTGCAGTAGTCATTTGCTCCATAGGGGATGGGTGGGTAGGTATGTAGCTATGGATAGGATCATCTTGGGGATAGAGGAAGTGTGGAGAGAAACCTGACGTCGACATAACACGCGCTGAGGGGCCCACCGTTTTACATCGCACCTTACGGACGGAGACATACAAATAGAGGAATAGATTCCAATGAAAAATCTTCCCCAAGCTGCCGGGATTCAAACTTGCGCCCAGAGAATGGGGGACAGATAATTTAACTTCAATACCAACAAGATTTCCTTCAAAGTAAATGATTATTTATCAATAGATAGCCAGATGTTATCATTATAAACACCATTGAGGTGACTTGCAGAGTACTATCCAGTACTATACTATCCAGTCGCATAAAGGACTTCAAAGTTAATAGGCAGCCTAAGAAGAGAAATACTTTAATCGGAATAATATATTACGTTACCGCTGATTTCCTCACCTTCTTCTTCATGAACCGGCAATTAATTCATCACACAGATAGAGTAAATAATTCCTAAAATATGCAATAAATATATTAAAAGCAGGAAAATACATAAATACAAAACAAATAAAACTGCTGACAGAAGAGGTTGAAAAAACCTAAACGGCAATTTGGTCCCCACGTCAACATAAATGAATGAAAACTCAGAGCTTAAATTCAAAGAGCATAACCGTCTAAGTCTAGGAATTTCGATTAGCAGAACCTTTCACGGACGTGATATGCATACAAAGAAATAAATCTCATGCCATAAATATAGAGAGACAATGAATTTCAAAATAGTAAAAAATATAGAATTTTCCATATATCCTTCACATCATAATCCTCATAAAATGCTTCCTCATTATGAGAGTGACTGCCCAAGGGGATTATTACACTGGACACTGTAGGGATAAGGATTAGGGATAGGGGTAGGGTACTGTAGGGATAATTAAAGCGGACACACTGAGAAGTGAAATGTACTCAACAAATTAACAATGAAAAAGAAACACGTTCAGCTCTACTACGACACTTCCAACTCGAAATGCACCATTAAAACGTGTGACGGTAATGAAATGCTCAGGGAAATGGAGATTTTTCCCTGAAAACGACGGAAGCAGGCAATTTTTTCTGCTGGTGACGTTTATACGATTACAATTTTCCTCTCTTAAAATTCCACCCCGTAAACATTCCTATCACTTAGAATACCGAGACTGACAAGATTATTTTATTGAATGTCCGAATTCAAGCCATAACTTATTCGAGGAATGTCACCAAGGCAACCCAAAAAAAAACCTGGAAAGAAATGCATTACGAGATAGCTTAAAAAATTGCATTGCCCACACGTTAAGTGTTTACTCAGAGCTCTTTGTTGCTCTCACAAGAAGACAGCATAGTAATAAATAGAAAACGAGTTTTAAAAAGACGGGAGAACGTGAGCTAAAGAATGCTGGAGTCTAAATCAGAGGTGGGGAGACGATATACAAAACATACGCCGCCAAGAACCGGACTCCGGCCGTTGAAGCTATCGGCTCTCCTCGAGCGAGTAAAATACATAGTTAAGAGAAGAGACTGCGTCCCACATATCTCCACCGCTTCAACCACAGCCATGAAAAACCTTAACTCGAACTGCCAGAGTAAGAGCCCAAACTTGCTACGAATTTTGGTCCGTTGAAATCTCTGCTGACACATCAAGACAGATGCATGACATTTCAAAAATGCCACTTTTCTTACATTACCTCCCACAAGGCATGTGGCTCGAAGGGAAAATTAGACCAAATTGGGGTCAATAGATTAAAAAAACATTTGAACCCATCGATTTGAAAATTTAAAAAAATGAAATGCACGACACCGGAATCTACTAAAAACTAAAAATGTCCTTGTAACATTGATTAAAATGCAAAAGGAGAGAATAAAATGCCACGAACAGATGATAAATAAACTACTGATGTCACCCTAAAAGAGTTGTTAACACGGTGAAATTCGAGATAGTGAACTGCGACGGAATAAAAAATATAATTTCCCACTTACTACTGCAACCCTAATGTCAATTCTACCTGCACCTCGTCCCAGCCCCTCGTTTCATATAATTTGCTTTCTACTTTAGTGGCAAAACTAATAAATATACATTTAAGATTTGTAGAGAAATTATCCCCATGGTAAAAAAAACAAAACATAAACAAGCACCGGAAAGAGGAAATTATTATAAATAATTCAATCGATCAGAGAATCAGGTGTGTTAATGGACGATTTAAATTCTGCTTCTCCACCTTCATAGGATAATAAATGGAGAGGGTGGGCGTAGACATCATGGGTCTGTGTGAGGTAAGATGGAAAAATGACGGGGACTACTGGAGCGATGGCTATAGAGTAATACATAGCGGAGGGAATGAATGTTAGCGCGGGGTTGCATTCGTAATTAATAGAAAACTTTGTAGAACAGTAGTATACGCAGAACAGGTGAGTGATAGGATAATAGTCGTGGAACTAAAGGCAGATCCAAAGAATTTCGTTATAATCCAGGTTTATATGCCTACCACTGATCATAAAGAGAAGGAGGTATATGGTGTATACGATCAGCTTGAGGAAATAATTGGTAGGATACCTGGGAGTAAGCACCTAGTAGTAATGAGGGGTAGGAACCCGATGGAGGGTGAGGGCAGATATGGGCGGGAGGTGGGCAATTACAGACCAGGAAGGAGAAACGACCGCGGCAAAAAAACTGTGGATTGCTGCCGTAGAAATAACCTAGTGATTACAAATACATGGTTCAGACATCATTCTCGACGTAGGTACACATGGAAGAAGCCAGGAGACACAGAAAGATTCCAGATAGAATATATAATGGTTCTTCAAAGATAAAGGAATAGTGTTACAAACTCGCATACTTATCCAGGAGCTGATTCAGACACATCTCAACTCATAAGTCATGAAATATCGGGTAAAACTGAAGAATATAAGAATGGGACGGAGGGTAGGAAAGTGGAATACAGAGGCATTACCTGGGGCAATGAAGAAGATGTATCGAGAGAAGGTGGATGAGATAATGGGTGAGGAACATTCGGGTTAGTTAGAGTTAGATCAGTGGGGAATGAGAAAATATGAATTGGGAAGTCTGAAAAATGGAATTGCAGAAGCGGGGAAAGCAACGGTAGGCGTAGTCAGTGCTAATAAAATTAGAAAACGGTGGATCACGAAGGAGATGATAATGGAGATGTAGGAGAAAAGGAAATGGAAGAAAGTAAACTCAGAGCTATGTAAAAGAAAATACCGAGGCTTAGAAGAGAAACAATTGGAGCAAGAGAGGCGTGGTGGAGAGAAGAGATCGATTCGTTAGAAAAATACCAAAAAGAAAGAAGATAAGATGCATTATATAGGAAATTGAAGGAACTGACGGGTGGTAATAAGAGAAGAGGAATTACAACGATAACAGACAAGACGGGAAAGGTGACCGCTGAACCTAAAGATATCAAGGAGAGGTGGAAGGAGTATGTTGAGGATCTGTATGGTAAAGAAATAAGGCCCATGCTGTTAGATACGGAAAGGGAAGACGACATCGACAGAGATGGCATCGGAACAGCTATCCTAGATTGTGAAATCGAAAGAGCTCTACGAGACATGAAAAGGAATAAGGCGGTGGGAATAGATGACATACCTGCAGAGTTTTTAAAGAGCATGGGGAAGAACGGAAGGGGAAAACTTTTGGTGCTTATTCGTAGGATTTAGGACGATGGAGTGTGGCCGAAAGACTTCGCGAAGACTGTAACAATTCCGATACCGAAGAAGAGCAAAAAAAACGTGCGAAGACTATAAGACAAAAGCTTAATATCCCACGCGTCCAAAGTACTTCTGAGAATTATAAACAGAAGGCTAGAGAATAAGGCAAATGAACACCTGGGTGACGACCAGTTCGGCTTTAGAAGAGGGACATGAATGCGAGACGCTATAGCGGTGATGAGGACGCTAGTAGAAAGAAACCTAGAGAGTGGGCAGGATGTTTTTGCATGCTTCGTAGATTTCGAGAAGGCGTTTGATCGGGTGGAATGGAGTAAATTGATGGGAGTGTTGAAGAAATTAGGGGTCGATTGGAGGGACAGGCGACTGATTCGGAATTTGTATGTGAACCAGACGGCGCAGGTTAGGGTAGCCAGTGGAGAATCGGGATGGGCCACGAAAGGACGGGGAGTGCGGCAGGGGTGCCCACTATCGCCGTTGCTTTTTAACTTGTATTCAGAAGAAATGTAAAGGATGCATTGGGGGAAGGAGGAGGTAAGAATAAGGGTAGGAGGGGAGCTGATAAAATCAGTGAGATTTGCAGATGATCAAGCATTGTATAGTCAGTCTGCCAAGGGGTAACAGTCAATGGTGAATGCATTAGAGGTGCAGTGCGAAAAGTATGGGATGAAAATCAATCACAGGAAAACGAAAGTAATGAGATTTTCTAGAAGTAAGAAGGCGGAGCTGAATATTAGGGTGGGAGGGCAGAAGGTAGAGCAGGTCGAGCAGTTTACGTATCTGGGTAGTATTTTAGAGGAGAATGGTTTTAGTGGTAGGGACATCAGATGCTGAATGGCGCTCGTTAAAGAAGCATTTTCGAAGAGAAGGGAATTGATGAGGGGGGGTCTGAGAAGAGACGTAAAGAAAATGCTGATGAAAACTCTGATATGGAGCGTGGCGCTTTATGGGTCGGAAACTTGGTCCTTGCGAAGGGAGAATGTCCGTAGACTTGTGGCGTTTGAGATGTGGGCTTGGAGAAGGATGGAGAAGGTGAGCCGGATGGCGAGGAAGACGACCACGGAGGTATTGGATATGGTTGGAGAGGAAAGGAAGCTTGTGGCAGAGGTTCGGAGAAGGCAGAAGAGATGGATGGAGGAGGTTTTGAGAGAAGAGGGCATGTTGAAGAGAGTGATAGAGGGGAGAACACTGGGGAAGCGTGGGAGAGGAAGGAAGAGGAAAGGAATTCTGAACGAAATAATAGGAAGTAGAAGATATGAAGAGTTAAAGAGGGATCTAATGGCGGGAGATCCTTAGAAGGGAAAGCGAGACAATGTGTATGAAACTGGGATGCAGAATGGGGACTGTCCAAGAACCTTCCAATCAGCTTGTAGAATACTTGAATGAGGCATCTATCTTCATTCTATTTCAGTCTTCAATTGCACCAAAAATGGAGGTTACACTTTGCTTCCATTTCTGGGTATTCTCGCCTTCAATAAGTCGTTTGGTATTTTGCAATAACTTACTACATCCTCCTGCTCTTCAGGCGCATCTAAATTATTTCTCCGGCGGCTTCCTTCCTTCTGCTATTATTCAGAGAACGTCTTCTCTTGCGAGAGCAAATAACGCTCAAAAAGCATTGGAATAACCTCAAGAGAATTTATTTGGTAATGCGATATTCCACGAAAAAGAAAATTCGGTGCATAAAGGTCCCGGTCAAGAAGTACAAACCACTGACAGTGACGGACGAGATGGGACATCCCTGAAGACGAAGATCTCTGTTGTGGGGACACGGGGATGCAAGGCGGAGGGGGCGGATAGTGAGATGGGTAAAGAGGGGAGAGAAGGGGAGAAATGTAAGTAGGAGGAGATATTAGAAAGACGCAGACGATAGGGAATAAATCCCTAGGTAAATACATAGGTAGTATCCTAACGGACAATCGAAACGGGTTTTTAAATAAATCGAACCGATTATCGAGAGAAGCGCTGTCAAAAGCTGGAGTTGGAGGGTGGAAGTTTAACCCTTTACCGGGCAGCGGTGCCTCTCAAATTGCAGAACCACCCTCAAATTGCAGAACGCGATTTGGTAATAGTATATCAGGACTCAGCTGCACGCACAAGTCGAGGAAATTACTCTAGGCGAGAGTAGATATTCTTGATTTTCGGTAATGGCAACTTGGCATAATTTTTAAAAAAGACGGAAAAAGCTATGCAAAAAAAACGATAAAAAAGCTGGGTGCTACTACGTGGAGGACATAGCCATGAATATTGTGTGAATATGCCTTCGTTAGAGGAGAATGTTTAGCTGCCGTCGAAGTGCTAACGCCTTATGTTTGCGGCGTGCCTCGTTCCGACGTTCCCAAAACCTTCTCAATCATTACACCACGGACATCTTGGTACTGATCGATGGCTCATGACGCTAAAAAACTTATTCTCGTTCAGTGCCAAAAGCAGCGCGCTATCTCGACAGAGTCGCGAGATGTACCGCGGGGAAATTTTTCGCTCACGCCCCGCCATTCGCCGCGGGCCGCACGCATGCGCGGAGAACTCAAGGTCACGCTCGCACCGTATACCCGAACGAATAAGACCACATTTGTTTATATCGTGTAACGAATCACGAAGTTATAGCGTCGGAATATGCCACCCTCCGAACGCTGCATCGCCGTTTTCGTCATGGTACCCCATCACCGTCCTCATTTCAAGGAAATCTCATCTCACGTCAAAATGTTCCAAAAAGCCTAACCCTATAACTCTTGCCTCCTCCTCTATCGAGAAATTGGAAGGGGTAAGAAGGGGAGAGAAGGGGTAAGAAGGGGAGTGAAGGGGCTGGGTGTGGCTGCCTCGCGGATCACTCTCGGTGGAGTTAGCGTCTACAAACATCTACGAAGTACCGTGCAAGCCACCACAAGGGTGTGTGGGACGGAGTGAACCCATACCAGGCATTCAGCACTCGTCCCAGTACAAATCGGGACCTCACACGTTCCCCCCGGTCGCTAGGCGCAGACCAAAAAGCAATCAGGAGTACAGTGCGCAGTCAAACCAGAAACTGGGAGAGTGCTACGTAGACGATCATGGAAACCTGCAGTACGCTGGTAAAGAGACAACTAGTGGTTTATATTGCTAATACTATTAATTTAAGAATGCTACGAGATACTACTGCATGCAGAGAACAAAATAATGCCTGACATTTCAAGCGGTGTGTAGTGTTAGTAATGATTCTATGTTAATAAACACAAGAGAAAAATTCTACTCTACCTAGTGAGGGTGGGAGTTTCATATGGTTGATCTATCGCAACTATTATAGCGTCGAGCTGAGTAGAATTGGGAGGGCGCCGGATGTGAAGTTCGAATAGAATGAGAGTGTGACTTAGAAACACTTTAGTTGGAGCAATAATATTCCGGCGATGGGAGGGAGGGGGTTGATTTGAGGGGGAGACGGGGAGGGGAGGCTCTCAAGTGAACGAAACCGATGACTGGAAATAAAATATGAGGGAGAACTTGACGCGACCATCCGTAATTGTTTTATTGCGGCTGGTAATTACACAAGTTTATCGCTATATCGGTCGATGCTAATTTCCCGTCCATCCCCACTAATTACAGTCTGTTGAGCCCCCTATAAACCAGAGAGTCAGTGACAGCTAAAACTGGACACGAATCGCCATTAAAGGCCACTTGCAAACGCTATCTCAATAATTTAAAGTTCTATTTCCTACGCGCCCCTTCCTCCAAACTTCCTCGCCCAGACTCTCTCGAATGAGAAATGAGAATAATCGTTTCCAGACTCGCGGGCAGCCGCCATCGCGCGTCGAATAAAATAACTGGACTGCAGAACGGACGGATTTAAAATGCCATTTTTCAGATAAGGTTCAAGACTGCAGAACGGTCAGATTCAAAATGCCAGAAATCCCATGAAAGCTAAAGAGACCATAACAGCTGCCAAAGAGACTTTTTACTAGGCTTGTCGATAGGTTATGTAGCTAGTTAGTTGATTTACTCACACTCCCTAATGCTTGTATCCTTGGGTGCGTTCACGGTTCACCATAACGCGAGCGCTCGCGTTATCGTTATCTTTCAATCGTCCTCATGAGAAAAAAAGCGTGATCGTCATTCTTCAAATTTTGTCAGGTACTTTAAATCACCAATTTTAATTGATGGAGTGTGTTCTTAGGACAGCAACTGTGAGCATAGCCCTTCTAGAGCGGTTTGACTTTTCATTAACGACAACGCGAAAGAAGGAACCGTGATCCTACCCCTTATCTCGAGGGGTAAACATGTTCGGGAAATTACAGGTCAAGCTAATTGTAAATTGGGATTTGTTAAAAAGAATAATTGGCAAGTGCGACAATAAAGTTGGGGAAATCAGCTACTTCTCCCTCGTTAGACACCACTTGCACTCGGCTTGGACAGCGAATACGCTGCCAGTATTTGGGATATTTATTAGATATGCTTAAAAACCGAGTAAAGAGCGCATACAGCGAAGATCGGCAAGATACGTTAAAGGTCGTTACGATAATCTCGTTAGCGTTACTATCTTGTTATATGTAGATGTATCTGCTACCAGGAACTAAAAGCACGCTGAGCATGTTTCCGGTATAACTCTCGTATCTCTGTCCAATTATGCAGTGGCAAAATACATTACTACAAACAGTCCCTCAAACACTGGTAGCATACCTATAGTGTATGTAGTACGTGCTTGAGAAATTTCACCTCCCGACAAACATTATCGATTTTTTCTGATTCACCAATAGTCGTACAAACATTAACTTTAATAGGGTATAGTGTAATGCATGTTGTTGATATGTCACCCCCTGCCATACACCCTTGAGGTGGCTTGCAGGGTATTATGTAGATGTTGATGTAGTTAAATATAGAGCGATGGTTCCCACGCGATTTGTCATGACGACTCATTGGAGATGGAAGACCGAAATTTGGACCGCTTATGAATGGCTACAAAGAGCAAATACGTAAATGGCAGCAGCATACAGGATTCGTCCAAGATCATAAATTTTTAAGTACGTGCGGGAAGCGGGGGAGTGTGGGAAAGCTTACTCTTAGAGGGGGGTGGGAGGAGGGCGGGGGAGTGTGGTATGGGAGGGGGGGATAGGGAGGCCCCGGCGAAGGGCAGGGAGGAAGAGAGCATCCTTACGACCTTCGTAATTTATGGGAGACAACGGAGGGAGTGGAAGGTACATCGCAGCCAGCCAGCCACCACCGCGGCCGCCGAGGGGCTGGGAAGAGGACGGGCCTAATAGGAGAGAGAGAGGTATAGAGAGATGCTCTCTCCTCGGGAGACTCACCTGTCGGGCGGTGTTGCCGCGCTCACACGCACACACCCCCATCCCTTGCGTTGGTGTGTGTACATACGGCCCCGGGGGCACGGGAGCAGTGAGAGGGGAAGGGTGCGAGAGGGGGGGAGGCAAAGGAGTAAAGCGAGCGACGTTGCCAACTCCCTCGCGATGTTCTGCCGTTGTTGTGAGCAGGAAAGAGGTACGATGGGCGGCCGAATGTGTGCAAAGAGAAGGACGGGGGAGGCGGATGAAAGGGAAAGGCAGGAGGTGAGGCGCGGGCGCAAAGAAACCTTTCCACAGCGAAGGAATATCAAGCAATGCCGCACAGGGACTGGATAATAAATTTTTTCGTGATATCCATTTCTTCCAGTTTTTTATCGAATTTCCCTGAACTATAGAATACCCCGTGTACTTGTTCATCATCATAGATTTACTACAAATGGTCCATGGACAATGCTGCCTATTATTTTCCCAACCGCGGAGTTTTTTTCTTACGATTCCATCTTAAACAATCCAATCTTTCAATATCAAATCCCTTTAAGACTACAAGCATTTTTATCATCCCTTCATACTGTCCAAGATTCCCATTCTTCTCCTCACTCTCCCACGCTTTCCCAGCATGCTGCCCCCTATCATCCGCTTCACCATTCAACTACCCCTCGATGCGTCCTACAGCTAAGTTCTAGCACCTCATCATTTGTTTTCCCATTCTTTCCAGTCTCCTACGAACCCATAGATCAAAATCCTCCACTCTTCGCTCATCCTCCGAAAAAATAATTACGCATTTTCTGAAATTTTAGGTAAGTAAGAACCTCTTCTCTTTAATGGACCACTTCACTTTAATCTTATTTTAAATTGATTGTGCATTATCATGCTTATACGTATTATCCTGGTTTTGTTTATTAGTTACATATTTTGTAACATTCTAGCCCTGAAGTTGTCAATAAAAAATGACGAAACGTCGGTGATGTTAATGTGTGCGGTTACTTATTAAAAAAAAGACCAATACTCGAAAATTTACATTCTGCTGAAATACTAACGTGAACCATAATTCAATGCATATGAAAAACTATTTACGACCAATCGGCGTTCTAATCGGCCCTAATTTTTGCATTTGTCTTGAAATTCCGAAAATAAAATAGGTGCTGGACACCGGGAGATCATACGAGTAATCAGGTTGAAATTAAACCGAAACTATGTGTGCATAATTAAACTACCACAGGATTCCCTCGTTTCTGGTGGATTTTTTCAAACTTGCCGGAGATAACCCTGTGTTCTAAAGAGATTTCAAATTCCGTTACATCCTGCTTCAACAGTCACCACGCCGAGAGTCAAAAAAACACTTTATTCTCTTAAGGTGACCCAAATCTCAGTACGGAGAGTACTAAAGATGATTTATGAAATGCTTTCTCAAGCCTAAGGACTACAGCAGTATACATCAAAGGACCGCAGTCCAAAGAGTCCAACAAACATACCGGAAGATCTGGTTATAACGAAGATAATTTCTCTGTGGAAGCTAAAAGTATTATAAACATTAGTGTAATGTAGCTTAAGATAGAAACTGCATGAAAGACATCACTTTTCAAAAGGCACCACGGGAACGAGGCGATATAAAATAAATTATTTCATCCAGGGCCCGGTTCCGCTTGTTTCATACTTCCTACCAACACAAGCGTACTTGTCCCTTCAGTATAGAAGAAAGCAAGGAGACTTAGATTTCGAGAAAGGTTCAAGGCCCCGAGTTCACTTAGGAAATGGAGGATAAAATAAGGATAAACCGGCGAATTCGTCCACTTCAATGAAATGAGAGAAGTTGTTGAAGACAAATGATTGATTCAAATATCACTTTTTCCTCCCACGGATCGAAACATTATTTTATTTTGTTCTCTGCATGAAGTAGTATCTCGTAGTATTCTTACATTAACAGTATTAGTAATATTAACCGCTATATGTCTCTTTAGGAGTGTGCTGCATGTTTGTATGTTCATTTACGTGGCACTCTCCCAGTTTCTAGTTTGACTGCGTACTGTTCTGACTGCTTTTTGGTCCGCGCCTAGCGGCCGCGGGGACGTGCGAGGTCCCGATTTGTACTGGGACGAGTGCTGCATGCCTGGTGTGGAATCACCCCGTGCCACATACCCTTGTGGTTGCTTGCACGATACTTTGTAAATGAACATAATGGAACCACGGCACACCACAAACTTTAAAATGTAACTTAATTATATGCAATAAAAATATACCGATATACTGGAAATCGACACACGCAATATAAAAAAACTGAATTTCCGATTTCAACAATATACCGGTATAACGGACGATATATTTTTGTAATCTGTCTTCTTGCTCACCATCGGAGCCGGAGATGAAAGGGGGATGGGATTCGTAATGAGTGATGCCCAGAGGAGGAGACGGACAGAAGACAACGTAAACACCCACACGGCCCAACAGAGGACTCTCCATTCTTGGCGATGCGGACAGTAACGCCTCTTCTGTCCATCCACAACAAGTCCCCACTTAACACTCACTTGTCTTGTCTCGATGACCCTCCCACACAACGACAAGTACAACAAAGGCGCGGAGAAGGAGTTGCAGGTGTAAATCGGTGGATATACTTCATATAATTCGTACAAGAGAAGTACTAGCATGATTTCCTCAATAATAATCCGTACGATGAATCTACATATTTATTGCACAACATGATAAACGTGTGTAATAAATAGAGGGAAAAAACAAAATTTTCGGATTAGCGTGGCGACTGTGGGAGTAAGTACTGCCTTACATCCTACTAAAGAGGCCCGGGTTTAAATCCCGGCAGGGGCAGCGATTTTTCCCCCATTCCAAAGTAAGATGAATAATAATATTTGCACCGGATTCTCGTCCAGCGAAAGTCAGTTTATTTGACATAAATAGTAGGTTTAGAGCAATTTAGAACATTATGACATTAAGAAAATTACATTCACCCTTCACAAACTCAGAAAAACCTTAGATTGTAGGAATATTCAATCCCGATTCTTACTTCACACAACACAGTTCTCAGTCCGTCGGGTGGGACGCACGCACAATTGAGAACCCTTTGGCATTACCCGTGACCTCTTTATCCGTCGCCTGGTTTCTCCTCGACCTTTCTCGATTCCTAAATCCAAAGCACTCCATCCCATCATCATATACTCTGCCAACCTGCATAACTAATCAATATGACCTTAAATATTCGGAAGCTTTCCCTAAAAAATGCCACCACTTTCACTATAACACGATACGTTCGAAAGGGGAAACGTGAATATACTTGTGCTCCATCTTAACTTGCTGGTCTGCCAATCTGCTAAAGCGCTCAACCTTGGTTATGCTGCGGCCACGGGGTGTGCCAGAGAAAAATACAAATCTGACCACACAAAAAGCTTTCAATCCTTTATTTTGTCCGAGTGGTCAGGTCTGACGATGTGTAGTAGGATCATGGTTGCTCGTAGTACTTTCTTCGCGGTAAGAAGAAAACTTGGGGCACCTTTGCCTTTCAAAGAGCAGTGAATTATTAATTATAATTTGTCCTGTTTGCACCATTAACTACTCCTCAATAATAAGCACTTCAAAGGTAAAGTCACTTCATTTCTTTGACGGGGCAGCTAGGGCAAAGGATGTAATTGCAAAGGATGTAACTACAAGGGTTAGAGAATTAGAAGTAAAATCAACAGCTTCGAAGGGAGGTTTGCACAGTAAAAACCTCCATTCATAAATTCCGGGGATCGACTAACCGCGGGAAATATAAAATAAAAGGAGCTACCCCTTGCTTATGAGTATAAATTCACATTTTTCCAAAACCGTTCAATTCCAAGTTAAAAACAGTGATAAAGTTGTGTAAACGCAGGCATTGAACGCACGTCTCTTTTTACACCGTCTACGATTGACTCGAAAATGTTTTCGCAAAAAAAAGGCTGACCATGAATGTTTGACTGAGGAGGTGTCTAGCGGTTATTGACGTCTTCTGAGAGGGCGGCATAAACTTATGACAATCTGAGACTGATGAGAGGGAGGTTTGCCGGAGGACAGGTTCAGGGGGTTGGAAGGGTGGGGGAAAGCGGATGAAATAATAAAACGTCGAGGTGACGTCATTTGTGAACTCTCTCTCTCCGTCTCTGTCCAAGGAAGGGACTCGGAGATCATCACGTGCGCTTCCGACGACTTCACGGCAGGAGGTACAGCGGGAGAAAAGACGACGAATACCTAACCTTAGAAGCAGTTAGATCGAGAGACTACTCTAGACATAACAGAGACCACATTCGAATGTTATTATAAAATCTATGCAGTAGTAAGAAGCATTTAGCAAATATAGCAATTTAAATTACTCAAAAATATTTGGAATAAAAAGGTAAAACTTTGATATTTCCACATAAATGTAATAGAGTACGACCGTGGTTTAGACTTTACGTCATCTTCAGGTGACACCTGAAGATGACGTGAAGTCGAAACTATGGTCGTAATATATTACATTTACGTGGAAATAACAAAGATTTACCATTTTATTCTAAATGTATAGCAAATTTCACAAAGTTACGCCAGAAACCACCAACTTCATTACTCAAAAACGTAGTTTTATTGAACTGAACTTCTAAATGATCAGAAAAATATGGGGTTTTATCTTGACTCATTCGCATCATGCCGTAGGTACAACGAAAACCCCTTCACAACCGAATCTTATTTACGATTTTATAAAAATAAATACGGTGAATAACAGATTTGCTTTAAATATTAAGGAAAACAAATTAACTACTTAGACACCAATGTTATGCTGAGGCGATCTGTGAGCCGAAACTTCCTTAATTTTATGATAGTACGAGACCTCTCTGGAGAGGTAGCCGTACCATAACCCAAGGAAAACGGCTTCAATTTTTACAAATATCTCGAAATCTCTCGTTGGATACATGGCTGATACATTGACATCAATAGAAAGACGAAATTACTTCCTTTATAATGAAGCTAAGTTCATTTAATTATATTTATTCGATTCCTCTGGGATACAAAATATACAGGTGTTCTATAAGAATAACATTTACAATTTCAAGCTGTTGTGGTTTATGAAATATCCAAAAATCTAGAATGTCTGACTGCAATATGTTAGCCTTCTCCCATTAAAGGAAGATGATCGCAGAACAGAATAGTGAAATTCAAAGCTTCAACGAAAAATACAAAGATATCAACGTTAGCGAAGTAACCGGCAGTGGAGAACACAATTGAGTGAATTTAACAGCGGAAAATTATACAAATAGACCGCTACTACTACAATTTAAAACTACTCTTTGCCTAGTCGAATCTAGATTCTGCGACAGCCTCGGTAGCTTCACTGAATGGAGAATTTGCCGCGATAATGCTTCTCTGGAACGAGAAGGCGCCAATGTGGATATTTTTTTCCTTTCAGGCATTGATCGCATATGACATTATTTTCGTTCATTCGTAAATACAACTTTATGAAAACTGAGGCAAGCGGACAGGATGTGGCCTGTCGAGCAAACCCGACGAAGACGCTAGCGAATAACTTGCTTTCATAGGCTGTTCGAAGTACTTGCTTCCAGCACGATACGTAACATAGTAGCATATCAATATCCTACGATACACCCACTTCAAAAGACTCCTGCGTCCAAAAGAGAACTACAGGTTGGTTATTTAAGGAGGTAACCGAGTGGGGCTCGAGATTACACTGAAAAATCTTCGGTACCGCCAGAAATCGAACCCGGGTCGTCAGGATGAGAAGTGAGAACTCTAGGCGGCACAACAACCCGATCCCACAAGTCAGGTAATGGTCAACATTTAGATAGGTACATACAAACAGGATGATAGCACGAACATATTATGGAACCTTCTTCGCAAATATGTATCTGAACTACCTCCTCCGAGCAAATATTCGCACAAACACGCCACAAGCATAAAATATCTCAGTCGAGCAACTGTTTGCTTTTTTGAGGAAGACTCCGTCAAGCTTCAGATGCACGATAACCTCGTCACCAGGGCGAGAGAATAGGACGCACAAATAATCATGGAGAGGGTGCGACATATTACATATATACATATGAACACAAGCACAAATGCATCGGCATTTTAAGGATCCAGTTCCGGAGGGCCATAAAGAATAGGGAGCCGATTAGCCACGGGCCATTCGAGCATCATCAATCACGCTTAACGAAAAATCCGGAGACAACTCCCTCTCTCTCTCGTTCTATCCGAATCACCCGCGACTGTGTGTTCGGGACGACGACTGGGTGTGAGTCTCTCTCTCCGTGTAGGCCCGAGAGAGAAAGAGAGAGATTGAGAGAAACTGTACTGCGGACACGTTTATCACCCATTGATTTATGCGCGTCCGTTACTTAACAAGGCCTCCATATGGTGCCAGGGCGATGCTGCGATGCTGGTGGTGCTGCTCGCCTCTGCTCACCAAACGAGTAAAGGTTGGATCTGGAGGCGGGGCGACGGGCAGACAGACGGTGGGGGGAGAGGGAGATGAGGGGGCAGGGAGGTTGGGAGGAGGAACTAGGGGCGGGCAGATTCGAGTAAGGGGAGGCGCGGACTCGCTTTTCGGCCGAGAGGAGGCGTTTAAGGATACCCACGAAGGAGGAAGGGAATTGCGTGCACCGAGCACAAAGAACGGATGACTGACTCCCTCCATGCCGCATACT
Source organism: Pyrrhosoma nymphula (assembly GCA_963573305.1). Classification (NCBI taxonomy): domain Eukaryota; kingdom Metazoa; phylum Arthropoda; class Insecta; order Odonata; family Coenagrionidae; genus Pyrrhosoma; species Pyrrhosoma nymphula. The sequence continues at coordinate 17,733,347 of OY754336.1, forward strand.
TCGTACCTTCGCGATGAATTATCACGTCAACATCCATCATCCCGTCTGGCCCGAAGAGAGGAGAGAGCCTCTTCCACAGAAACCCCATTTGAATACTCGCGGTGAAAAATCGACCAATTGCCCGGGAAATCTTTTCGGGAGCGTCCCTTCACTCACCGCGAGGAAACTTCAAAATATAAACCTAATTCTCGGACCATTCATCAATACGCGGAGTTGTCCCTCGCGATCGGATGTAAATGAGAGCGCTCGATTCTCAGCCGTCTTTTTTTTCGCCGCCATTTCCGATTGCACTCATCCCCTCGGCAATGGGAAAATCAAAACCTTTTGCATTTGCATGGCAAAGCATGCGGAGCAAGTTTTCCTTTTCCGTGAGCTCCGACGGGAAAAAATCGCTAAATGCCCACAGTTAACGAGCAAATGGCATCGATGATTACCACGTGAAAGAAAATGAAACGAAAGAGAACCGATCGACTCAGAAGTAAGGCCTTTGCTGTACAACGTCTTGAACGCCTACTTACTTCTCCCACAATTACACTCGGGAGAGAATTACCATTCCATTCCGGCTGGCATCGCGCATCTTCAGGCCTTATCGCTGAGTCATGAACCATCCTGGAGAATTATTGATTTCCTACGTTACTCCCTTGAGTTCATTGCATATGATTATGCAACGGCACCCGAGAATGGAAGAACAGAAAAAGATACCTACATCATAACCATTGAAAAAAACTTGATGGCAGCCACATATTTTTACCAGTACCTACACTAAGTTACAAGTTTAAAAAAAATTCCGAATGACTTTATTGATAAAACTGATGATATCAGGCCTGACCTCGTGGAAATTATGGATATCCATGATGAGAAAATCACCTTTGTAATTTCCACAAAACTTTATTACGCCGGCACGACGCGCGTTTCACCACACTGAGGAGTATGCCACAGTGTGGTGAAACGCGCGTTGTGCCAGCGTAATAAAGTTTTGTGGAAATTACAAAGGTGGTTTTCTCAACATGGATTGCATTGAATGAAAATATAAAATACTCTTGAGTTTATCAGCGTATTGTGCAAAATAAGCGAGTTGGCATCCTCCAGCCCACGTAGGAGTTCAGTGCATGCGTCGCCGACATAGTTTCCAAAAAATAAAAAAATCGTCAAATACTCAACTCTATGTCCACATTAATCACCTATTCCACCTGAACCATAGAAGAACCGTCACAACCTCGAAATCCTCAGCTGACATAATCATAGGATCAACTACACGTTAAGGCTTCCGCAAATCAAAACTTTAAGGTGAAAAAGAGTTGGGGACTTTAATAAAATGCACCATTATCCCTTCGTCATCATCATTGTTTGAATCCTAAGATAGTATTGCTGCAGCCCTCAATTCTTTCATTGCTAACTCTTTTACATCCTGGTTTTACATTTTTCCCGTATCCCTCTTTACTTGGCTTAAGTACTTATCCCTTGGTCTTCCTCGTAGAAACTTCCCTTCTATTTTCCTCTCCATTATGTTCATGACAACTGCATTGTCTCAGGATGAGTCCAATCCACCTGGTTCATCTTCGTCTTACTGCGCTCTTAATAATAAGACTTTCTTCTTCGGCTCCTCTGCAACGTCTTAATTATTCATTTTATCAGTCCATTTTATCTTCAGTGTCCGTCTCCAGCTACAGGTCTCGAAGGCTTTTATTTCTTTTCTGGTCAGCTTTTCCGATGGTTCAAGTCTCTGACTCACAGAGTACCACATTCCAAACGAAGGTTATCTCGTACTGCTTCGTTATTTCTAACCGTATTCTCTTTGAGCATAGTAGCAGTCTCTTCATCAAGAACGAAGTTTTAGCTTGAGCTGTTCTACACTTCGTGTCCGTCGTTCTTCTTCCATCTCAAGTGGTAATACTTCCGAGGTATGTGAACAATTCCACTTTCTCTAATTATTTTGCATCGTCGCATCATTTACCTCCAATTTCCCTCTTCCACACGCCATGATTTTCGTCTTATTCCTATTAATTTTCATATGAAATTCTTGAAGTACTTGTTCCAATGTATCCAATAGTCTGCAGTTATTCTGCATTTTAAGATAACATAAGATGGCGATGCCATCTGCAAAGTGAAGCACATAGAATTTTTCCCCATTCACCTATTCGTCCCCATTCATTCATTAACCCTTTATGTCAACAAATAAATAATTATACGCAAACGTATTAAGTGGATCATTTCATTTTAACAATTAACAATTTGTTCATCAAATAGCCAATATATATTTTAAACCTCATATATCAGAAAAGTATTGCAAGTGTGTTCCCCTTGAGTATGTGGTTCATGCCGGGAGGAAAGGAATTATGATGACAGCGGAAATTCAGTGAAGAAGGGAGAAGCCTGGCACCGCCATTAGCCTGCTTTTCACGAAAGTTGCCAAGGGGATTACTGTTTTAAATCCCATAACCGACGACGGAGAATTGTATGCGTCTCTTCCAGATATCCTAGTAGGGATCAAATTACCCTTGACAAATTTTCGGTCATCTCCGGGGTTGGAACCTAGATCCTTTGAATGGAAAGCCGGAATGTAAGTCACCGCGCTATTCTGATGCCTGTGAATACCTGCTCCCTAAAAAAAGATAGTTATGATATCAGAAAACAAGCACAGAATCACCTTATGAGCGGAAAAGTTAAAATATCATTGGTATGACATAATTGTTGTAACGTCTAGAATATGCATGACGCACATTTGAGATAATTAGGATCCATATGTTCATCCAGGAACTTCAACCATTTTATGAAATAGAAATAAAAATACAAATCTTCCCCAAAATAAATTTCAAATGATGAGCGGTACTTTAAGTAGAAGCATGAAGAAGAGACAGTGAAGACACTTTATTGGGAGTGTAGCTTTTTATGGTTCCAAAACATGGTCTTCGACGAAAGATGACGATCGTAGGAAGGAAGGCGAACGAGGAGGTGTTGAATAAGGTGGAGGAAGAAAGGAGGTTGATGGGGAAAATTCGAAGGAGGCAGACGGAGTAATTGGAGGGTATAGTGACGGGCAAACAGGCCGATGATGAGAGTGACGTAGGGGATGACGTTGGGCAAGAGTAGAAGAGAGAGGGAGAGTAGGGACCATAGAACGCCCCCAAGGAGAGTAGTAGTGGCATTATGTGAGTTTCAGATGGAGATGCAGTGCGACGAATGTAAGGATTCCCGATGACAATGAATTAGAAAAGACCATGGTACCTGAAGGTCTGGAGTAAGGCAGGAGCAGTCCTTTTACCTACAGATATTCATAGGTGGAAAATCTTGAATGAATGAATGAATAAAATTACTTCTCCACTTTGCTCAACTCAGTCTCAGTAGTAGCAAGTACGACATGCATAAGAATGTAATTAATCTGATAAAATAATTTTTCCTGCGTTTAATCTAACCATTAAATCAAGATTTTCATCATATCTGATGCTGAAGTTGAAGACAAATAAAGTGTTCAAGCCACACGGTGCATAAATATTTTTAAATTGATTCTAGTCGAGCAAACGTATTCATTTACCGGAGCGCATAATGATTTCCAGCACTTATCTATCAACAGAACATGGTGTATAACATTGCCAAATTCTCCCTCAGGTTTTAATGACAGTGTTGGGTAACCTAAGTAACAGGTAAGTGCTGCATTTAAGTAATAATAACATCAGAACCCTTTTGCACATATCGTTGGGAAAATTGATATGTTAGATATGTGAATTTCTGTTGAAATTAACACGGAAACGATTAATGACTGCTGCTATTTCACACTCGTATCGCAAGGAAATGGGATCAGTCAACTGTAATCCCATAATTAATCTAGATTCGGATGAATGCATGAACTCCCGAGAATATTTATCGAGTTCCAATGTTTATTTATTCTACCGGATGATTAAAATTCATTAATAAATTAAGGTTTTTCATGGTAACGTCAGCATAATAGTTAGCGATGCGTATCCATAGCTTTTCCTTTCATCAATCACTCCCACCTCACGAATAAGATACTTCAATTACCATCTCTTAACTGGCGATAATTTTGCTGTATCGTACTTCCTACTCAGTGAGTTATCGAGAGAATAGAGAATGGACTGACGCACTGCTCGGTAAAATGCAACCAAATTGTCATGCTTGTACAATCCATTCAAGATGGCCATTCAGATGTCTTCTATTTTTGTTCTTCTCTGAACCGAGAGCGATAATAAAACTATATTTTAATTCTTTAGCATGGATTCACAATGCCTCTACAAAATGAAGCCTGGAGCGGTAGAGTAATAAAACTGAATCGCAACTTGGATGCTCAACATTTCAATCAACATTTCAAGGAATAGCTGCATCGGCTATCACTTTTATGCTAGCCTACGTTGATTTAATCCAGACTCATCGCAAACTTTCCTCATTTCACTATTCCTCAGCTCTAGTTCCTTGACCTGCCAACTCATCCCTAGCAATCTGATTTGCTCCTCAAATAGCTACTGGAAAGATCACTGTAACTAAGGAGATACCAGTCGCAGCATCAGTGCAATAACCATTATCAAATCTGATGTCGACTAAAGCCATGCCAAAAATATAGACGACACTAAAGTTAAGGAGGAACTATTGAGGAATATAAGTTACGAATAGAGGATATGAATTCCGGCGAGATATGGTGGAAGGTTTCCATTATGGACAAATGAAAAACGTAGTGAACTCCACAGTTAATTTTATTGAGACGACCTAGGTTTCGACACGTTGTGTCATGTGTGAAGATGACACAACGTGTCGAAACCTAGGTCGTCTCAATAAAATTAACTGTGGAGTTCACTACGTTTTTATTTGTCCATAATAAGTTACGAAGCAAGAAGCGCACCTCAACGCCACATCAACGAAGGACGTTTAATAAATAAAAAATAGAGAATGCAGTATTTTAAATATATACATACACAGTACACCGTTAATACAGGGAAACGTACACTCCAAGGAAAATATTAACTCATATTTTAATTATTTACATCAGGTACTGATATATGTTTCGTTAACAAGTCACAATTATGTACTGAAGAACAGAATATACCAAACCCGATGATAATTACAGAATTATAATTATTTTTATTCGGAATAATCACAAAATGAATATCACATAATCTATCGGGTACCCCCCGCTACTTTCAGTTTAAAGCTATAAGAGCATTGACAACCTGATCACTTAAAGCGGAAGCGCTTCTATTTTAAAAGTGAATAAGAACTTCTACCCTCAGGGAATTTATGGAAAATATGCCAGTAATCACGAAAAATAAATTCCAGAGCCATTTAAATGCACTCAAAAAGTTCAGGTGGGCAGAATAAATAGAGCTTCCCCAAAATATAAGGAGCAGTAATTACCACGGACCCATTACTCTTCATAAAGTTTGTAAATCAGATATTCTGTAAAATAAAATAAAAGTCTAATCCACGGTGAAAATAATCTTTAAAATATTGGCATGTAAGTTCGATATTCATCTTAGTCTCATTTGAATATTGGTGAAGGTTGACTTCCAACGAGTCGCCGGAGGCTGACGCTGAAAACATCGACTAGCCCTTTTCATCAGCCAGAGATACGCAGTTAGGCAATTTGCATTATAAGATTTCTGGTTATCAAAATTGTAACTCTCAAGTCATAATCGTTCAGTTTGCTTACAATAACAAAAGCGCAATGGGATTATTTCCTATTACCTCCACCAGGGTGAAAGTGAAATGACAAAACTCGAACTCGTCAGCACATTTGAGAGCCACGTTCAGGGACCCCTAGTAAGTAATCGCTAGGCGACGTCAACGTTTACGCAAGGAAATGAACCGGAGCAATATGTTGCCGTTTTACAAGATGCACTTTACTCCGAAGTCTCATCTATGGATGGCTAATACAGAGGAAACTGATCCGCGTAAAGCAGAGAATTAGCCGAATGACTGAACAAATGCATTAAGAAGAGCTACGAAAATATCCCCTGCTCTAAATCCGTGCCCACTCACTTGAAATTCCTGAGCATCAAATGGAAAAACGAAGTGCCTCGTTTAAAACTGCCAAAAAGACTTTCAATGGACGGAATCTATGGAAGTTCTCTCACACTACATTCTACAATAACATTCTTTCCATCAGTCTCTCAGAAAAGCAAAAAAAATTGCCAGAAAAGAAAACGTATATGTACATACTGATGACATGCCGAGGAGAGATACACACAAGTGGGATACGTTTAATACGACAGCGGCAAACTTTCTTCGGAGATTTCGCTAGAACGTAAAAAAAACTATTTGATGAAATAGAAATAGGAGAATAAAATGTCCACGAAATGACTATAAATCAATGATACAGATGCCGCATACAGTTTAAAAATGATTCATCACGTGCCCTCGAATACATCAGAATCTCATTATAATTTAATTCCCGGAAATATGACGATTTTTCCACCTTGTGCGCACATTTGCCCGACGTTAACATTAGGACTGATAAAATATTATATTTAACGATGTTTACAAACAAGCAACGAATCGCTATCGAATAAAATATTTGAAAAAAAATCTTTTGATAGTCAGTTTTAGAGTCCACTACTTTAGTTCAAAAATGAATTTAAATGGTAAATATCGTCCTAAAAAAACCTGAATTTGGTCGGATTTTTCATCGCTCGTGTTGATGTTTTTTTTTCGAATCTCGTCCCGGCGCTCTCAAATGCTACACATTACGCGGCGGGGAGGGAAAACAAATGCCCATCTGAGTTTCCTGGAGCAAAAAATGAACGAGAGCTCGACAAACAGCTTGGAAGAATGTAAACTCCAATGAAGAGGAGAGGGGTGAAAAAAAGACGGGGAGGAGGAGGAAGGAGGCATTGTTGACTCAGCCGAGGGGGGATCGGGCTCCTTTGGGGAGCGGTGTGGAGGGGGATAAAGAGGGGAGAGGGGAGGGAGGAGGAAAAAGGCCGCGAGCCAAAAATGAGACCCGCGAAAATCCAAAATGGCCGCCGAGGTGAAGAAGAGTAGGGTGGTGCCGGGGAGAGCAAATGGCAAGGGAAGGGCGCGGAAGGGAGGGAGGCCCTAGGGGGGGGGGGGGGGGGCATGTATACGTATGGCTTTGGGAATGGGAGCGGCCGGCCCGTGGGACGGAGTGCTGGGGGAAGAGGGGTTTAACGGGGGGGTTCTCGTTCCCCCGCCCTGCCAGCAGCGCTGTAATTGGCACGTCGGTGGGCGGGGCCGGTGCACGCGGCGGAATTGACAACCGGCAAATTAAAAACCAGTTCCAGGGCAGCGAGGAGCTTCGGACGGACAATTAAAGGAACCTTCCAAACAAGGTATAGGCATTCAATTCAAATTAGGGGACTTTCTTGAGATGGCACACGGTAAGAGCCGGACTTTCCCGCTCGAGTAATGAGAGTGGTGACCGATGGGAAAAGGGATCGGTGCTCCCCAGGTCGAAGGGGACGAAAGGGAGGGAGAGAGGTAATCCAAGGGAAAATTGAAACATTTGCGGGGAGAGTGTGATACCAAAAGGCACACCCCACTCCATTGTCGCTGACTTTGCCGGGATGCTAACAGCAAAGTCAGGAATGGAAGTTTACCTTCAAATCAGTCAAAGGCTTTCCTAAGAGATATTTCCAGAGTTACCATTCTTCCACAAACTGATAAAAATGCAAAAAAAAACAAACATGCACACGCATTGAAACTCTTGGATAAAAGCGTTAAAAGCGCACAAAAAACAAAAAAGAGAAAGCATAAATTTGGCGGTACACTTTATTTATCATTAATTACAGTAAAAACATTATGATAACTAATTACGAACTTTTCTCACGGCTGTCACCATATTATGCTCTTTTCCCAACAATTGCCGGAGTAGTTCGATTTGCTGCATAATATTTTAGCGAATAAATGCGTTGAAGTTTCTTTGAACTCGACACCGTCCTATTAAAAAATCATTATTCAGACGATCCGATGAAAATTTGATCCCGTCACTTGTCCTCCTCCCACTGCCGCCGGTAAGTTATTTGCGCTAATAACTGCTTGACTATGACATGCATCGGGAACGGTTCAAAGCTAATCGTTTTACCGATATGGTTATTTTAAAAAAGTTAGCATTCGGAAATGGAAAATTCCCTTTCGGCATTAGCCTACAGGCGCAGGTAGATTTCGAAGCTCATATTTTCAATAAATACTAGCGAACAACACGAGTAGCTGAATTGCACTCGGATGAAGTATGCTTGCGTACGGAATTGACATTTCATCTTTGGACTACCAATGAAATCAACAGGGAAAGATAGATCTCTCTAGTTTAAACTGTATGAATTAGTAATTTAGATAAGCAGACGAAATTATTTTCCTATGGACGGATTGTAACAATAAATTAGGATCTACCTAGATTTCCTTAACTTCCTCCACCCATCCATAAATTATTCAAGGGAAATAGGAAAAACGTGTTTAACTTCCAAGACTACATAGTAGGCTTGGGTGCTCAAACTGCTGAGGCTATAACCTATGACAGACAACCTTGCTCCTAAGACAATATCCATGCCATCGGCGGGACTGTGTATTGCCAACCCGACCATCGGTTCCTTTTTGGATTTATTCATCTCGACGAGAGGATGTGGTGACAGGCAGGCGACGTTTTTCTAGATACCGATATCGCAAAAACATTTTTTGTACACTCGCTTACATTCACCATCAGCGAACATAAATGTTGAACACTCAATGATCCATAGGCTGGTTTATATCCCACGCATTTAAGTTAATTTTGTTAGATTCAATTTGCTGTTAACTTTGGCATATTCAATAGGAAAAACAATTACAGCTTATTTTTAATCAGGAACTGTGTGAAAAACCATTTACCATCCAAATTTACCATCCAAACCATGTCAAATCTTGAAGTCTACAAAAGATTCATGGTGATAAACTAAGCTAACAAGTGGTAAACCATTCCTAGGTAAAGTCAATCGCAAAAAGGCCAAAAATACCACTGAAGACATATTAAATGTGTTTACTCAGTCCATTATTCACAAGAGAAGTACGTTATGACCCCATTAATATTGTTTATGTAGCGAGGAAAGTGAATCTACAAGTGTATGAGTGGGACTAACTGTTTTTGTATTGACTAGCAGAATTATCGAACGAAGATGAGCTAAGTCAACATGCTGTATTTCCAAATTTACTGAACATCAACCAGAAAATGGCCACGTCTGAGATTTTAAAACCAATATTTCACAAGGGTACATATTTGTGGAAGAATTTAAAATTGATCTTTAGATACCTATATATGAAAATACTAAACTGCTACAGAATTACTTTATTATATTAATAAATAATTCTCGGGTTTCCAACTGAGTAAGGTTTTGGTTTGCTAACGTTTCAATGAAATACTCCTCCATCGTCTTCAGAGCAAGACGATGGAGGAGTATTCCATTGAAACGTTAGCAAACCAAAACCTTACTCGGCTGGAAACCCGAGAATTATTTATTAATATAATTCGCCGAGAAAGAACCAAATCATTTATTACTTTATTATAGTTTTAACAATTCTCAAATGCAAATAATTTTTTTAATTTTGAAACCTCAATGACGCAAAGACCTCATGCGAGATTACTGAAAATGTACAAGTGAAAGGAAATATTCATAAGTGAAATTTGGGTAAAAAGAGGGTATACTCCAGGTGATGACGCTAGGACGTTGAAAAACTTCCTACAGTCTAAATAAAATAAATCGAGTGGATATAAATTAATTGAATTAGTCAAGATTTGAGGGTTCGTCTCCCCAATAGTTGTGCCGACCCTCACCGTCAGCAATAAGATATGTTGAAAGCTGGCCCCACGTAATTTATGTCACAGGTAATCAGAGTGAATGCACACACTTTATTTCATTTAAAAACATAAGCATGACCCCTCGCTAAGTTCTGAAGTGATGTATTTCCCAGGGAATAGTTGCTTACATCTCTAAAATAACCACGCATTACGTTAAGGGAGGAACTTTATGACTTAATGAGAAAGAATTGTCGAGCTTTCCCGGTATACGGTTTTTAAAGCCCTATTGTGACAAAAATAAAAGGCGGAAGCGTCAGAATCCTCACACCCTTGTCTCTCTTTAATGGGAGTCAACCACGCACGATGCACACTCCTCTTAGAGCGGAGTTCGCGCCTCAAGGAAAGACTGTCGCGATACCAAAAAAGGGGTCGAGGAACCGATGGAGTAGTGCACTCGAGTAAAGAAGGGTATTGGCTTGGTGCTGGGGCTAGAATAATCGCAAGGGGGAAATGAGTATTTTTATTGAATTTAATTTAATTGCCATTTTCAACAAAAACTGTTTATAGAAAGCGATTTCTCCCAGAGAAATTAATGGAATGCAGGTAAATGTTGGCACCTACCTATCTTATTTTTAGAGTGATTAGTGAAGTAGAGTAATAATTGAAGTCAGAATGCGTCAATTCAATGGGAATGGCGCTGAAGTCAGTTCCTATGGCAAAAAAGTGCTAATTAAAAATATCAGAGTAGACTAATTTTGATATTTAGTATTTCAATTGGTTTGTTTTAATATCTAAGGCATATCAACATTGAAAAAACACAATACGAACGAAAAGGAGGAAATAAATATTTGTTTTGGCTCACACAGTCGCATTGGAACTTCCTTTAGACGTTTTCAAGAGGAAAAGATCGCGCGGCGCCGTGCTCGCTACTAGCCATGCAGATCGGGGAGGCGTGCTAATTGCCGATGCGTGTTGCGGACCCTGAGAATACGTGCCTTAGGCGCTCTCGACGATCTACTATCATAAAATCCTGACGAAAACACTCCTAAACATTGAAAGGGAAAAAATCATTGATGGCCCGAACTGCTGCGAATAAGGTAAGACACTGAAAAAGAACTGACGGGGTCAAGCATGTCAACAAAAACACCATAGAGTTGAAACGAATCCATTGAATAATTTAAATCATAACGTGTCGATAAGACAGATATTTTTACAGCCATCGTCCAACTAACGCCTGACTATAACCGCTTCGTAAATATAAAATATTTTCTTTATAACTGGTCTTATTTGCACAGTTATCAATATTGATCTCTTTTAGGCAATTACACACCCTGGTTCCTCACCTTATATCCCCGCACCTATTTCAAATATTCTTTACATGATAATACCAAACAATGCTTTATAACGTATCTGCATCCCCCTTTGAATACACCACTTCATTCCCATACTCGCGACTCAGACAACTCCTTGCACTCGATCTCTCTTCAGCGGTTAACGTAGCTACTTACGAGGCGAGACTGATCTTTGAATTGTTAACCGCCCACTAGTCAAGTTTTGAAACATTTCTTTGCATTCACTTGACGCTCGTTTATTACAACTAACTTTTAATTTTCCTGATCCAGTGAAAGAATTATGAAGGCTCTAGAAGACGAAGAATGCGATTTATGAATGCGTGGTTGTTAAGAGTCGTTTACCCATGAATATCAACAGGAATGTAAATATTTTCCAATTAATGCTTGAGCGATTAAAAGTGATTGCCCACTTTATCTGATAAATAGCGCGTATGCGAGTTTGCAAGTGTGTTCTCTGTTTCAAGCATCAGAATCAGAATAGATTGAAAACTTGAGTAAAAATGCAGTAAAAAAACCAAGACCTGAAAGAAGTACCAGATACGAGAATAATTATTAAAGCAAGATAAACTTGTGCTATGAATAAAATACATCCTGTTGCTCAGTGACGACAAGCTTTAAATCATCTTCATAGTTTCATTTTCTTCCTAAAGACCTTCATTAAGTAGTCAATATTCTATTCCCCAGTTGAATACTGCGATAATACGTCATCCATCCGAGTGGTATACGCCAGAATTACTTTGTCTTTGTATTTGTCAATGGATTGGTACTAATTTACAGAAAATAAGTTTATTAATATATTAATTTACCTATCATTCTATTTTAAATGAAAGCCCAACTAAATTATTAAATTTCAAGCAACGTAAGCACAAACAACGATGCATCGTCGTATGGCTCTCAAAGGGTTATGTAGACATTCAATTCTCATATGCATAGAAAAGCCTAAGCTTTTGTAAATTACTCTATTATTTTAAAATTTCAAGTTTAACGTTATCTATGTGATTCAAAAAATATTAAGCAAAGGAGAAAAATGGATGAGCAGAGAAGTTTAAGACCGAAATTAATTTAAGTTGGATTTAAAATTCATAGAACTCTGTAGATATATACCAGTGTCGTAAACCCTCAAACATCTTCAACGAAGTGATGTGGATGACGCGAGATGTGGAGGAACAGCATTATGAGCCAAAGTAAATAAGACTTTGTTCTGTACTCTTGAATAATTTATTATACGACACGTTTTAATGTCAAAGCATCGTGGAGAATTGTACATACCAAAACATGACGCTTTGACGATTAAACGCGTAATACAACAAATTATTCAGAGGACAGAACCAAGCCTTATTTACTAATGCTCTCAAATATATTCTCGTAAATAGCGTTGCGATTGTCTTTAATCTTCAAGTAAATTCAGTCAACTCGAGATGGATATATAGCAAACTTGATAATACTAATAATTAATAAGGTACCGTAAAATGGCTTTACTTTGCCCCAAGCGGCATGACTTTTCCCCATCTCGTCAACAATGTTTCATTTCAGAGAAATGGATACTATGTTGTTGACTGGGAGGCTTTTTTTTATTTTTCCTTGACTCTTCGTCAACACTGCACTATATTGAGAGGTTTATCCAGTAGTCTTGCATGTGCTGGTGAAGAGTACTGTTGATTTTGTGAGGAGGGTGTTTTTGTGGTTATAAAGTTTCTGTGTAAAAAGTTGCTAATTATCGGTTTCCTAGACGCTTCCAGAAAGTGAGTCATGGATTTTTTAACTCGCATTTTACCATAGATTAGCTGCATGATTCATAGTTTTATTCACATCAACCCCGAAGAATGATATTTCCAAGTTTCTGGGACAATGTACCTTTTGAGAGAATTCCAGAATGACTTTACCCCAGAAATTATCTTGGGGAAAAGTCACCTAGGTATATCTGGCTTCTCATTCCACAGGAATTTGCAATGTTTTATCGTTAAATTACCACTGAATTTGAGTTTTCTGAATTCCTTTTGCTCTTCCATAGCCTCATTTTTTATTTTCGTTCATTTTCGGTGTAGTAAAATGCCCTCAAAATATAAAAGAAAGCCAGGAGCTACGAGGTATTAGGATTACGATGACGAAACTTTGAAAAAATGTTTGGAAAAAATCAGGGCAAAGCAGATGACCCATAGAAAGACAGAAGAGATGTATGGCATATCAAGGAAGGCTCTCTTGAATAAACTTTTTCAATTATTTTAAACGAAAAAGATAATATGGAGTCAAACTTTTTGGGGCAAAGTCAAGCCGTTTTACGGTACTTTATAACTTTTCAGCAAATTTTCATGCGTAGTCCAGACAAGAAATGGTTTCTAGACGGACTTTAGTGCGCATGTTTTTACCTTTGGGCTGTGTTCGTAGGTGTTTGGAGATGAATATACCATACGTCCTGGGATCTGCGAGGGAAGCTATCTCCAGGACATAGCAAGATGTCCTTTTTTTGTTTTTCGCTTATATCTCAATTACGGTTGGCCCTAGCGAAAAAGTATTTCTTTGTTTACAAAATTAAAGGTGATCAAATTTGGCATAAAATAGTTTCTATTTATACTTTTCTTATTTCCAACAGTTTTCTAGTTATCAGCCGCTGAAAATAGGAACTGTTTTATGCCAAATTTGATCACCTTCAATGTTGTATGCAAAGACGTTTTCGCTAGGACGAACCGTAATCGACATTTAGGCGGGAAAAAAAAAACAAAAATAGGGACATCTTGCTATGCCCTGGAGATAGCTCCCCTCGCAGACCCCAGAGCATATGGTATATTCATCTCCAAACGCCTGCGAATAAAGCCCTGAGGTAAAAAAAATGCGCGCACCTAAGTCAGTCTACAAACCTTTTTTGAGCATTTGTCGACTGGACTACAACGACATGACTGAACAGACTGTCATCGACTGGACTGTAACAACATGAATCCATGGTTCCATTCTAATGCCAACAATGCAAATATACTGTCAAGATATGACACCTCAATGTACATACTTTTTACACGATTGTCTGTTGTAGTAGGTTAACCGAGGAGCACGACATAAACACTGAGGTTGATCCACCACTCAGCCTCAACAATGATGACCTATCGCAGGAAACATTCGAACACCCATTGCAAAAACGAATGCCGCGGAGAAAGGACTGACTGCTCTCACGTACAGGATTCACCATCTCGTCCGTGCCATAATTTCTCTCGGCCGTCACTCTCGGAAAACTTAGGGAGAGTGTTTTCCGTCGGGAGGTGCTTTATGCTCCCCGGAGTCGCACCGGAGAAAGAGGGTAGGCACGGTGAGCGGCACATTTTTTTGTTCCGGTGGTCGGTGGTTTTTGTTGTCGCGGAGCTAAAAGAAAAAGGTGGGTGGGGGGATTGCCGGGTTTTTCTTGACCAATGGGGGGGAAGGGGGTCAGTCAAAGATAGCCGCTCCTGTAGCGGCACGTCTGGCCGAGGGATTTCACGAGAAGGGGTCCCTCGGGGTGTCTGAGCAGACATGGGGGGGTTGAGGGGATCGAAGGCTGTCCAGAGGGGTCTTGTGAGAGCAAGGGTCTCTCTTTCTCCCATGACTCGCCTCCTTTCCCCGCCCCCCTTGTGCTGACGCCGACAAAAGAGCAGGGCAGGCCGGCCGGCCCTGCCCTCCCCTCATTACTCCATTGGCGGGGGCCGTCTATGGCACCTCGGCGAGCGGGTCCGTTCCGGAGGCCCCTCACCTCCCCCGTCTGTCTCTGCCGTGACCGCTCCTTACGCCCACCCCTCTCCGTTCCCCGCAACCCTTCCTGTTTCAGCGCTTGATTTCACACTGGAAATTCAAAAGAGAAGGAAGAAGAGCTCGCCCCTGACCAACCCCCCTGCGAGGTACACACCCGCCTCCCGTAAGCCGCGTCCGTCCCTCCCGCCCCCATCCGGATAAACCTCCAAGGGAGAGAGCCTCTGTCTCCGTGAGCACTGCACACGTCCGTGCTCGTCGCCCTTGCCTCCGTCAAACCTCCGCCCTGCCCGCTCCTTTGTCCGACCCCACCGTCGGCGACGCACTGCACCATCACGTGCCCGGTCAAATTGATTTTTCCGCCGTTATAATCAGGTTTGATGAATTTTGCGATAAAAAAGAATAGTGATCCAAGGACGTTTTTTCGCGGGGCGGCTTTTCGCTACCTTTTTTTATTCTAGCAAAAACCCGCCCCCTCTCAAACTCCTCCTCCCCCACCTCCTCTCCTCCTCGCCCACCCTCTTCGGTCGTGTTTTCGGCGGCGCGGGGGGTGGAGTATGGGGGTTATTGCGCGCAAGAGGGGGCAGTCTGTGTTTGCCCCCCACCCTCCCTTCCTCCGAGCGCTCCGAGATGGGGGGGGAGAAGCAGGAGGAGATCGGTAGTTAAGACGGGTAGATTGTGGGATCTGCTATTACGCGTTCTTCTGGGGGCGAGCGTGAAATTGACAATTTCACGGTCAGTGTTCTTAAAGAATACACCTTCCTCCCTTCCCTTCTTACGAACCGCCCGGCTTCTTCGTCCCTCTCCGCCGTCCTTACCCGCTCCCTTCCCTCCACTCCGCTCCCTCCACGTCTGTTTGCATAGAACAAGTCGCGGGCACGTTTTGCTAATTAAGCAAAACGTTGTTGATTGAGATGGCTGTCGTCGGGTGATCGGGGTTTCAAGAAGGGGAAATATCACGGTTAAAAATTCCATAGAGGTTCGACTATAAAAGCGTTCCCTTCGAGAATTTTATTTCCAGTCTGACGAGAAATATGAACGTAAAGATCCTTCAAGTCCTCCAGGCATGTTTTCAAACTTCCGTACTGCCTGCGAAATTAATTAAATTTACAAGGATTATTCTTTTTTCCCACTGAAAACATAACAAGAGAAAAATTTAGAAGATAAACGAGTAGAGGTAAAAGTGTAACGAAATTTATCACGGTTAGAAGTTGCCTTGGCGACTATGTAATCGTGAGAGGGAGGATCTGTTTGTACGGCGACTGTTATGCCTTGCCGATTATTTCGCGTGCCTTGAAGTATTTTTTTTACCTCAAGTTGTATTATTACCATGTGGGACTGAGTTGGATTGCATTATTGTGTCAAAAGAGGCCACTGACGTTAGTCTAACAGAAGTGGAAACATCATATAGAGCTATGTCAGACGTATTCCAGCTACAACCTATCAAACGCGACTACTTGCGTATTAGACTATTTCCACTCATACTTACTTCTTTCGTTAGCCAGTTTATCAACCATTTTTACTCTAACATTAACACCCACTCAAGTTCTTGGGCTTTACATAAAACGCTAGCAATTGCTAACTCTCACCCGACCTCCGTGCTGGGTACAATTCTCCTGATGTGACCCAACCTAACACATTTAAAATTACCAACGGGAGGTTAAGGTATTCATCCCTGATTTCCTTACCTATTCATTTCGCCATCCACTCACCAGTACATCGGTAGTAAAACATATTATACATATTCACCGCATCTTGCACAGCGCTGACACGGCGGATATAATATCCCGCGAGCTCTAGGAACGCGGGAAAATAACTTTTTTCCGCTCCAAGAGTTTTTGCGAAATAAATCCAGCACCTCAACGTTGACTGTTTGTAGCGCCTCATGCGACGAGCCCTTGTTTGCTCCAACACTTCCATAAAATGTACCTGCAGATCAAGCGTTCCTATTCTCACCTCATCTGAAGTCTTGCCATTCATAATTTTACATACCATACTATAAAATCTCTACAAAAACTGGTAATTTAATGACATGCTTTTAAACATGTACGGGTACTTTCTGGGTTAGAAACGTTTCGCTTTCCCGGTATCATTCATTAATCGCCTAACATTCTTTCCCATCGCTTCACCAAAGAAATTCTTCCTATTTACTGTATTAATGGGCTCTAAGTGACGGTCTCCTGAGAGGACGTATAGGTCTCCCGACGCTGGTGTTCGGAGGAGCGATTAAGCGAATCCCTTAGTCATGGTCAGCGGTCAGCGAAAGCTACAAATGGCTATGATTCGACCTTTTCAGGTATCCGCTCTCTTGTCAAGTCCCTTCCTTTTCTTTCTCCTTATTTCTCTCGCTGTCCATTCTATAATTACGTGTCTTATTGATTTCACGAGACAAGGATGAAACGAAGGCAATCATTTCTTTCCAGCCTTTGAGTTTCACTTTGGGGCCTGAGAAGGGGAGGAAAATTAACTCTTTTTTTTCGCAATGCAAGGGTTTTCTCGCCGTCCGTTTCAACACGCGCATTTGACCGCTTCGGCCGATTCCACTGGTCGACGAATTCGCATACCATTACCTCCTTTCTTCGTACCTACTTCCATTTGAAATCTTGCAGGAAATAACCATTTTGAATGGAATGAAGACGGGCAAGAATCGTGCTGAATGGAAGAAGGAAATAGTGAGGAAAGGGCGCTCTCCGGTAAAGTATAGAAATAATTTTATACTCATAGGAAGTCCATACTCTATCGGTGTAAAGCCTAAAAGCAATATATTTTGACAAAAAATGAATAACGATAACTCTTATCACAAAAGTTGAAAAAATGCCATCATCCAAAAGGCTACAATAAATATCAGCCAAATCGCTTGAAAAATTGACCATCATCTTCCAAATAGACATCGAATGTCATTTTACTTAAAAAGCGCTCCCGCATACACACAATTTATAATTTATATCATCATCTATTATCAAGCCAAACGCTTCCGGGGGGGGGGAGGGGGGACGCAGAACAAGCTGTTGAATACATCAATCTCATTAAAGGAATAAACACCACTGTTTTCCACTAGATATCGAATACATTATCCGCAATTTATATTTGATTTTAATACACTTTAACACACCGCCTTGGGCGGGTAGTATATCTCCTCCCCGAATAAAAAAACTTATCTTAAATTCTCCCTGTTCTGCCCAGCGACGACAACTGACCACTTAACAACTTAAAGCCTCTTTTTAACTGCCTCTCGTTTACTTAACCACGCTCGTAAGGGGATTCCATCCACTCTCAGGCCTCCCCCATCCCCCCCCCCCTCGTAAGATACCCCACCCCCCAGTCCCACCCTTGCCAGCCAATCGCGCAGCAGCCGCTCCCAATGCCCGGCCGCTTCCGTTGTCGACGTCAAACGAACCCGTCCCCAGCATCGGGCGGGTAAAATCACGAGGGAAATAAGTGGTTAAGCGGTGGGGGGGAATGGGGGAGGGAGGGGGGGGGAGGGAGGGGGGAATGGGGGAGGGAGGGGGGAATGGGGGAGGGGGAGGTGGGTGCTAGCCCCACCAAATAATACACCTTTGTGTATATGCCTGAACTCTAACTCGCCGAGAAAAAATCTCAGAAATTAGGTAACACAAAGTCTAAAATAGCGGGAAAAAAGTACCGGAGTAATGGAATATGTATTAGGAATCAAATTTTACACGGCCATTTTGTGAACGGTAGAAAGATCTTTCCCCTCGATCTATTAATTGATTTTCAATAATAGTCAAAAGAATAGATTCAACTCGGGGCGAGTTCTTCCACTTGGTCTGACGTTTCGCACAAATCCACACACAAACTAGGGTACAGAAACATAGCCCTTCCTTACCAACGGCAAGGGTAGCAGCCAAAGAGGTCGAAATGTGCCGGAGAGGGTGCTACTGGTCCCACGCATGGAGCATGAGGGTGGCACAAATTGGGGAGCTCGGCATACAGGAAGGACACGCCTACTTCGAGCAAAACATTGTAATTGCAATGGGTTAAGATGTAGTAGCTCAAACTACTCAGTCCGGAGTAAAATATCAGTCGACACTAATACTTAACTTGTAAAAAATTATTAGCATTCACATTTTGTTTTTTGCTAAGTTATTCACGAAACTCTGATGGATACGAAGTTCTTATGCATAATGTCGGGGATAACTGTCACTGTTCACGGAGTTTAAATAATATTTTCGTTGTGACAAAGGAAAAATGGAGTATGAAGTCATCTAATTTTAAATATCTCGCTGAAATTTGATTAAATGGTAGTTTTATATGTTATTTCACACTTAAATGACCACATGAACTTTGACCTCGCGAAAAACTCCTAGATAAACTCCGCGCCTCCAGCACATTTCAATCTCCTCGATGCCAACGGCGATTCAGATTGCACGCGGGGACAAACACACGACCCCGGTATGAGGTTTCAAGCAAACCGGGTTCGAGAGACAATATCAACGAACTGGTTTTCCCGATGACCAGGTGGCAGACGATATTTATATGCTAGCTTATCTCTTACACGTTTGTATTCACACTTAACGAAGGTGAATCTTTGTTTTTCACACGCCATCACTGGATTAATTGGCTATTCCCAAAGCCTAATATTTTATGCGGTTACTAGAGTACTGGATTTTCATTCTTCAGGCTCGAGTTTCAATCCTGGTACTAGAAGGGATTTTCAGTGGAATCCCGATCCCTGCTTGGGAGATACATGGACAGCACTTCCAGTGAATTACTCCGTCCGTCGGACGGGACGTTAGGCTGAGAAAACTCGGCAGCTTTCGCCAAGAGAAGGCTAAAGCAGTCGCCGTGTTTTTCTCCACCCTTCCTCAATTCCCAAAAAATAACCCTTCTCTATCCAACCAACTCATCTCTCATTAGTGGCGGAAATGACTCCACCTTCGGTTCCTTCCCTTAATGACCATCCATCCTGATTTCTAGGCAACCGTAGTCTTGTGAGCCAATGATTCACCAACCGGTGTACTTCACGGAAATCTAACCTGGGCGTTGGCGATATACGTACGTTGCACAAATCTGCGAGTGCTCTAATTCATATCCGATCAGCAGCATCAGGCTCAACAGGTCCTTTGACCCTTGGTACTAAAAAAACTACGACTTTGTGGAGAGATGGTTCAACATGAAACGAATATAGTTGAAACACCCAAACACAGCTAGTTACTATGTTCAGAAGTTGTATCTTGTACCAATTTCGAAACTATTTTACGTTTAATATGTATCTTTTTTTAAATACATATATTCTTTTATATCTCAACACACTAATTCTCGTTCATTAAGTTTTTCACCTACCCAGCAGATGGAATTTTATGTCGTATGATATACAGGCAAGTTGACTTGAGTACTTATCTACGTTATGCACAATGTTTTTTGCACTAATCATTTTTGGTCATTATTTTTATATGCTTGCCTAGTATGGCGACTTGATGTAAGCATACCAAGTAAAGATTCTATTATTATATTATTTTCCTTATTTTGTTTACCTTTTCCGGCATATACAACATTAAATTAAATCGCATTCTATTATAGTAATCTTCATTCAAATGTATTATGCCAAGTGTATGTATACAGAATGTCTAAATAGCCTGTTGGTCTGTAATAAAACTGGTCTGTTGGACAGACTGTCTGGTTGGTCTGTTGGACAATAAAACGTTTATCAATATTATTATATAATAGCAGAATGGTGACGGAGGAGATGGAGGGGGACCGTGACGAGCGATGGAGAAGTGCCGACCCACGGAGGAATGCAGAGGAAAGTGTTGTCGTCGCGGGGCGGGGAAATAGATTGGCAGACGATTGATGGCGCGACACTCGTCCCTCCCTTTCACTTTACCCTCCCTCGCCGCTTCACTTCTCACACGTCGGAGAAGAATCCCTAACAGGCAGACACCGCCCCGGGAAAAGGAGCAAGCAATCCTCCTTCACTCGACTCCTCTCAATGCCGCGCGCATCATTGTGCCAAGCGGCACAACACGCGGCTCTCAAAGCGCGCGAGCATACCATGTCCACCAAAACGCCACCACAATCTCTCTCCCCGTTGACATGCCGACGAAACCCCGAGGGTCTCCCCGTGGACACCACCCACCCCCAGTCCCGGTTCGATTCCCACCGCCGTGGCCCCCCCTCCACCACCCTACTCCACGCCCAATTGGCTGCGTGCTCGCGAGTGCCCCATGGGGGAGGGGGGATACGGGGGGAGGATGAAATAAATGAATAGTGAGCCGAGGTGAGGAGGAGTGGAGGAAGAGGAAAAAGACACATTTGGTGGAGGGAAAGAAAAGTAGAAACGCTCCATAAACCTCGACGGGCAGTACACTGACCATGAGATGTGCTTCAGATGGGTTTGTATTCAATAAATACAGCATTAATTGTTTATTCTCTTCCCTCGGTCGACAACCTTGACCCGGTGGATGGGCTTGCTCGTTCCAATGACTCTGTATAACGAAATATTTGAGTGTTAAACGTAAAGCAGCTTCTCTATCTGTAGGATTCAAAGGTTTTTCAAACCCCCTCTCTACGAGAGGGGGTTTTCCTGCAGTAGCTTTTTTAGCCAAGGATTAGAACTCAACTATTAATTATTTTCCCACAAAGGTTTTTATCTTTCTTATTTTGGTGAATATTTTATATACTACCATGCTCATTTATAGTGAGTGAACTTAATGGCGTGCAGGACTACTGGTTATGCAAAGTCATGTATATCCTCATCTTCTTCTTCCTTTATAGTAGGCTCCTGTGGCATGTTTCTTTTTCAATTACAGCCCTCTTTAATTGTGTCTTTGTCTTTCCTGACTCAATATTTCTGCAGACAAAGTTTAAGCTGCTGAATGTCTTTTCTGTAAACTTGGCAATATTTTATTCCTAGCCGTTTACATTTTAAGAATGTTTTTATATCAATCTAGCATGTGGCAAGAGGTTAGGTGGAAAAGGGGACTCTCAGTCTCAATCTCGCCCAACGTAAATAAGTAATTTATTTATCTATCTAAAGTTGGAAAGGTAGGAGAAATAATAGATGCTCTTATAGTAATTGGGCCACCCATCCAAGAAAAATTAAAAAATTTGTAAAACATACCCAAGTACATTGTAATGGTAATCCCATTTAAATATTTACTACCCTAGATAAAATGGAAATGAGTAATATCTTAACCAACGTTAATCAGTTGATTTCTCTAATAATACTACTTAATAATATAAGTGGAGCTTTGAATAATCTCTTCTCAAAGTTTCTTAATTTACGCTAAAAAAATCAGTAGGTATACTTAAAAAAATAAAAAAATTACGAAAGGCAGTACATGCCTTGCCTTCGCTTCCGAGATTCTTGAGTGCAAGATCACGACCCACCGTGAAGGAGCATTCATTGGAAACCATTCGAAACGATTTCCGACTAGTCGGAAAATGGCTCGTATCGTCCGTTAAGTCAATATCCGCTGAGGGTCTCATTCATCTTATGACTACGGATGCAAGAGGCAGGAAAGTAATTACCACGCCCCGAACTAGAGTTGGTTTTTAAATACCGGTCGATAAAAGCTAAGCATTTATAGAGCACGGTGAAAAATACTAGATGGAAAGGCGTGATATACAAATTTACAGCACACGTGTAAAGAAAAAAAACACTAATTCGGCGTATTCAATACATTGTCGAGATTTTATGAGCCAGCTTCTCGAAAACCAATTAATGCAATATTTTTTACTTCAAACGATTTGGATAGGCACATATACATTCACTCAATTGGTAATGACTTAGATGCGTGGCAAGTAAATGAGGAGGAAATTTCTCGGGAAAGAGCGATGTTTGCTGTCAATAGTAAAAGGATGGCTTAATGACAGGGACATTGGTGGGCAATGGGCCGAGCGCCGGTGCCTTGACCTTGGGCGCAAAGAGAACACATTCAAGCATGCGAGCAAGACCCTTGCATACTTGCAACCGCATTCACGCTCCATTGCGATCGCATCGTCTGCCACGCCCCCCTCCGGCCGCACCATCTCCTCAACCACGGCTCCCTCGCTCCTCTCCAATAGTCTCACCCGAGAACGGTCCATTGTACTCTCACGAACCACCACCCATCAACGCCAAAGAGCGTTAGGTTATGATGTACGGAACATTCTTTTTCTTTAAAATAATAAACTCCTAGAGTGATTGCATATATCAAGATACGAGCTTAAATTTTCACGTTCGTGCATTTCAACGGGTTTCCTTTCCAGTGAAAAACTTACGTTTCGATTCCTAAATAACATAACACATTACCGAAGATGACACTGTTAAGTCTCTAGCCAATTGACAACGAATTAACGCACATATTCTTAGAGCTAAGAATATATAAAAGTAGCTTTAAAAAAGTTTCCATCACAATATAATCTATTAATTTGTAAACGCTATCCGAAGATAAAAACTACGTTATCTGCCGGGCTTCAGAGAGGAATTGGGAAGATGGGGGTAAATTCCAAATAACACACGCAAACTGGTTGAAGAAGATAAGCACCAGGCTTTTTCCTGAGGGTTCGTGAATTCTCTGAGCCGAATGTGCCCTCTGACCCTGAAGGGTTCCACCGACGCGTATCCCATCACATGAGTGAGAGGCCATATTAACGTGAACTGCATGATGGGGGAGATGGTGAAAAGAAGCGCCGAATCTGTCGAGGAATGCCGAGGTGAGACGTGGCTGAAGATGTGGCGGGCGGGGGAAGGGGTCCAGTCACCACGCAAGCCATCCGCTCCTAGTTGTCCACTGAACGAGGGCATTTAATTACGCCATATCACCGCCACCACACGGGGAAAACAGGAACTTCTATCCGGGGACTACTTCGCAACCGGACAGGTAGTAACACGGGCATCCTATTACTTTTTCTGTCCCACCAAATCGACCCTGAGACTTTGATGAGGATAAATCGCCTGCCCATTCCTTGTCCTTTGGTGGAAACCTCTCCGCGCGCGACCACGGCCCCGCATTCCTCCTTTTTTCTCCCTTCGTTCCCCGACACGCCAAAAACTCAGCTTGGGATAGGGGAATCCATTCATCTCAACTCTGAATCCGTGATCATTAAGAGCCCGTATTATCGGAGACCGCGTTCCACCTGGCAAATGAGCTGAAACCACCTACCTGAAAGGTTTCTGAAAAATTTGGTCGGTGACAAAGCGGCCCGAGCGATAGGAGGCGCCATCACGTAACATGGCCACTAATCGTACGGACAGCTAGCTTCCCGTTGAGGATATTTTACCATGAATCGCCCTTAAATACAGTGATCATTCGGAGAATACGTGCAGTGTATATTCCAATTACATTAGCATTCCCGCCCGGGAGGAAATGTATCACGGCTACACCGATCTCATCTCGAGAGAGCAAAAAACGCACGCGTCCAAGCCGCAGTGTGTGTGTTCCACCACGCCGCGCCTTTTGCCGTCTCAGCGTTGAGAGTGTTTTGTGCTCGCTCCTCACCGCGACGCAAGGTGCTCGCCTCAAAGGAAATGGATGCTTTGGAGTGAGAGAGAGAGAGAGACGAGGTATGGAGGGGCAGAGGAGGGAGGGGGAGAAATAATTGTTTCTTTCCACCCCAACCACCCATCGTAATTGGCAGAAAAAGCAAACCCACACACCAACATTTCCCATCATCCATCAACACTAACCATCCCCTAGCCGAGTCCACAGATGAGGCCATGGGACCATTTTTCTTTCTCGCCGCTCAAACCTGGCGCTGTCCGTCCCTCTCTCATACCCAAACCACACGCTTCCCACAGCCAACCGACCCCACCCCACCCATCCACCCCCTTTTCAACAAACCCATCTCTCTCTCTCCTTCTTTCTCCAGCCTCATTTTCTAGTTCCTCCCTTCGCGTGGAGGGCGAAGAGCAGAGAGTGAGAGACAGTAAGGGAGCCTCCTCTACCCGACCCGCCCGGGCTTATTCAGCAAGCACTCGGCACTGTCGAACTTCGAAAATGATGAAATTTTGACTTCACCGTCACGATAAACGTCGACTGTAGCCTTGTAAAAGTAGAGACTTACCGAGAATATGAATGTGACTTCACACGTGGAAGTGAACTTTTATGGAAGTCTTGAGTGAAGCGATATCTCGATGTGTGTCGCTGCTTGCAGGGCATTGTTCTGCTAAAACGTTATTTCCGGCTTTTTCACAAAAATAAGGATGACGGAGGAAAGCAATGACACTGGCAATTTATGAAATAGCCCCATTTCGGCAATCAATGCGTTTGTACACCATACTCCTCAAGTTACACAGATATTCGTGGTATTTATAAATTAGAGTAAATATTATTATTATTGAGGTAATCTACCGGTGAAGGTAGGTCCGAATGGAAGTGGTTAAAAAACTACATACTTTCATGCGAAGGGGCCTACCTACCCCTCTTTCTTCATCGCCGCGTACGTCCTCCATCCCGTCAATAAAACCTATTTTCTTTCGTCCCCTTCCCCGCTTACCCAACATCCTCCGCTCTATCACGGCCTTAAGCAACCCTTCGCCCCTCATTACCTCTTCCAACCACCTACCCTGCCTCCCCCTAATCTCATCCAGAATTTTCCTCTCCTCACCAACCACTTCCTCGCTAGTCTTCCTTTCCACCCGCCGCAACTAACCCCTTTTACTCTACACCCATATCTCCAACGCCCGCAGGCCATTGGTTAATACAAATACTCATATATAAAGTGAAAGTCTTTCTTTTCAGTCATCTATAAAAACTGCAATCTTTTCAGTCATGTACAAAAACGACAAACATGTCTAATTCAACAAAAATATTGGAAAACTAACTAAAAGGTTAAATATGCAATCCCCGCTAGCCATTTTAAATCCAATTTCATAAGGATTTCACCTGATATTTTACGATATTAACGCAAAATCGAAGGGCAACTTGATGCAACATAGAAGACTGTCTATTTTCGAAGAATTTTGACCCGGGATGGGCTGTATACTGATTCCTAATGCCATCAAATTCTGGAAGTCGTAACCTTAAAATTGACTCGACGATCGATAATTTCGAGCACTTCCTGAATGAGGCTACGGAAGACATCGACGTGACACGGCGTCGACAAGCGTCTCCACTACGCATCGATTACGCCGGCGTCAGGCGCCAATGGGGACGGGACTGGGACGACGCGGAAATGATCTCGGGGCAGCGGACACAATCGGGAGTGAGATGGAGATGGGATTGCGAGGTTGCCATACGTGGATGCCCAGGGTTGCAACCTCCTAAAGAGTTAAGTCCAGGAGAAGCCCATTCCAAAAGTAAGTAATTTCAGGACACTGTAAGAGTTTCACTTAAAAGAATTCGAATAAGTGCCGTTTAATATGTCTCCTCAATAAATGATCAGCGTTAGAGTCCGTCCAAGACAATATCGCAGTTGAAATATACTGATTTGGCATAGAAACACATGATAAGTAAAACTTTTTCACGATTACATGATTCATACAAAGGCCACCATTATTCGGTCACGTGATTCCCTTCCCCAAACGGAATTGTACGTGTTTACAACTTTTCTGCACTTCTGTCAACTGCGCTATTATCTTGGGCAGGGTTATAGTCGTACATCTTGGTAGAGATAATTCAGTTGTGAATAAATTGTAGCCTTTACCATCGTGTACCAATCATTTCAATTACGAAACCTTGAGATATACTCAGGTTGATACTCCTTAGATAGAAATTATCATGAAAACAACAACCATAAAAAGTAGAAAATGGTAATAATGAGAAGAATATTTTTCATTTTTTCTTGAAACCTAAAACGGGAGGAAAATCCCTCGATCCTAGAAAATTTAAGTATTTTTGTCCAACTCCAGGAGTATGCCGGAGAATCCGTGAGTGTTGGCAACCCAAGTGGTCGTAGTAGCGAAGAGATTTAAAGAAGTCCAGGGGGAGGTAATTAAGACGGCGACGGACGAGGAAGAGGCTAATGCAAGAAGCACGTTGGAAATGGAAATGTGCATAACGGCTGTTCCGCATGAGATTGTTCATTTCGGGGAAGAAACACATCCACAGCCACTTCTCACAGCGGCTATAGGTATTCGCGATACCATTTAAGTTAAAATGAACTGTTTAAAAATAATATAGTAAAATTAATTAAATTCAAATTCAAATATTGAGGAGGTATGATCTAAACAAAGGCGAGGTGGAAGGAAAGGGCGAGGAAATACATTGGGATGAAATAAGGAAAAATTAGAACACTAGACTACAAACAGAGATTTAAACGTTAAGGCGGTTTGGGGAGATTCCTCTCAGAGACATGAAGCCAAACGTCTTATTTGTTGCGTAGACCATGAAATTTTGAGGGGTTGACCTGTAGCTATACTGACTTTTTGTCATATTCTTCGAGATCTAAGCGATTCGATGCATTTTATTCACTCCCTTTTTCACGACCTCAACCTGATTTGTCCTAGTCATATTTTGTTGGTGTTACAGAGACATTCCTAGATTTGAAATACAAATGAAGTGCATAGAATTTAAATTATTCCTTATTCACAGAGGAAACAGGCCACGTTCATAAGTCATCGACGTGGTAGGTGGCACCAAGGTGCGCAGTGCAAGGTCTTGGAGCAAAGTGGTCTCTTAAGGCTGGCGCTCACCAACTCCAACTCAGAAACAATGACGGATTGGTCAATTAGATTTACGTGAGAGAGAGAGAAAAGTAACAAGGAAAAAGTGACCTCGGACGCATAAACTCTTACCACCAAAATGTTCTCAAACAAGGAAAACCACATGAGGCGCACCAAGGGTGTTGGAGAGGGCAGATGAGAAAATGATGCAGCGAAAGATGGTAGGACGAGAAAAGAGGAAGAGCCAAATGGAGAGAGATAGGTTAAATGAGCTGGCTTCCCACCACGAGGGCCCAGGTTCGAATCCTGGCACAATGACGGAGATTTTTCATTTGACTATAAATTTACACTTGGGTGCTAAGTGAAGTGCACTTCAAGAGTAGTAATCCGTCCACTCGTAAAGAATGGGCTCATGCCGACACCAGGTTTCTCTCCACCCTTTCTCTTCTCCCGACATAATCCTTGCCAACCTCGGTTTCAAAAAGCCGTGTTTCATATTTATCGAGATGGTCTTCACAATCACCGAGTGACAGACGATATTTACATTCAGCCTTATCTCTTAGGGGAAAGTTTTAATAACTTAATATGTGCCAATATTTCTTATTTACTAGATTACGGGGTTGTTACAAGATTCTGGAAAAGAAATTCCCTGGTATTTCCCTGACAAAAATTGTCGTTTTCCTTGACGTTTTCCTCGAGCGTTTCCTTGACGCTCAGAGATCAGTGAAAATTTTAAGTGCAAATGAAAGTTGAGAAAACAAACGAATGTTACTTTTACTCATCAAATTTATTGACAAATTTATGAAACGAAGACAAAATCAGAAGATGGAACACAGACTCTAGCAACAACGAACCAACATATAGCTGGGGTGCATTGGCCACAGATCAATTCATCGTCTATTGCCCTAATCCAATTTTTTCCAGACAGATAAAAGCGTATCAGGCTGAACTTTGTGGAAATACTGGACATCCATTTCGAATGAAAAACATTAGTAACTTTCTGCACTCAATATATTTTAACAAGTTAACCGACCAGTTCTCCTTGATGATGTCATTAGGTGCTGAAACCATGGTCGGTTAACTTGTTAAAATATACTGAGTGTAGAAAGTTACTATTGTTTTTCATTCGAAATGGATTTCCATGACAGCTCGAAGATGTTCCCTGACATTTATTTCCCTGATTTTCCTGACGGCTTTCAAATTCCCTGACATTTCCCTGATTTCCCTGACATGTAGCATCCCTGGATTAGGTTGCCTTTCCCCTACACCTATGCGGTGCTAGAGCGCTTGATTCCCATTCCTAGAACCCGAGTTCGAATCCAGGCCGCAGCGCAGATTTTTTTAGCAGGATCGCGATCTAAACTAGGGAGCTATGTGGAGTGCACTTGAATAGTAGCAGTCGGTTCGCCGTTAAGCAATGGACCTGCGTAGAAAATGTGGCGCTTTTCATCAAAGAGTAGGGCAATGCTGAGGCCTCACCCTCCTCTTCCCTTATAATCCTTCCCACGCAAAACGACCCGCCTGTCCTCGACAGCGCAAATGACCTCAGTAGTCGGTCGCCATTCCCCCCGAATAACCAACATGAAGAGAGAAAGGAAACCCGAAGTGGAAATGGCTAGAGGGAGGAGGGCAGAGAGAGAGAGAGAAGGATTGATGGAGTGACCGAGGCCGGGGCGGCGTGTGTATGTGGTGGTGGCACCGCAAAAGCGCGTGGCACGAGGGGGCGGGGGAGGATGCTGTTCTTCGGTTCCTTTGTTGTCGGTCGCCGAGGCCTCCGGGGGCGGGGAAGGAAGTCGTGGGTGGAGAAGAGTCCTCAGAATGTGGGGCGGGACGGGTCAAGAATTTCGGGGGCTGTTCCCCGTTGCCGAGAGGAGGTTTCTGTTCACGAGCCCTTTCCTCATGCTGAAATATGCATAAAAAGGCCGATGTGGGGAACAAAAGGATGGAAATGAATAGGAATTTCCTTTGCGAACGATATCGCATACTTCTCATATCAGGAATGCTATGGCTTTGAGTTCTCGTACGTACGTACCCGACTCTTTCAGGATCGCTTTCTTCCCTCTTCAGAAATTTGAAATTCTAAAACGGAGACGGCAGTTTAAAACTATGAATTATAAGCATGAAATATTTCATTCAACTTTTTTATAAAACAATACAAGCATTTTTTCGAGATGACGGTTGGCAGCTATTCTGAAATTTCCATGTTAACCAGATGCTATTTGAATAATACTACTTTAAAATCGATTAGGCCTTCAACCGACAGCCGGAAAACAGTAAAATCAGAACCCAGATGCCGAGCCATGCTGCGGCTGGAGTAACACTAAGAAAAAATATTGATGATGACAAAAAACAAGAAGATAAGGAAACCTATTTTGGGAATATGCATGCAATTTCCGAATACTGCCGAGTGTTCTACAAGCATGTTGAGCAGCGAGAATGAGAGAACAATGCAGAGTACAAGCGGTAGCGGTAGAGAAAGTATGAACAATGAAAACGACTAAAGTAAGTGCAGAGAAAATTGAAAGCCTAAGAGGTATTCCATGTAGGGAAAAGAGTTCTGAGATGGAGGATGTTGATACGTTCCTGCGATGGAGGAAATATTCACAGTTACAATAAAAAAACTGAAAATCCTATCAATCAATAGAACACCGATGGTCATGATCCTAAGGGGTTGATAAAGTCGCGGAGCAGATTACTGCAGGGCAGCGTCACCTGAGGCAAAGCAGTTTAGCTATGACACAAAGAAGAGAGAAAATAAGGACGAGGAATTGCTCCAGAGGACAAGGAACACTATTTATAACGCTTCTATTCGATTTCAATGCTCGCTTCTTTGATCGGGCGGTGGGTTAAAACGTCATCCAACTCCCGCGCTAAGTCGATGAGTATCCAAAAGAAATATTGTGGCGGGCCAGCTGGCCTGGGTGATGATCACAAGGCTTTCCACTCTCGGACAGCGTTAATTAGAAACGATTGTTGCGCAGAGCTCGAAGAGACACGTCCTTCATGGGGAGGAATGCGACGGGTTGGAAGCCGATTTGAGCAGCACTTCCGAACAAAATAGCACGTCGCATTGCAAGCAAAACCGGACACAAACAACGGACGGCTTTGTGGACTTCGGTACGAGTTAGGACGATTGAGATACCGAGAAGTGGCGGCCATTCCATTTATGGGACAATATATTTCTGCTGGATCCGTTACCGACTCGTGTCTGCCATGTAACTAGGGACTTGTCAGTTCGGCTACATAGTATCCCCACCTCACCACATAGGAGTCATTTTTAATACAAGTGCCCTTTCACACTCTTAAGTGATCTTTTTAAGATAACGCTATAAGGAAATAGGTTTTTACCCGGGACACTGGAAATCAGGAGGGTTAGAGATATACGTGGCGAGTGAATTCATACTGTGATATATTTTGTGGAGCTCTGTACACAATTGCATTAAAATTTTAATTTATCTTCACTTCACTTCGCTTCGCTGAATAGGCATTCACTTTCATAAAAACACATGCTTGAAAAGAAAAAAGATTGCTATTTTTAAAATTAAAGGAAAACAACTAACTTTAAATAGCATAAGTAGCTTTTACGAGCTAAGTTTATCTTCATGATGAGAAAAACACAACACTCAAGCCGGTACCAGTAAACCCAAGCGAAAGCGACATGGTTACCGCGTCCGGAGCTTACATAATTAAAGTCGTCGAAATAGTCGAAGTAAAGGTCGCATTACATATATTGACATAGGAATCGAATAAAAGTATAGCTATGCTGACTTCCGGTGTGACTAATAGTGCAAGCACGGCCTCATACTCTCTGAAATAATTTGGAGTATTCAGATAATATTCATTCGAAAAAGAAAACGAAATTTTCAAGTTGAGGGACAGATCAATCGCCAAAATACTGGGCCAACCATTATCTCATCGCCCACGGGGATGGATCAAAAAGGACAGAATTGGACCGCCATCGCATTTGCTCCCTGAGTGAATCATCACGCAGAAAATTAACGAAACCACAGCTGTAAACGTTGGACCCCGAAATCTAGACTCCAGCCGATCATCACGATCACACCGATAACAATTCGAATATTTCCGACGCGAACACTATGAATGTCCCTGCTGATGGATGAATCACAGAAATAAAAGCAATTGCTTATCCCGAAGTCATAAAAAAGAACAGAAACAGATTCCACGACTAATATTCGTTCGTATCCATGGGTAAGAGTGACTTTTTGTCTCCAAATTACGCACCTCGGCTCTCCGGTAACGAGTCCGTGTGTGAGAGCCGAAACATATGACGACGATGACATCATCTTGTCACGTTTTTTTTTGGCGACTCTAGAAACGTTTTCACTGGGGATGGGGTATGGAAACCTTCGCTATGAAACGCCTCTCTTTGCTATCCTCATTTCAATTAATCATACGTTCAAAGCGCACTTCAGGCTTAAACAAAAGGCCATACCACATGAGGTCACGAGTTCCGCCACAACACGAGCTGCTTCAGAGGACGAAAACATCCCGTTGGCCAAGAATGTAACCGGGCAGCGGGGTGACATCACACCGACCGACCGACTCGGCCGCCACGTCCACCCTTGCAGAGACAATGCCGCTAATATACACGCTCATATGTATGTATGTATATATATATATATATACACACACACACACACATATATTATATATATATATATATATATATATATATATATATATATATATATATATATATATATATATATATATAATTATCCACGACGTTTTTATGACTTACGTGTTCATCGCGCGACACTCCCCGGCCAACTCTCATAACTCTCCACGGCATTAACCAATCCGCGCCCGTTCTCGCAGCCGTCTCAATTAAGAGCTCCCCGTCACCGTGTGGATATGAGCGACGGCGCGGAGGCACGTGGGAACGAGTGGGGGGGGGGGGCAGGAAAGGGGTGGGAGTGGGCCGCTATATAGCAGTGGCGATGATAAATGATGCGGGCCCGGGAGTCGCCTTTCTATGCGTGAGAAGGCGTGGGAGTCGGGCGTGATATCGAGGCGCTTTGCATAAGGCCTCCACCTCCATTGTGCGCGGCCACATCATTCATTCGATTGTGCGCCGCGCACACACTTCAGCACCACCGGAGGGTGACGCCGCCGCCGGCGATGTGTGGCGGTCGACCGACGGCGCAAGGGGTAGTGCGTGGCAGGGGGAGGATGGCTTTTAAACATTTTCAGGGGAGCCTCGACCTCCCGCGGGTGGCTGACACCCCTGGTGGTGGTGGGTCCGCAGGGGTTTTTCGAGCCGTATACCGAGGAGGTGGTTGCGAAGCGGGTGGAAGGCTGGGAATACCACTGGAGGGGAATTTATGTGAACAAGGGCGGTGCGTAATTGTAATGTGTGACGACGACGGCCGGCGATATTCACGAATTACCGCAGCCCAATAATAATGAGACCAGAGCAATGCAATGAGAAATGATGTTAATGCGTTGAAAGTGGTGGAAATCTTGGTCACGGAGTAATTCAAAGGAGCCCGGTCCAAAGTCCAGGATGACTTCAAGCATCTACTTCAACTGAAGCTCGCCACATGCATATAGGCACAGCGAAACTTGGTGGCACTCGATAGCGGAGAGTTTGAGGTCAGTGAGAGTGAGTGAAGCGTTCATGAGCAGGCAAAGGTACCAAAGGTCTCCCGTATGGACATGTTGAGGGACCCTCGGTCCCTTTTTCTAACCTTTCGTTCATGCTTTTCTCTCCCTGACGTCATGCTCTTCACAAGTAAGTGCCACCAAGTTTTGCTACACCTATGTAAAATGCCTTATCGCTGATTAAATGGTGTCAGCGATTTCAAGGTAATGTGGCATACATCGGATGGCGTTTCAAAACTGCCAATTAGTAAATGGGCTAAGTAGGCACATCAAAACAAACCACCATGAGATCCAGTCTCAATCGCGGACCACATTGAAGATTAACTTTGAAGAAACCTCTGTTTGACACTTGAAGTTGGCGATCAATCCTGGGCTAGGCACTCGACTTTCAGGACTCTGTTCTGAAGGCCGACGACACGTCCACTCCACTCTTAACTCTGAATATCCCCCACACCCCCCATCACCCATGATGGGAGGTTTGGGGAGGGGGGTGTCAGAGCCCCGCCCAACGCAAGGAGGACTCGCCTTAGAGGGCTAACGGGGTCGGCGAGGTCTCTCTGCGGGGTTCCCCGTTTTCAATCAAGCCTAGACAAGAGGAGATGGATGCTTATGGTTCAGAACTCGGCCCGTAAAACGGGACGCCAATCTGTTGACCCAAGGTCGTCTTGCGTCCTGGAGACGAGATGGAATTGACGTGGTCCCGATGCCCCTTCCGAAGTTATTTTCAAAGGTCTTTCAACCCATGCGCTCAAAACCAATCTACATCATGAGAACTACTGCAACGACTGAGGGATCAACAGCCCTTTAGAATGCCGGTGTTTCGTTCAGCAAGAAACATTTATTCATTCCATGAGGATTAGTAATGGCATATAGGACATCATTTGACTTGAGTTTTCTTTACGATAATCGGTGGTCTACTACTCTGATACAACCCAAATTTGAGAAATACTATCTGCCAGCAAACGTTTGAATTTATATTTTAAACTTATTTTATAATGTTTATTATAAATAACTCATTTGTCGGCCCCAGGGGATGTGGAGTAGATTTATCGTCATCAAACGGGCTCGAATCCCGCCTGGATGATTTTGCATCACACAGAGCACGGTTGATTGTTTTTTCACTCATAATTTTACATAAAAATCTTTGGATGTTAAGTATTTAACGAAGATAAGTTTTTTTGTTGCACCTTCACTATTCAACCCGCGATTCAGATGCCCTGAGAATTTTCTCAGATGCCCTGTTTCCGATCTAGGAGCAAGTTTAAGCCAACTTCGGGAATCGATGGACTCTTCATTTCAACAGGTGGCTGAGCAACAAGTTCTACCAGGCAGTGGAAGGAGAGAGACGCTCTATCCTTAGGATGGCAAACGATTAATGTAATAATTAACAAGGTAAATACATTATTTTAACTAAGCGATTTATGGATATTAATGTGCATTTCGAAACTGAATTTTTATTTAATTGATGTGTCAAAAATCCGAGTAAAACGTTTTCGTAGGGTTCTTCCAGCACTGTGAGATAAAACACCAAAAACCACGATTAATGTTTACGACAATGTGTCACCTGTGGTTAAATGAAGGATCCGAGCATAAAGGGTAAACTTTTCTTCTGTGTTTTATCTGACATAAACACTTTTGAAAAATGCGAAAACATGTCATCATTATACGAAGAAAAACAACACGATCTCCTTTTTCCTTCTTATACAATAACTTCCTTAGTACTCCAACATGCCTTCGTCCGCCATTTCTTCGTCAACCGAACTATCTCTATCTTTTACAAATCCCACATCTCAAATGAGTTCAATACATTTTCATCCCCTTACATTATAAGAGTCCAGATTTCCTTAGCACAACGCAACGCTCCATGCCTACGTCTTCGCTAACTCTTCCTTAAGGCTTTCAATTAAAGCCTCGCCCTATATATTATTTACCAATCATTACTCTCTCCTAATTTCTATCTGAGGTCTTACAGTAGCGGTAGGTTTGGATTAACAAATATCTGATTAACTACTACCGAAGGCCTTTACTTCTCAAGAGAATTGCTTTCTCTAGCGCCGCATGTGTAAAACATTTCTTCATCCAACCCATGAAGTAATTTTTTTATTCCGCTAAAACATTTTACTACATAAATATTACGACCTTCCACATACTATCGCTCCATTCATTTACACAGCCTACATCCGAGTACCTTCAACGGGTTCCTTACACCACCTACAACTTCCAGCACCTTATCATTTGCCTGCCCACAGTTTAGGAACAAAATGCACAGCTTGTACAGCCAGCAGATCGACTGAGTAGGTA
Source organism: Pyrrhosoma nymphula (assembly GCA_963573305.1). NCBI lineage: Eukaryota > Metazoa > Arthropoda > Insecta > Odonata > Coenagrionidae > Pyrrhosoma > Pyrrhosoma nymphula. The sequence continues at coordinate 17,768,607 of OY754336.1, forward strand.
CCTCTATGCAAGGGAGACCATATCCTCACTCAGAATGCAACGCTCTCGGAAAACAGCAATCACACCACCGGTACACGCGCGATTTACATACGCGAGGCGAGTAAACGCGGAGAAAGAGGTGACGGAGCAGGATCGGCGCGCAGGTTTTCGGCGAACCCCGTGAAATTATTCCGTGGCGCTGACCCTCCGTCCGCCGCTGCCACGAAAAACTCGTTCTGATGCGTCCAATAAATTTCACGCTGGTTCTGGGGAACTTCCTTCCCGGAGTGCGAGGTACTCTCGGTGAGAGGCAAGATGAAAGAGGGACGGCCAGAAAGCGGGCTCCGGCATTGAGAGCGGAGCCGTACTCACCAAACGCAGGACGTCGTCGCTTCGCAAACGAGAGCGGCAACCGAACGAGGGAACGGCGTCGATTTTTTTAAGGGGGGTTGAGGATGGGGGGCAATAGAGGGTGAGCGCTGGACGGACAAACGAAGGATGGGAAGGGCTGAGGAGGGCCAAAGGGAGACGGGGCGAGACGAAGCGATTGAGCGGGAGAGAGCGAGTACACAGCCAGCCGCCGAAATGAAAGTCTAAAGAGGTAGAGAAGAATGGGGAGGGGGTCGTGCGGAAACCACGGGGGTCCTCTCAGAGAGAGAGAGAGAGAGAGAAGCACAGCAGCATGTAAAGGAAAGTGGATTCAAAGATGAGACGCGTGAATAAAGAAATGAGCAGCGAAGGAAAGCAAGGATGGGCATCAAAAGAAATTCAAGTATAGCTCAAATCGAATAAAAAAACATCGTGGCTATTATGTCGATGAGATGATCTCAAACAATCGCTCGACATGGAAACGAGAGATGCAAACTCTGGCGGTGGATGACGCGATGAAGACGGTTAGGACGAGATGACCGACAGCACACGCTAAGCAGCAGCGCCATGGCGAATGGGCAGATGGGCAAAAGGCTTTCTTATATGAACAGGGAACGCAGTAAGCGTGGCGAAATATTCGACGTCGGTTCTAGGTAGGTACTCAAACCCAGCGCTTCCCAACCAATTTTTGGCTGGTGTATCCCAAGATATTCCAATCATTTGGATCCCTCGTAATAAAGGAATAGAGGCTAGCCACTCTTCCGTCATTAATCAGCTTTCCACACGTACCACATAAGGGTACATATACCATAGGTTGGGAGCCGCCGCTCTAAACCAAGGAGGTTAGAAAAGAAATGGAGGCGACATACCACTTGATTCTTGAAGCCAATTCCGCCATTGCAGTCGGCACAGTTTAGACCTTCCTCTGGCTTACGTGTCCTGCGGTCGCGTTCGATTTTCGTCAAAATTAAGTAAAAACCACAGGCAAGGCGATGTTTTGTGGCTGCTTTGGCAACACCTACTCGGCACAAAATCCTTCCCAAGCACCCCTATTCTTGCTTCACTTTCGCCCATGAGCGTTCACGGTCATGCCTCCTCCATTTCATTTTAACCTCCTTGCTCTAAACGATAGGCGACCAAGTTCCCAAACTTCACGTCCCGTTTGACGGATAAGGTGCTTAAATCGAAGCTCACACTATTCGAGTCACTCATGCAGGGATGGGAGTAGCCGCAGCAGCCGGGTGCCGAGCCAGAGGCCTGGCGGTGAAAAGCCAGTAACCTATTCGCGCAAAAAATCAGATTATCATTGAAAATACGCGTCAAATTCAGTTTGCGACGTAGTGGATGCATGCGCGTTTATTTTAATAATTTCACTAAATGTAATATTCCTATCGATTCCAAATACCTACTTACGAAATAACGGCATATGATTATCACACGATATTTGTAAGATACAACGACACATTTTTCGACACGACACATCGCACAATAGAAGTATAGATAGACGGAAAGTGTCAGTCTGAAATATGTTCATATGATCACTGAACAATCCCTTCCTGAAACAGTACGTATAAAACCCACCTCAATCCAAATATATACGCCCCCACGAAGCAAAATGTTATTGGCTCGAAATTAAAACTGGAAGCAAAAGAAACCGTCCACGGAATTGAATTGAAGGTGGCTAACTAACGACGGTAAAAATACTGACTCGAGTACACCAACAAACGAATTCTTGACTCTTGAGCCATCGACGGTAATTTTTGACGGCGAAGAAGATTCGGATGATACAGCTTTCCAACATTCATCACATCAAGACAATTAGTGAAGATAAATTTTTCTGTCGCTATGATTGCTTCTATAAAAATGTCTCTTATTTTCTGGTCTTCTTCCTCGTTCGCTGTCTACTTTGCGACACTCGCTGTGTCGCAAGTATCGCTGGCACCCCTGACGGCGTCTTCAGACCGACTTTCCATGAGCAAGCTAAACTTTTGTCGCGCACCAGCCAACGGACACGGAGTATCACCCGAAAAATGAAGAAAAATTAACCAATTATCTCCGCAGAAAACTAAGAACGAATATAAGATTTCAGGCTTTCCCGGCGAATGATACTGATGAATTCTTCTCGGGCTTCCCGCCGGGTTAGGCTCTCCAAGATGGTCGACGTATTGACAGGAGACTCCACATCCATGAGACTCATACACAGCCTTGAAGATGACAGGAAAGTCTTCTGTCGAAACGTCGGCCAACATGGAGAACCTCACCCGGTGGGAAGCCCGATTAGAATTCATCAGTAAGAACGAATAGCTTGTCACAAGGTTGTATGGAATAAGCCTTTCTTTATTTCAAATATTCTCCAGAATTCATGTAAAAACAGACCGATTGGGAGCACTCATTTGAAATCGATTGCATTACATACTACATCTCTTGGGGGCATCATCGGTCGGGAAGCATCGAGTCTCAGGGGAATCAGCTCAAGGGGTACGGAGAGAACAAGCATACACGCATTTGCCAAGTGCTCGCCCATTACTCCCGGATTCCGTAGTTCTGGGGGGGGATGCGGGGGCGGGAGGGAGGGGGAGTTCACGGTGAGGTGGTTCTAGGAAAAGGGGGATCAGGGAGGGGGGAGGGAAGAAGGAAGCAAGGAAAGGGTAGGGTAGGATGATGCGCCGTGGTTCGTGACACCGGATGCACACAACAGGGGCGGTGGAAGGGCATGGGGGGGGGGGGAGTGATGGGATTTGTGATGGGTTTGGAGGGCGTGGGGAGGGGGGGGGCTCCTCGGCTCAACAGGCTGTTGGGCCGAGGATTGGACGAAAATGTTTCGGGGGGAGGAGCGGACAGGTGGTGGCCTGGAGGTGGGTGGGGAGGGGAGGAATGGGTGGGGGGAGGGGCCGGAAGGGGAGGAACGGGGGAGGGGGGCGAGCGGCCAAGTGTCAAAGCGCACACAGTAGCGTTACCGGTCGCGGTGGTCGTCGCGGAAGAAAATGGTGACGAGTCTCAGCCATTTCATTTCGAACTTCGCCTTGTTCATGGGAGGGCAAGTTTAAAATGGAACGCATAATTTGTGGATATCAGGCACCACAGACAATTTTTTTTCAGGTGACAGAATACAATTTGTCACGAATCAGAGTCAGCGGCGACGGAGGTGCGTTTTTCCGCAACTCGATTATTGCCATACGGTAGCGATAGAGTTAAACGGAAAGTTCTCATGTTATAGATCACAACAACGAACAGTAACTGATTTTCGAGATAATAAAATACAGTGCATCAGTATACGAGGATTAATATCCCTGGTGAAACACGAACAAATAACGGTGTCCCAATTTTTGAAAATATATCTCTTGAACACAACCGACATAATTAGCTATCGTAGATAAAGGTAGGTTGAATACAGATAAAAGTACTTATGTCAGGTCCTCAAAAACCCGCAGGCACCTATCTCTCGCACGACTCTTTCTTCTGCTTGGCATCCCACCCAATGCTCTTCATTCCATTCAAAAAGCATACTTTGTCCCTCACCTTCTTAGCTTACCTTCTTTTCTTTCACAGCATTCTGCATTACATTTCTTCGAATAAACTTACACCCGAAATAGCAAGTAATAAAATATTCATTTCCTTAGGTTCCCTATATCCAAAGCACACATTGCTCCTTCTTTGTTAAAAAAATGAGTATTCGCACGTCACACTGGATTTTTTTACATGTGAAGAAAATGCAATGCTGTGCAAGTACAGCAACGGCGAACAGCCCAATAAAAGTCAGATTCAGACATGCTTACCAATACAAAGTATAGCTCCCTTGGTACGACTGTAAATCCACTTTCATGATCAACTAGTCGAAAAACATGCCGAAACAACCAAGTTGGCGAAATAGCCAATTAGTAACGAATAAAGTAAATAATTAAATAGGTAATTATGTGGTTTTTATTTTTAATTAAAACAATGTATGTAACGATGATTAACAATATACATAATGTCTAAATGTCACATTTTTATTGAATACAACATTTTTGGTGAAGCAAGTGGCGGTGTTACTAAGCAGATTCCCTTGTGTGTATTTTGAAAAATGCATGCGCCCGGGGGTATGCAATGCGCGCGCGCAAAATGTGTCAGTTAGTGGCGAACGTATATGTGAGAGCTGAGCGTAGCCTTTTATATAGTAAAAGGTAATTAACTAATAAATATAATAATAATTCTGTAACCACCTCCAAAATATAGTGAAAAATAGTTAGTTTCAGATAGTTTGGTATAGCACATTTTACTAAATGAAAATGTCAATTTTATTACGTAGATATCATCATCATCTAGGTAATCTACAGGTTAAAGGTAGGTTATGATGAAAGTCAGAGAAAATCCAACAGAATCTTACACGTGCAGCGCCCTATTTACCTCTAGTATTTCTTTCTTAATTTCACATATTAAAATTAACATAGTCATCAGATTATATCGGGAGTGAGAGCACTTTTTTCAGGGTGTCGATTGTGTTCCCTGTTCCCTGTGCTTAATGCGGCCAATTGAACACACTAAACAGACTTCGGCACAGCTAAGCCATTCAGCACACTGCCGCCGCATGCTAATTGAGTTGATTGGATTGGCTCTCATTGGAAAGATTATAGCTTGTTTGCGGAGGCTATCACTTGTACTCTGGATTCCATTCTAGGGGTGGAACTATATTTCAAAAGACGTTTCTTTCTCCCAGCGCTCTCCGTCTGAACCTCCCCCTCAACTAGATCTGTCAACTCTCCCGAGGGATCCGGGAAACTCCCGAAATTGGATAAGGATTATTGATGTATCCCATCATCCGCGTAGAGGCATTCTTCTCCCTCCTCAAGTTTGAATAAAAATTTACAAAATATTCTTCCAATTATTATAGTTAGCCGCGATTAATATTAGCAATTAAATTGCAACTGACGACACAGGATATATCGAATATCTCAGCTATTCGTGATTTAAATTATTGGCAAAGGAAGGTAAATGAAACTATTTGATCGAAAATGAAGTAGCTCTTAGTAGAATCAATTAAATTACAATCAAGTTGTAGTACATTCGCGGATCAATGGCTGAGAATACACATTCATTGGTAGCAGTAATCATACTTCCAGCTTATTTTCCCCGAAATTTCTTACTCTAGGACTTCTCCTGGATTCAGATCTTCATGAGTCGACAATCCTACCCTCAGCCTCCGTGCATCCATCCGCCAGTCCTCCTCCCAACCAAAAGGTGGGGCGCTTCACTGGGGTGGGCCTTCTTCCGAATGTTGTTCACTGGGATAACTTATCACTTGTTACAAAGCACGCGCTTTTATGGCACAACATTTCGTTGCTAGAGAATTATGGACGGTGGCCTAGAGCAAGCGCGCTTTGCCGATGCCAGCATCGGCGTGCCCCGCCGTTACGTCACCCTTTATCGACGACAGTCGTTAAAATGATATCCAGACTACCATTTATTGGGGGGTCCAATTAAAACAACTCGATGCTTCGAGCGATATTTAAATGGAAAAAAGGGCGCTAACATTTTTACGACTTGAACAGGACCTGTAAGTACAATTTAGATTTTGGGCATGCTTAAAGAGATAAAACTTCGAACGAAAATTTTCAAAATCTTCCCATAAATGCCATGCTACAATGTGCAATACAAGAGGAATGCCCTTAAAATCTAATGGAATTCTATTACAACGCTTCGCTCCGCTATCGAAAAACGGATCGAATAAACAGAAAACATCATCATGGGGTTGAGTGAGGAAGGGAGTTCCCGGTGTTGCACTTGGCCTATAAAGACCTGAACTGCGGGCGGTAACGGCATTTAAGAACGATTAGGATTAAATTGCATTTTAAGACCTATTTATAACATTCAAAAGCGTCACTTTTCACTAAACTCGCAGTCACAATAATCCTGATTAAACTGAACTAAAATCCAATATCAGAACTGCCAAAAAATACAAGCATTTGAGTTTTTTCCTAATCTAGGGTTTTTGAGTGGAACGGCAACGAAACAAAGATATCTTTTAACGCAGAACAGCATAGAGTTATGTGAGGTTTTCTCGTGCTTTGACTATGTGATTGGCTGCTGCCAGGTGTTTCACGGGTTAGGTAATTGGCTGCTGCCAATCACCTAACCCGTGGGAATCCCGAGAAAACCTCACATTCGTCGGGAAAGCACCAGATCTATCATAGATTTTCTTCTTGGCACTTCTCCAATCACTAATTCACTGCGTACATTTCTTGATAACTCAGTATTATTTCAATTCCAGAATTGTGAACGAATTTTTTTTGCATTCTCTGAAGATTCTGATGCGATACATATTTATTTTAAAATTGTCCAAATCAGCAATGGTTCCACTTTTGGCTATTTAACAGGTTATCTAGAGGCCCAATATACCTCACTTATCGTCGGTTCCCGAGCCCAGCTTCAAACCCATGCCATTTGGACCCAAGTTGGTGTGGCTTGCATGATACGCACATCGGCCGGCAAAGCTCTTCAAAATAATGACAGAGCCTCATTATGGAGCGAGGCGTACTTTGCTATCTCGGCCGTTCTTTCCACATTAATACGTTTAAAATACCATAAATTCCACATATTCCAACATTATATGTTTCTATCGAAGAGCCATAATCTATGTGGCTTGCGGAAAAATATTTCTGTAAAATCCACATTAATACATTTTCACTATAACTTGTTATGATTAAAGCCCGACGTAGGACTGAAGAAGGATATAAGAAGTAAGTCCGACGACAAGGCAAATGAGAAATGGATGGCAACGGAGAGGAAAGATAATTCCCAAAAGAAATTCAAAGGAGAAAGTATCGAAGAAGTTGACCTGAAGATGTCTCCAGGACCGGCGGCCAAAACGTCAACCAAAGCGGAGAAAACGGAAAGATGAGGACGAAGGATTTAATTAAAAGTGATGCGCTTTTCCAGAAAAGAAGATTGAATATACGGTAAACGAGGATACTTATAGGCAGGGCGTTTGAATTTGGATGGAATGAAGTCAAATGGATAGTATTCTGGCTTGAGGAGTGATAAAATAATAATGTGTCCATCACAAGCGAATCTAGGCCTATATAGTCTTATCTTATCACTAGCTTGTTTGACGACCATAAACGCCCATGCCCTTGGAGGTGAAAAATACACCCAGGCAGGACTGGAACCCGCGACCCTCGGATGCCGACGATGCCGGACGAAGGATTTAATTCAAAGTCATCCGCTTTTCCAGAAAAGAAGATTGAATATACGGTAAACGAGGATACCTATAGGGAGGGCGTATGAATTTGGATGGAATGAAGTCAAATGGATAGTATTCTGGCTTGAGGAGTGATAAAATAATAATAATGTGTCTTTATCACAAGCAAATCTAGGCCTATATAGTCTTATCTTATCACTAGCTTGTTAGACGACCATAAACACCCATGCCCTGGGAGGTGAAAAATACACCCAGGCAGGACTGGAACCCGCGACCCTCGGATGCCGACAATGATGAAGTGATATGAGAGTCGATGGGAGGAGGGGGCCAGCCAGCCACAATGAAGTGCAGTAAAACATCTTCTTGGGGCAGTGCTTCCAAAACCACACATAAATCCAGATGCAAAGATACCTTTACTCACGCAATCACGGTAATAAGTACCACCAGATCTCCATGAGATAAGCAACTTTCGTCGTAAAACCTATCTACATTTTAAAATGGCCCAGAAATTACATCTAAATTAATAATTTTATAGCTAGCGACGAAGTACAATTAACTTATAAACCCTTCTCATATTTCAATCTTTCGAGAAATACGATGCCAATTACCCGAGATGTTATCGATAACAGAACGGGATTAAGTTTAGCGTTAGCTTCAAATTAGATCGTTTGCTAACATGCGGTCATTAACCGAGACATTACCACCACTGCGGACCTTTAAGTCCCCTTGATTGTTAACAACGGTATCTCTAACTGTTTTGAGTACACTCTCAAGCTTAATTTTGGTAAAGGCACTCTAGTACACTTCTTACAAAGAAATCACAGCAGATTAATATACTTCCCTATACGCAGAGAACAAAAAAGGAGTCAGATTAATTCAAATATCTGGGAATCGCCTTCAGACCTTCATTTAAGTATTCTACCAGCTGATTGGTAGGTTCTTTGACAGTCCCCACCCTGCATCCCAAATTCTGAACATAGTCTCTTTTCCCTCCTAGGGATGTCCCGCCATTAGATCCCTCTTAAATTCCTCATATCTTCTACCTTCTCATATTTCGTCCAGAATACCTATCCTCTTCCTTCCTCTTCCAAGCTTCCCCAGTGTTCTCCCCTCTTATCACTCTCTTCAACATGCCCTCTCCTCTCAGAACCTCTTCCATTCATCTCTTCTGCCTTCTCCGAACCTCCGCCACAAGCTTCCTCTCCTCTGCATCCATATCTAACACCTCCTCATTCATCTTCCACGCCACCCAGCTCACCCTCTCCATCCTTCAAACCCTCATTTCGAACGCCACAAATCTACGCTCATCCTCCCTTCGCAATGACCAAGTTTCCGACCTATACAGCGCTACGCTCCATATTAGAGCTTTCACCAGCCTTTTCTTTACGTCTCTTCCCAGACCCCCCTCATCAATTCCCTTCTCTTCGAGAATGCCCATTCAGCGAGAGAAACCTGATGTCCCTACCACTAAACCCATTCTCCTCCAAAATACTACCCAGATACGTAAACTGTTCGACCTGCTCTTGTTCTGCCCCGCCCTTCAGACTTAGCGTGAAGGAAACGTACGAAACATTTGCGGTGCCACAATAAATAAATTAGGGTTTGCCAAGCTAGATAAATAAAACACATAGGAAAACCGCGGGATTTGTAAAAGACTGCTAAGAGCAAAGAGGGGTGTACTCACAGCTGATGAAAGACTAGGTTGGGAGCCCCCAGAGACTAAGAGACTACATGCTAGGATTAGATTAATTGAATAATTCAGGTCAAGCGTGTTTCAGGATGATACGGAGGCTATTGTTTAAACCCCGTGCTATATCTATGGAACTGATAATAGAGACAAAATAGGAAAGTTGCCGTACTGATTGGTACAAAAATTCCTTCTTTCAACGAACCACTGATGGCAACAAACGAAAGAAGAGCGAGACACCAAGAGACTCTGTAAAGAAACAATTCACTTTCGTCCTCTCCTTCTTCCTAGTCCCTTTCCTTTTCATGATTGTGGAGTTCTAGTACTTCCCGCCATAAGCCCCTGCGGCAGATCTCAGGGCAATATGTACACGTAGACGAGATATAACACTCAATCTAATGCAAATAAACGGTACAAGGCAAAAACCAAGATTTGCTATTTTTTAAGCAAAGCAAATTTGTAATGCGTCATTTCCAAATAAAATCGCCACCTGCAATACAACGCCTTGCTTCGCCTACGGCTGTGTTTGATGTGTTCTCTTCAATTGCCGTGAAAATATTTTCCACCCGAGAATAAATTACGAGACAGTTGAATAAATTTGAGCATTTCATTCTTTCTTAAGCAGTAAACATCGAGTGGATTACGATCTCACGCTGAAATTCTATAACCACACCTCAGTACAGGATGGAGAAAAACCCACAGATCTGACGAATTCTTTACAAACACTCTTGAGAAGAGAAAAAAAAATAAATTGAGAAAAACAATGTCCTCGCGATATTTTAAAAGGACTAGAGGCGAGTGGGACCACTTGAGGCAAATGAATACCCACCCAGCATCGGCAAGTGTATCCAGGTGAAATGAAGCCGCAAAAGATACGGGGATTGCGACGAGGGAATGGAAGGAGGTGAGTGAGAGAGAGCCGAAAGAAGAAGAAGCCGACCGCTTCGGACGGGTAAGGAGGGACGTAAATTCCATTCAAGTCGGCGACGCGGAACTCAAATGCCTTCGGAAACGATCACTCCGAGAGCCGTAAAAGAGAGACTTATTTTTTTATTCCCTTTCGAAGCCCGGCCCGCACTTCACTTTGTTGAAAATAAACGTAAAATATTAATCTCCTCCTATCGGGTATTTTGTGAAGCGAAGACGACTCGTTTTTTTATCGATCCCGAGAGACAAACAAGCAGTTTTTCTCCGACCATACGGACAAAATGCAGAAGGGGAGGATTAATAGGATTTCAACGACAACTGAAAAGCCGTCAACTTCGACCCGTTCCGCCGTAACGACCGGCGTATTTACCTACCATCCGTTTATTTGAACACGCGGAACTCTTCTACATTTCAGCAAGATACACTAACAGATTTCACAAGGAAATGAAGAATATGACGCTATGATGAAGCGTTAGTATAATAAAAACTGGAGGTGAAAACTTAAAATTACACCAGTGAGTTGATTCCAGGCTCCGTAAATACAAAGTAAAAATTTGGTAAACATTGTAAAGATAAGGTAAAAAGAGTAAGCCGTGGTTCGATAAAACCAAAAACATTACTTGCAGCTTTGACTCGCTCAAAGGAACGGTTTATCAATTATGAAGACTCAATTATGAATTTTTATTCTGCTTCCTTCAATACTCTGGGTATAAATTTATCTACCAAATAAAAATAAAAAGATTTTTTTCACATAGAAAGGTATTTAGAGGTCCCCTTCTTTTCATGAGATAGACACACAAAATATCTATGTCGTAATATTAGAAACCTATTTTTCAGCTTTCAAAATGCAAGTTAAGCAGTAGAAATTGCAGTAGAAATTGGGAGCTAAAAGTAGTAAACTAAAGAAGTAGAAATTGGGAGTCTTCCACAGTGAGATAAATGCAATTCAAATTCAAATTTTAAAACTTTGAGATTTTGGAATATCATCCACTACTTCAGGAAATTCACAGTGGATGAAATAAATGTCGTTTCCACACCCAACGACGACCAAATAAGCCAACGCTCGTTGCAGCAAGAGCTCTTGTATCCATTTTTTCTATTTGAGTAATTTTCGATTTCATGTAGCACTTTCAAAGTTTTCACTCAAATATTAAAAAAAAACTTTTTCTAAAATATCATGCGGTTTGCTTAAGTTCAAAGGCTGATAAAAGAAAGGCCTATCTAAAGCAAAACTCACCAACAGTTTATCAAAACGTAAATAAATATGGTCCCTTATGATTTATTGCAACATAATGCCTCTGTCCGGTAACCCACAGTGCCATCGCTGGTAGCCGAAAACTTAAGTTAATACAAGTATTAATTAATTTAATGCTTAGGACTGAATAGAATACGCTAACGTACATGTGACATGGAGATAAATATGCGGTGCACTTTAAAAGTACTGACATGAGTACTTTAACATGATTAAAATCAATGTAAGGATTACAAAGTATAACTTAAATTGGAGTCCTCTTTCCCCAACGGATTAAATCAACATCATCCTCATCTAGGTAACCTACCGGTTAAAGGTAGTTTATGAAGAGAGTCAGAGAAAATCTAGCAGACTCCTACACGTGCAGTGCTCTAGTATTTCTTTCTTCATCTCAGCGTAAGTCCTACCTTTCTTCATACCGTCCATAAAACCTATACTCTTTCTTCCCCTTCCCCGCTTGCTCAACATCCCTCCCTCTATCACAGCCTTCAAGAGGGGAGCAAATCAAAGGGTGATATTTTCAGGAAGAAAGTAAACTACTTACTAAACTGGTTTCTACGACTATTGGAAGGCATCGCCTCTGGATCTACTTTGTGAAATATCTTCATCATGCAACAAAAAAGTAAATATAGCAATTCCATTACTGATAAGTTTGTTTTAATACCGGTTTATATACTGCGCAACATATTTAGGCGAATAACCTGCTTCAGGTGAAAATGCTACACATCAAAGAAAAATACCTGAATATGCTATGCAGAAACGAAACCGGTCGTCAAATAAAACCATTAATTGAGGGATTACAAAGTTTATTTTTCACGGTTACATCTACAACTATAATCATACTATCAATTCGAGGCTATAGCCACATACAGCTGATTCGAGTAAATATTTGCAAAACTAATATTTTCCGGAACGTGCAGAATAGATACGTTGTAATTTCCGCTCCTTGTTAACATATTCCACTAGCGGTAGTCTTCGTACAAACCGTTCCGCAATATTCTTCAAATAAGAATATATATTAAATACTAAGCAATATTCGGATCATCTGATCATGACAAGCATGATTATCTTTGCGTCTTACTAAGATATTGTGATCTGTTAGGAGCTTCCTTCCTTGGGATATCAGAACCTTTGGCGGAGTTCATTTGAACGAAAGAATACCCACAAAAATCTTCTATAATTATCACTAAAATATAGCTTTTTGTTGCCAGGTACCTATCACTTTTGTTCCAAGGAGAATAAAAGAGTGACCAGCAGGGATCACGAAACTTGGCGCATGACTTCCAGATAAGGAGATTTTTAAAAACACGCGAAAAACCAACAATTCTACACAGCAGTTAGCAGCATAGCAGTTAATAACGAATTGGCAACCTCAAATTTCCACATCCGGGAGAGGTTTATATGAATGATGCACGCAACTGAAGGGGAGAAGAAACACCGCAATTATAAGGATTCCGGAGGTGTTGGCCGCGAGGCGGTGGGACACTGAATACACCAAGGGGATCCCCCGTTTATAAGTAAATGCTGCATCGTCATGCCGCCGCCTAAATCAATGCCACTGGCTCTATTCCTCGAGCCAGTGGCATTAGGCCGTTTTACACGGTGAAAGATTTTGTACAAGCGAATGTAGGTGAGCTTGTACGTTTGTCTCAACGAAATTAGAACATGTTCTATTTTCCGTATAGGCATTGAGACATTCGCACAAGCGTTCACACAATATGCCACTTTACACGATACATTTTGCCTCATGCAAGAGTTAACGGTTTAAGTTTGTGCAAGCTAATGTACCGTGTAAAACGGCCTTTAAAGAGTACGATCATAGTACTAACATAGCGCAGACGATGCGAGATTCCGTCATCAAACCCGTGGGAGGAGAGGTTTAGCGCTTAGTGAGTGACATCGAGGTCTGTCGAGCGGCCGAAGCAATTCATTTCCACCACTCAACGTTGAGTGCAACGCGTCAACGCCACGACGCGCCCGCTTTGCATAATATCACTAGCTTTCGCATCTTAATCATTCGTAGCGGCTCCAGTTGCCACTAAGCGGCGACATTAATGAAATTCTAAACCATGACGCGTCTCTTTTGACCGACTTGATGATAAAAATCAAGTTCAAATTGAATTCAAAGAGAAATCCATATCATTACCACTGTAAAAACACCGCGTCACGTTTTTTAATACACGACCATGTTTTTAAAGCGCAATAAATAACAGTTGCTCTAGCAACATAGCCGATGAATACGTGATATAAGTGAGTGATCCCAAAGAGGAGAATAGTATTTTTAATAGCATAACACTTCGAAAAAATTTACGTCCGTTACGACTATAACTAATACTCCACTCACTAATTCGGAAAGTAAGCATAGAAATAAAACTAGATACATATTTCCTTTAGTACATTTGCGCTATTAACAGACATTGTGCTTTCAAAATGACTCAAGAAAGTTCCAATTTTATACGACTAGTGTCACGGACACCACGGAATCAATTAAGATAATACTGAATTTATAAGCCATTAAGGTAAAGATGTCAAAGGAAAGATCAATGAGGGTTTATGTGAACATAAACTGTGTCACGACAGGATTCGTCTGCATATTAACATAATAATCAGGCCAACTTTTATGGTTAATATGAATGATAAAATGTCCCCGCAATCATAAGATAAAAGGCAGCGAGAAACATAAAAAGCAACATGTCGATGGTAGACGAAGTAGCCTTGTGGAATTTCGACATCCTGCAAGCCAAGCAAACATTTCGAAAAAGCAAGGTATGCGCGTCTGATATGAATTTTCTGGGGTGAACAACTAAGGCATTTCATCGTTTTATGGATGCCCATAAATTTCCACTTCCAGAAACATCTGTCCTCAGTAGATTGTCAAAGGTGATCTATTCGAAATACAAAATTTTAAATAGAAAATTATTGATATAAATATAAGATACGAAGCAAAACAAGAAGACGCGTTCACTTGCGACTCACGACGTATATTTCGAATGATACTTCATCATCATACTAATATATAAAAATTGAATGGTGTCTGTCTGTCTGTTGCTCAATCACGCAAACACTACTGAACCGATTGAGCTGAAATTTTGTATGTAGTTAGAATATGTACCGGGATGTAACATAGGCTATATTAAAAATCTGTCAGGGCCCCCAAAGGCCCCCCCTGGGGGTCCCTTGTGGTCCATGCTAAGCATTGGGTTTGGTGAGGTGGTTTTATTTTTTGCTTTTAAAAATTACTTTCACTTAAGATAGAGGGCTGGAATTTTTTTTATCGTATGGCTGAATAAATGAACTTTCTAATTCTTTCAATCGATTTTCTTTTACGCTTCGTAATTGTCTGAATATCATATTTTTGCTGAAGAATCTGACATTTTTCTCTTTAATCAACAATAGCATATTTCCTTGACTACCAGAGATTTGAATTTCAAAGGATATTCACGCATCTGGCATTTAAGTTTTCCTGCCGGCCCATGATAGCACGTAGAAAGAAAATTTGTATAAGAAGGGCCCAAAGTCCCAAGGGCCCCATGATAGATTGCTTCGGGGGGTAATCGATAAATTCAATGCATATTTACAGGTATACTCTTCAATGTCTATTCTCAAAGTAGCTATCATAAGGGAACTGCATACGAGAGAACACTTATGTATAAAACGATACACATAAAGGAATTAAACGTGCAAGAATATTTACGTGCAGTGAATAATAATGTTAATAATGCCTCTGTTGCTACAACAAATACGGCGACATTTATTACAGTTTAATACTCACATGAATTACACGTAGTGGAACCGTTTGCCTCTCATTACGATTTAGAAATGTTTTTTAGACCAATTCCCACTTAAACTTTACGAGTTATTTATATATACTTAAACGTGTTAAAATGCAGTTTACTTACATTGACTCAATCGTCGAGTTGCCTATTCGAGTCTCTCACTTGCCTCTGTGTTTCCCCTCATTGGACTAAAAAATATATCCATAAAAATGCCTTTTCGAATAAAGGGTAACCTTTTGAAAAAATCTTCTAAAGCATGAGGAATGTCTTCTTTGCGAGAAAATGAGTCCTTGCATGAAAAACGACAAATATTAGACTTGGATGCACAAAAACATGCCCACCAGCGATCTCATGATAACCTCCCTGTGGTGTTTCTCAGATTACGCTAAGAACCGCACAAATTTCATCCTAACCAAACCTACTGACGGGTAATCAGCGAAAACTCTGGTTCAAATATTGAGCCATTTGTTTCGAACTTCAATCTGTTTTAAGATGGCGGAAATTATATTTGCGTCAATACATGCTTCTTACCCATAAGAAGAACGGATATTCTGCGCAATGGACGTCATCGGTGCATGAAAATTGGTAAGTGCACTAAGACTGATCACCATAGATTTTTAATTTTGTAACCAATGATTATGATTTAGGAAACAATGAATATAGCTACCCTTTATGCCAAAGGCATAGTCCGGGTATTGAAGGATTCATAGGACAAATAAACATCGCTGCTATTGAAAATGCTCCTTTTGACGTTGCTAACCGCTGGATTATACTCTACTCTCCTTTCTTGATTGAGATACTCAACGCACGTATCAACGGTGAATGGCGGAACTCAATTAAGTAATTCAATGCAAATATATTTATGTACACAAGGGAAGTGGTCAAGCTGATATTCACTCAGAAGACGGCTCAGGAGAACTTGAGGGACGAGGTCACCATCAACCTAGGTGCTATTTATTAATTAGTAATGAGTCTTCGTGGCCCATTATTGGGTATTCCCGTGTATTAAAGAGGACAAACAATCCTTCAACTCTCCGTGCACGAAATGGAAAACGAACGAATTACAACGATCACAACAAACAAGATAGTATACGAACACCTCAAATGATCACGCTGACAGTATTCTTCAGGCTTTGTGGTTTTCTTAAAAAATAAGTTCAATGTTTTTCACATCCGTTGAAGTTCAACGGGTACCTTCAGCTAGTTTTAAATAAAATTGCCCAAATAATAAATATCTTCTCAAATATGAAAAAGAATGTTATTCTGTTCGTTTTTTATGGACTCCAATACAATTCATCCGATTGCAATGAAACTTTGGTGAGTTGTTGTGCGCGTGCCCACTAAGGTTTCTGAATTATAAAAATGACAATTTTGGGGTTGTTTTTACCCCAATACTGTTAGCATTTACTCCCATAAGCAAATCATTGAATTCGGTGAAGGTTTTTCTTTATTTGCTTTTTTAAATTACTTGCACTCAAGATATTGGATGGAAATGTGTATAATTGAACGCATAAAAGAATGAAGTATTTAATTATTTCATTCAATTGTCTTATACGCTTCGTTTTTGTCCAAGTATTGCGTTTTTATTTCGAAATCCATCAATTTTCTTCCTTTTCAACAATAAAAACTTCCTTGGCAACCAGGCGTCAATATCCATTTAATAGCGATTTCATGAATGGCTATTCACTCCTGCTGCATTTTAAGGCCAGGTTCAGTGACTACTTTGATAGTAGTAGCCGAACGAATACAGTTCCCCGTTTTCCTTGCCTTCTCTATGACCATCAACAAGGCACAGGGTCAATCGCTTCAAGTGCTTCAAGTGTGTGGATTAAATTTGGAAAATCCATGCTTTTCTTATGTACTATGGGGGAAAAAGTTTCCCAACAAACGGAGCGTCGCCACTATCGCTCTTGAGAAAAATCGGCTTTCTCTCATATGGCATATTATTCCTAGGCAACGACGAGGGAAATTCGAACTCAGTAAGGTGATGGACTCATCGTCGAATCCAGTGACGGATTACTGGCCGCTTGCCTTCCCCGAGTGGTATTCGCACTGGCTTCCAAATCAAGACGCATTAGACAGCCATGTATGCATTTCAAACGTATCATTGAATGATCTGGTTATTGCCGTGACTTCCTCTGTATTATTTCTCTTTCCTCTCTTTTTATTCTTGGCATCGCTCCAATTCTCGCACTATAGCAAGGTCCCGGGATTCACCCGCTGTCTACTATCCTTATAACCTGCGATAACTAACTAACATGAAGGAAATTTAATTTCAGAATTCTCGCATACATTTGTTTAAATGGGAGTGTTCGAGATGAGGGTGTGGAGGAGGATGGAGAAGGTGCGGTGGACGGAAAGAAAGACAAATGAGGAAGTGCTTGGCGTAGTTGGTGAGGAGAGGAAACTTCTGGATGAGATTAGGGGAAGGCAGGGTGAGCGGTTGGAGGGGGTAATGATGGTTTGTTGAAGGCCGTGATAGAGGGAAGGCTGTTGGGCAAGCAGAGAAGGGGTAGAAAAAGAATAGGTTTTATGGAGGGGATGAAGAAAGGTAGGACTTACGGGCAACGGCCTACCACGATGGAAACACCGGTTCCCGATCAGTCACCGAAGTTAAGCATCGTTGGGCTCGGCTCGAGTTCGGAAGGGTGATCCTCCGATTCGTCCGAGTGCTGTTGCCCCTGTCTGCACCTGGCAGACAGTAAGTGCGAAATGACCTAAGCCGTCGAAGCACGGTAAACAAAAATACTACTACCAGGTAGAACTTACGCGGAGATGAAGAAAGAAATTCTGGAGATAGATAGGGTATTGCACGTGCAAGAGTGTGTTGGATTTTCTCTGACTTTCATCATAACCTACCTTTAACCGGTAGATTACTCAGATGATGATGGTGATGCATTGCACCACACTTATATTTAAGTTCACTTATATGAAAGTAGACAAACGACGATTGTGGACTTATGGCCACACGAAAATTTCCTAGATAGCGCCCCATGTGTATCCAGAACTCCTTGGTACCACCCGAGAGACTCAGGAAAACATTTCAATCACCTGGCACACAAAAAAATGCGGCGATCCACACCGAACCGTTTTAAAATCCCCAGACGGAATTCCACCAGTTGCCAAGGAAGCCCTTCAACTGACCGCA
The DNA here is from genome assembly GCA_963573305.1 of Pyrrhosoma nymphula. Classification (NCBI taxonomy): domain Eukaryota; kingdom Metazoa; phylum Arthropoda; class Insecta; order Odonata; family Coenagrionidae; genus Pyrrhosoma; species Pyrrhosoma nymphula. Next base: position 17,786,922 of record OY754336.1, read on the forward strand.
AAAATGTAGACACGCGTGATATTTGAGAGGGGTCGGGCGGGCGGGAAGGAGGGTGATTCCAAGGAGGGGGAGAACAAAACGCGGATGAAATCACCCGTGGGTGAATGCAGAGCGGTGATTGAAGGCACAACGCCCGCCGCGGGGGACGCCGAAAACGACGGCAATTTACACCCGATTTTGCAACCCCCCCCCCCCCCCCTTAGGTCTACGTGGGATGAGAAAACCGACACAATACACGACAAGAACCGCAATACTCAACAAAAGCTACTCCACAGCCGCATTTTCGCAGAATCTGAGGGAGAAGAGCGAAATCCAACGAGGGCAAATATCGCTTCACTAAGCGCGAGGGGTGGGAGGGAGAAAGGGATTGTGAGGAGAAGTTTTTATACCTCTTCATTTTTTTCCGACCCTCTAATATGGAGCGTGGCGCTGTATGGGTCGGAAACTTGGTCATTGCGAAGGGAGGATGTGCGTACACTTGAAGTGCTTAAGATGTGGGTTTGGAGAAGGATAGAGAAGGTGAGCTGAATGGCGAGGAAGACGAACGAGGAGGTATTGGATATGGTTGGAGAGGAGAGGAAGCTTGTGGCAGAGGTTCGGAGAAGGCAGAGGAGATGGATGGAGGAGGTTTTGAGAGGAGAGGGCATGTTGAAGAGAGTGATAGAGGGGAGAACACTGGGGAAGCGTGGAAGAGAAAGGAAGAGGATAGGAATTCTGGACGAAATAAGAGGAGGTAGAAGATACGAAGAATTGAAGAGGGATCTAATAACGGGCCATCCTTAGGAGGGAAAGCGAGACAATGTCAATGAGGTTGGGATGCAGATTGGGGACTGTCCAAGATCCTACCAATCAGCTGGTAGAATACTAAATGAAAAAAATGAAGTAGCTTCCAATGAATTCAACTAGCAACAAGATTTTATTTGGACATTAGTACATGCATTCGCCTTAAGGTGGTTACACAGTTAAATGGCATAAATATCATATTCTGGTTGCAATACAAAAACGTATCCTCTAGTTGATACTGAACGACAACATCCCACATTACGCCGGTATTTTTTTGCCAACAAAAACTGAAATTATAAGGTGTTAGACGCCATAGCGGGCTAAAAATGAAGAAAATAGTATTTTTTTAAATCTAATATTAATGCCATTTTGAGAAAAAATATAAAAAAGGGGTTGAGGTTCGCCATGAAAAAATTTTATTATACTTGAACAAGATTCGAACCCGGATCTCCCAATGTTCACTCAGCTGTCCCTGCTAGAAAATTCTGTACACTTTTCTTAAAAAAAATATTCTACAGAATTCCCTAGGCAGTTCTGTAAAGATTCCTTAAAATAAAGAAACACTTTTTAAAATAATTTCTGCAGAACTCCTTAGAATACTTTCTGTAGAATTCCCCATAACTTTCTGCAGAACTCCCTGGATTACGACAAAACGATGTGGACAAAATGTTTTACATTTTGATTTTATATGTTTTGAAGATAAACGCAGTTCTGTGGATTAGGAATTTATAACGCAATGTTAAAAAATGTAGTAAATGAACGTAGGAAAACGATCCAAAAATATTCTCCGCTTGGGGGATACGAAACGGCCATTAATATATTATCAATGGGAGTCGGGTAAGCTTCCCACTGGTCTACCGACGTCTGCTTACGATTGAGGCATGTTTAAAAACATGTAACTGATATATCCAGTCGGCGGTTGGGAATGAATGAGATACTGTGAATACAAGGATGGTTATTTCAATAAAAAGGTCCAAAGACAGATCATTGCACTAAGGTCTATTCTGCGTTTTTGTATTTGGCAGTATCTCCCATTGTCTCTTGCCTAAAACTTTGATGTAAGCTGCAGTGAAGATATCGTTGATATCTTTACGAACATCTGTCTGCCTTCCAGATCCTGAAGTCAAAATACGGCCAGATTTGTTGTACTCGTTGTACTGTATCCCTGAATAAACAATTCAAGGTCTGGTCAGATTTATTTATGTTAAGCTATGAAATTTCGATGTTTTCAAATTGCAAAACCTCCAACATAGTTTTAATCAAATGACCATTCCACGTCTGCCAAAGCGTGTCGTAAATCCTGCCTACAGAGATATTTATTTCCAAATACATTCATATTGCTTTACTTTCCTTCATTATATGATATTATGAGTTTGCTTTAGCAAAGTGAATTCAATATCAAAACAGTCGCTGAGAATGCCGTAGTTTCCGTTGATTAATTCTACTGAAACTATCTACGAAACATATGTGAACTCATGCTCCGTATAAATCCTTAGAAAAGGAGCTCGTTCTTCGGAAAGCAAGACGATTTCGTAGAATTCCTTTCGTTCTACAGAACAGATTGTACGGAACTAGTTATTCTACGGAAATTATTCCTACGGAACATGAGCCCTTGTTCCTTACAATTCCTTAGAAAGGAACTCTTTCTACGGAAAGAACGACGATTTCCGTAGAATTCATTACGTTCTGCAGAAGTTTGTAGTTTGTACGGAAATTTTTAGCAGGGGTGCAGTGTGTATAACTGGCTGACACACCTGATCAGAAATTACGAGATTCAAGTTCGAATCCCGGTCTAATAAAATAATTATTTTTCACCCTCTCTGGTGTATTACCTTTACAAACATTCGCGTGACCATATAATTTGTGCATTTCGTAGTGATTGGAAAAATTGATCAAATATTTACATAAGAAGGGAGGATTCTTCCTTGGAGATAAATGGTTATGAATTGCAAAAACCTACCCAAAACATTGCTTGAGTGATTAGCACATTACTGCAATAATTGAAGTAAACATTCGTTAATTCAATGGAAATGGCGCGGCAGTCGGCCTCCAGGGCTGAAAAAAGTGTTCATGTAAATATATTCGTAGAACAACCTTCTGCATATATTGTACCGTCATTGTTTTTAACAGCGAAGGTAGGTCAACAGTGAAAACTTTTTTTAGTGTAAACGACAAGGTGAAATTTAGGAATACGTGTGTTGACTCACACAGCCCCGGAGAAACCTCCTTACTCGCAACGCATACCGCCGCAACGCAAGATCCTAGCGGGCGCCGCAGTAGTTTGCGTTCAGTTCCAGCGCCGGTGAGCATCGTGAGAAGCAAAGGTGCTTATCATCGTCTGCAATATCGGCTACCGTTTCTATCTCTCGTTTCGATGGAGCACCACTAGTTGCTCCCAGGCAGCGCCACGCACCACATCCTCTCCCTGCACAACGCACCGCAGGGGCCGCTGCGCCCTTCCCCGCCTCCGCCGACCGCAAACTACACGGGGCATATATTTCATGGTCTCTTAGCCAAGCAGTGAGGTTAAGGAGGTGCGGAAGAGAGCTGTCGGGTGGGGGTGGGAGGAAGAGGGCGCGCTGCCCGAGGGATGGGGTTGGAGTGCGGGAGGGGTAGTGAGTGGACGGCTGACGAGGGAGACTCACCCCTGCCGGCGCCGCCCCGTGCCAATTCATCTTCTTCATCGGCGGCCCCGATATTTCTGCCCGACTCCACTTTCATCGTACTACTTACCAGCCTACCAACCTACCAACCTACATGCAATTTCACTACTTTTGAGTTGCAGTCGTAACTCCACGCTGCCCTCTCCCGCAATTGCAACGCACAAGTGAAAAGCAAATAAAGTTGTCTTTTGGCAGATGTGGTGAAATCGATTCATTAGGAATGAAATAAATGAGCTGTTTTCCATTTTTCATATTAATTATAGGTTTATTGCGACCGGTTTCGTTGTACTTACACCGAATACATTCTAATAGTATAAGAACCGTGCTTGGCAATGATGTAAATACATCGAAACCGGTCGCATTAAACCTATAATTAATATAAAAAATGGAAAACTGCTAATTTATTTCATTCCTAAGTGGAAAGCAAGCAGTTAGTTTCGAACGAAATTAGAATCCCCGCATCCATGAGACCTTCTGCCATGAGTACTACAAACGACTCCTTGCCTTTTGTATGTAGACTTCTAGCCTTTTGCAATATTCGGCATGGTTTCAAAAGCAAATTATACTCCTGTCCGTTAATTAAAGAGTAATAGCATACTCTTCTATATTTTGTTGGCTTAATTAGAATACTGGGCGAAGTGACACCAACACTTACAAATGTAAGCTGTCAGCGCTAAGAACTAAGAGTTAACTACACCCATGTACACACGGAAGCGAACTTACTACATTTAACAAGACATACGGACGCGCCATTCCACAGTAATTTTGGTTCACGCGGGTACTTACACTGGTCGGTACGTCTACAGTGGAAACGGGGCATTTGTGGGGGAGGGCGATAGTCTCCTAAGGCGGGCACCTAGAGGGGAAGAAAAGCTGCGATGGAGGAAAGAAGGGTGGGGGCAGGGAGAAGGGTGGAGGCAGGGAGAAGGGTGGGGCCAGGGAGAAGTGTTGGGGGCAGGGAGGAGGGTCGGGGGCAGGGAGAAGGATGTGGGGCGTGTAACCCGTTGAATTTCCCTACCGGAGAAAACAGTAATCCCTCTCAAACATCGCTTTCAATCTAAGGCGAAGAATGAATTGTGCACCCTCGGCCACATCCGCGGGACCAGGCCGCGCGTCCGGATTTCTCCAAGGAGCCGTGTCTAATTGGCTTTTTCATACGATGGAGACTACGGAGCTCAAGCAAAAAATAGCGGCTGAGTACGCTGAAGGCTGAAAGTCTCGGATGATGCTCACGGGCCGGTGTGGCGAAGTTACTGTTGTGGGAAAAACTTAAAAATACAAACATTCACCAAAAGTCGCACGAGGTCATGTAAGTCATCCCAACAGGATTATGGAACACATGAAACACCGCGTCAAGTCTCTAAAAACGTATTTCACAGGGAACCTTCAGTTTTAAGTAATTCTATTGTATATTCTTCGCGAGAGAGTAAGATCCTTTCCAGGTAACTGCACCATAAACGACTACAATACAACTGCAAGACTAAAATAAAAACAACATTACCAATCTAAAAAATGAAGAACATTCGAAATTATCATAAAATCAATTAGTTTAATCATTGAAACTACTTAATGTGGAGATGAAAAACTCAAAAATCCTATTTAGGAGATTTCCTTGCTTGCAATTAGATCATACTCTAACACGAGCAGAAAACCCGATAACTCTTCTTGATATCCAAAACCAGAGAGCAAATATAAATGAAAAATATCAGAAGATCTTAACAAACAAGTGCTTTTCATATCAACATCAAAAGCATCTTTTTCTGCAGTCCTGGATTAGGTAGGCCTAACGCATACGATGTGAGAATGGACTCGAAAGTCCTGCCGTGTTCATGCCATAATGACTATCGAGCATCGATCTCTCGAATCTTTTAACGGTCCCCTACGGTCTTCCAGATTAAAACAATTCGCTTGGCGGCCACGTTCCGCAGCTTCCAATTGAACCAAAAAATTTACCTCGCCGTCCAAGAAACCCACTCTTTTAAAAGTTAGCAAACAATTCTGTAATTGCTTTCGCTGGTTAAGGCGACTCACTCTGCTGGCACTACGAAAATAAATATTGGAAGATGAGGATGGAATTTTTGAGAGGCTATAACGGCGAAGAATTCTCGAATGGAACTAATGGCAGCTGAATAAAAAAGAAAATGGAATTGGAGAAATACAAATGAATAGACGAAGAAGGGCCGCAGTCGTTGCTCGAAAGGCCAACAGATAAAATATCTATTCACATAGAGTAGGAAAGAGAAAACTAACGGGAAATAGCCATATCTCTAAAAATGTTAAATTTCCCGTAATAAGCTAATTTACCATCAAGCTTACTTCACTACAAACATTACCAGCATACAGATAATTATAAGACCATAATTTAGATACAGTATTTCAATTAAGTTTCCGAGTCAATAATTAATGCAGATAAAACTTAGTTAATTTCTTTCAAGTACATTGGAAACAACATGACGCAAAATTCCCTTTATTAAAAAGACCATCTGAGCTCAAATTCACTTAATTTAAATATTTCTAATGGGAATAAATGTTTGCAATACAATTTACCACGCACATACGAGTGAATAAATGTAAAATAGGCAACGAATAAAATTGAAATAGGGATAAAATTAAAAATTTACCAATCAAGCAATATAATTGAGTTGATAAAGAGAAATTTAAGTTTTTGAAAGACGTCAAATGGGAGTACTAAACCCCAAGGAGGTAGAGAATAAGCATTTTTTCATGAAGAAATAACTTTCAGAGAGAAAATATGATTTTTGTAACATCATTTTTCTTTACGCTAAGCAGAGTTCTCTGGGATCATTCCTAATCAACATTTGAGGATTATCAAAACATGAAGCTGAAAAATGAGGAGGTATTTCGATGACGTCATCAAGGAAGCGTTAAAATAACTTGCACGCATTACGTAGCTCAAATTGCAAAAAGCTGAAATGTAGCCAGCGCCTATGCATTTCAATTAAAAAGTACACTGACTTGTCAGAGTGCGGCTCAATCTCACTACTGGCAGCAAAATATTAAAAAAGGTAGCTGCATACAAATATTAGTGTACTTGTCCCTATCACTTAAGAGCACGCACACACGGATTCCAGAATCGCAAATTTCACATCCATTTATCTCCAAAGACGAATAATTCTTCCAAGGATTAGCAATCGGAATCTTATTCTGCCCATATATTTGAGTCCATAACGTCTGTAAAGGTGTACTCTATTCATTAAACAAAGGAGTGTTACGCTTATCTCGATTAAAATTCTTTCACAGTCATTTGAATTTTAAGCCACCGAAAGAATGAGCCTTATGAAATGAAATACTAATATTAATTTATGAGAAGACAACTGTTTGGGCGTACTGGTAAATAAATCGTGACTGCGAAGAGGCTGGTGAAAACTTTAATATGGAGCGTGGGAGCTGTATGGGTCGGAAACTTGGTCATTGCAAAGGGAGGATGTGCGTAGACTTGAGGCGTTTGAGATGTGGAATCGGAGAAGGATTGAGAAGGTTAGCTGAATGGCAAGAAAGACGAACGAGGAGGTATTGGATATGGTCGGAGAGGAGAGGAAGCTTGTGCCAGAGGTTTTGAGAAGGCAGAAGAGATGGATGGAGGAGGTTTTGAGAGGAGAGGGCATGTTGAAGAGAGTGATAGAGGGGAGAACACTGGGGAAGCGTGGAAGAGGAAGGAAGAGGATAGGAATTCTGGACGAAATAAGAGGAGTTAGAAGATATGAAGAATTGACGAGGGATCTAATAACGGGCCATCCTTAGGAGGGAAAGCGAGACAATGTCTATGAGGTTGGGATGCCGAATTGGGACTGTCCAAGAACCTACCAATCAGCTGGTAGAATACTTGAATGAAAAATGAAGTATGAAAAACTTTTACACAGCTATAGCAGGCCAAATTAGGGTAAAAAATGGATTGGAGATAAAAGTGTCACGGGAAAGAATGCTTCTACCAATCACCACGTATGCACGCTCATTCATTCAAGTATCCTACCAGCTGATTGGTTGGTTCTTGGGCGGTCTCCATTCTGCATCCCAGCATCATAGGCATTGTCTCGCTTTCCCTCCTACGGATGGCCCGTTATTAGATCCATCTTCAATTCTTCATATCTTCTACCTCCTCTTATTTCGTTCTGAATTCCTACCCTCTTCCTTCCTCTTCCACGTTTCCCCAGTGTTCTCCCCTTATCACTCTCTTCAACATGCCCTCTCCTCTCAAAACGTCCTCCATCCATCACTTCTGCCTTCTCAGAACCTCTGCCACAAGCTTCCTCTCCTCTCCGACCATATCCAATACCTCCTCGTTCGTCTTTCTCGCCATTCAGCTAACCTTCTCCATCTTTCTCCTAACCCACATCTCAAAACGACTCAAGTTTACGCACATCCTCCCTTCGCAATGACCAAGTTTCCGAACCATACAGCGACACGCTCCATATTATAGATTTCACCAGCCTCTTCTTTACGTCTCTTCTCACTCCCCCCCCCTCATCAATTCCCTTCTCTTCGAAAATGCTTCTTTAGCTAGCGCAATTCTGCATTTGATGTCCTTACCACTAAACCCATTCTCCTCTAAAATACTATCCAGATGCGTAAATTGGTCGACCTGCTCTATCTTCTGCCCTCTCACCCTTATATTCAGCCCCGCCTTCTTACTTCTATAAAATCTCATCACTTTAGTTTTCTAGTGATTGATCTTCATCCCATACTTTTCGCACTGCACCTCTAATGAATTCACCATTGACTGTAACCCCTTGGCAGACTGACTAACCAATGCTTGATCATTTGCAAATCTCACTGATTTTATCAGCTCCCCTCCTACCTTTATTCCTACCTTCTCCTCCCCCCATGCCACCCTTACAACTTCTTCTGAATACACGTTAAAAAGCAACGGCAATAGCAGTCACCCCTGTCACACTCCCAGTCCAATCGTGGCCCATCCCGATTCTCCATTGGCTACCCTAACCTGCGCCGTTTGTTTCATATAAAAAATCCGAATAAGACGACTGTCCCTCAAATCGACCCCTAATTTCTTCAACACTCCCATTAATTTCGTCCATTCCACCCGATCAAACACTTTCTCGAAATCTACGAAGCATGCAAAACATCCTGCCCATACCCTAGTATTCTTTCTACTACCGTCCTCATCACCACTCTAGCGTCTCGCATTCATGTCCCTCTTCTAAAACCGAACTGGTTGTCACCCAGGTATTCATTTGCCTTCTTCTCTAGCCTTCTGTTTATAATTCTCAAAACTACTTTGGCCGCGTGGAATATTAAGCTTATTGTCTTATAGTCTTCGCACGATTTTTCTTTGTTCTTCTTCGGTATCGGAGTTAGTACAGTCTTCGCGAAGTCTTCCGGCCACACTCCATAGTCATAAATACTACGAATAAGCGCAAAAAGTTTTCCCCTTCCGTTCTTCCCCATGCTCGTTAAACATTCTGCAGGTATGTCATCTATTCCCACCGCCTTATTCCTTTTCATGTCTCGTAGAGCTCTTTCGATTTCACAATCTAGGATAGCTGTTCCGATGCCATCTCTGTCGATGTCGTCTTCCCTTTCCGTATCTAACAGCATGGGCCTTATTTCTTTACCATACAGCTCTTCAATATACTCCTTCCACCTCTCCTGTATCTCTTTCGGTTCTACGATCACCTTTTCCGTCTTGCCTGTTATCGTTGTAGTTCCCTGTCCCTTATTACCACCCGTCAGTTCCTTTAATTTCCTATATAATGCATCTGCTCTTCCTTCTTTTTGGTATTTCTCTAGCGAATCGATCTGTTCTCTCCACCACGCCTCTCTTGCTTTCTTTGTTTTTCTTCTAAGCCTGTCATTAAATTCTCAGTATTTTCTCTTACCTAGCTCTGAGTTTACGTTCATCCATTTCCTACTCTCCTCCATCTCCCTTATCATCCCCTTCGTGATCGACGGTTTTCTAATTTTTGTTGCTCTGACTACGCCTACTGTTGCTTTCACCGCTTCTACAATTTTATTTTTCAAACTTCCCCATTCATCTTCCACTGATCTAACTCCATGATTCTCACCCATTATCTCATTCACCTTCTCTCGATACTTCTTCTTCATTGCCCCAGTTAATGCCTCCGTATTCCACTTTCGTACCCTCCTTCCCATTCTTATCTTTTTCAGTTTTACCCGACATTTCATGACTAATAAGTTGTGGTCTGTGTCTCTCGGCTTCTTCCAATTGTACGTACGTCGAGTATGATGTCTAAACCATGTATTTGTAGTTACTAGGTTATTTCTACGGCAAAACTCTACAGCTTTCTCGCCCCGGTCGTTTCTCCTTCCTAGCCCGTAAGCGCCCACCTCACGCCCATCTCTTCCTTCGCCCACCAACGCGTTCCAATCCCCCATTACTACTATGTGCTTACTCCTACATATCTTACCAATTATTTCCTACCATCTACCTCCTCCTCTCTATGGTTAGAGGTAGGCATATAAACCTGGTTTATAACTAAATTCGTTGGATCTGCCTTTTGTTCCACGACTATGATCCTATCACTCACCTGTTCTGCATACACTACTTTTCTACCTAGTTTCCTATTCATTACGAATGCAACTCCGCGCTGACTTTCATTCCTTCCACTATACATTACTCTATAGCCATCGCTCCAGTAATCTCCATCATCCTTCCATCGTACTTCAACCAGACCCATGATGTCTACACCCACCCTCTCCATTTCTTGCTTTATATTCTCTAGCTTCCCCGCCCTCAGCATAGTCCTAATATTCCACGTGCCTATTCTGATAGTTTCGTTCCTCTTCTTTATCTTCTTGTCCTCTGCTGCTACTACGTCTGAGCAAGAATTTCGTGTGATGACGACCGCAGGGGCCATGCTCCCACCGCTGCCGGACACGACGCCCGGCCCTCTGGGCCGAGTCCCATAGTTGCCAGGATTCATTATCATTTGAGAACTGTCCATAATTTCAAGGTTTTTGTTTAAATTGAGATATTATTCCGTGGTCTATCTCAATAGTGTTTTTTACGTGACACCATCACTTCAGAGGCCGCCCCACTGGTGTCAGACGCCTTTTGCTGCCGCCTCACTGAGGTACAGACGCTGCGCGGACTGCCATCTCCGTCTCATAGCCTTATACCAATCTGGCATGGGTGACCCTACCAGGAGCATTGCTCCCGCCAGTGCAGCTCTAGGGGTCATAGGAGCACGCAAACCCTTCCACCACGACAAGGCTGAGGTCCAAGATAGGGATGCACGCTCATAGATTCGGAAAAAATCCAAAGACATAAATAATGTAAATCAAGCACAATAGAAGTTATTTTCGGAAGAACACCCTCGACCATTCACAGAAGTTTCACGTCATTCAGTGTAATTTGAAGACGGAGATGGAGTCGTCAACCTCAAGGATGAATGTGGTCAGTTATTATCCATTCCGTCCCAAGGATGGCCTTCAGAGAATATGCCGGCTCCTAGGACGGAACCTTATCCGATTTGATTCGGGATAACAAAGGAAGATAGGGACGCGGGAGTAGGATCTCGTCTGCCGCTTAGAATAGAAGGGAGGGATGGGGGGGGGGCTTTACTAACGTCTTTAGGTCGAGAGAAAGAAAGGCTACAGAGTAAGGCAGCTTGTTGAGAAAGGACTGATACAGGGCTCTCCCATCAACCGGGAGCCACTATATGTTTAGCACATGACGAGAACACCGAAAACCTCGTCCGTTAGTCCAAGCTAGTTAGCTCAATGTATCCTTTCAGTTATACGTACATATTCCGATACAGTCCATCACAAACAATATGCAAAAAAAGTATGTAACACTCCAAGGATTCATAACCATAGCCACCTTTCATAAGTCATAGAAAAAATGACTATGCAGCGAAAGTGGACGTCAGCAAACCGTGAATAACAAAATTGCAAACGATAGTGGCATGTTCAATGGGTTATCTCAAAAAATGTACAGTACGAGATATTTGCAATATTTCTCCGTCAGCCACGAATAATTGTACAAACAGATTAAGCGAGGCAAAAAGTCGATACAACCACACACAATGATATTTCGTATGAAAGTCATACGCTGCTTCGTCTACCACAAAATCAACGGCTTTTGGAGGATACATTTATCATGACGTTGTTTTCTGTGACCCCATTTCTTTACTTTCGCCACTGGAGAGTAGGTGGCAACAATCTGCAACACAATAGTTCTCATCACCGTCCATCAGCCCACGGGGGTTGAATCACCCTCATTCAATAAAAATAGTAGACAGGAAAAGTAGAGATTTACCCTAACAAAGTACATGTTATATAATCTAATTTTTAGATTTAACGGAATATTACTAAATCATAGTCTCCTTAGACTGGCATGGATATTGAAATGAAATATCATCATCATAGGAATTGAGAAAACTGAGGAGGGTGTATCGGAAGTACCCATAAGTTAGCATAAAAGTTAAGACAAATCAATATTCAATTCATATAAAACTTATAACAGTCTGCGCGAAATTAGATCATCAGGAGCGCAATCACGGTTCTCCATAACGCGTGCGCTCGCGATAACGCTATTTTTCAGTTGCGCACGTGAGAGCGAAAATATGATCGCCATTTTAAAAATTTTGTAAGGTGCTTTACATCACTATTATTATTGATGGATTGCTTATCTTATGACAGAAACTGTGAGTATTGCACTTGTACAGTGGTTAGTGTTTTCGATAGCAATAACGACAACGCAAAAGAATGAGTCATGATCCCACACCAGGTGGGATCATAGGATTTATAATGCTGCTGTAAATATCGCCTATGTATTATCAAATGGCCGGAAAAATAATTGTTCTCGAATAATTTTCCAAATAGGTTAATTTCCTACAGTTATTTGCCTCCTAAGTCAAATTCTGGCATTTTTCCTAACTTTAATTATTTTAAAAACTTGTACACCGACACTTCACAGAGCAATGCCGCCAAAAACGCATTCCTTATTCCTATTTAGCTTAAACCTAGGGATAAAACACATGCAGCACCTGGCGAGAAGAGCTGCTCGTAGTATCAATTCTCGGGGATCTAAGGACTTACACTATTAAGACATAGACGACCATTAATCTTGAAAACACCGCCTATTGAAATATGTTTTCGTCCATGGTGTTCCACACGCCTAGGGCAGTGCAAGGATGAGACGGAGAGGGCCATCTGGTGAGGAAAGGGAGCGTTGAACAAATGCGCGGACGCTGCTATCGGAAAAAATCGAGGACAATAAAAACGAAGGACACAAGGCTTCGTAGAGTGAAAGAGGAAATATTTCAGTTCACATTTTAGTCATCAGTTTCACAGAGCTGATCGCCATCGACTGTCCAGAGAGCTTCACCACCAAAGTCTCAAAACTTTTAAGGGTATTTTACACAATTCTTATTGCATTAAGACATTCAAAACAACATTTGATGGATTAAATGTTTCTCCCCAGCCAGATAGATGTTAACCGGTAATATGCATAGGCTACAAGCATCCAATTCCCCGAGTCAAAACCACAAAGTCAAAGTGCGCGATGCGGAAAAAGAACTATCAACCTTAGATTCTGATTCAGCAAACTGTCACGTAACTTAATAGGCGAGGCTGATTCGCAATTATCCTACCCCATTGATATGGGAGGTTAAAGGAACTGACTGAAATAGCCGAGCATATGGTTTTCACCCTTATCACAAACAGTATATTAACTTGTAACTGGGATATGCTCCTTGAAATTTCAGTAATTCTTTGGTTAAGAGACGTCCAAAATACGTCCAAAATCTGGGGAACAATGTATGAATTGACAGGATTTTTTATTGCAGAGTTACCATTTTTTACAGACACTGTTATAGGGTAAAAACAAGAAGCAGGTTGTATTATGGGTAAAAACAGTAAGAGACTTAAGAGTGGATAACGGAAAGATGGGTCCACTGGCGCCACTCAGAAATAAGGAAGACTGGACACATTATGAGAGTTATGCCTACGTCTGGAATAATTCAATTATGTCCTTAACCACCAAAGACTTCTGAGAGTCCGTTTTATAAAGTTGATACCGTCACGACAAATGAAATCCAAGCAGTGTAAAGTACAGTAATATTATGGGTAACTTCTAGAGACTGCACGCATTGCTCCCATCCGAAGAACGAAGCATTTATGCAACATGTAATCGGGAAATAACTTTTACAAAGACCTGACTTAACACATCAAACACGACCCGGGTTTCATCGATTTATTGTCATCATCAGGTGACGATAAATCGTTGAAATCCGGGGTTAGGTTTGATGTGCTAAGTGTGGTCTTTGTAAAAGTTATTTCCCGATTAAATATTGTGAAAATACGGAGTAACAAAAAGATACTGAACAGAGATTTTTATTTTTTCGTTAAGTATTTTTGTTAATTTGGTCGTTATCAACCCCAATGATCGCTTTTGAACTTCAAAAACACGAAAACGAAGAGGTGGACCACTCAATCAAAACCGCACGCACGCACTCCGATGCAAATTATTCTTGATGACTTCGTAAAGTTTCAGCCCGATAAAGCTGGTGCCACAGCGTTTTAGTGGGGGGCGCCAGACTCCAGGTGCCCGATCACCATCGAAAAATTTCAAAATTTGTGGTTGGGCAGGCTAGAGGGCGGTTGTATCGGCTGCAACGAGGGCGGTTGGGCCTCACCCTAAGTAATCGCGTAACCCCCAACGATTTCCTCCGTCATCGCGTACCCAGGTCGACGCAGGAGGGCGTGCAAGTGAGAGCAAGGGAGTCTCCCCGGCCTCTTTCCCTTGAAAATGGACGATCAAAGGAATGGGGAGAACGAGGAGGAGTACTAAGGATTCGCCGTGAAGGATGGCAGGGGTTAGGGATGGAGACGAGAGGGCAGGGAAGGTGGGGTTGGCAGTTAATGACAAGGGTTGCATCGAAAGGACTGGAGAGGGCGACGTTTCGGGAGCCTGTGGGCCGGCGTACGTCGAGGGGGCGAAAGCAATAACCTCCGACGGGGTACGATCCCCACCCTCTAGGCGCTGTCATTCCTATAAGGAAGGCATTTGGGCCGAGTTTAATTGGATGACTTACAAGGCAGAGAGAGAGAGGAGGGATACTCAGCCAGCGGAAGGGAAAGTTAATTGGAAGCGAAGCTAAAGATGGTGATTATGTGGAGGGTCATCTACCGAGAAAAAACAAACAGCCGGATTCCTATTATTATGGAGGGGCTTTTTGGCAATGCCAGGAAGCATCGTTAAAACGAGGCTGAGCGGACGAGGGGCCACCCACGGGTTGCTGGGGACCTTCCGCCGCATCTCCGAAGACAAGCTGCTTCGAGGGGGAGGTTGAACACCCTGATTTTCACGGTCAGCCGACCTCGTGGAAAGAGAGAGCACTGAGACACACACGAATTAAGCGGTGAACCCAACATGGAATTAAATCAATTATGTTTCTTTTACACTTTTCTTGGGACGCGATATTCAACATGACCAACCTGAATCCTGAAACGCATCTGCAACTAAGAAAAAAGAAACCCGAAAAACAGCCAGTGAATTAATATTTTTCTGAATTTTAAAACTTAATTTCTACATGGCATCCTATAATTAACCGCAAGGGTTTTACGTCAGTGGATGAGTCCAAACAAAGGAAGTACTTGCTACTATTTATGGCACAATAGGATTAGGAACTACCTTTGAAGTTACACACTTCAAATGATATGAACGAAATTCATAACGAGCTTAGGTTCCATCGACTGAGAAATGTCGAACTTCCATCGGCAATAGGAAAACAGATGGAGAAGTTACGAGGAACAAAATACATGAGAGATAATCATTAGTCATGGAACAAAAACGAGAAAAATTTTTCCGTAATTTAAAGGTCAGTGGGAAAAATTGAAAATTATTGTATAAGAAATTAATCACACAATACGTGCGCCATACTCTTTACTGACCCCATTTTTCCAATAAAGCGTAACATAGCAGACCAAAATTTATCCTCTGGAATGAAAACTTATTTATGACTAGCTTCAACATAACTCGAGAGCTGATAAAATCAGCAGAAACAAAAAATAAGATGATAAGAAAGCGCCCACAGGAATTATTTTCAAACTGGGCATCGGATCTAATATAATTACAGAACCTGAGCGACTATTTACGGTAACGTAATTATATACAAGTGTTTGTTTACTTTTTATGCCCATGACATGGTATCGCCTCGGAAGTTGCTCACCCAATGCCTCGAGGCTGTTCCGACCGACTGTTTGTGTGTGAGAAGGCGAGGGAGATTGGAGGAGGTGAACACGAGCGACCGCGCGCCGGTGGCGCCAAAAGGAGAAAGAGCGGCGCCCGATCAATTAAAATTCTCGTTAAGGCTTCGTCTCATCTCCAGGCCAAGTGCGTCCCCTGAGATCCAAAACGATTATACGCGAGGCCAATGCTTGGGAACGTTAGCATAATCGAATACATGCTTTTTAATTTTTTATCGGACATAAAAACGAAAGGAGATATCAAATCCGATCAAAAATCACCTGAGTGGAATGTAATACCGTCACCTGAGTGGAGTATGCAGATAAAAGGAGGTGGTTCAAAGTCACAGGGGTCAAACGTAGGAATTTGCTATGGAAGTCACATAGCGGTGTACAAGAAGACAGAATCACCGTCAAACTTGAGCAGCAAAACCATGCGTCAGTGGAATAACTCCGCTATCCGGGAAGCAGGATCACCAGGAATGGAATAAGCAAGAAAGATATTTGAGCAGAATAGCCCAAGAAAAGAAGGCATTCTACCAGAAGAGGAGTCTGCTAACAGCTGGTAACTACCAGGAAGTAAGGAAGTAATTTATTTAAACATATATTTGGAGCATGTTCTTACATGACAGTGAGGCCGGGATAGACACAGCTGCAGAGTAAAAGAGGTTTAAAGTATGGGTATGTGGTGTTATCGAAGAATCGAAAAAGAAGAAGAAAAAGATGATCAATAGAACGGAAAGAATTACGAACAAAGAACTCCAACGAAGAGTTAGAGAGAAAAGAAAGATAACGAAAACTCAAAGAAGGCACCAACTTATTGGGCACATTTTATCACAAAATAACCGACTGAAAACAGTAATGAAAGAAAAAATGAATAGAAAGAGTAATAGAGAAAGACTATAAATAGAATACATGAGGCAAACTATGGAGGACGTCGAAGTGAAAAAGTATATAGAAATGATAGGGGAGGAGGTCGTATCATGAAACGGGGTTGTATTATGAAACCGCTGAATTTGTGACAAGGAACTCTTGCCATATTTCGGAAACCGCATTTACTATTGCGGCGAGGTTCCACGTTGGCCGGTTTCGTCAGTATCGCCAAGTTCATGGCTGAGAGTAGGAGTTTCTTGCGTTCGAGGATTCAAAACACTTTGCAGTGCAAAGTTCAGCATTTATTCTCCTGCCTTCAAGAATACGCGTGAGATATTATTTTCGCTATACCTTGTAGTTATACGATTGCACTTCATTAAGACTCGTTTAGTAATTTGGAATTTTTTTTCTTTCGTTGAGATTCATTTGGTAGTTTGGTAAATGTCGGTAGGCGGTAATGCGCTACGCAAAGCTGTGAGGAGAGTAGAGTGATGAGCTGCAGCAAACCAATCTTCGGATAGATGACTGACGATGATAGTGTACATGACGAGGACCGAGGGGATCATCTCAAACCACAGTGATTATTTTCAGAAACTCTAATATGAAAAAAGAAAATTAAGTAAAAGGGCAGAGGTAAGAAAAAAACAACAAAAACAGAGCAAATAATAATTCCAAGGGGAAGGTATCGGAAGTCGTTCGAGCTGAACCACGGACATCTACAAATCAAGAGAAGAAAATGAAACCCTACTACTCGGTGGGTTTTTTCCAGAAAGATTCGTTAGCCCACAACCGATTACGAATTAAGGAATGAGTGATAATAACAATGCCGTGCCCAGGTTCATACTCATCCAAAGAAATGGAAAAACGTGGTCGGAAATAATGATGAATTTATTTACTATAAATAAAAGAGGCAAATGGTTAATTATTGATTAATCCAGTGCTTCCCAACCGGCGTGCCGCGAAAGGACTGTTGGTGTGCCGGGAAAAGTTTAACCAAAAAGTCAAATTATCCCTCACTTTTATAAAGTCATTTTTTGGTTATTGTCTCGCTTTTGGTAGCACTTACAACGGGCAAATTACTTATAGCCATTAACTAAAAAAAACTCTTTTCAACTCCCATTACATCCTCGTAAACTGCGTCCGTGACTCAGTAAATCAATTCTCTGCTTTAGTTCCGACTCGTCAGTTGTGAGTGGGATTACCAGACCTTCTCTACCCGGAGATTTTGATCTCCAACTTGAAAATTTTGAACAGGTAGCCTTTTTCACCTTGTAACAAAGTATATGCTGTTACGTACGTAGAAACAGTTGGATTAAGATTATTATGGACATTGACTGCTTTATAATTCAATTTATGACGTCTCGAAAACGACACGAGACTCGAGAAGAGACAGAGGTCGGATTTGAGATTTACTATTCAAGCGAAAATTAAAATTTCTCCCAACAACGCCATTACTGATGTCATGAATGTGACGCCGAGAGCAGGGCCAGGGTGGCGGAGGTTTGGGGAAAGCAGAGGGGTTGTACGGGGGACTTTATGAAAGACGAGAACATATTGGAGAGGATGATAGAGGAGAGAACGCTGGAAGGCGTGGAAGAGGAAGAAAGAGGATAGGAATTCTGGACGAAATAAGAAGATGTAGACGATATGAGGAATTTAAGAGGGATCTGATGGCGAGCCATCAATATTAGAGAAAGTGAGATGTCCCATATTTTGGGATGTTAGGATAAGGACTGTCCAAAAACCTACCAATCAGCAGGTAGAATATTCCAATAGACATTTATTTCGATGGTTTCAATGCATTAACGTTACAAGTTCCTTTAATTTAATTTTAATATTTAAATTGAATATTTACGGATACCTTAGTTATTTTTCGTAGTATAATTTAAGGATTCTAGACATTTTTATCTAAAAGCACTGGTCATGTCGATATTGTGAATTCCAATTATTTTTATTTTAACGTCACTGCATCTAGCAACAAACAAACCACTCTTACAGAAAAAAGTATTCATTTTTTTCTTTTGAAAACGAGATGAGGGTCTCGTACGAGACAGAAACGGGACTGACTCAAGTCTCTTCTCGCGGGAGCACTTTAAATATGCCTTCTTTTGCAACCCTAGTTGTGAGAGTATCACTCGAATGGTCTTGGTACTTCAAGAGCGTATCATTTTCTGCAGGAACTACCCGCAAATATGTTCAGTAGGTCAGTATAAGGAAATTTCGAAAGTGGTCACTGTGAAACTCTTAGTCAAAAAAATGTTACCGAGCCTTATTTTTGATATTGTGTTGTAAGATATTCAATCATACCTATGCCGTAAATAAGTCGAAATGTCACTACTTGCTGACTGAAAAGCTTTTTCCCAGGAACTGCAAATTTTATCAGTCATTTTAGATTGAGAAATAATGATCTCACACTGGAAGGAGCATATTACTTGGTGCATATTAAAACATTTATTTTTATTTTTTTTATTTTATTAAAATTTTTTATAATATTATTTCTTATTTTTATTTATTTAAATTTACTTAATGTTCAGCCATTTTTTCTTAAGAGTTACCAACATTTTCGTCGTGTATTTTCTTCGAAAACTGCTAAAAAATACCTGGGACTTCGTTCGGGAAATATATAACAAATGATCGTGTCAAATGAACAAATTTATGTACACGAAACTGTGATATTCAATACAATGCTTTACTCAAAGAGAATCTTCAATGGAAAATTGTTTTTCTCCAGAATTAGTCCACACTTAATGGCATTATAAAATGGAGCAAGTAGCCATAGTCAGTCATATCCTTGTTTCAATTTCATCAAAACAACATCAATCAGACAGCCAAAGAACATCCGTACAGACGTACTTTACTTCTTTTTCGATAGCATATCCTAAGACACTCTATACTAAGCTATAAGTAAGAAATGTAATTTGTTAATAGCTAGGGTAAAAAAGCGTCAATTAATCGCTTTGACCTTCAACCATGTGCCTTAGAAGGAACTAGTATGTATAAAAATTAAAGGCACTTTAATAAAAAAAATATTCTAATAGAATAAGAATAAAAAGACAGAATTGAACAATATATTCAAGTACACTTACTTGAGATGTTTTCATAACTTATATTGTTGTGGATCAATTTGCATGTGACCTGTATCTTGGGTATAGGGAAAAAAATTAATAGAACGAAAGGTGGCACTTTGTTGGAACGTGTTACGGAATTTCAACCTTCAACCCATACGTAAAAGCCAAAAAAACAATCGGTGTGGCTATCTCGAATACGGCAGAAGAGTTTGTGTGCCCCATTCACAGATTGCATGCAATCTCCTCAATTTAAAGAGAAAAATAAAGAGGCAGGTATCCGATCAGCCCCGCGGTAACAGTTTTTACTGCAGCATGCTCACAGAGACACATTAAAATAACGCACTAAGCCTCCCTAAATAGGCATTAATACCAACAGCTATAGACCTTTACCTATCGATCAATTAGATAAAGATCGTAAATAACATTAAAATACTGCTTACTTAAATAGCTTTAAAAGGTTGAAAAAACGGTGTTCCCAACAACCGCTCCTTTAAAACGCTTTCTGTTAAATCAACGGGACGACTTCCAAAAAACCCAAGCGAAGGTTCTCTCTCTCTCAAAAAGCCGGAAAAGCCTGCGTCTCTCTCTTTCTCTCTCTCTCGCGCGCGGCAATAATCTTCCTGCTCGTCCTATCATTAGGCCCGACAGCATCGAGCTCAAAAGGTTTTCGATTAATCAGCGCGCATCGTAAAGGTTCCTCTCCCTCTGATCACTCAGGACCGATAAAACCCTTATAGATACTCATTATTTGCAAGGGAGAGTAAAAAAATAAACTCTCCCGACCCCTGCGCTTTGAGAACACTTGGGAATTACAAATCTCCCCGATCTAAAAGGGCCGCTGATCGTAAACCCAATCGGCAATAGCAATTATAATCCCCTCCAAGGAAAAGCACCGTCCGTCTCCTGTGGGAGAAATCCACCGCAAGGGACGATTGGAAACGCCAAAAGGACATAAAGAAAAGAAGAATAAAACTGATCTTTTCAATAATGCGAACGTAAAAACGATCATTCCGGAAGGAGGAAAAAAAAGTCAACTCGTTGGCCGAATCCTACGAGACGGGAGGATCGGAGAGCTATTAGAATTTCTGTCAATGGTGCAGACGGGGGGGAGGAGGGGTTGGGGGGGGTGGAGGCAGGGAGAGGGGGGTAGGGCGATGAAAGAGTATGTGGGTGGGTGGGGCCGAAATAGGTCTTGCTCCGCGGAGCGATTCAAGATTCGGGCGTCTCTGACGACGGGCTGGGAGTGGGGGAGTGTCCGGGTTAGACGGGGGGGGGGGGGGAAGACAAGGGGTGGAGAGGGAGGGGAGGGGGTGGGTACGTTCGGAGAAGAGAGTGGAAGCGAGGAGGGTTCGGACAATGGAAAGGGAGCGAGAAAGATGTAAAGGAAGAGATAAGCGAAATCACTTGAAACAAACCAACTACGGATGAGTTTCAGCACCCTCTGGTGCAAAAATCGGCAACCCATGGGACACACGTCGCAGTGAATTCGACCACAAGAACGCCGTCGTAGAAAAATAAAGCACATTCGCTAACAGGCTGGGAAGACGTTGAATGGCTTCTGAGCATACCAAGGAATAATATTTACCAATATCGCTGAGTTGATAGAGATACCTCAGTTCAGTCACCTATCAAACATAAAAAATCGGGTACAGTTAGTAAATGGGGAAAAACAGACATTAATGAAGAAATTAAAACAAAATATAAAGTCCACGTCACTTTCGGGAGCATAAGTGGAAAAATATGTCTTAATGCAATCGAATTTCTTTAGTCAAGGAAACATTTTCACCATTATTTTTACACACTGCTCTATTGGCTCCACGTCCAGAGCACCTAGTGGGGCCTCATTTACCAAGAAAAGTGTAGACTATAAACATCAACCCTACGCGGTACTACAGCACAAGTTCAAATGCCACTCCCATACTACATTCTAGAGAGGAAAAAGAATGCGATTCAATGTGGCAGAATGCAGAAATGGCGATAAAGAGAACGAGAAATATATGAAGAAACACCGAGGAAAGACAGAAAAAATGAACGATCAAGTTGATGCTTAGGCTAGAGTATTGGCATCCCATCCCGAGGGTCTGGGTTCGAATACGAATTAAAAATCAGAACCAGCGGAAGTGGAAATTTTCAGAAGAATCTTGATCCCAATTTGGGTGCGAAGTGGAGAGCACTTCAACAACAGTACTCCGTCCGTCGGATGGGACGTTGAACTGTGGTCCGTTCAAATGTCGATGCTGGGTATCTCTCCTCCATTCCCCTGCCCAATAGTCCTGAATGGCGCGAACGATCTCAGTCGCCGCCAGGCTCCCCCAAAATACACAACCAAACCAAGACGGAGGAAGAGAAGAGAGGAGGACTGGAAGCGAACAGGGGCAAAAAAACACAGGGGAAGGGATGGAGAGCGAAGGGGGAGGTGAAGAAGAGAATCGTTATGGGCCGCCCTCCTCTTTACCTCTCAGGAGTAAGACAAGGAGGAGTGGGAAGAAAGCGAATGTGTGTGTGTGTGCATAGCGGGAGGGGTGGGCAGAGAGGGGGCGCGCATGTGGAATGAAGCGGGAGGAGGGGAGGGAGGAGTTTCCTAAATCCAGACTAACCGGTCTGTCTTCGGGACTGGGCAGTATCGGGCCGCCCATCAGGTTTCGTGACTAGACCCCCTCCTCTCCACCACCCAACCCCATCGAAAGCCCAGAACAGAGCGCGTATCCCATCCACCGCGGCGGCGAGAGGCATCCAACCAACCATCCAACCCCGATACCGCAATACCACCTCCGAACGCTCTCCCCGCTTCCTCCACACTGAGAGGCGTGAATAGAATGCCTCTCCCGATCCCTCCGCGGGCCGCGACGCACAAGAGGGGATTGTCCCCTTCGCCGCGACATGCCTATCACTCCATATATACCCCGTAAAGCTCTAGAATGGGAGCGCTTCCAAAATGCAAAGTACGGACAACACAATCAAAACAGACCTATCCAGTAGGTACATGGGGAAGATAATAGATTAAACATTTTTATACGGGAAAAAAATTACTGCTAAGCATTTAAGGTAGTTTGAGGAAGATATTTTCCTCGTCATGATGGACACCATTTTCTAATTTTTTTTAAATATCAGCACCTATAAGAAGTAAATAATGTAACATTAATGGCACAAAATTATAGTAATAAATGATAAAAATTCTCAATAGTTAAATAAATATATCGTCTTTAGTCTCTAACTTGGCTCATATTTCAACGCCGTATGCTGAAATCACCTACAAAACAGAAAGTTTTTTTGCGATTCCTTAAAAATTACTGCAGTGAGTAATAGATTATTTTTTATGAATAGTTGATAAAACATACAAACTACACACCGCTAGTTTTTTTGACAAAATCTAGGTGTTAAAAATTCCTAATTTTTTCAATATTCTCCCTCTGGAGCGCAAAGCCGTAATCTATCGCATGTAAAACAGCTCGTATTTTCAGGCAAATTGGTCGAAAAGTAGTTCGGAAAGGGGTTATGATCGGGGGTATGATCGGGGGGGGGGGGGGGGGTTATGATCGGGGGATCTTAATTGAAAATAGCTGGTTTTAGGATTAATCACTCTTCTTGAGGTACAAGACGAACCTTCGTCCTTAGCGAGCGCTTGTGAGAAACGAGCTGTCACTACTTTTACTTCTCAAACTGTTATCACGTACTAAACGAATTGAGACGAAAGTAACATACTACAAGTTGACAAGTTAAGGCGGCTTATAGAAAGACGGGATAAAGAAACATTAATACTCGTTCGTCCGAATCGATTTCGCCTTTTTGAAAGAGAGCGTCGCCTGGTATGCGCATTAGAAGTCCACCCCTTTCGGATCCAGCATCACCGGGGCTGAGTGAGAGGGGGTGAAGGTGGAGAGAGACGGACAGAAGGGCAAGAGTGAGTGGGCGTGTAAAGTCCTTTCACCCTTTCCTTTTTCAAAACCCCTCGACTCCCTCCCTTCCCAAGACGACTGCGGCGGAGACAAATGAGAAGCGACGTGCCCTCCAGACGTCGACATATTGCCGAATAAATACATGAATAAACGTTGACAGCGCCGCGACGGTAGTGGTAAACGGGGGAATGCAGTGCAGCGTGCGTACCCTCTTATCGCCATTCAGGATCGAGCCACATATCCTTTGAATCCGACTCTCAGAGCCGTCATTTTTTTTTCTAGCGCTCGGTGTCACAAATTGTATCGTAATGACTCTCCGCTGCGCCGCGCCATCGAATAAAACGCGGAGAGACAATCTGTTAGAAGAAAGCACCGTGCAATCTTGATTTCACGCAGGTCGAAATTACGCGCCCGCAGTTTTACTAATCGGCGCATCAAAGCGGTCGTACTTCCCTCGGTGGGACTCTGATTACACTCAACCCACATCAACGCATTTCACTACGGGAACGAGGAGCCTCAAGCTAAAGAAAAACAAAAAAGGCTCCAAAGCGTTTTCCAAACAAAAGACCGCGCGAATAGCTGGTCCATAAATTAATCTGAGCAAGTGTTGTACTTCTTTAAGCGAACAGAAATGGTAACATAACTAATGAAAGGAATATGTTTGGAGCCACTATAGATTCAAGAGGTTACACGATTGTCTAAGATTACTGGAAAAATTGGGATCACGTGAGATTCAGACTGACATAGCGGGCATTATTTTAACCTCCCACTATATTGCTCGAACTGACAGAAGCGATAATGTAAGATATATGCGCTGCCGAACCGAGAGGTATAAAAATCCTTTCTTCCCACGTATCATTGAACCGAACCAAAACCAAAGGAGACACTACTTTTTCACTTCCCGTCCTCAAGTTAAATTTTCCCATTCCCTTCCCTTTCCATGGCTGGTGTCCGGAAACCCCTACCACACGTCCCTGTGGTGTCTTGCAGGATAATAGATACAAGGAGATGTGGTTAATCTGGGCCAGACCCATTCTTTAATTACAGCAAAAAGTTACAGATTAAACTACATCACCGACGTCGTAAAATTTGACCACCAGGGAAAAAAATAAGCACACAAATCTGAGATAGTTTTGAAGTATTTTTAAAATTATCACGCCTTAACTCAAAAATACTACCAGCACCCAAGCTACTTCAGACGTCTGAATTGTAATAAGAGGCATTTTATCATTGAAGCCGATCACATGGTGGCATAAAACGACTAATAAGAGTGGAATATATCCGTTATACTCTTTTCCGGGGCTAGGAAGACCCAGATTGAGCCCGGAATGAGTAAAATGGGTTTGGGTAAGATAGGAAATTTGGAGATTAAATAATCCAATCAATTGTTGGGAAATGTTTTTGCATCGCTGGAAATGAGGTAAGTCCAGAGAGATGCCTAAAACTGAAAAATACAGTTATCTTCTGAGGCCTCAGCGGATGTATGTGCGTCGACGTCAAGTCAGAAATGTGACGATTACGGATGAAGACCATAGAGTCATAAAGGGGTTAGAAAATCACGATTCCGAAATGTCCCCAAGCTAGCACTTCGCAAGTCTATGAACTCCTGAGGGAGTCATTCATTTCGCAAGCCACCAGCATTATGATCAGGGGAACATTTCATGTAAGGCAATAAATATCATGGCCGATCCTAAGGATGCAGCCGTAGGCTGCCGCAGAGGGAACCAAACAAATAAAATTACCACGTATAATAACATAAACCGCCTCCGAGACGACCGTGGACACCGCCAAAACCACTCCAGACGCCTGTAAATAAGTGGAAGGTGTCCGGGCGCAGAAAAAAAACACCAATCAAGTCCTTTTTGACACGTACGTAAATGATAAAAGAGGAAGCAATGCGTCACGTTTATCAGGACGGAGGTGGACGGGGGTGATATGTCACGGAGAATGCGCTGGAGAGGGTAGGGGCGAGAGGAAGGGTATAAAGGGGAAGAGACGACTTGGAAGGCGCGCGGGCCGTACCCTACAGCGGGCCGCTGATTCCATGGTACTCATCTCGTCGAAAAAGAAGGAGGACACGGAAAGAGAGGAAGGCGACACATGATACACTGGCAGCGAACTATGGAGATAATGCGCTGGGCAGCCAGTAACTAATACAGAGAGGTTTTATCTGTACGGAAGGTCGAAAGAAGAAAGGTCGTTTTCTTCTTTGGGGAATTTCGAAGAAGTAACAAGAAGTGAAAGAGATGAATTAGAGGTTGAAGGGATCACGTAGGCGATGAACAAAGGAAGAAAGTTAAGCAAACAGAGCAGAGTGAGTGAGAAAGAGAGAGAATTTTCGAATGGCTTTGGAGGAGAAATAAAAACAGGCAGGTAGGTCAGGAAATTATTCAAACCCTACTTCCGAAAACGCAATATTTATAACAATTTCTCTTCCGCACTATCCCATCTTTTGCAGCAAGAATGTCAAATGATGATGCCCTCATGCATCAATTATACCTCTCAACGTTTTAGATCATCTTTTACTGACACATGAGACGCCCACTCACCAGATATTTAATGTAAAAAGTAAAACGATCGACGAGATTTAGCTCCAACAAAGTGGAAACACTTTGTTGGGCAATCGCTATCCTTCCACCCAGGGCCAGTATTACCGAAATATGAAAAAGAGGCAAGTCGATGCAGAACTGAGCACTTTTGCCTTTCCCACATTCTTGGCGTCACCTTTCAGAGGACACAAAATTACACGAAAAGAAAATCGGCCGAATACACACAAGGAGATTGACCATTAAACACCAACAAATCATCATTTCATTAGACCGTTGATTACAATTTAGACTTAGCTTTTAAGTAAGTTCAAGCCGATCTATTTTCTGATAAATTAAAAAAAAAACATTTTAAAACCATATGCGTGCAATGGAAGATAAGAAAATGGGTCATAATTATGGAAATGTACTTCAGAACGAAAATATCCAGCTTAATTCTGGTTTCTCTGAGCATTTCTGTAGTTGCTCAATTCATTTATACTTAGTTTATATGACATTTGTAGCATATAGTGTGGTGTATGCTGGTGAAAATTCACTCTCGTCACACACCGTTGAGAAGGCCAACGGAGTTTCATGTAGTTACAATGAAACACTGAGCCGTGGGTGAAAACTTTCCTTGGCAAGAGAACTACGTAAACACGTTGAGAATGAAATTTCATGCAAAATAACGCATATCAAACATGGATATCTGTAAGGATTCAAGAAGGAAAAGGAGAGAGGATAAAGAAAAGAGGGGGAAATTTTACAGACGAAAAGATTTTTTTAAATTGCTGGATAGAAGAGGTGGGAGAAAGATGAAGGGGTAGCAAAACGGACAAGAGAGAAAAGATGAGAAAAAGGAAGAGGGATGAGGATGAAGATGGAAAGCGGAGGAGTATAGCAGGGAGGGAGGGAGGGAAAGATATATAGGGTCCTACTTCCAATTCTCGCGTGACCATACCGGCGAGAGACAACCAAAGCCAACCGTGGCATACGGACACTCCACAATAGACGAGGAGGACGTTCCTTTTCAAAAGGATGATATACATGCCTGCGCTCATGACACAGGTGTGAGGTCATATTTAAATTTCGAAGGCAGGAACTAAAGAACGAAATTTATATCTGTCCCCCTCACGGACCCCCGGACTGAGAATGAAAGAAGGCGGGCGAAAGCAGGTCGCCGCCCCCGTGCGCACATCCAGGGCCGGCCGACAGAACGCTTCTCTCACAGTCGGGAAATTGAGAAGGGGCAGTGGCTGGAAATGGGATACTGAGCACTGGAGGTAGACCTTCAAAAGAGAAGGCACTGAATCAGCATCTTAGAAACGCCATCGATGCAATACAATAATTGATCCTGAAGAACCGACAGCTCAAACCATCAACAAAAGCTTTATTTATCTTAAAATGCTTTGTTCGCTGATGTTCCCAACGTCATGGGCACACGATAACAGATTTAGATACTAAACTATCACAAAAAACTTTCTGACGATGACCAATAATAAATACTTGCAACGAGAATTCCTTATGTATTAAGGCCGTTTTACACGATGCTTAGGTCAGCACCGAATTCAGTACTAATATCAGTGCCGAAAACTCAGAACAAAATTTGGGGCTTTAATCGAATTCGATGCTTCGGATCAAGCGTTAACACGATGCTGATTTTAGCACACAGTTGCGTTGTCAGGGCATTCGCTGAACTACTCAATCTAAATAATCTGCGCCATATTCAATCCAAATCATAGAATCGCGAAATTATTGTTCATTTTTCAACAATTCTGAGCAAGTCCTCAAGAGATTATTTTGGCCTTGTTATTTTGGTGGATTCCAGTGCCGCCACCGGTATTCCCTCGAAACGATCGAACCGCTTGCTTGACTGTGATTGGTCGTTAGATCCAAGAATCGGATGGAAATTAAGTATTGTACCTACTTATTTCTCTTTTCAGTACTAATAATTGAATTCGATTCCGACATCGGATGCAATCATTGCCTTTACACTGTACGATTTTAAGCACGATGAGTTGAGTTCGATTTTCAGTGCTGAAATAAGCATCGTGTAAAACGCCCTTTAGTCAAGCATCGATGTTCGCACCACAATCCCTCGTCAAGTGGAAATGACATACATAGAATGACCGTCAATGTAACTTCTAACTGGGGGAAACCATCGAGGAAAATTAATTTATAATGTAAAAAATTGGGCTAAAAAATATCGACAGCAAAAAAATCCATCATCGGACACCAAATGAGAGATATAGAAGGCAGAGAGCCTGGAAGGTGACCAGGGAGGGGGGAGGGGCGAAGGGAATGAGAGGAGAGACGCGGCCCCTCCCACCGGTCACACACGGTGGCAGTTTATTGGACCGAGCTCCAGGTAGCGACGGGAACGCGACAGATGTTCCTGTCAGGGTTTACAGTGTTTATTAAGTCCTTATCGATATTAAGGGAGGATGGAGAGGGATGGCAAGAGTGCACGAGGCGACCTGCTCGCCACCCGACCAATCCGAGCGGACCAAACACTACCACCCAACCCCCCTCTGCCACATACAAACTGTCTTCCCGCGAGAACGGTAATGTTTTACGGGCTGAGTTCCGAGGGAGGGATTATTTATGCGTTACCGCGGCGCATAAGCTGTAATGCAAATGAATGAACTTACGACGTATCGCCGCAACCGGCGCGAACAACGAATCATAAACATATCGCTGGGATGACACTCTCCGAGGGAAAGCCGGAATACGAGCCACGATGCGTTTAACGAAGCGATGCGAGAAGACAGAGAGCATGAGATCGGGGTCGAATCTCAGGAAAAGGATTTTCGCTTCCTGTCCACGCTCAAGGATGTCTGTTCTCAAAGTAAAACAATACGAGGGGACTAAATAAGATGTAAATTGAGATGATCATGCATGATTCAAACTTAACAGATGAAATATGGCTGTGAAGAAATTGCTTCGAATTTCCAATGTTGTATTCGTTAGCGGGAAATTGCATAAATACAGGGGACCACGAGTAAGACGATTACACTTCGCGATGCATTATGGGAATTACCAAGAGACGACTCGGAGGCAGGAAAGGTAAAAGAGCAATTAATAAGCCCATCCCTAACATATTCGCCATTATTAATCACGACCGAGCAAACGGCAAAGCTAGCGCAAGGGAATACTCACAGGTCTACTACGATTAATAGACCGAATGAAACGATGCGCACGACTAAAATGAAGGAAAACTAACCCGAGTAACACGAGACGTCCATTTTACATAAACAGAGCCCTTTTTACATAAATCCTTATTCGGTCTCGAATGCAGGGCCAAAAAATTTAATCGAATTTTTCTTGGCAATCTTTCGTAATATAGACCATTTTTTAAAGTCAATTTATAACAATTATCAGAGGGCACCCGTTGAAATCCATCGGAGGAAAGAAAACATCAAAATTGTTGCATAGGATACTAATAACCCTTCCAATGTGATGCTCCAAGCGCCTGTAGCAATGTAAGCTACTCAGAAGACTCATGACACTTATTAAATTATCCGCAATATAGAATACGGCGGGAGAATTTTGTAGTTTTCTATTTCCAAGTATTTAATTATGAGGGTTATAAATATCAAGAGAATAACAAGACATGCATTAATGAGCCCAACCTGTACAAACTAATCAACATTATTAATGCTAAAGCGTGAAATTCAATTCATGCTCACCAATATGGACTTTACTGTTGCAGGCTTCACTTAATATAAGTTCTGAGTTCTTCTTAACGTTCATATTGATAATTAAGTACAATTATCAGTATATTTCCACAATTTTTTAATATTGCAGAAAAGTACTAAGTATTTTACTCAATTATCAATACACCACAAATGTCTGCACGTGCATCACGAATTAATTGGTAATAACTATTGCAACCCTCACTTTGCATCTTCTCATTAAAGGCGGTTTTACACGATGCTAAAGGTAGCACTGAATTCAGCACTGAAGTCAGTGCCGAAAACTCGGAACCAAATTCGGGACTTGAGTCGAATTCGAAAGCGAAATCACGGAATCTCGGAATGGTTGTACAGTTTTCAGCAATTGTGAACAATTCTTCGAGAGATTATTTTGGTAGACTCCAGCGCCTCCACCAGTATTCTCTCGAAACGATCGACGCGACTGCTTGGCTGTGATTGGTAGTTGGATCAAATAATCGGATGGGAAATAAGCATCGTACTTCTTTCTCTATTCAGTACTGATAATCGAATTCGATTCCGTAATCGGAAGCGATCACACCTTTTACAATTTTAAGCATGCTGAGTTCAGTTCGATTTCCAGTACAGGAATAAGCATCGTATCAAACGGATCCGACCGAAGAGAGCAGTTACGCACGATACGTGTAGAGATCGGCAGTAAGTTCCACGTCATAGAATAACGGGAAAAAAACAGGAAAACCTTCAGGTGTTGTACCCCTCGGGGGATTCAACACTGAAAAAGTTAGCAATAGAATACGAAAAGCAAGCTTCCTTAACTATTTCCTCCAAATGCCTAAAATGTCGACCAAAAGTAACTTGCTGATGGCCCAAAAACAGTAAAGAACGGTGTTTTTGTATTGGCTGCACCGAAAAAAAAATACTTTTCGGATTCATGGGCATAATAAATTCAGTCAGAGAAATGGGGAGGAAATTTTTATACGTTAATCGAAAAAGTGCACGTGCCAACCAACATCAACTAAAAACGACAAAGCACGATAACGGGCAATTTTTTTGGTCAATAAAAACGAATACTTAATCGGTGAGGCATGGAATGGCCCCCTAACGGATGGAACATTTTTCAATAGGGCTACAAGAGGCCACAGAATATATTTAAACAGCGCACAAACACACCTTTTGTTACAGCGGCTGGACACCTGCCGGGCGAGGCTTCCTTTCAATCCCGAAAGCGGAGGCGAGCTGCCATCTCAGGCGGTCCCTTTCTTTTTTTCCCGAGTGGGTGTGTGTGCGCTGGAGCGGGTGCGTGCGGCCCGCCGGCCGGCCTTCCGCCCCACGACTCACCCCTCGGACGAATGGCGAGTCCGATCCCAAAATAATACCATCCACCCCTGGTCGCGCACGGAGTGTTAAAACCCCCGCCGCAGGAATTCATAACCTCGGTTAATCTCTCCGCCCACCTCGACCTGTCGGGGAGACTTCGGAGTTAATATTTTCGGGCGCCAATAACTTTTAACGCTCGGGCCACCTCATGCTGCGCGTCCGCCAGACGTGGTGGTAACAAGATATCAGAGATAGGCCGACGACCACTGGCCGAGGGTGGGATGCAGCCGCGGACCCTTAAACGCCACAACACAAAAAAATGGGGAGGAAAATAAAGCAGGGACGCTCCCGCCACTAGCCTTCCCAACCTCTTGGCCCACTTCGGAGTCCTCGAACGTTAGCCGAGCTGTGTTGACCCGACGGAGAGGAAGGAGGCAGTCGAGAAGTTAGGGTCCCAACCTGCAATTGGCCCTCTCCCGAGGGAACGCCCCACACCCCAAAGCATTGTATTTAGGAAATTAGAAACTCCGGCCAAGACAGAACGAGTTGGTCATGATGAATGGTTCCCAGCCTCAAAAGTGGCCTCGGAGAAGCTAAAACGGGCTCATTTACAATAATGTGAATGAAAAATTTACCCAGATCTTATCATCCTACAAGACACCGCAATGCGGGATAGACCAAGCGGTCGGCGACGAAGTAAGATACACACGCATATTATGCACGGATACGCTAGGAGTGCTTACGAGATTACACGACGGAGTGCTGGAAATCCTTTACAGGCAAGACAATCTATGTACAGACAAAGAAACTATTGGACACATGAGAGATGCAAAAAGGGCTACCTGCCCTTTATCACGAGAATAAAGATGCAACTTTATCTTCTCGTCATAAATTTACGTAATCTTAATGAAGAGACAAATAACAATTAAGATATGAATTCTCAGCCAACAAAAAAAGAGTGCATAGCCAAAGACTGAGCTATTTCCTTTCCAGCCACGCAAACGATTCTATTGGTTATAACTCCGCACTTAATAAATTATGCAATGAAAGAATTAGATAATATAAAAAGTTAATAGGTGGAGGCGACTGAAATACATACCGTAATGGGAACGTAGGCAGTTCCAACAGCTACACCTCATAGCACCGCGAAGGACGAACACAGCACTTACACGACAGCGGCCTAAAATATAGGTCAGCCAACTACGTAAACTTAAATTGTTTTCATGATTGGGCCCGGAAATCTTTTCATGGATTAAAGACGATCTCTTAAAGATATTTCCCAAAGATCAGGGTAAACATGATCAAGCATGATGTCGGCCACGGTGGCGACGGGGTCCTCGCCTGCTAAACTGAGGGTCGCGGGTTCGAGTCCCGCCTGAGTGGATCTACATCTACATACTACCCCGCAAGCCGCCTCAATAGGCGTGTGGCGGGGGGTGTTAGGACACCAGCCGTTTACATATAAAAAGGAAACGCTCTAATGAAATTACGCCCAGCATTTATTGAAGTCCCTTAATGTTCGGGGGAAAAACGAATTCCCATATCTATCCGTTCGGCAAAATATCTCTCTTAATTTATCGTTTCTGTCGGACCCGGAAATATAGTGGGGTTCTAATATGATGTTCTCCGTGTCGCTCTGAAATATATCTATTCTCAATTGTTCAAGCAATCTAAGCCTAGCGCGCAGCCTCCGAGTCTCCAGTGGCTCCCAGCCCAATACATTTAACATCTGTGTAACGCTGTCTGTACGCCCGTAGCAGTTTTTGACGAATCGCGCAGCTTTCCTTTGTATTTTATTAAGGTCCCGGAGTAAGTCTTTCTGCACCGGATCCCATATGCTCGCTGCATATTCAAGGTGTGGCCGGACGAGTGCGAAATAGCACCTCTCTTTTACTTTTTCATCCGAAAATCTTCCCACAATACGCTTGACGAATCCTAGCTTCTTCAGAGCTCTGCCACAAATATTTCTTATATGTGTTCCCCACGACAGGTCCGAAGTTATCGTAACTCCTAGATACTTCACTTCATCTGTCGCCTTTATGTTAACACCATCCACAGAATACACATGGGAATAGTTGGACGACCTCCGCAAGAAATGTACCGCCGTGCATTTGCTCAGATTAAGTTCGAATCCCACTCTTGGCTCCACACATGAACGCTTTTTAAATCCGATGATAGAATTTCAAAGTCAGAGTGATCACTAATTTCACGATAGATGACAGCGTCGTCGGAAAATAAACGTATTTTACTGCTAATTCGAGAGCATAGATCATTTATGTATATAATGAACAAAAGGGGGCCGTTCAAGCTTCCTTGTGGGACACCTGGTGTCACTCTAACTACATCAGAGCTAATTCCGTCAAGAACTACTTTTTGCTTAAGATCACTCAGAAAGTCGCGTATCCAGTTTACTAGTTTCGTTTAGCCCGTATGACTGTAATTTGTATAAAAGTTTGTTGTGAGGCACCGTGTCGAAAGCTTTCTTAAAATCTAGAAATAATGCGTCCACTTGTCTTTTCGATTCACCAGATTTGAGATCGTCATGAAGAAAGAGCGCGAGTTGTGTTTCACATGATTTACCTTTCCGGAAGCCGTGCTGAGAGCCATGGAGGACGATGTTTCACCACTCAGGACATGGGTGTTTGTGTACGTCCATTGTTACATGTTAATACACCCGATGTAAAAAGGCCGTTCATGCTGTTTTCGGGGATGTGGAAATAAATAAATAAAATAAAAAATAAAAAAGCATTGAATCTCATGCAACATAAAACCCACAATATATGGACTCTCATAAAAATTGTTGGAACCATTTTCGAAATAAATTTTAAATTTATACATACCTACAATTATCGCTCGCTTAAGAGAATAGGATTTCGCGCGAGGAAAAAAATCTTCGAATTATTAAAAGAAGAAGGAGAAAGGGACAGAGTAAATTGGACTGATTTCAATTACAGAAAAAAATAGACGAAGAGTGGAGGTATAAATAGCTTTTTAGAAATCTATACAAGGACAAGACAGCTCTCGTTAGACAAGCGTGTTCGAATCAGAATGGGCAGCAGTACATCGGGTAATGAAGCAAGGGTGTCCTACATCATCATTACTAATTTACGTGAGGGAAGGCTCAAGAAAATGTATGATAAGCATGGGAAGAGCTAGAATCCGTAATGACGGATGGAGGATGATAAAGACAGAAATATTTGCGGACGATCAAGTATTAGTCGGTCAGTTAACCTGTGGCTGCAGTCGATGATGCGCGCATTGGATGTATAATAGAAAGATGTGCGGTTTTGTATGAATATTAACCATGAAAAGGCAAAGCTAAAGAGATTCTACAAAAGTAAATATGCACATGAGCGAACGAAGGAAATTATCTGCAGGCCTCCCATTGATCAGTCAAGTAATACCATGATGAGATTAGATGTTTCGTTGGTGTTAAAATGAGATTAAAACTGACTTCTGTTATAAAAGACCACCATCACTAAACCCTTGCCATTTGAATGTGAGCCATAAATATCACTTCACCTTATAGGGAGCCTACTTTCATCGTGGCTGACAAGCCAAGCTGAATACATTTTTAAGGTAGGTAACCATGGCTTCCGTATAAAAAATCTTTTCGTGTAGGGGTCAATAAATGCATGCATGAGTTACCACGGCGCGATTGTTCATGTACTTGACTTGAGATTCAATATAATAATTTGAACGGACTTTCATTGCTAAATGGATTCTCAAACTTTTGTTTGCAGAAGAAAACAAATGCTGTGAATGGAAGAATAGAATTGCGCTATGCAGCCTTGACACGAGAGATTCGGGATGAGGCCGCCTGCGACTTTATGCGCATTCACTGTCAGCTCCGGATAAAACTATTCACGTTCGAGAAACAAAAACCCCGTGAGCAGGACACACAAGAGAAATGATCACATCATTAAGTACATTAACGCCGGGAGGAAAGGTGTCCACGTCTCATTAACTTCATCGCGCGTCGCTCCCACAAGCTTAGCGATCGATGAACTCGAACCGAACCTCTGACACATAACGACAACATGTCAGGCGTATCATTTCGTGATTATCTAGACCACCTTGACATTGACGCCAGCACTGTTTTAGGACTAAAATTGAACGCCGACTATCTTTCGCTGTTCAAATTAACTCGATCTTCATCAAACGGGAAATGAAACGACGTCGTCAGCTAATCACGTGAACCGTGGAATCGTCGAAAAACAAGCACGCACGATTGAATAAGCGATGAATGCATCAGATACATCTTCTTGAAAAAACTTCCCTCTTGAAAAATTCGATTAATCGGACCGATGAGCAAACCGCCAGCCGTCCCTTCCACCTTCCTCGACCGGAACCTTTGAAATCGAAGTGCCGATTGGGGTGAGGAGGAGGAGGCGACTCATCGTCTAAGGGGCTCCAAGCCTTCCCGCCGAACAATCTGTCGCACATGTGCCCTCCCCCTCCCGAGGGGGAAAGGGCAGAGCATCCGAGCCGAAAAGTGTTTCAGGGGGCGGCGGCTACTCAATGGCTCACACACGAATGACTGAACACGTGTGACGAGCGTTGAAATCTCCCGCTCAGAACTACTAATAGGCCGGGGAAAAAATAATATCGGATCGCAGGAAGAAGTGGATGAATAAGAAGGTGGTGTGGAGGTTGGAGGGAGAATGAAGAGAAGCTTATTATAAGGGAGGGGGGCCCACGACGGGGAGGAAGGCGTATGGCAGTGGGGATGAAGGGAAAGCCGCGAGGCCCGCGTCGAAGGTTTTTGCGTTCCATCCCATTGTGCCCTCTAAGGCTCCAGCCTCATCATTCTTTTTCTTCTGCTGGCCCGCGGGATGGCGATTGTAGGAATGGGAGTGGCTCGGGAAGACAGCGGGGGGAGGTGGAGAAAAGGAAAAAAAACAGGATAAGCGAGGGGATGGAAGAATCGGAGAAACGCTGTCATGTTCCGGGGAAGAAGATACCCTTTCCGAGCCGACCGGCTGCTGCTGAGCGAATGGGATAGGGGGAGGGGAGTTGGGAGGGAACAGAGAGAAAGAAAGAGGACACAGAAAAGAAGGGGAGAGATGCTCCAAAAATAAAAGTGGAAAAGAAAACACGGGGGCCTTCTTCTTCGGAGTCCCCCACGCCACATCCCTTTGTCTCTCTCCGATATCTCCCGAGGTTCTCCAAATCCGCCCGCCCACAATCCCTCTTCCAAAACCCACAAGCACGCCCCTCAACTTCCTTCGGCATCCCCCCTCTGGCATTCCCGCAGCCGCGTCCCACACCCCCTGCTCCCTCCGGCCGACCTCTCCTCATGCACGCCGCTCCCTTGCCAGAGTCCGCATATCCCACCTCTCCCTCCCGTCCTTTGCTTCCCACAGTCTTCGCATCTCACAGGCGTCCTCTTCCCCTTCTCACAAGGACGGACAATCCGTCCCCCTCGCCCCGCTAATCAAATATTTCCTCCGCCACCCCTCTCCGCCCTTACCCTCTCCACCTCCCGGGCCCGTTGTCATTTCCCTATCTCCGCATCGCCATACATCTTCACGAAAATTATTGCTCCCTCGGCGACCTTCTTTCTTTCTACCATTCCGGTGAAATTGTATGATTGCCTTGCATTCGTGAGCATCAAAATGTCGGAGGCCAGGAATGCTGGGGGTTGAGGGGCGGCTCCGGGATAGACGGGAGGTGGGGGTTCGAGTAGTCGTCGGTTCTCCTCGTTCCTCGCCATTCCAAGCAACGGGAAAAAAAGAACGAAGGAGCAAAGCGAGCACTCGGCGCAAGTGCGCGAGATTTTTGAGGAAGATTGCACCGATTTTGCTTACCCGAGGCCCGCACGGATAGAAGGGGAAAGAGATTTGATTTGCACACGGCCGTGGGTCGTGACGGGAACTCGAAACCCTTCATCCCCCACCTTGCAACGCTCGTTCACATGACCTCTTCCTCCTCCCTTCTGGGATTTGACGACGTTCAAACACGGCGGAGGATTCCTCACACCGCTCCGCGAGGATGCAAAGTGGTTCTCCACGAATTTCTATTCGTTTGAAGAAGCGATTTCCCACGACGCCATCGACCGATTTGTGCCCGCATGAAAACCAAAGTGTGGTTTCAAAAGAATTTTGAAGAGGTGCCCTATATACGTATGACAAAACGTTGTACATAGATGTACCTGACGAAGTCGATAGTTCGAAATATTTTCCTGATACTGAAACCATACGCTTCAATACAAGTTGACAATTTTTCTGGAAAATTTCACAAACCATAAACTTAAAACTTGAAATTCTACTCTTTTTATAATTCCATACTTCTTTCATATACTAAGCAGGAAAATTTCAAGATTTTAATGGTACAGGAAGATGTATACTATGAATATTTGGTTGCCCTGTGATAGACAAATTCCTCTGAGAAACGAAAATATGAAAGAAATGAAAAGAAATTGACGTTTCTAACTTACTCTGCGGAACTTTAAGTGGCTGCTGGTTTTGGCGAGTTATCCCACTCTTTGAAGGTAAGATGACGAAACCAATTAGGAAGTAGATAACAAAGCGTTTAATTAAAAAATTACTTGCACTTGTTAAAGTGCACTTGTTAAAACATTTCACCCACAGGGCTTTTTACAGAACACTACTTCTCGGTTGTTCTGATGATACCGATGATCTGCGTCATCTTACCTAATAATTAAAGAAAAAAGAGTAAGGATAACATCTTTTCAGATAGTTTTTATCTTAAAAATACACCTGAAAACATATTTATCCCAGATTCCGAGAAACCTAAAAAAAATATTTGGATTTCTGCGGATACCAGAACTTGATAACCGGGGACGTTTTTCTTAGAGATTGCTACCTCACGATGAGTCGGCGTCGTGATCAATTGAATCTGATTGCACCTTTTGAATGCAAACAATGGACCAAAGGATCTCCTTTCGCAGAGTTTAACTATAATAATGCATCCCACACCTCCAGATTTCGGGGCTAAATTGGCATTTTCAGCCTTCTCCTTTTCATTGTTCAAAATGTCACCCACCCGTGAGATAACCTATCGATCTGAAATTCCGAAGGAAAAATTACTCCAAGACTTTTCAGAAAGATGTAGCAGATAAATCGACATTTGCATGGGAACTCTTCTCAAGATCGATCATTCCAAATCTGAACTCCGCCAAACGAGTAGTCCAAGAATTATTTCTAAACCATCCCGAAACACGCCAGAGCCTACTCCGAGATTAGGACCCTTCCCAGCAAGGTAACCATGAAGAAGATCTAAAAACCGAGGAAGCTTGTGGCAGAGGTTCGGAGAAGGCAGAAGAGATGGATGGAGGAGGTTTTGAGAGGAGAGGGCATGTTGAAGAGAGTGATAAGGGGAGAACACTGGGGAAGCTTGGAAGAGGAAGGAAGAGGATAGGTATTCTGGACGAAATATGAGAAGGTAAAAGATATGAGGAATTTAAGAGGGATCTAATGGCGGGCCATCCTTAGGAGGGAAAGCGAGACAATGTGTATGAAATTTGGATGCAGAATGGGGACTGTCCAAGAACCTACCAATCAGCTGGTAGAATACTTGAATGAACCTGGAAAATTAAACTTTCAGAATGTACAAGACTCGGAGTAAAAAATGCAGCTGACGCTATCGTACAAAATACAACTGTTCGGACTTCAAACTTACTATGACAAAATAAAAGTATTTCAAAATGTTCGTGGCAGGAATACTCCCTAGCCAACGCTGTTCAAAATCCTAACATTTGCCTATTGCAATTGATATTTTAAACACAATATTTTACAATCTAGACTATGCCGGTTGAGATATGCCAGAGCAGGATGTCCTTAGGGGTGGTCATGGAACAACTTTTTTCGAAATTCTAAGTTCGACATACGGCAAAATGTTGCCCGTAGTACCCAAGGAACAGAGAAAAAAAATTTGTTTCGGTAGGATAACTTCCTACGGTGCCGCCAATGTAATTTATGTTGAGGGTGGGCAACCCACGACGCACGCCCACTTTTTACGCTATTTTGGCTTTAAATGTCGCGATTCAAGTATTTTTTCAGTCGATGCTGTACCAGTCACGTCAGGAATTGCGGAGATAACCCACAGAGATGGGATGATCACGTGTTTATATAATAACTGGTCTTAAAATGCAAATAAAAGTGAAAAACTGGGAAAATTGCTTAATTTATTGCTTATATTGTAATTTGCCATAGTCGTATGAACATGATAGCACTCATGACCTTTCCCCTTCTCTAGAACAACACCCTTCCCCTTCCCCATCCTCAAGCAATCATCTCTCCTTCTCCATATGGCCCACCCATAAACTAGTATCAACGCATTGCGCTGGCTACATCATCTACAAAAATGGTTATGTGTCCCAAATTTTGCAGTGCTTCACCCATCATGAGGACCAGTGCCACTTCGGCTCTCAGTGTGACCCAGAACTCATCACGTGGAGGTGGATGCAAGTTCCTCCCATACCCACCCACCCTTCAAGTCTTATGACTTACCAGTCAAGCTGTAATCTTTTTTGGATCCAAACTTAGACATTTGTTTCCTTAATTGGATTTTCTGAAGCATGTTTCCATCCATTTCCTTCGCTGTGCTCATGGTCCCCGATGCCCGTGACCATTTTTACATTTCTTTCGACAGCGTGAGTGTGGCAGTGTAAGTCAGGGATTTTGATCCGGGGTGGACTTCCCACCGTCTGGTCGGCCAGCATAGATTCAAGCTCCTCTGTAGAGATGTGATCCAGGACGGGTGGTGCGGTGACTGTAGCGTATTCCCAGTCGATGATATTGGTGTAGTCAAACGCATTAAAGTTTAGGGGAGGGATGTGAAAAGCCTTGATGCCTTCTTCTGGCGAATGCACCTTTTTTGCCTGTACTATTTTCCGTATGGCTACTCTTTGCACTTCGGCCCTTTCGTCATTCACCAATGCAATGAGGATGTTCTTTGGATGAGCGAAGACGCGTTGCTCTGGATGAATTTCTCAAGAACCTCTCAGTACTCTTTAGGGAAATGTCTTGATATCTGAAACATTTCCCACACATGTTTTGCTCCTTCTGTAATCTTCCAATTTTTCATTATTTTGAACCACATTGGTATATAGAGCTTCATGATAATCTGGGTTATTGTCTTCAAAGCCACTGTAGGTCGTCTTGATCCTACGTAAACGAGCATCACTCTGCTGACCGTCGTTCCCCATCTTCTGTTATCCATTTCACCAGGATCGCGTAAATGTTATCTCCACAATAAAGTACAAATGGTACAACACGGCATCAGGTACCTCATGATGACAAAAGCGTTGAAACGCGTTGTGACACTAAAAAGCGTCAGTGCTTAATACCAAGTTTTTATTTAATTTGTTCCTCAACAAACGTTTATTGTAATGATGTGTGGACAATCATAAAATACACCAAGATTTACCATAATTAGGAGATAATTGTCACTACAAACTTCCTATAATAATATATGAAACCCCGAGAACTATAATAGCAAGTTACAAGAACAACGAGAAAACTCTTCGCTTTGAAATTATACATACTCTCAGCCGAATGCTTGGTAGGACTGGATCCAGTTTCGGTGCCGGGCACACATCGATTTTGCCGAACACGCAGCCGGTCCAAGACACACACTTGGATGGAAGAATTCAATCGAAATGGGTGGAGAGCTCGAAAAGCGACCGCGAAGAAAAAAGGAAAAGACACGTTCACCGATCGAATCGATCGGATAAAGTTAGCCGACGCTAAAATACTGCACGGGTGCCCTCACCGCAAACGACGCGGCAGGAAGAAAAGATGCGAAGCGGGCATGAGAGCCCAGCGTGGACAGCGAATTGGCGACCGCTCGGCCCAATCGTCACAAAGGGTGGCAACGGAGGGGGGTACATCCCATTGCCACAGGAATGCTCTCCACATTCTCCCTGCTTATTTTTTTCCATTGAAAGTGCGTCCAGGAATGAGAATCCAGAGCTATTCCATTCACGATAAATCAACGCAGTTTTTTGCTAAGTTACATTACAGTTAAGCTGACACAATATACCAGTAACGTTTAGAGATTTACTTCGCACGCTCATTCAGAACCAAAAATGAAAACCACCCGCTAATTATAAACACAACTGACTGAGCTATAGGTTCTGAATTTGAGTTGAGGTTCCTCCTGATGCATAAAAACTGGAAGATTAGAAGAAATTAATGGATATGTTTTTCATTTTAGGTTTTCTGGAATGTTTTGGACTTCGGGTAATGAAAGTAGCACAACTATACGACATAATTATTATTAACAAAGGCGCTATAAATAGGTTTATTCGTATGAAAGAAAACCCAATGCCAATCATTTTAAGCAGCAGGCCCATACCTCCTAACACGATTTCAATCTTTTGCTCGGCATTCGCCCTTACCCAACATCCTACTCTCTAGCACGGCCTTCATCATCCCCCCGCCCTCTATTACTTGTTTCCACCTCACTGCCTCCTCCTAATCTCACTCAGAAGCCTCCGTACCAAGCACTTCATCCATCATCTTCCTATCCTTCCGTTTATTATCTCCATTCTCCTACACGTTCACATCTCAAACGGCTGCAGCACATTCTCATCTTCTTATCACCCCCTGGTAACACATGCGACTGTCCTCTCAGCGTAACTGACTGAGTGTGGCGAATATCAGGTTGGACGCGAAAGACTGAATATTAAGGGGAACCTGTATAACGTCTCAGGCGAACACACGGAGGATGTTGGATGTGCTTTCAAATTCTTATTTGACACAAGCATTACAAAAAATTGTGATTACCTTTTCCGTTAATTTTATAATGCATCCAAATAAAAACTGAAATGTTTTTCACCCTTACCTTTGTTATCCAAGAAACATCTCGTCAACAACCTAGGTCGTGCTTAGTTCAATATAACCTCCGTGTCGAAGCACCCCGAAAACCTAATAGTAATACTATCACTCTAACCTTTCCAATTAAAAAAACTACTCCCTCTTCCTCAGAATCCACTTGGGGCCCTTTATAAGTCCAGATATTCTATGTCAGTGCCAAATATGATCTTTTGGGGGCCCCCAAAAAAGTGGGGGCCCTAAGCTATAGCTTGTGTAGCTTATACGTAAATCCTGCACGGACCACCTCCATATCTTTGAATGAACCTTGAAAATGACGCTCAGACGTTGAAAACCACGGTCGGTTGTTTTAATAAAAAATGTGTGGAATATACCAAGTATTATTATTTTCAACTCAGAATCCACGTTTATGCAACAAATAAAGCATAAAAAAAAGATTCATAAATGAAAGCAATATTCACAGAAACTAACAGTTAATTTCAACAGAACCAGCAAACACACATTCTTT
Organism: Pyrrhosoma nymphula; assembly: GCA_963573305.1. Classification (NCBI taxonomy): domain Eukaryota; kingdom Metazoa; phylum Arthropoda; class Insecta; order Odonata; family Coenagrionidae; genus Pyrrhosoma; species Pyrrhosoma nymphula. The sequence continues at coordinate 17,829,220 of OY754336.1, forward strand.
GACCCGTTTGTCAAGGAAGCGTGAGGGGGTGGGTTGGGACTCCGCGGCTTACCACAGAGGGCACCGGCGATTGAGGTGGCGGGCGCACGCCTAGCGATCGCCCGCCCCTTGGTCTGCGAGGAGGCGTCGGTGCGGGGGAAGGGCTTGAGGGGGGGGGGGGGGTACATAACACACGCACCGCGGTGGGGGTGGATGGGAGGCAGGGAGAGCGAGGGTGGTGACCAGAGGGGGATGTGCGCGGAAACCACACGGCGCGGCGGCCGAGGGCTAATTGGATCCGAGTGGTTGGACCAGATAGTTTGGGAGAGCCGATAAGATCGAACGAAGACCATTTCAGAGCTTCGCCGGCAATATATTTGGACGAATCGTTGGTGCTTCACAATTTATACCGCGTTTAGAACAAATCGACTCTTTGAAGTTACGAGCTGATACTCATTCAAGTACTCTACCGGCTGATTGGTAGGTTCTTGGACAGTCCCCAATCTGCATCCCAACCTCCTAGACATTGTCTCGCTTTCCCTCCTAAGGATGGCCCGCTATTAGATCCCTCTTCAATTCTTCATATCTTCTACCTCCTCTTATTTCATCCAGAATTCCTATACTCCTCCTTCCTATTCCACGCTTCCCCAGTGTTCTCCCCTCTATCACTCTCTTCAGCATGCCCTCTCCTCTCAAAACCTCCTCCACCCATCTCCTCTGCCTTCTCCGAACCTCTGCCACAAGCTCCCTCTCCTCTCCAACCATATCCAATACCTCCTCGTTCGTCTTCCTCGCCATCCAGCTCACCTTCTCCATCCTTCTCCAAACCCACATCTCAAACGCCTCAAGTCGAGCTAAGATATTTACTAAGATCTTATTATTTAAAAAAGAATTTTATAGAAACACAGCAACAACCTAGGACGCACTTTGATCTCATACGCCACCCTCTTCCTGGGTACAATAAATCGTCCCCCCCTCCCTCCCTGCACGATCACGACATCTCTTAAAAAGAGCAAGAACTACAAGCCGAGTGGGGAGATAATGACTCGAAAGTGATTAGCTTGAGCCGACTGTAACGGATGTTACGATTTCCTGGACTCCTATCGAGGGCACAATATTGATTTTCAGTTCTTATAATCGCGTGCACCACTCTATACCTAAGGAAAATGACCTCCAGAATCGAGGGCTTTCGCTTACAACGAGACGCGTTTTCCACAGGTGGCAATTTAAGCCACGACTTCCGATAATACAGCCGAGAGATAAACCTGTCTAGACCTCCCGTTAGGAGAATGGCAATTAAGGCAATAGGCTGCACATTGCCAAGGCTATTCCGAAAGTAGCTTCAGAACAAGTTTAAGTTTAACAGTTCCTGTTCACACAGTAGGAGCTTTTAATGAAGGAGAAAGGTCTAATGCACTTAACGAAAAGCAAAGAGACAAAGCAGCACTTACATAAAATGGCAAGGTTTTAAAGAATCGCCTCATCTGCCTAGCAATATTCCACCGGTCAATGCAATATCCAGAAGTAAAATACATATAATAGCTTTAAAATTTACACAAATGAAATTAAAAATACACCTTATTGCAACTAATGTGTGACAAAATAGATGATATTTCCGTCAATTCTTCTTGCAATAAAAATCATAAAATTCCAATAAAAATCATAAAATAAAAAATAAACAATAACCACACATTTTAAAAGTTAACATCTTTAACTTGTTGATGCATGAAAATATCACTTGAGATTCAGAAAAGAGTACGAGAATCAACTTTGCCTAAAAATGAGCATGTAGAAATAGATACACCTATTGCGACCACCAGTTTGTTTCGAAATCAATGAAAGATATTAATTTTCAAGGGGAAACTTTCATTCCTCCACGGAAATAAATAATACGAGCAAAAGAGTTAGCCTACGCTGAGAAAGGGACTGAAGTGCTTTTATCTAACTCTTTACAGAAATAATTGTAATCCTGTTAACCCAGAAAATACTTGCATGAAGCGAATGTCATCTACTGACAAAGCTATTCTGTACCACGCGTTAACGATAAGCAAACTATATTTTCTGTGGTTAAATTTCGGTTCTTGGAGATTAAACGCAATATTTTAAATGCGCCTATCAGGAAGGCTACGATTTTCCATTAATATGATAAAGATAAAGGAAAACAGATATAGGACAAGGCAGCATTTCTCGCTTCAAAGCGTCGGTCTATCGAAACCCCTCGTTTCCTACCAATGTCGCTCCCATGTCTTACCTAGTTATATAATAGCATCGTTGATCCATGTTTGGTAATGGCGTGCGCAGAGAGCGGCCTTGACAGTGAAAACAGGGTGGAGGCGGGTGGGCTCGCGAATCGTTGAGATCCCAAAGATTTCATTTAGGCGATGAGGAGGAGAACCACTCTCAATGCGAAAAGGCGCACGACACTTGCCAACTGGAGGTCGGAGCATGTGGCATTTTCGTTGTCAGTACAGAATTCCATGGCATGCAAAGGGGATCGAATTGGGGTGGCGGATAGAGTATTGTCTCCACATCCAGAGGGCCCGGGTTCAAATCCCGGCTGTAGCGGATACTATAAGCTGGATTTCCGATCCCTACTTGGCTGTCATGTGGAGAGCACTTCAAGTGCAATCTTCCGTCCTTCGGATGGGACGTTAAACTGAGTTCCCCTTCCACATAGCATCCACAGATGGTGCGTTACAGCGTCATACGTTAGGAGCAGGCTAATGTCGATACTGAACTTCTCTTCATCCTTACCCCCATTCCAGAAATAGCTCTCATCTCACAAACCTACCCATCTGCCCTCAGTGCCATAAATGATCACATCTGTCATTCGCCTCCTCCGAATATCCAACCAACCAAATCCGAAAGTTTCCTCATGCGTGTTCGGCTATTGAAAAGTATAATAATCATCATGCAATAATTCATTGTAATAAAATACAATAAAGGAAGAAGATTCGACACACATTCATTCATATTCGAACAATTCATAACAATATTGCTTATAATGTTGCAATATATCACATAGCAATCAGATGCCTGTGTTTCTCTGGCTCAATGAATTTCGTAGAGAAGACGGCCAAAGACTGTGACACCGATAATCTGCGGAATGACCCAGTGATCCACGCTAGTTCGCGGTGGACAAGCAGCGCATCAGACAGCGAAAGTCGACAATGCACCCGCCGATTATGCAGGGACCAGGATATCGGCGGCAGCGGCGTATTGATGATGGCCGCCATCCACTAGATGCCGCAGTAGCTTCCCAGTCTCACTCAGCACATTTCACGGAGCACATCTCGTCAGAATCACCAACTAACCCTGACCTTTCCCCTCCCTCCGAACGACAGGCATTCCTTCCGGGCCAACACACCACCGGCCTCCCTCAATACGCTTGGGAACTCATATGTTATGCGGCCAAATTTATAGACCACGTTTTTCCCCTCGACTTCGCCAACTAGCACCTTTACATACCGCTCCACGGCCGGGGGGGAGGATTATGAAAAAAAAAGGAGCCATCCCCAAGGATGGTAAAAAAAAGTGGGAAGGCGACAGAAGGGGAGGAAGGCCCTTTACGTGAAGAGGCCCCCTTGCAGCCAATCGGTGCGCTCGTAGGGCGGGAGCGAGCGAGACGAAATGTTCGCAGGTGGGGGAAGCTTCATTGTTTGATCGAGGGAGGGAGCGGCAATTTTCGGGGGAAGGGGATGAGGGGGCGGAGGATGAGGGATGTGTTTCCGAAGGCGAAGACTGCCCCCCTCAGGCTATTGGTCGGCGGAGGACAAGTGGGGAGGAGAGGGCGCAAAGGGATGGACCAAAAAATATTGACGATGAAGAAGATCTCTATCCGACTGTTTTTCCTCTTGCCCTTCTCATCGCGAAGGCTTTCGCGTGGGGGGGGGAAGAGATCGATATTCAGGCCAGATATCGCGCGGGACTCAATGAGCAAATTTGAGATGGCGAGCCCGAGATTACCTTTCGGCCGCCCGCCGTCAGCGCCACCGAGACTTTTCAACATCCCCTCCATCTCCTCCCAAGTGGGTGCACACACAGACAACCGCACACACATCTCGACCGCACCTAATGGCGTCGGGAAAGTAGACAGATGTGGAAGAGGGCAAAAAGGGGAACCAAGGAGGAGGCTGGAAGGAAATAAAAAAAGAGAAAGATTTGTGTCGTATCTCCGCGAACAATCGCGGTCAGAGTAACCTCCAGTCCTCGACAGTGTATGCAGCGAGGTCGGCCGAGGACCCGCACAAAAGAGCGAACGGGAAGGAAGAGCGAATAGGCTTCTCCTTCTCCAGTTGCACACACCGGCCGCAGCCGAATGGCCCTCACAAAGGGACGGGACCGCGAACGCCACCGCAAACATTTATTTCGCCCGGGATGCTCCCGAGGGAGACGGCCCCGGGGGCGGGCAGGTGGGGGCCCCAGAATGGTGCACAAGGCTCTCACGTTTCCGCGACCAACTTAAGTCCTGGAATAAAGAGGACGTTCGGCCTCGGGCGGTGTGAAGACGCAACGGGCACGGATGCTGAAGCAACATTGAGCAGAGGAGCAGGCGATGGGAATAGAGGAAGAGTACAATTACAGGTCAACGCACACTACTCAGAACAGAGGTTTAGCTTGGGGTGACTAGTATTCCGACAAATCTCATACAGGATGGTAGAGCTGATTTGTGCATTGAAATATAAATTTCGAGAGCCTTAATGAGGTGGAATTACGATATTTGCAGACATTTCATATTGTATTTACTAAAATGTGGCAACTACTCTAGTAAATCTTATTCAAATTACACTACGCACAGTCGAGCTCCTCAGTTATCTTCTTCCAAATTTAAACCTTCATCTCAGGTTGCATGAAGTCTTCATGACTCGTGTCATAAGAGGACTGATCGTGAACAAGCGTGTGCTATCGACAGCCCTTCCCTCAGGGTACAAGTTATGATGCAGAAAACTGCGCAAAGCACAGACTACGCCTGCCTCTGCAGAGGCGTCTGCCTATGCTGTCCCTTAACACTGTTTATTGTGTGCCGTTCCTCGCACAACAAAATCGCACAGTACTCGCCTGCTCCCCCCCTCTGCCTGATTGGGCGCCCGGTTCTCTCTCCCACTCGTGGTGCGGGAACCACGATAAAAAGAGATGAGACCGCGCAGGAGGGCAGAGGAAGCAGAAATGAGCGCCATGGGCAAACTCCCGCGTTCAAATCGTCGAAATCTGGAGAGGCTTTGCTCTCCCGCTTCCAACTAAGCTTTTTTTTAACGGAGAGAAGAGAATGGAATCCCTAAATCGCTCGTCCATGTGGATCAGGGAGGAGAGATGGAAGGGAATCGTTGCTGTACCACGGTAGGGACATCCGCAAAGGGAAAACTCTCGGCGCCTGAGGGGGCGGATTTGGCGCAAAAAATACTAGTGCACTCTCTCGCCCAAGTAACGGGTAAACACTTCGATGATCGAAAAATAACTGAACCGACCATCACAAAGGGATGGCCTTAGATCCCATAGAATGCCAAGATGCCTCCGGCTCTGAAATGAGCGAAGAAATGAACGAGGCCGAGATGAATGCTATATCGAGCGATTGAGAAAATGTAAAAAGCTCCCGTATCTTGTTAACAATAATTTAGAACAACCGCGCTTAAAAAATGGTGCACATGAATAAAAAAATTACCACTTCCAAAGAGACTAAGTTTTTCGATGGATCGAAGACGCTCAGTGGGTTCATTTACCATTGCTTAAATAGGACAGTCATTTTTCAATGCAACAAGTAAACTATCAGAAGAAATTTTCCCAGGGCAACGAGCAAGAGAAATTTCAATGTTTTGCAGCCTATGAGCCAATAATTATTCCTGGGGACCAAATTAATGACACTTGAATATTCAGTGTATAGTATTAATGCTTAAAGACCCATTTAATGATAAGTTCAATAGTTGAAAGTTTTACTTGGTTGAAGGTCGTCATATTGATACCTGAAGATGGCGTGACTGCCGAAACCGGTTTTACATTCTGTGATCATAGTGTAAGTGACAAAGTTCACTTTTCTATCATCATTTCAATAATTATAGCAAACATTTTTGAAAGTAATATCTCGGTTCTCAGCCATTGCACCAGTAGTAGACACTCATTTTGTTTGAAAAAAAATACAAGGGAACCAGTCATCATCTTTGCACAATCGAGCCTACATTTTCTATGAGTACCCTCGGAAATGATGATGCTCCTTATTTTTCCGCAAACTGACATGTTAAAAAATTTCAACGGAAAAGAGAGATGCGACTGCGAAGAACAATAGCTCATTCCAGCGAGTAAAATAAAAAAAATATCCAAATGACTAAAAGAGTATCCGATTTCAAAGAGAATAGCGGCCCGAATGCGCATGGAATAACTATCTTAGCCAAAACATCAGGAAACTCTCTGCCTAGATTACGGACTAGATTATGACGGAAATGCTACTAAAAAAACACAATGGCAATTATTTAGATCTCACTTCTTGATAGCATGTTGCGTGGTGTCAACAAACTAGCTAACAATAGGCCGGGGCATTCAACTATAATAACAATTTAATGCTAATATTTATGTCTTTGACTCAGATAAAATCATTAATTCAATGGATTCAGGGCGTCAAAAAGTTTTGGTATCCTTCGGAACACAGTAGCAACAATTACAGAGTCGGACATTTTTATGACGCATGTTTCGGACACTTTGACGCCGATTACCGATGTCCTTAAGCACTTCCGGTAACCCATAGCCAAGCAGAAACGTGAGCGCATAGATCGTGGTTGAACTACTATCCGGCGAATCCGTCGGACAGGGCACGCCAAACGCTTAGGAGTGGCGCGAGGTCCTGCTGGGACGTAGGGGGCGGCGCTACGTGCACCATAATTATTATTCAGGACGGGGAGGCCGGCCCTGGGGAGGGACGTATGGAAGGAAGGGGCCGCCGCCGCTCGATGCAGTCCCCGGGGACGCTCACTGAATAAACGGGCGCGCTAGAGGAACAGCCGCCGCCGCCGGCACTATTTTTCACGGGCCTAGATGTTATCAGCCGGCGTGGAACCGGAAGTGGGAAGAGATGGAGGCGAGGAAGATAGGCGAACGGGAGGGAGGATGGGGAAAGGGGGGCACTGTGGGAGTGAGAAGTGTGTCTTGTATGTATGCGTGGGACGCAGTAGTTGCAGGAGGAGGGAAAGAGAGGCGGCCGCTGCTGGAAGAAAAAGGGGTTGATTCTCTCTCCAGCTGCGGTAAACTGTTGACACAAGCGTTTAACCACGAGGTCTGTAAACAGCCCGGCAAACAGCAAGTTCTCGAAAACGCACGGCGACGTAACATGGCATGGGGTGCGTACATGTGAATGCGGGCACACGGAGCCTTGTGTCCCGGGGCAGGCCATAATGCGCAGCGAGGCTTTGTTGGACACGTTCGGTGCCACAGGCGGAAGGGTTGACGAGGCTGCGGGGGAGAATGAAAGATGCAGGTATGAACGGGAGATACAATATTCAAACGCTCTCCAAGCAAGGGCGAAAGAGACACTTGGTAATCCACTGAAGAACGCCTAGCTCATAAAACTCCAGGTGCAGGAAACGAATCATGTCTAAGGTCCATAAAATTGCCCATTAGCTCGAAATTTTATTCAGTAACACAAGGCATTAAGACTAGAATGGCCATCAATATACATTAAAACTAAGAGATATCCATAACCACGTATTATTTACTGCCATAGATAACCAAATTAAACGTTAAATCAGTAGCATTTCTAAGTAATTAATACCCCAACAACCATTTAAGCAAGCAAACGATTGCCAAAGCGGAAGATAATCAGATTTATATGATGGGTCAACATTTTCAAGATTGAAAAAAATCCCATATTCCACTTGAAATCGAGAACAAAGGCAGCAGATCAGGTCATGCCAGAGAGTTAGAGTACAAAATGGCAGTGATTACAAAAGGAGAACAATAGTTGGAACGAACCCAGATTTACTGTAGCACTAATCTTTTTAGCGGCAAAATTACATGTAAAATCGGATAAAAGCTTAGTTTATTTCCTACATCTGCTAATATTAAATTAACCTATAGAACTACCTATTTAACTAGTTTTCGGCTAGTTTCCAAATACTTATCCTACAAACAGTGCCTCCGAAGTATCCCACCTGAAGGAAAAGCCTAATAGATGGCATAATATTTTCCTCTATAGATTGGAGGCTTTGAAAGACAACTTTATAGATTGTAAGGGATATTCGACTAATTCATATCAATCAAAATCCTAAAAGGTAACGCAAAATATTTAGAAGTAGGTACAATGACAACAGCACAAACTCTGTTCAAATCACAATGCAAGATGAAAAGTCTTACGAAAAAGACGAGGTAATTACAATTTCATTCATAGCAAGATTATTTATTAGTCGAGAAACTGACGTTGATGGCCGTCATATAGACTAATTCATTAGCAAACCTGCCATAAATTTAAGCAGTAAATATGTCCAAATTGGTCGAGCCAGATGCCAAGATACGTTCACTGAAGCACGATGGGGAATCTCCAGAACCCTTGATAAGACCAAAAGAGTGAGCTCAAAATTAAAGCAAGATTGAATATCATGTTACATCTGCTTTGCTCAAACAAATGCTACCTTTTAAGCGCAATGAATTTGATAAACGAACTTGTCCAGCCCTGCCAGCTGCAATTCCGTCAAACATTTCTTAATAGACTCGGCCATAATGGAAGAGGGGAAAAAAAGAACACGCCTCGCGCCGGAGGTAGGCAAGGCCGACCCTGTGTAAAGGGGAAATCAGTCCCCGGTACCTTTCCACCACCTCCCTGTTTTCTTTCTAATTCCCCTCTCCCACCTTCCAGGTCCCTCGGCAGAGGAAGCTAATTAGGTTTAAATACCAAAGGGGGCTTACTTTTAAAGACATATGCCCGTCGTAACCGCTCTGTTTACCCATTTAGCGGGACAAGGGAAGCCCCCACACTGCCTCCCCGCTCTGCAGACGGGGAAACCATCGCCCGAACCCCAAATGGCCCTTCTCGGAGCTCTTCCCACTCAAGACGACCACCACTCGACAGGAAAGAGTGAGTTAGAGAGGCCAAATATTGAAACGATGGGTGGGGAGGGGAAAAACAAAGAAACGAAGAAAAAAAAATTAAACGAATAAAAGGAGGAGAATAAGTCATACATTTATGAATATTTTTTTCCAAATCACCCACCGTATGGTGGAGAGGGGAAGGGCGTCCATTTTCCCCTTCCATCCGACGCGAGGGCAACTAAGGGCGGTATTCCCATTTGTTTTTTTTCCATTCCAAACCTTTTTCCGCCTTGGTGGTGGGGCCGATTGGGGCTGTCAAAAGGGTTAAAAGGCGCGCGGCCTGCGAAGATGAGGAACGTCGAGGGCGGAGTGGAAGGGACGGGGGGGGGGGGGGCGTGAGAGAGGGAGAGAGACGGTGAAAAATAATGAAAAGAAGTTGAACTCTCCCTCTACACGGATGGATGGATTGTCGAACATGCGGATGGATTTGGGAGGGAGGCTTCACTTGGATTCGGGGAAGAGGCGGCGATGAGTTTGGAGCCGGCAAGCAAGCGGTTGGCGGGGAGTGGCAGAGTTTGGGGGGGGGGGGAGGCGAGAGGAGTATGGCAGAGAGTGAGGAAGAAGAGGCGAAAAAAGATAGGCAGATTAAAAGCAAATAATAATGTGTAAAAATATATTTTTTAAACCACACATATCCTAGTGTAGTAGAAATAACTTTTTCATTACTCTCCTTATACGAGGTGAGCGCTTGTAGAATAGATATTGATATTGATGACAAAGGATTGATGTTGATTAACAAAAAGCGCCCTCATTTTTAGTTTCCGAGTGATGAAAAAATTATTTTTGCTTTTTAGAACGCTTGAATATAAGCGTGAATTTTAAAAAGTATTTTTTACATATTATTTTTCCTGCAAGAGTGATAGTCTTTGTATTAATTGTGCAACGGTTCTTTAAAATTCAAATTATTTGCATCTCTTCTTACTATAAATGCTAACTTCTAGCGCCATTTACTGGCTAAAGACGTTTTTCCTTATAAAATGTAAACCATTTAATTTAAGTAGATTAACAGGTAATTAGTGAATTTAATGATTGATTCATGTATTGTCATCGAGACTAAGTATGTGCGCCAAATTACAACTCGATTGAAGACTGGGAAGTGGGTTAGATTTCGATTACAAGATTCCATCCAGACAAAGCAACAAACAAGCAGTTGAAGTTAAAATAAGCGTGGCAAAAAGACGAGACGACGAGGTATAATTAGTAGGTGCTGGCTTCCCACCCGAGGGCGCGGGTTCATATATGGGCAGCTCCTACTTGGCCTCCCATTCCTACTTGGCCGCAGCGTGAAGAACATTTTATGCGTAGTACATCCTAAGGATGATCGGTATTAGGAACTACCGGGTGCTGCTATTTTTCTATTTCGGCAATACCGGTTAGCATTTGAACTTAGTTCCACCGTAGGTAACGGTATTCGAGTAGCAATGCCATCTGTTATTTGTGCGTTCAACTACTAGTGGAAAAATAGGACATTTAATGGGAATATGAAATACAAAAAAACTTCTGGCATAGTTGTTAATAAGTTCTCTCCACCATTCCTTCATTACTTATATTGATTGACCTCATATTGCCATCCTACCCACCCAACAACCCGATGGCGTTAATGACAGCAGCCGTTGGTAGCCTCACCAAACTACCATCACACAAATGAGATGATGTTATCATTATTTACAACAAATTCTCACATATATTACTACTATCAGGACTCGCTTGACAATCTGCATGAGATACACGATACTAATACCTAAACAACTAAATATAAGTACAAGTATTTGGGTAAATAGACTTCCGTACCCCTAAGGTCGAGCTTTTCATATCTATTGCATTTTTCTGTACGAGTTGGACTAGTATCGAAATTGACGAACCTCGTGGTTGCCATGAATCGATCACGCGACATCCCAATTATGAAAAATGCTGAGCCCTTTTTCTCTGAGCAGGAGAGACGCTCCACTTATATATCTTTGGCTCCGACAAGCGTATCAGGCTTCAATTAGAGGAAATACTTGATGTCCATTTCAAATATACCAATTCTGTTTTTTTTTAAATGGACAGAGCAGGAGAAATATAGAGAGCAAGATATCGGGAGGGAAAGCGAGGTAATAGGGAGGAGAGGAGAAGGAAGAGTGGGAGAGTGAGATGGAGAGAACTGGCTGCCCAGTCGGCAGAAAGCAAGGCGAGAGAAATAAAGTGAGAGAGGGTTCACCTGCTCATTGTCGAGAGGGAGGGGGCAGGGGAAGGAGGAGAAGGGGAAGGAAAAAGCAACGTCGATATGGGTGATTTTACGGGAGAATGGGGTGTAGGCGGCCGCTTTAGATATGTTTAGGGGGGACGAGAGCAGAAAGGGGCGCAAGAGATGATGTGGGTGCGGTGGAATCCAGAGTGGTATAAGCGGGAGGATGATAATAATTATAATATAGTAAAAAACCGACGTTATACCCAGCTCATGAGATCACAGAGTTGTTACAAGATTCTGGAAATGAAATTCCCTCACATTTACCTGAAAAAATTTGTCATTTTCCCTGACATTTTCCTCAAGCGTTTCCTTGACGTTCAGAGAGCAGTGAAAATTTAAGTGCAAATGAAAGTTAAGAAAACACAACAATGTTACTTTTACTCATCAAATTTAATGACAAATTTACGAAACTAAGACAAAATCAAAAGATGGAACATCGACTCCAGCAACAACGAACGAACGTATATTTGGGGTGAGTCGGCCACTGACCAATTCATCGACCTTCACCCTCATCCAATTTTTTCCTGACAGCTCGACGATTTTCCCTGACATTTCCCTGATTTCCCTGACGGGTTTCAAATTTCCCTGACATTTCCCTGATTTCCGTGACTTGAAAAATCCCTGGATCATCTGTTAAAACAATAAAAACAATGCCTTGAGAAAAAAAGAAAAATATATTAGAAAAGAAAGAAAAAAACAAAATGAAAAGAAAGAAAAAATGCGCATTTACATAAGATTTGGTACGGACGCACTTCAGTTTACTTTGAGCCATTTGATCAATTGATAATACCAGTACATACATACGTAACTATAGGCATATAAAGATCCGAACATTACTGGGGAGGAAGAATAAGCGCGGAGACCGGGATACGGAGAGTCCGCCGAGTGGGATAATTGCGGAGGGATGGCATCAAAGGGGGTTCGGCGGGGGTGTATAGCGAGCAACACGTGCGATCCCGCTTCCTGCACGCTAACTGCCGCTCCTCATCCAGAACCACTCTCCCCCCTCTCGGACAGCGAGTGTCGAGATCCTCCCAAAGCCATTGCCACTTTACGGTGGCTAAGCACTTAATAGCAGGATACTTGAGGATGAAGACACTGTGGATGAAGATGAGAAAAGATGCACCATATTAAGATCAGAATTTGATGCTGGAGTAGAGGATTTGAGAGAGAGAATGGCGCCGGGAGTTGATAAAGTTCCATCGGTGTTCCTTAAGTATGCTGGAGTGAGGACCCTAAATAAACAAAACAGATTGATATATGCCACTTATTCAAGTGGGCAAATTCCACCGGACTTGAAAGAGAATGTAATTATTTCTATCCCTAAGCATAAAAGAGCCGATAGATGCGAAGACTTCAGAACTCTATATTATAGGTTATATAAAATGATATAAAAATGTATTAACTGAAATGGGTAAATGAGTTGTATGAGTATGATATTATTTGTACTTAATTTTGTGTATACATATATGTGAATATATACAAATCCATGAATATTTAAAATTGTGTGTATATATAGGTGTTATTTTTTAATATTCATGAGATTAAATTCGCTGCAAGCGGGTTCTCTAGAATATGAATGCACCAAATTATAGAAAAAAATAATAACAGTTCCCTAATATAATAATGAAACTTACAAGCAAGAAATAGCACCTGCTCTTCCGTTGTAAAACTATTCATAATGGTAACCCCGAAACAGGTTTTCCTCTGGGGTACCTATATTCCATGAATTTATTAAAAATGTACTATATTGTACTGTAAATTCTAAATGAAAGGAATAAAAGATATATTAAAAAAAACTATTAGCCTTACAGCACATGCATCGAAAATTCAGTTCAGATTCATCTAAGGGAGGATGGAACAGAAGATGGAATATTCCTGGAAGAGGACCAATTCGGTTCCAGGAAAGTTAGGGGAACCAGAGAAGCTATTTGAGCTCCCAGACTTAACATAGAGAAGAAGAATCAAAAGTTCCAGCTCACATATATTTGCTCCATCGGCCTAGAGGAAGCATTTGACATTGAGGATTGTAACATAATGCTGACTACGCTGAAGAGCATAGGAGCGTCATTTAATAACAGAAGACCAATATGCATGCTGCATGAGAAACATCGGGCAGTAATCAAGTGCGGCGGCAATGCAGAGGAAGCAGAACTAAAGGATATGAGTACGACAAGGATGCGCGTTGTCCCCAATGATCTTCAATATATACTCTGAAAATTCCATAAATGAAATTAAGGAAAAATTAAAAACAGGAATTCAAGTACAGTGAGAAAATATCAGCATGCTACGCTTTGCTGATGATAATGCAATTCTTTCGGAGAAGAAAGAAGATCTGACGAGGATGCTGAACTGTACCGAAAAAACTCTGAGTAAATATAACATGAAGATTAGAACTAAGAAAACCAAGGTGAAAGACTAACCGTTTGTGGAAGAAATTAAGAAGACAGATTAACCGTTAAACTTGGGCAACAAAGACTTGCGCAAATGGAAGAATTTTGTTGTCAGGGAATAAGGATCACCAGCGATGGAAGAAGCAAGAAAGACCTCATGAGCAGAATAGCCCTGGCCATGGAGGCATTCTACCAGAAGAGGAGTCTACTGACAACTGGCAACACAAGCCTGGAAGTTAGGAAGCACATTGTTAAAACATTTTAGAGCATGCTGTTAAGCCTGGACAATAACAGCAGCAGAGCAAAGGAAATTGGAAGCAATGGAGATGAGGTGTTGCCGAATAATTATGAAGATTAAATGGACGAAGAGAATCACTAACGAAGAAATCCTATGAGGAGCTGGAGAGAAAAGAAGCATAATAAAAACTACGAGAAAAAGATGAGACGAGATTATGTGACACATTTTGCGACACAACAGCCTAATGAAAACAATATTGGAAGGAGAAATAAATGGGAAGAATTGCAGAAGGAGACCAAGAAGGGAGTACATACATGAAGGACGTCAAAGTAAATAATTATGAAGGAATGACGCGGTTGGCAGCGAGGAGAGTGGAATGGAGAGCTGCTGCAAACCATTCTTCGGATTGATGACTGCTGATGATGATCACATCCATTACTGCCCGTATCGTGCGTTCAAACGCATAAACAGATGCACCTGAATGTGATCCAAGAATGTTTTTGGACTCAAATGAATTTAATATTAAAATATGCACTCAATGACCTACGATTACCGCTCGAGCCACCTTAAACGGATCAAGAAGGTGAATGGGACACGGGGCAGCTGAGAGAAGAGGGGAAGGGTGGAAAGCAGACTACGGGGGAAGGATGTTGTGAGGGCAGCGAGGTGGGATTTTATTGAGACAGTGGGTTGGGCGCTCGCAGCGCGTACCAGAGGTGCGTCACCACAACCAGGGGCGGTCCGTCCACTCCTCCTCACCCCCTGACGTCTACGGCTGCAGCAAAACGTTTCTTGGCGGCAAAGGTAGGGGCGGGTTAAAGACCTCGACTATTAGCATTGAGGCTGTGGGTTCAAATCCCACCTTGGTAGAATTTCCACCACTCAGGGCAGGTGCTTCTGTGATCTAAAATTTAGTAAAACGTACAAAGACCTGATTTCGTTCTACTAAGGACGTCAATTTTAACTCCCTTCCATCCGATCATAGAGAACTGGGCAAGGAGGAAAACTTATTTTATTACTTTTTCATTTTGTTCGGTTGGTTTCTTCGAGAGTCTAACGAAATCTGATAAAATATGAGCCATTTTGAACAGGAGTGTAGGTTGCTATGCGAAGGATAATTTATGGAATGAAGGAACTGTGGAGGGAAACCCGGCGTCGTAAATAGCCTACTGTTAACGAAAGGCGCAAAGAAGTCTGCCGTTAATCGTTGGACGGAGTTCACTTGAGGAGTGCCCAATACAGAACCCATCGACAACCTTCTGCGAAATCTTCACCAAAGCCGGTACTCGAACCCGAGCCCTCGGAGTGGGAATCCAGAACTATAACCAGCGTACCGACCCATGGTTTATTTCCTTCCCGTTCGCGGGGAACGAAGCGGGGAAGAGGGACCCGACAGAGAGCGAAGCGGACGGCAGGGAAGATCCACGCATCCCGAGGAGATGGGAAGGCAAAGCGCTTTGCCGATGCAGCACGCGAGGGCATTGGGACTGAAGTATCGGAAGATGGGGATCGGTTGAGACCGGGTGAGGCAGGTCGGAGAGAGCGGGAGGCACACGGCCGTGGTCCGTTCCGGAGGAGTAATCTTCCGAGGGAGGATAAGTGAGGAGTATGCCGCGCTTCGGGAGAACCCTCTAGAGGAGACAAAAAAAAATCACAGCGAGAAGAGAACGATCGCAGAGCGGAAGGAGTGAGAAGGGGCCTTCGTCCGGGGAGAGGAGTCGGAGGTTGGCGTCGAAGAGAGCACATCCGACAAGAAGGACGAGAGCAACAAAAGCCTTGTAAATGATAAGTATAACTTAGTTTTTCCACCTAGATTTAATCTATGTGGAAATCTATAGAATAAATCCATGAGGAAAAACTAAGTTATACAATACTAAGCAAATTCTACAAAGTCACGCCAGAGACAACGGAATATACTTCAAAAGCCATTTTACGGCGATATTAAAAAACTTTGGTGAACCCATAGAACTTAAGTAGACTGGACATCACGTATAACATTGGGTAAAGAGAGAGACTTGAGCAGACGGATATAATAATGCATACGTTCCTTGCGATGAGAGGCTAGAAGAACTGCATCAAAATCGCCCGGTAAGAGGTAATCAAAGTAGCACGCAAGACGTATTGGAGGGAGATAGGTTTGGACCCCTCTAACACCGCCTCAAGTTGGAGGGGAGAGTTGCGCACGATCGACCTCATCTTACGTAAGATTTCAGTTAAATGTGATATCGTATTTGCATCAGTTTTTGAATTATAGCCCGACGAAAAATCTAGACTTTGTACCACTTCCAATAGCGCGTACTTTCGCTCCTTAACAGTGGTCCCCGCAACGCGATGATATGTATTTTGCGTGATGAGAACAAATAATATCGAAAGATAACAGGTATTGCCTAATCGCCTTAAATCGCCAGCTATTGCCTAAAAAAATAATCGTTATCGCTTTAGCTTATATCAATCATGGAAAACTATGATAGTAAATAACTTTAGATAGTTAACGGTTAATTTTATAAAATCGCCCCTAAACCTAGCCGGCATATGTTCGCCATTAGCATGACTTGATCTGCGCTCTCTCGGCCGCAGAATGTTTACAATTCAGCAAACGACAAATGTTTTTTCTATCACCTCAGGTCTCAAAATAAAGCTTCAACAGCTTGCGCTAAATATCATCATCGAATCGAATGAGCATGCTTCCAAACATAAATGACAACTTACGTAAGATTAGGGGAAGAGGAGGGGGCTAGAAGTCTTACGTTGGCTTACGTGGAGAGAAGGGAGGAAGTGTTAGAGCAGCCAAAATCGCCTTGCATAATACTTTAAAGGCCCCTAAGAAGGTACCCCTGATCGTAGCATCTCCGGATAGTGATCGTTTCACCGATACACAGTACCAAACAATAAAGACATCATTTCATCAGCCATCAATAGAAAGCCGGTATTAAAACATATCTCTAAGGCATTCAATGCTAATATACTTGACTGCAAAAGGCTTTACTTCGTAGGAGTTACTAGTACTCATAATTAACTTAACTTAGTACTTTTCTACAACTTTTTATTATTGTACGACGCGATTCGTCGCTTTACGGCGAATAATCAAAAGTTGTAGAAAAGTACTAAGCTAAGTTAATTATGAGCATTCAATGCTCTTCACAGCTGGGACACTGCACTCCACATATGCAACCAGGTAAATCCAACGAATACATACACAACAATTGCAGTGTTTTCCTAAGGTATCCGCTGCGTTGAGCCATGATTCCCTTGACCAAGTTTCAAACGCATGGCAGCAATCATCTTCATAAATTCTGCAATGTATTCGATACGTCGACAAGGAAACAGTGACTCAACGCAGCGGATATCCCCGGAAAACCGTGCACTCACATCTGAGAAATGCTGCAAAAGCATATATCTGAAATATCCATTACTACATCTACATACTGTCTTGTGAGCAGCCATGGGGCGCGTGGGTGGTGGGAGTGTCAGGATACCAGACAAGCAAAGGGGAAATAATAGGGAAAGAGGATAGAAATAGAGAGTAGACGAAAGTGAACTGCGTGTAAACGGAGTGTCTTAGTGTCGCGCTCTGTATTTGTTGTCGCCATTAATGGTGTGCGTAACTAGCAACTAGCCATTTAGTAGCACATGAAATAAAGGAATGACCATCGATAAATTCCCCGCCTGCCAAACACCCTTGCATGAGGTGTACTGCGGAAAAGTAGGCGAGAGATGTAGCGCGCAAGCATGGAGAGGGGGTGGAAGGTGCTCACGGAAATGAAGAGCCTCGAAGTCGGATGGGAAGGAGGAGGAGAGCTGACCCGCGACTGAGAGGACGAGAAAAGGGTAAAGGGAGGAGGGGGGGAGAGATGCGGCGAGGAAGGAAGAAGAAGATGCGAAAGAGTGAGGGGGAACAAGAAGAAGAAGGTCTCGAGGGGTTGTTGTTTTGGGGGAGAATGGTTCGTGACGGAGTGCTCGGAGCTAACCTTCTATTAGTCGGCCCCCTCCACCCCCGCCCCCCCCCAATCCACGCCCCCCTCTCCGCGGCAATTGCTAGCGAGCGCCCCCTTCTCATCCATCTCCACCCCCATCAAGCGGCCCCATCCATCTCCTAACCATACTTTCCCACCCCCTTTCACGGCCCCGCCCCCGCAACCCCCCCTTCATCCCTCCTCTTCTTCATCATCTTCGGCCTCGTTGGCCCTCCAATCGCGCATGGGGCAAACGAGGTGGGGGGGCACGGAGCCTCCTACAGTAACGTGCGAGAGTGTGTGTCCCACGGGGAGTGTATAATAATCCCAAGCACGCACGCTAGTAAGCGGACATCTCGAGCTCTAACTCGAATTCTACTGAGGTTCCTCGGGAGGCAGATCGAAATGTTTTTCCACGATAAGTCTAGTAACGCGAAGTGGAAAGAAGCGTGCGTTTCCCGATCCGCATGAAAACAAACCTTGAGCGAACACACAGCCGCACCTGACTGATGGGACTCGTCACGTTGCGCTTCGAAATCTACGCTCTACTAATGTAGATAATCAGGAGTCCCGAAGACGATGAGCGATTCGCGCACCGAAATGTCAACGAAGATGTAGGACCAGATCCCCCCTACCTGTAATACCAGAGTAGAATCCATCTTTAACATTCCCCGGGAGAGCACAAGAACTTGTATAGAGAAATAATTTCATCGGAATAACTTCCTGCTCGAGACCTAACAATATAGACTGTATTACTATCGAAAACGTACTTCAGTTTAATATTGGGCTGGAATGAGGAATCGATCGGGGCCGATTGAACTTCTAACAGGAGAGGACAACTATGACATGAAAACTGGCAAGTGAAATTCCCATTTTTTATTGAGCCAAATTGAGATTAGTATGCGTATTTCCTGTGCTTGTGTCCTCAACTAGTTAAAAGACCATTTTTTATTTAAGAATATTTCGATTATTTCTTTAGTAATCATTGTCAGAAAAAGCGCATTGCAAGAGCCGTTTACTCAAGTTATTTCGTGCAGAGAGCACTGAAAAACAAAAGGAGAGAAATCAAGCGAATGGTCTCGGGGTCTATTAATGATAGAAAGATCGACACTTATGCCAAGGAAATGATAAATAACAAAAATATCGCGACAATAAATAACGTTCGGGAACCGTTAAAGCAGTGAAACCAGCATGAGTTGCTCCGCAACTCTCGACAGCGGTTGTAAAACTACAAGCTGATTCATATTAGGTGATGGTCACAAATTCCTATGGGTGTTCCTTCAGTTTAAATATTTCTTAAAAATTTCCTCTTTTTCCACCAGGTTGACTTCCATTCGGCGATTAATTAGCGGAAAGAACACATAATTGAAAGCGTCATACATGAAACAATCATAAACCCTGAGTCCTTATTCCCTGAAGTCTCCCGTACAGGTGGACAAACAATGGTTTGTACGAAAAACAAATTCCTTGGAGACAACCAAAAGAATAGACAATGCTAAATAATTCGATTTCCCGAAAAGCGACGCGGTTACCTTCTGCAGAAATTGACGCACACTCAGAGCTCGCGAGGAAGTGTAATACATGTAGTATGCGTGGGCCACTTTGCTAGCCCGCTGCAGGCGAAGAGCTGCTGTCCTCTCTTCGCGAAATGGATGAGCAAAGAGGAGAGAGAAAGACTCTATGCGTTTAAGAGAAAAAGTAACGACCAGCCACGGACACGATCGATCGGTTCCGGGAAAACATGCAAATTAACGCGCACGCGGTTTCCACGAGTTTCACGGCGGATAAATCTCCGTCGCTCGGAGGAGCCGTCGAAAAGAGGAGCTTAAATCTCTCGGGTGAAATATCCGTCTCGCCGCTCTCCTCTGGAGAACACGAGTCGATGGGCGGGAGACGAGGCGACGACGGAACATGACACATCGCGAAGAGACTAGGCAAACATTCCCCCCCCCCCACACACGCAACAACACAAAACACCCAAAAAGATTTATGCACAGTAAAAACCCGGACGGACATTCCTTCTCCTCCTCCGACGCGTCCTCAATACGAGGGGCGAAGTTGGTGGATAATGGACGGAGGAGGAAAGGCGATTGGAGTAAGGTCAAGGATAAAACACAACACCAATCCCTCCCACTTCCTCCCTTTCCGAAGCCACTATTTATTTTATAATTCCACGTGGGTTTAACCCCTATGCGGACGGGGAGGGCACGATCAGGGCACCTACGGGGTTTAAGCCCTGACCACCACCGCCACGCGGTCGAAGGCAGTCACGACGACGAAGATGGGTCCATTCAAGAAGACGGTCGACTGCAGCGCCGCGGCGATTGGTCGTCGCGTGCTCGCCTCGAGCAACGGTATGACACTTCTGCCACTTCAATGGTTATAAATTTCACCTAGAGCACTCTAGCCTTCAAGCTCTCAGAACCACGATAACTCCACGCTACGCTTCTCTATACAATCACACGAAGCTTATTTCTTTTATAAATCACATCAACAATGCGTGACTTAATGCATAATTTTCCCACTAACCAAATTTAGTCGTAAAATTTTAGTGATTGCTAAAGAAAAAGTAATAAAAACCCATTTTCACGGTGATATAGGTTTATTTTCTATAACTTTTTCTATTTAAATTAAATGAATTCGTTGAAATAATTACAGAGACATAAAAGAAACATAATGCCGCAGAATCCCAAACCCACGCAATAATTAATATCACGTAATTTTTAAATGTTATAACATTCCTTTTAAAGCACCTTCTAAGATTGAAATAATTACATTAACTGTCCACTTAAATAGCTAACAAATAAAAGTACGAAAATCGAATAATATGGAGTTCTGATCAGCTCGGGAGCCATAAAAAAACTACACCACGACACGTCACAACAATACTGCCAGTTATTCTTCCATCTTCCTTGCTACAACGGCCACGATCACCACGGCGTCGATGTCCCATTTGCATTGAAAATAAATGATTTTAACCAAAATGAATTATTTTTACATTTAATTCAAGAAATATACCTAACCAGTTGCACGAGCATAAAATTTTTCTTTCTGCACAGATAATTTATCTACAGATTGCGCCTGGAAAAACTAGCGTTAATAGCAAATTATACGATACATCGCAACGCTGTCAGACCCTTGGCTTTGATCGTGTGCGGGAGAGAGGTATACTTACAGAAAGACGAACTCTCGAGAGGTAAAGATGAGGAGGGGAGGGGCGGGAGCGTGGGAGGAGTGGGGCGAGAGGGAGGGAGGAAGCACTTGTAGACTAGGGGCCGAGGGACAGAAAGGGAGGGGCACATCCCTCGCAAGAGGCAGCAAGCAGCCCCCTTTGTGAGAGGCGAGGGGTGAGGAGAGGATGCTTTGGGCGGAGAGGGAGTGGGGGTTGAGTGGGTGGAGCGAGGAACTCCTCGGAGAAATACATGGGGGGGTGAGGGACCGCGGCTGGCAGGGCGCTTGACTTAGCTCCGCGATGTGAAGACAAGGCAAAGTAATGCTCTCAGATAAGGGTTATTTTTACGGTGTCCTCGAGAATAATAAAATTTTTATGGCAAAGCGACAAGGCTCGAAAAAAATCCTCCTCCGAGGATCCAATGAATTGGCATTCAAGATATTGGTGTAAAATCATTAAAGCCTCCACCGTTCTTCCGAGGGTGTTTCCGTTAGATGCCTTAAATTATTGCTCCCGCACTTGGCTCTGCATGACCAGACGGAATGTGAATGCCATTTCTCAAATGAACAGCGGGCGCAAGTATTTCTTCAGCGCGTTCCGAGAAAACACCCGCCATATCCTGAAACCAGACAACGCCAGCAATTCAGCGGACGTGGGAATGGAAAATCTTGAAAAATTATCGGCACATTAGTAAAAGTTTATAACGTGTACGCAACCACACCGAGGAGAGAAAGCAGCCACCGAAATATAACTGTCCTGAACAAATAATGGCCAGACCACGCGCCTAAAACACCGCGCTAAGCGATTGCTTATTAATGATCTTCAAGGTGGGTCAATTTTGTGGTTATACCTTTTTGTGCAACAAAAAGCATAAACAAAATTGTGAAAATCTTGCCCCATTAGTCACCAAAGGACTAAATAAGCTAACCGAAGCTTCTGTAACAGTAAAATATGACGGAAGTTATCTGAATCTCGTTCTAAAATTGCAGGCGGTTAAACATAAAAATTGACCCGTTTCGTCCAAATAAGACAAGAAAAGGAAATGGCACCCACTGAAACAATGCCAGTAAACAACAGCAAAGCAATAGGTCCTCCGTCCTTTCACTTTATGGCAAACGAAATAAAGGCACGACAACTAACAGCATTTTATAAAATAAATGTACATCCCATAATTTCCTAGAGGCGAAGAGATTACAACTATAGGCAGTTTTAAAAGGAATAAAAATATTTCATTTAAACAGAATTTATAGACACAGTACAGTCAAAATATTAAAGTACCAACGAATTCTTTCCCTAATAGGACGAAATAATTAATCCGAGATGACAATAGACCTACGCGCCTAGTGAAGTTTTAGTAGGGGCAAAGAATACAGATGCACTCACTGCAAAGTTACCAGACCAAAAAAAAAGTAAATAAAAAACTGGATTCCAAGAGTTCCTTTCAAAATAGCGGACCAATAAAAGTTTCCGGATGCTTAAAATACGAAAATTACTCTTTTGCGAGATTTTCCCAATGGCATCTCGCATGGCGACTCTTGACGGCTCACCTATAGTTTCATGAGATGTATGAGTAAAAAATAATCACAGAAAACCGTAACACAAAGGTGCAGGCATTGAGATGACCCATTAATGATAACATTAAGAAGTTTGCTCCAAGAAGCTAAGCCAGAGTAAAAAAAGGCCGTGGAAACTGAGGAATAAGCTACATGAAAACAATGATGAATAGTTTTTGAGTATATGAATGAATATACCCATAAGATTACGTATCAAATATTTGATTAACGAGGAGTTCATTAGCGTGTGAAAATACTACAAGGACTGAAAGGATAAAGTGGATGGAATGATGGCTAATAATGCACCAACGTAAATCACGCTACCAGAAGGCACGCACGCACGCCCGGGACGAGGAGAAACGCATCACTCGAGTGGAGCGAGAGACGAAGGACCCGTGCGTTGGTATGTACGTGCGTGAGGGGCCCAGACGACGCTCGTGACACACAAATTTGCTCGTGGGATGAAAAAATCACGCGGGATCATATTTCAAGCGATGAAATAAATTACGTGCCAAAACGGTCCACACCGCCCGTATGAAGCGATTAATGTTGGTCCCCGCGTGACTCACGGAGAATAGCTTCGGAGGGAAATGGCTTTTCCTCTTCGGGAGGACAAGAGCAGCCCAGCTCGGTATATCGGTAGCTTTGGCGTTCACCAAGAGCCGCGTTCCACAGGTCACTGGTGAAAGGTTCACCGAATGGATTCCTCCCCCAACAGGGTTTTGGAGAGCGAGCCCCATTCATCACCCTCGAAATAACCAGTTCAAAAGAGGCGTTTTTCGTGGCTGTACATCATGGCGCACACGTAAATGTGTACGGGAATGCAATGGCGGAGAAGGATTCGGGTCAGAATAGAGCGAGAGGAAGAAAACAAACGAAACGAAACGTGGAAGCCAATAATTAAGTCGTGCCGCGTTAATAATGATGCATTTCCTCTTCCAGAGATGCATTTAGGGGAGGAATGTGTGTGGGAGAACTGCGACGGATGGCAAATGAAACG
Organism: Pyrrhosoma nymphula; assembly: GCA_963573305.1. NCBI lineage: Eukaryota > Metazoa > Arthropoda > Insecta > Odonata > Coenagrionidae > Pyrrhosoma > Pyrrhosoma nymphula. Next base: position 17,852,804 of record OY754336.1, read on the forward strand.
AGCAGATTCTAAAAGGAAAAACCTCTCGCTCTTACGGTTCGACGAATAATAACTGCGAATGAGGGACAAATTTCTCGAGTCGAGCACTGCATCTGAATCATTCCTGCAATTCAGGGCATTTCCGACTAGTGAATAAAAACAGGTGAAGAAAGATATCATTCCATGCATTGCGAAGCAAAAACACGAAATCCCTTAAAGACAGTTGGAGAAGTAAAAAAGAAACGACTCTCTACGGGAGCAAAGTAGGAATCATTGGGTATAGGAGCTTATAATTGAACCAACCGGCGAGCCATTTCTAGAGTCGCTTGGCCGACATCAGCGAGTGAGGAAAATTAAAAAAGAAAACTGATTCTAATAACATGATTTTTTTTTAAGTAAGGCTGTTAACAGAACAGGATTTCAGAGAACAAGGTTCAGAGTCATCAAAGGATAACAAATGATTGATCATTCGCGCACGCAGAAAATTATAGAACGCGAACGATGCTTTGAGTAATTAATCTGTAATCGACAAAATAGTCGCATTAACGACAATTTAAAATTTTATCACAGAAAATAAATTTTGTCATTTGAACCCAGAGCTGTTGCACGAAATCGAAACGATCAGATTGACGTTCATTTAAAAATATAGGACACTCATGAGTTTTCACTCATTACTACTCATGAGTTTCTTAAAACACACAGATGTTGTACAAAATGACACGTTACCTGAAGGGAATTCCAATCAATCTAAACAACTTTAGACTGCGTCCACAAACAAACATTATACACAATTCAATTGCATAATTCTGATTGTCATAATTTTAAACGAGTTCCAGCAACGAATATCTTTTTAATGTAGGTAAATATAAAAAATACCATTTGATACTTAGAATTCTAACACGGAGTCTACAAGTCCAACCCCTTCCCAACAACTCTCCGGCCACACGCCCAATTGCCACCTCGCGGAGTGCGAGGATGTTAGCACGGTCCAGTCGTTAATTATATCCCCCACTGCAACAAGTGCGATCAAAGGTGAACTAAGTAAACCGGGAACTCTCGCCGGTTCATCTCTTCGAAGGATGTGAAAGTAAAACACATTGGGGATAACCAGGCACTACACATACACTTCCTTGTTTCGTGGATTAATCGGTCTCAACTCGATCTCAAAAGACCGGGCGACCGAGTGGATAGGGTTAGGGGTCCCGTAGGAAGACAAATGCCATCATTATTAGCAAACGCAGAGCGGAATTAGCAGGCACACGGCAGCAAACTCGAGACTGGATCCGTCTAAAAGAAGAAAGGAATGGACAGGGGTACTTTCTGTAGCATTCAGTAAGCTAATTGCGCGAGCGCGACGACAAGCGAGAGTAATTGAGGTTTCTGAAGCTAAGAGGGTGCTTCAGGTTAGAAAAGCTTGGCGCACTGCTAGCAAAATGCTTCGAATCACGAAACTCCCAAGAAAATTTAACCAAATGGGTGCTATTACCATACATTTACAACACGGTGCTAAGCGAGTTTTATCAATGAAAAGAATAGAGCGGCTGAAAATATACATATATATATATATATAATTTTCCATCAATATGGTAACATATATAAGCGAAAAAAGTCTGAAAACGGAGGGCAACCAAAGGTATAACCAGAAAATCGGAACATGTATACTTTTTACTAATGAAGTAAACCTTCATTTCTGAGGTAAAGTCAACGGTTAACTAACGTTGCTATAAACGGTTAACTAAGATCGAGTAAAATCTTGAGATAGGAAATTGTCCCAGAAACGAATCGGTAAATCATGAACGATGAAACTTCTCCAATAACGACATATCCGTAAAGTAAATCAGATACTAATAGCAGCATTAAACGGCTACTTTTACCATAAACATGAAAACCGTTAAAGAGATACGTACATATTTTCGGCAATAACTACTACTGTTACAAACATAACACTATGGTAAACATTGGAAAATATTGAGCCAATCTTTCAGAAAAGGTGAAAAATCTCAATCTGCAAGGAAAAAACGTTTCCAAGAGTTTTGATAAAAAATCCTATGGAATTATAACACGGTGCCCAATATTCCCAAAATAAAGGTCAAAAGTCATGCATAATCCATGGCTCTCCACTCCACTTTCCACTACTTTCGACAGGATACATATTTCTATTCGCATTTGCGGTAAGAAGCTCATCGGTTAATAGCAAGGCACACATTGACTCAGTTCCGTAACAAGTTCTGGGTGGAGAGCGATAATGCGAAAATGAATATGCACATGTTTTTGGACTCAAAGTTTCCCACAAATTAACCTGTAGGGTCATGAGTGACGAAACCATACCTCTGCCAACTGATACGGAAACAAAGCACCACTGCGCACCAAGATCATCGACTTTGCACCTCGGACGCCTAAACCGCTTTCCCTTGAGCGCTCGTGAGCCCAACGAGCTGACTATGCACGCGTGGAAGGAAGTGAGGCACGGCTAAGAGAACATTAGCGCAGTATGCGGCGAGGTGGGATAGAATATGGCCCACGCTCGGAGCCGTGAGCCGAGCAAGCGTCGTCAGCTGTGAGCAACGGACTACTCCTTATCTAGATGAGCTCTCAAAGACAGGCTAAACCCTTAACAATTGACTGCACACGCTTCCACTTATGCTTTTTCCGCTCTTTTTTCCATCGGCAATGGATAGTCAGAGGGGGCGGGCGGGTGGCCCTCCTCAGCGCTTGCTCGCACATTCCGCGAATAGTGTTTGTCAGGCCTGCCCTCGGGAGACTTCGACCGGAACTCGGCGAAATATAATGACAGCGCCCCAAAGGAAAGGAAGAGACGAGTTCGGAGAATCGGGCCGCGGCGGACGCTGAACGTCAGGAATTTATGACGATTTGAGCACGGGGATTATTACACAAAATTAGCACTTACTTTTTTTCTCCCGAGGGAAAAGTGATGCAACAACATAGGCATGGATGGACGTACCTGTAAATAGAGAGAAAAGACAAATATTATCATACTGAGAGGATGATACTCAACCGATAGCATTTGCTTCCTTCAAACTTAGAGAAAAGAACACAAAAGTTGCCAAGTCAAACAATTCGGCACGTGTGCAAAGAAATAAACTTCAGGGAATAAAGAAATCGATAAATACTTGCTAAAGAAATAAAGAGACGTAAAAATATGGTGTACAGCAACCATTATTTATGCTCACATGTAAGCGTGGGGTCGAACGTCAATAAAACATGAACACAACAGTTTTTTTAGCAGTAAGTGATTGAGGAAAAAATGGCTGGGGACTTCAAGCTTACTCAAGCATTAAACACTATTTCGACGTACGAGTTCATAGTCAATCGAACACGAGCAAACACGAAGTGGAATTCGAAAGTTTAACATAAGAATACTTTGAAGAGCCAAGAAAACCTGAAAAGTTACCACAAATTAATTGATTTGGCATCAACTTTGTGAAAATTCATTGTGATTGGCGATACATGTCAAGGTATAATTTTTACAAAAAATGCACCGATAATGACGACTTAGCAGGTGTTGGAGCATGCATAGGAAACGTAGCGGTACGCCAGATAAAAGCATCTCCAATTCAGTAAAAGATTAATTATGTTTAAATTACAAGAAAACTGAGGATATGGTGGTGGTACAAGATACACATCAGATTACGAAGATAACAAAGTAGAAGACAAGTACGACAGAATAGAAGAAGTGATAAGGAATGTGAAAGGGGATGAAAACTCAATTATTATTTGAGACTGGAATGCGATTGTAGGGGAGGGCCAAGAAGGCAAGACAGTAGGGAAGTATGGTTTGGGAAAACAGAACGATATGGGAGAGAGACTGATTGAGTTCTGCATACAAAATGGCCAACTCGTCACAAACGCATTATTTGGCAACTAAATGCGATGAGTATACGCTTGGAAAATGGCAGGAGACAGAAGACGATTAAAAATTGATTATATATTAGTAAAACAGCGATTTAGAAATCAAGTGATGTGAGGCCTGCCTACATTTTACCTGTGCCAAGCTTTCAGCAGCAACTTGGAAAAATAAGTCGGCCGGTTAGTATCCATCCGCCGAGCAGAACGGACGTGTGAAAGTTTTGCTCTGGATTTTGATAGTGTTGGATTGAGTTTCTCTATGTTGAACACGGGTTTCAGTCTAGTAATATTGTGTGGCTAGTACTTTTGGTTAGTAGTACATCTATGTATCTTGAAATCAGGGTATAAAATAGCCATTTATCGTAACTTCTGTTTTAGTGCTGATGGCGCGCGATGGTGGATGTTGATCACTCCAGATGAATAGGAGTTTGAATCACGAGAATAGTAACAGGGCCCTTGTGCACATTGTGATATACTGGAGATTATTGTTGTGTTTTTAATTTGTTTCCCCTTCCCTTGGTTTTTTATGAAAATCTGAATGATATCGTGTAAGTGATCTTTTCGTTTCTATTGCATCACATAACAGCTCAATAACGAAATGCTTTTTGACAAATGTAAACAAAGGTTAAGTGGTGATGACAGTTGTGCTTATTGTTAGGGATATGAGGCATGCCTACAATTTACCTGTGCCAAGCTTTCAGAAGCAACTTGGAAAAATAAGTCGGCCAGAGATAAAAAAGAAGAGTGGAGATGTTCAACTTGTAGAGGCGAGCCGGTGAAGCAGGAGGGTGCAGAAGAATCAGAGGACATATCAAAGGTACTGAAGACGGTAGTAACACAATTGAATAGTTTAAACAGTGCAGTAACATTTTCGAGTGAAACTTATGAGGAGATTAAGAAAAATCTTGAGGCTAACAACGCTCTAGTTGAAGAGTTGAAACATTGCATTGGTGTTTAGGAAAATGAAAACTTGGCTAAGGACAAAATTATCAACGATCTAAATAATAGATTGAATATATTGGAGCAGAAGGATTTGAGTAGTAATCTTGAAATAGTCGGACTTGCTGATTGAATGTAGAATCTAAAATTAACAATTAGTTAACAAAATTGTAACGCTTGGTGTTGATATGGGTGTTGATAATTTTGATACCAAGTGCATTAATGATGTATACATGACAAACGTCAATAGCACTGATAAACCCAAGAAAGTAATTGTTGAGTTTAAATGGAAACTGGACAGAGAAAACTTTTTGCAGAAAAAGAAAGTGTTAAGAAGTGAGAGTTTTAAAATTAAGTATGAGTCAAAAATATTTGTAAATGAACAACTAACTAAATATATTGGAAATTTATTTTGAAAAACAAAAACAAAGGCAAGGGATGCTGGATCTAAATATGTGTGGTTTAAATATAACAAAATATTCGCTAAAAAGGATGCAAATGATCGAGCTAAAATTATATCAAATGAAGCTGATTTTAACAAAATTAACTAGAAATGGTGCAGCATGTGTATGATATGTGCATGTTGATGTGTAGCTAATTAAATTCAATACGGATTTATTTGATATAATCAAATCTGAGGAAGTTCCATGCACTGTATTTCATGCTGGTGATACAGGGCCCAATCTGTCTATCCGTTTTCTCCATTTAAATATAAGATCCATTAAAAGTAACCGGGACGAATTTTGTATCCTTCTGCATAATAATCAGAAAGTATTTATTTATTGTTATCTGCTTGCCTGAGGTGAATGTTAAGGAATAAACAGTTAATTTATTCAATATTAAAGGTTATACAAAATACTTTGCCCCAAGGATAAAGATAAGAGGTGGAGGTATTATTGTATTTATACATCATACCTTGAATGTTTTACACTGTTCTGCTGCTGAGTCGAGCTTTGAACTTTTATATCTGAAACTAGGGATGAACGTCTTCTTTAATGTGATGGTGGTATATCGACCACCGAATAATAGTTGCTTCGATTTTTATCAGGGATAAATGATAAATTTAAGGACTTAAGTAGTGACTATAAAATATAAATTGGTGATATGAATATCAATATTAAGGACAAGATGTGCGTGATTGCTAACAAATATAAGGACATGATGGCAGAACATGGGTTGTCAAATATTAGCAAGTACACAAGGGAGGAAGTTGTGGGAGAAAAATTGGTTAGAACGTGTCTTGATCACATTTACTATTCAGCCCAGAAGTTCAAACCAAACGGTTTCATTATCAAAACTAAAATGTCAGATCATTATGCTATAGGATTAAATCTAGTGGTCTCCAGGGAAGAAAAGCGGATTACTCCTATTTTCCCAAAAATTACTTAATATATAAATAATACTAAATTAAATCGTTTTATAGATAACCATAATTGGACTTTATCATTAACGAGAGTGATGCTAACATATTTTATGATAAACTAATTACTCAATTAAAGGAGTTTTACAACAATTCAAGGGTCATAAAGTTAGTGAAAAAATAAATGAAGAAAATAGCCCCAAAAAAAGGAGTGGATAACTGGTGAGATGAAAGGAAATATGAAAAAAAACGAGATGAACTATTCATATTGCATAAGAATAACCCTTCAAATGTTCAATATAGACAAACCTATAAATCTTGTAGAAATAAATTAAATCAAGAATTAAAAGAGTGTAAACAGAGGTATTATAGGAGTAATCTTATGGATGTAAGAGGTAGTAAGGAGATGTGGCATAAGATTAATGGTATTATAGGAAGGAAAACCAAAGATAGTGATGAAAAAACTTTTGAAAATTTTAAGTCACAGTATTGTTTAAATGAATTGGTAGACATTTTTCTCCTCAATTTCACGGATGAGTTATATAAGTTGAAACAAAAGTCGACGGTGAAATTTAATTTGGGCGGTTCCATTTCATGTTCAAATAGTCTGTATATAGAGGAAATAACAGAAAAAGACTACAGATATAATTAAAAACTTTTATCAGATGGATACGATTCAGTGAGAATGAAAGATTTGAAAAATAATTGTATTTTAGTTAAATTACTTACTAAACTTATAAATCTCTGCATTTCGCAGGGTGTAGTACCTCATGGGATGAAATATGCTATCATTAAACCTATTTTCAAGGGCGGTGCCCAAAATGTATTTAACAGCTACAGGCCCATATCCATGCTGTCGAGTGTAGCTAAAGTGATGGAAAAACATGTTTCTACTGTGTTAATGAATTACTTAAAGAAATACAATTTATTATCTGGAAATCAATTCGCTTACCAGAAAGACAAAGGTGCCAAAGATATTTTGCAAGTATTCTCAGACAGTGTGAATGATGACTTGGATAAGAATAGGAATGTTATCATAACTTTTGTTAACTACTCTAAAGCATTTGATATATCAGTTGATATAATGCTACAGATTTTGTACCAAATAGGTGTAAGAGGAAATGAATGGTTATGGTTTAAGTCTTATCTGACGGAAAGATCAGTGATTGTAAAACTGATGAATACTCATAGTGAGGTCAAAAATATTTATATGGGTGTTCCACAGGGCTCAGTGTTGGGACCATTATCGTTCTCAATTTATATTAACTCCATGTCTTATTATGTCAAACAAGTTAGAATTCTCCAATATGCATATGACACAGTGATGATATCCTCACATTATGACTTCAAAAGAGCACAGCAAAAAATTCAGTGCGCTCTTGATGATATGGTGAAATGGTCTCATAATCATGAATTGGTAATGAATGAAGGTGAAACTAAGGTGATGTATGTGTCTAATAGAATTTCTAAGCTTAAGATGTTAGAGTTAAGACTACATCGAAGCTCTTGTTTGTATAAAGGAAATTCTAAGAACTGCGATTGTGCTGTTCTTGGGCAGGTTGAAAAAATGAAATATTTGGGAATTATTGTAGATCAGCACTTTAGGTTCAACGACCATATTATTAATCTTAATGGTAAACTGAGGATTGTAATGCATCAAATGTATCATTTGAGAAATTTGTTGCCAGTACAAATAAAAAACATTATATATGTGACATCGGCAGAAAGCTTAATAAGATATGGAATTACTGTTTGGGGTAAAACTAGCAACAGTTATCTAATATTGTTGAAGATAAATCAAGATAGGTTGTTGAAATTGATTGGTAATGAAAAGAGTTCAGCTGACATACGTGAAATATATAAGAAATATGAGATATTGCCAATTTCGCAACAAATGAAATAAATTATTATTTTAGTTCAAAAAATAAAAAAATAAAGGTATCAATGTCCGTAATGCAAAGACGTGATACGATACGGTATAAGTGTCAAGGTTCTTAAACACAAACGGGTCTAGAAAACAGGAAGTACTGGTACAAAAGATTTTCAACGAGTTACCGATCTCACTGAGAAATTTGCAAACCATTGGGGAGGTCACGAGGTAATGCCAAAAGTATCTGTAGGGTGGAGAGACTTGTAAAATTAATAAACTGTAAATGAAAAATATGTATTTTGCTGAATGTTTTAGGCACCTGCTGACAAGTCTTTGACTTAGCGGGACCAAGGGATGTGATAATAGATTCATATCATTCACATTTATGCGTCTCAAGCACATTTATAATAATATGTTGAGTTAATAGTATTGGTTGGTCTAACATGTTGGCTGCAATTAAAGTAATTATAAAATTGTAAAGTAATTGTCAAAATTGTAATAGAAATTTTTGTTCAAAGTGAATTTACATTACATTGCCTAAGAATTTAATAAAAATGTTACAAAATATAAAAAAAAAGTTAAAGACTGCAAGAGGTACCCTAGCGCGGATATCGATAGTAGCCACAGCCAAAACAAAATGAAATGTCAGCTTAAGTATAAAAAAACTAAAAGGATATAATGAATCGCTGACAGGTGGAGAGAATAGGGAAACAAAACACAGACAAGCCCATCCAAACACTCTGCACAAAGCCAAAAAGAATTAAAAAGATACAAAATCTTTTGAAAAGAGACTGAAATATATCAAAAGAGAAATTATTAATGCAGCTGTATAGAAATTAGGATGGAGGAAAACAGAATCGAAAGCCATGAATAGCAAAGGAAGTCCTACGCCTAGTAAATGAAAGAAGGAAGTACAAAAACTAGAAAACAGAAGGACAGCAGATGTATCAATTAATACGATCAGCCATAAAGCAAGGAGGGCTAGAGAAGAATGGATGAATGAATGGAAACACGAAGAGATGGAAGGAAATCTCTACCAGTGAAAAGTTGAAGCAGCTTACAGAGCGGTAAGGAGTTACTTTAAAGAACGACCAATCAAAGGCAATGTCATTCGGAGTGAAGACAATAAAATTCTCATTGTAAATGAAGATAAAGCGAAAAGATGAAAAGACTACCTGAAGACACTCAACAGCGAAAAAGCGTTGAATATCAGAATACTAGAGGATGAAGATGGAAAAGGATACCCCATATTAAGACCAGAATTTTACGCTGCAATAAAGGAATTGAGAGAGAGAGAAGGAGAGAAAGGCGGTAGGAAATTATGTAATGCCCACGGAGTTGCTTAAGTATGTAGGGGTGAGGACCTTAAATAAGCTAGACAGATTAATATGTGACATTTATTCAGCTGGGGAAATGCCAACATACTTTAACAAGATTAAAATCATACCTATCCCGAAGAAGAAAAGAGCCAAGACATGCAACCACTAAAGAACTCTTAGCCTTACAGAACATTCATCGGAAATGCTGACCAGAATTGTCTACAGGAGGGTGATACAGAAGATGGAAGGATTTCTGGATGGAGGCCAATTCGGTGTCAGGAGAAGTAGAGGAACTAGAGAAGCTATTTTAGTCCTGATACTTTTCATAGAGAAAAGGAGTCAAAAGGAAAAGCCGACTTATATTTGCTTCATAGACCTAGAGAAAGCATTTGACTATGTGTATCGGAATAGAATATTGACTACACTGAAGAGCTTTAGGATAGTCATTTTATGTCAGAAGAGCAGTATGAAGGCTATATGAAAAACAGGTGGCATTGATTAAATGTGGCGGCGATGCGGAGGAAACAAAGGTGAGAAAAAAAAGTTACGACAAGAATGCGCTTTTTCGCAGATGATCTTTCGAATCTCTAATAAAGAAGTTCTACGGAGATAAACAGAAAAATAGTAGATTGAAGGCTCAGCTGAAAAGGAGAGACAAACGTATTGTGCACATTTTGCGACACAACAGCCTATTGGAAACAATATTGTTAGGAAAGAAATGTCTGGAAAGAATTACATAAGAAGGCATAATGGATAACACCAGACAAACTATAACGGACGTCAAAGTGATAAGAACTAAGTTGGAATGAAACGGTTGACGGAGAGGGGAGTAGATTGAAAAGCTGCAGAAAACCAATCTTCGGATTGATAACCACTGATGATGATCATGCTTTAGCGTCGAAACCGGAAGTACCACAAATAAATTAAATATCTGTGACAATTATACATTGGTTTGAATTGTAATTTACTATTTTGAACACTATTTCTTCAAGTGTTGATTGCAAAGAACAAAGAACAAAAAAGCATAAGTTTGCTGGGACTGAAGGACGATAACTTTTATATCTCACGCGGCAAAGATTGCTATAACTATTTAATACGGCTACATGAGAGATCGGAAGACTTTATATGTGAAGAACAGTATTGAAACGAGAGGTGAAGAGAAACTCGTGATGCCACTGCGTTGATGAGAATTAAAGTGGAGAAGACTCGGAGGAGTAAAATCAGGACGAGTTTGCCTGTTCCGTTGACTTCGAGAAGTCATTCGTTTATATTCAATACGCTGGGATACGATATTGAAGGTATTGATGAATAAAGGAGAAGAATTTGAGGGATATGCGACTGGAGTGCTATTCTGTAACTCATAATGGCATGGTAACAACAATTTTCGGTTCGTTATCTTCATTAACGACGAGCTAGCTATAAATACTACTCTGTTAGTAATTTTTAATGACTTCCATCGGTAAATTTGTCGGTAGGTAGCGAGAACCATCGTTAAATCGTCGCTACGATGTGAAGCATTGAGATACCACCGAGTGGGCAGCGTAAGCCTATTCTCTTCAACACACAATCGGAGGAAATTGTGCGATAGGTATGAAGGAATGGGAGGCATAAATATAAGTATAGGCGGACGACGTATAAAGGTAGACATGCATACGGATGATCAAGCGCTAATCAATCAGTCAGCAAAGGTATTCCAGTCGCTAACGAAATAAGAGTAAAAAGAAGCTAAAATAAGAAAGGGAATAAGTTGGAACAGTCATAGGAAATATATTCCTAGGGAAGCATCTCGGAAAAAAATAGATGTAGCACAAAGGATATTATATGGAGAACTGAGTTGGCATAGAGGCGCTCAACAATAGGAAAAAGCTAATGAGAGGAACAGGAACCCTGAGTGAAAGTGTAAACAAGCGTGAAGGGGAGCGATATCGCTGCGAAACTCGAGACCCTGAAAAGAGAAGACAGGATACGTTCGAGATGTGGGAGTGGAGAAAAAGAAAAACTAGAAAATTTCTTGTAATGGTGGGGGAGCAGAAAAAAAGTTGAATAAATCAAGAGGCAACTTACAAGGATGAATGAGGGGAATAGGAAGCAGACAGATACACGGGATGCATGGAAGAGAGAGGTAGGAAGTAAGCTGCACTGACGAAAAGCTAAGGTCCATCAACCATGTCACGATCAAGCAGCTCTAAGAGGTGGGTAACCATTTGATAACAAAAGAAAATAATAGTCGAGAGAGAAGTGCTTCGCAAATAAGAACCCAAAGTGATCCAAATATGCGCTATGAGTTGGCATTAGCGTAAGAAGGAATAAGATTTTTCGCTTTCCCGACGAATTGCAGTGATGAACTCTTCTCGGGCTCTATACCGGGTTGGTGAATGAATTTACTCACCCGGTGTAGAGCCCGAGAAGAGTTCATCACTAAGAAGGAATAGTCTTGGCAAACATCTGTCAGCTAACTATTTGGTGCCTCACTGAAATATTTGCAGTAATTAAAAAAAACAATCAATACCCAGATTTTTTAGCAATTCAGAATCCAAGAAAACCGGTTTCGCAACTCGACCACGATTATGGTTTTGACAATATATACCCTGAAGGACACGAGGGCCGCTTTAAATAAGCACTGAGGAACCCCGACTTACAATAAGTGACAGTGCAATGTGAGGATGACCGTAAGATGGCAGCATAAGAAAGTGATAATAGTATGATTCACATAAAACAGAAACGCATCAGAAGATGTGCAACAACATTTCAACGGGAAGGTGTCATGGAGACAGAAAACGACTCAATCAAAGAACGCACACAATTCCGAAAGTTACTCCTCTCATTCAGATAAATTAAGTTAGGATCGCGGTAATGCACACACGTCTACGGTGGCAGGCCTTGCTCGCTCGAAGCGATCGCGAAGGGTCCTCACATTCCGTGCTCCCGGGTCTCCGGATAAGGACCAGTTTGTCCAACAGGATACTTTCGCGAGGCGCTAATATTTTTTCGCAATGCTGACAAATGGCCGACGACGGGGGTAATTTACCCTCTCTCTCGCCGCAAGACGCACTGCCAACTTCTTATGAACTCTCGGGTGGCGGAACCGGCAAGGCACTCGTGAGCGCGGCAACGTTGCACGCTGACCGCAAGATGGGGTGAGAGCTGGGCAGGGGAGGTAGTTTAGGGAAGGGGGCGCTTTTATATTCGCCATACGCGGCGGGTGCTTTATCTCCAGCGGGAGGAAGGGGAAGGATGGAGGGGAAGCTCTCGGCAGTGGCAATTTTAAGACCACACTGATATCATTTACCAAATCACGCAAAGAGGGTTCAGTGGGTTGATGACTTAAAAAAAATACTGTTCATAATGCCTCGTCCACACTATACGTGTATTTAAGTTGAGTGTAATTAAGTGCAGCATTTAAAACCAGGGAAGTGTCTACACTCAGATATTATATCTACCTCAGCGCTATCTAGTGATGATGGAAAGAAATTTGCATCGCGCAAACATTATGTGGCCGAGAAGTAACATAAGATATTTTCTAGACTCATATAACCCTGTAAACAAATGTAAAAGAAGGATAAGACTTTGACAATTACTTAACTCATCATATAAATGATATGAACACATGTATGATGTGTATGATTGTCGAAAGTTCTCGACCTATCGATGACGAGACTTCGACCACCTCGACGGTACACTATCGATATCATCCAAGTCCCCTTAGAAGGGGGTCCCCGGATCCACTTAATTGGACCCGTTACTTAAGTGGTGAGAGGGCGTCTACACGATGTACTTAAGTGGAAAATACACTTAAGTGCATACTTAAGTGGTCAGTGTAGACGCGGCATAATAGGCTCCCAAAAATCGGTGCTGCTGTGGATCGGACACAATGGAGAATGGAACACACTTGGTTATTATTATCATTACATATTAGGGGACCTACCGGTTACTGTAGATTCAGATGGAAGAAAGTGAAACATGCATTTAGACTTTGACACGCGCAGTTCAAATGGGTATATCGTTCAATTATAGTTGACAAAGCTTGATTTCACGAGATTTACCGCGTTCTCTCACACCAAGGAAACGTGTGAGACTTGGTGAAATTTAAATGACAATTAAAAATTAAATAACTTCATACACCCTGTCACTCTTAAAGAAAGAAATGCACACTTTCTCGCCCGAGTACATCCAGTACAATGCGTTCAACACCCAAAGCGCATCTTTTTAAATGCAGAATGAGTTCCTATCACCAATGAGGCATTAAAATCAACGCAGGATCAAATTAATTAAGGTTGATGAAATCAACATAATATAAATCCCCCTACGCTTGTATTGTCTCCTTAAAGTCAAATATTATGTGGCAATCGATAGTATATAGCCAAATCACGTGGGCATATTTTATTACCCTATAATGGAAGGCTAATGAATCATCAGCGATGTTTTCTCATCCATCCGTAAATAGAATCAATTACATGAGGGATGATCATCGGGGCCCGTTTTAATAATCATCATCTCTCATGTGCCCCGTCCTCCTTCGGGGCCGGCTCCTTAATCTAGGGACAGCCTGTCACGGACTCTGGAGAGAGAATTTGTAACCAGCGCTCTCTACGTCAACAATATCACCTCACCCCACCAGCGAAATGCCTTAATTTTTTCGGCCATAAATTAATATCTATTCACGATGATAAGAATTAGTATAAAGAAGGCAAAATCCGTGGTTTCGTTTCCATTGGTTCTTAGCTATCGTATGAATTAGTATTCAGTCCACAAATTCCATGCTTTAAAGTAACAGTAATTATTTTCACGCACAATGAGAGCATTAGAACGATCATTTCACCGTATACTTAAAAGGAAATACAAATGAATTATTCGGAAATGAATCATAATTCATAAAAAGTAAAAGTTCTAACGGTGGAAGAAAAGAAAATAGGCAAATAGGCGCGAAAATCTAATTGATGATTCACCAAAATATGGATTTAAAAAATTTACTTTGCTTGAAATCTGAGCACAATTTATTATTAACCCATTACAGTAAATTTACGGTAACATTTCATTTGGTTCGTTACGATTCAGGAGAGTGAATGTAAGCTAATGGAATCAACGAATATGAAATGACACTGCAAATTTCAAGAGAAAATCATTTCTGAAATGAAGACATTTTATTTTCACATGAAATATAATTTCATTTGTATCTGCGCCGATTAAACAAAAGCGTACTGCAAAAAAAATAACTAACTGATGAAGATAAACTCCTGAGGCCATAATCTTAGAAGGGCACAGAAATGTGAAGAGGGAAAGTTATAACGGAGAGATTTCCCAGACAAACTTTAGTAAATGACATTATCAACCTCTTGGGCCCCTCCAAAATTACGGCCGTGTGATTCACTTTATTCGACCATCCTGACGATACGCCAGTAGACACATTCTTCTCATCTACCCCCCAGCCCAATTAACAAACAGTATCTTAAAGGACAAATATTCATGAAACCTAAGATATATTTTTTCGACAAATCTTTGGTATTGAAAAAAATCCAAATCGGAAAGGAGGTAAATACTGATCTTAAATATTTGATAACGACGTTTACAACAGTCGCTTTGAAATATTAGTATACTATCGTCAGGTTTCTATCGTTAGGTCATACTATGTCGCAGGTTTCCAGTCAAGGAGTAATATGTAGTTCATTTAAGATACATGAAATGTTATATTCCAGAACGAAGTCATTCCCTCAGCCCTCTACATGCGAGCAAGAATTTAATTAGACAATGTCTTGCTTGTTGCCCTTCAGCTATAATGATTCAGAGGACCGAAGCTTAGAAAACTGACTTCTCCTTAACTGTTCGTTTCATTTTCTACTGGCATGGAATACTTTTTCAAGCGCCCTGAATGAATTCCGAATAAAAAAAATTGGGATGAAATGCATACTTGCAAAAAAAACTGCGACTGACATCAAAAGATTCCGTACTGTCACGAGCACAGCGCCGATATCGGGTTCTGATGTGACACCACAACATGAGGTCAGGGTTGCCGAGAAAACTGGACGAGAGGGCAAGTGTCACGTGAGGAGGGAGGGAGAACGAGGAGAAGAAGACGTCAAAAGCGAAAAAGAGAGACCAGCGGAATGGAGAGGGGAAGACGGAGAGGGGAAGACGGAGAGGGTAAGGAGGCGACGGAGAGAGAGAGAGAGATATAATGATTGAAGCAAAAAAAAAGAGCCAATAGGAGCGAATCGAAAGCGACGGGTTCATATTATCGTCTCCCACTCCATACCCTGTCCCGCAGTGAATACGGCCCCTTGTCTGCGGGCGGAGACGGCTTCTGACTGAGCGGCGGCTGCAAAGAAGACCCACTTCGGAGTGGACGGGAGCCACATGCCTCCGCGAAATCTCCGCGGCCATTCCTGACGGGCGCGTTCCTCCCGCGCCCAGGAACGCAGGCGACACTCCTCGCCCTTCCCGAGCGACTCACGAGAGAGATCCGTGCGACCGACAAGAGTGGTGGACAAGTGGAGGACGACGAGTGAGTGCGGTCCGAGTGCGACGAGATGACGGCCATTTCAAAGAAGAGAAAAAACAAGACATCGAGCGAGTGGACGGAGGGAAACCCGCGGAGGTGACGTCGGCACGGAGGCGGCGGGGAATTCTGGATGCTCCGAGCGACGAGGAGAGTGCGTTTTGGGCGAATCATCTCCGGCAGTGTCACTTCACTGCGCTGCGCGGTGGAATCCGGCGGGCGTGCACGCGCCGTGCAGCATCACCTCCGTGCACCGCAATTAGCGAGTCTCCCCTTCGAGCACAAATCGGAGCTACATCGAGGGAACGGTGAGTGCGTGGGAGGAGGGAGAGAGAGAGTGGGAGGAGAGGAAGGCAAGAGGAACTGGAGGAAGACAAGAAGACGGAAGGAGGGAAGGGGAAGATGGTGGACGCTTGCTTGGAACTTGGACGTCGTTGAGGACGAAGTGAAGTGCTCGCGGCGGCAGCGGATGCAAAAAAAAGGTAACGAATACGACGGGGAGAAGGAGAGAATGAAGAGAGGGGCTTGAAATACGACGCAAATCATTTCTTTGATGCGCCTTCCAACCCAACCCGCGGGATGCAGAGCAAGAAAGATAACGACTCCATCCCCCAATGGGAGTATCACCACGAGAGGAGTTTCTTTCGCCCCCCTCGCCCCCCCCCACACTTTCTCCCTCTCGTCACGGCCAATTCAATTGTGCCAAGACATTTTACTCGAGAGAGACATACATTTGCCTCCGGTCGCGAAAGACTTACACTTTTCACGTCTTATGATGAGCGATCAATTTAAGCGGTCGATATGATTGACGTCAAGAGTCAACATGTTAGCATTTGATGACGAGGCTTGGTAATAAAATCATTCAGTCTTCGAAACAATGTTGCGATTAAGAATAATTATTAAAGGAATCGTAGTGTGACGCTGAAGGCAACCCAGACACAAATACTTGATAGAATACAAGGCCAAGGAATATATACATCCAGTCTCTTGTTTCTTGAAAATATGAAATATTCTTAATGGGCTCGCAATGCATAAACTCGGTATTCATTACCGATCCAGACCCACGACTCGCCGCTTCCAGCAGTCTTCCATTCATTCGATGCAAATTTCGTTATGACCGAGGGAAAGTCCAACATGTTTCCGATTTTAAAATTCATACACGTTTGAAGATTCCCTAAATGCAGAATGCATATCAAACGACGACATTCAGCGAGACAATGGCTACCAGTTAGTTCAGACGAATTCGCATGTCCTCCGGATCTTTTCCACAGAACCGAGAATATTAAAAATTATAGTTTTACAAAACTTATAGACGCAAAATACAAAATTTTAAGCATTCCATGCAACGACCATCCAGATTCTCCTCGACCGAGGTCGCAGTCACCATTACATACAACACAAGAGTTGGTATTCAGGTGCCGTCACTTGTTCCCGGGAGGACAAGGCCGTCTGCTGGCAGTCCTGAAATCGAATTTAATTGGTTGGGGGAGCTTCGCTTTCCGCCTCGAAATGGTCTCATCCGCCGGGATGGCATAAACAGTTCCCAAGGCACGGCACGCTAGCCAGTTAAGGTAGTCCGAGCGAAATATCACTTAACCCAGAATATGACCTCATTTTAAAGAAAAAACTCTCATCTTTCCAATTATATGAAAACATTAACCCTTTATTAAACTACTTTTCGAGCAATTTGCCTGAAAATGCAAGCTGTCTTAGATGGAATTGATTACGGCTGTGCGCTCCAGAGGGAAAATATTGAAAAATTAGGAATTTATAACACCAAGATTTCGACAAAAATTAACGCTGTGTAGTTTATACGTTTTCTCAATTATTTATAAAAAAATACGCTATTATTCACGCAGAAAGTTTTACGGAAATACAAAAAAACCTGTTTTGAAGGCGTTTTCAACGTACGGCGTGACTTATGAGGAAATATTTATTTAACTACTGGGAATTTTTTCATAAAAACTATATTTTTGCATCATTAATATTACAATACTCACCGGCGCTGAAATTACAAATAATAAAATTCGAATATGGTCTCCATTATGACCACGGAGATATCTCGCTCAAACTAGCTTAAGCTGAGAAAACGGCCATCATACGCGGACGACTTTCGTCACAGGTGAAGACGGAAACAGGAAGGGAAGAGGGAAAAAAATTAACATTTGTTTTTCGCTCGAAAACCGTGACACTCGCGCAACAAGCGAAATCACGGCCTTCATCACGTTGGGCACGCATCGGACGGCGAGCCGCGTGATAGCGACCAGACTCACTTCCAAAGCAGGCACGAATTTTCAGGCATCGTGGCGCTTGCGTACTCTCGCTCGAGAGAGATGCGTTGAAGAGGGCAAAGCGTGTTCTGCGACCACGAGACAGGAATCGATCATCATTGGGCATCGTGATGCATCGCTGGGGGAGTGACGCCTCCACCCCATATGGACACTAGAAGCGATCGGCGCGGGAAAGAATGGAAGAGGAAGAGGGGAGGGTATGAAGGAGGGAAGAGTGAAAGAGGGACGCAAAACAAGAGAGGAGCGGCGACTCGTTTGTACGTGCTTCCCCGCGAGGAGGAAAGAGAGAGAGGAGGCCAAATGGCAAGGTGATGTGAAACCTTAATGCACGAGTATTTGTCAATCGAGGGGGTTGTTTGATGTCAGCGGGAGGGACCGCCCGCCATCGACTTGCGTTGATTTGCAAGGTGTTCACGTACATGTTCCTGCGGAACAGGTTTCGGGGCAAACGTGGATGGAGGAAAAAATTGTCAAAGGAACTGAACGAGGAAGATATAAGGGAGGGGAAGCTCATGATTTTCACTCGACTGAGTACGCAAGCGGACGTGGGGAGGGGGGTGGGGCGAGGGGACGCGGCAGCGGGCCCCCGGAGGCCGTGCGACGCCGCTCACGAGAGTCGTAAGGAGAAGGGTCCCTCACCACGGTGGGGCACAGCCGAGAGAGGCCAGCGTCGCCCACCCCCGCCCCCCCCAGTACGCCGCCTGTGTCTTGCGTGGGCTCCCGTAGTAATAAGAGTCCCCGTACTCGGGGTCGTCCCTGCAACCACAACTACAATGATTGGGAATCGCTATCAATTCGTCTATTAAAATTTACAATGTCTTTCAAGTTCCAGTCGATTTATTTTCATGCGGCGCAAAAAATATTTTTGTTCAACATGTAGAAGAGCTCATTAGTTGATTTGTTACTTGATGCTTCCCTATAAAAATGCTAAATAGTACAAACAGCAAGTATCACATGCTTCCTCTATAACTACTACGTCTCTGTTCCTTTATGCAATTGCTAAATTCTTTAATGCTCATAGTTTCTGCCACATTTTTCAACATATAGTGTAGTCACGTAGTGCATGTTGGTGGAAATTCACTACCCGCCACATCTTTTTCAGGTTTTTGCGAATCTATTAATACTCATAGTTTCTATATTATTTGAAAGATATAGTGTAGTGTACGTTGGTTAAAATGCATTCCCTGCCACACACCCTTGAAGTGGCCGAAGGGTTCCATGTAGAAGAAAAAGAGGAGTACATGAGAAAGAGAAGAATTTGGGTACGGAATTAACGCCTCACCCCATCTCTTTCTCCCGACTCCGGCCCGACTTTGATTCTACTTGGCGGCAACGAAGGCACTAGCAGAGTGGAGGGGAGCGGTCGCGGGAACAAACAAAGCCCTTCGTGTACACTCAGCTTTTGCCAAGATTCGGGAAACTGCAAAATTGGTTCACGGTCTGATCCACTCTTGATTTTTCCCCATGGTTTGAAGGGGAAGAAAGAGAATAGGTTATATGGACGGGATGAAGAAAGGTAGGACTTACGCTGAGATGACGAAAGAAATACTGGAGGTAGATAGGGCCCTGCAATTGTACTAATCAGTAGGATTTTCTCTGACTTTCATTACAACCTACCTTTAGCCGGTTGATTAAGAAGATGATGATGATGTTGATTTAATCCATTAGGGAAATCCAAATTTTAAGCTGTCTCACCACATAGGCATATACGAAATTTTCTCTAGTTGCGGAAAATCATATGTTGGACAGACAAAGAGAGCCATAGGATGCAGACTGAAGGAACACGAACGGGTTATTCGGAAGAAAGATTGGTATTACTCTGCCGTGGCTGAGCACACACTTTTAGAAGGTCACAGTATTGCCATCAAAAGGGCGAAAGTTTTTTGTAAAGAGATTAGCTACTATCCACGGATCATCAGGGAAGCCATTGAAATAGAAAAAAAGGCCTAACAACGTAAACAGAGAAGATGGCTACAAACTTCCTGATACGAGGAAAAGACTTTTGAAAAACTAAAGTATTAATTAATCATGCTGTAAATATTAACCACTTAAGTTTGTTTATTTATTTTTCATTGTTGATTTAGAATGCCTGACGAAGCCAGCAGAATGGAACGGCGAAACTGTTGCTAAAAAAGTTTAGTTTAATCGCAGAAATCCAAAAGGAAACTTACCAAAATTTAAGCTGTCTCGTTAATGTTTCTCGAAGCAATCAGGCCTAACACGATGAAATACGGAGCTTAAGCGAAAGTAAGAGGGACGTCTACGACAAAACCAGCGGCCAAATAATTAGCCCTCAAAGAAGCACGCTGTTGCTTTAAACTTTTCGGAATCGGATAACGAAATGGTTCAAAAGTGGTCATAATTATGAAGGGACGAAGAGAGAAGCGAATCAACCCCTTACAGCTAGCGATAGCAATCATGGGGAATAAGAGGACGCTGAGAGGCTAAGCATGTCGTAATAAATGACGAGTACGAAAAAAGGCTTGCAGGAGGTTAGAGAGAAAAAAGACAGCGTTATCATAACGAGTTTTCAAAGTAGAAACGTCGTTCTACTACACGCCGCGAGTGAGATGGAAAACGTTGCACTACTATCATTCTATCTTTCATAGCACGTGAGGGTGGCAAAAAGTAAAAAACACTAGATTAAATGGAATTTATCAAAATATACTTTTAAAACACTAGAACGCTAAAAGTGCCAAAGAAAGCATAATAACAACACAGCATCGCATCCGGCTAACGAGGATAGCGTAACTTCCAATTAAAGTGAATTTTATTTTTTTTAAAAATCACTTCAAACGAAAATAATTAGCTCCGTTTTAATGATGGTATGAATAGATTATTTTGACCAAGATTATTTTATTGATACAAGAAAAAATAATAAAATGGCAATAAAGTAAATATTAAAGTTTTCTAATATCGTAATTCAAGCGCATAAATATCAATAACGGCATAATGTGACATCAACAAAATGGAGGTAACTCTATTTTCCCAGCCAGGATGATAACTAAATGTCCACTTATCGACTCAGCTGGGCAGAAAATCTAATCAGAAAACGTAATTGATTTCAAGCCACAGGACTGAAATCACTATTTATCCAAAAATTGAGTGGTTTAACCCTATAATGTCAAACATTAATTTCGAGCTATTTATAATATCTGTTAACCTTTTTTACAAACGTGAATTATGGGCGACCCCGTGGGAAATATAGAAATACGAAATACATACTCTATTACCGATTAGCTCACGGAGCAAAATATTTAGCAGCATTGAGGAATGCAATTTTCCGTGTTATGAAAGTGATACTCTATGGCAGTGTTTTTCAACCTTCTTGAATATGCGACCCCCTATTTGCGTCTCAAAAATAGAACCACGATTCGACAAATTGGTAAAAAATAAACAGCCACGACCTTTTCACTGAAATTATTGTTGTATCTTTAATGTAGTGTAGGTGTAGATTGTAATATTTAAAAATAAACATTTCCCTTAATTTTTTTTTATTTTTTTTATTTTTCCCTGAATTTTAGTGTAGGACCTATAACCCTTAGTTTATATATTTCCTGGCTTGCGACCGCAACCCCCCCTATCAAGCCTATAGCGACCCCCCTGAGGGTCGCGACCCACAGGTTGAAAAACACTGCTCTAAGGCTAACAGAACTGGTAGTGATGACAGAGTTTAGAAAGTCCAAGTCCAGAACGACTATCTCATATTTACTCACAACAACCCAAAAATCATAATTTAGCTAAATTCATAATTAAATATTGAATATATGAGAGCACATTAATGCAATCACTCGACATTCTCTAACGAATGAACAAAAACTACTAAATCACAAATGGATACTAAATATTCAACGGATTCAATCAATGAAACGGATCATCAACGTAAACCCGCAATATTGAAGTTCGCCTTTCACAGCTATCGTGAGCTATTAGTGGTAAAATAATGTGATGTACGCGTCCAACAGCCCAACATTATCACTCATTGCATATTCTGAAGCTGATCATCACATGGCGGTCATAGCCAACTAACAATTTACACCTGCATCGCAACTATACGAAGAGGAAACGAGAAAATTAAGGGATTTAGGGGGAGGCTTGCCGGTATAATAAGCACCTTCTTTAATGTCCCTCTGCTTCCTGCTAGTTCACGATTTTGGTAAACGACTACCGTTACTCACAATGGAAGGCATGAAATTGGAGGAAAAACCAGAGAATTTTCATCAAGCTGATTAAAGATAAAAACAGACATACTCATTTGCTCGCTGCATGCCGGCGTTGTCTTTTCACGCAGACATGAAAGAATGGTTACAATATGACGATCAAACGTTAACGTCACAGAAAAAAATATAAAAAAACTGTAGGCTTGGACAAATTTCACAAAATGATCCCTCCTACGGCGATCTCGATATTCTAATCCGCCGGGTCTCCTGAAGAGGAGGCTTTTAATGTTGGGAAAGTAGGCAAGCACGCTATCTTGGGAACGTGATGAAAACTTTACGCACAATAACTCTCGAGGTAAAAAAAATGACTCGAGTGGTTGAGGGAGGGAGGCCATTGAATTAATGCGCTTCCCCTTCTCAACTCGACCGCGAACCAAGTTCAGATCTCCATCATTCATCGTGGCATTCACCGAGTCTCTATTGAGAGAAGCCACGGAAACGTTCCGTTATCGAGCAATCACGAAATTACGAGATACCCATCGCTCGAATTCCGTCATTTTTATCAGACGGAAAGGTTATGTAATTAACGAGAAGAAGATTAACAGTAGGGATGCAATTACTCCTACACATAACGAGGTATGAAACCGTTCCGAGTCGGCTTGGAGAAAAATAATTCGCTCTTCGAGAACTTGGCGGCGAAACATTTGATAGGGGTGGGGGGGATTCCCAACATTCGCGCGGCCTCAGGAAACTCACTTGATGTAAAATTTCAAGGGGAAAGCGATTAGGAACGAAAACATGCACGCATTTATAAAAATCAACAAGCGGGAGAGATAAAATGAGGATCGTCGATAAATCATCATCAAATTCAACTGGAAATGTGGAGGTGATTATCGCGGCATTGAACTTCAATTTTACGTGATTGTTTATACGTGATTCACACAGTCACCACTCATTGCCAATTTCGTGTAAGACGAACGCCTATATAAAGATACCATTCAAATAATGGCAAATGAGGAATCAATCGAAAAAGTGATCGAAATAATGCATTATAGCTTAGCACTAACAACCGAAAATCCCCTTGCATTCAAAAGTCTGTTCCCATCAATAAACTTTAAATCTCCAGCTAAATAAATCGCCCTTCAACACTCAAGTTTTGCCATTTAAACCCATACACAATGAAATAAAATTAGGGAGATAAATGTTGGCATGCATTTTCTCTTTAATGGAATGCTAAACACCCCTCGTTTCACGGAAATTCAAATACACATTCCCTGAATCTTATTCGAGACATAAGCGAGTAGATGCTTTCCACCACGTTATACTAACAGGGAGAAATAAGGTTAGTCACATACCGAGTCCCGAACGACTATTCAAGTACTGAGTAATATAGCTGATCCAAAGTCAAATTATTTACGAATCAGCACAGTTTCCGAAGTGGATTAAACTATCGGGATCATATGATTACCAGCGATAAATAGCTGCGAAGGATTTCACGAAATAAAAACTGGACACAACTCTGTTACTTATCAAAATAAATAAAGTCTTTTGAAAATATTTCATGCGTACAGTATTTATTAACATTATCTGCTTTCAAGGATATAAATGAACGCGAGAGGAACTTGAAATTCCAAAAAAAAAGGATTTCGATAAATGAAATCTCAAAGGAACAGCGGGAACGAGAAGATACTATAAACGCATAAAAAGAAGACAAAGTGAAGATAGGAAAAGAAGGTACTGCAATTCCACATAAGAATTTATTGCACGACCCGGGTTTCTGGTGATGCTGCACTGAGGCGAAACCGGGATGGTGCAATAATTTTTTACGTGGAATTGTAGTACCTTCTTTTCCTATCTTCATGACGGATAAATTCTACCAAGTCACGCCTGAAACCATTACATTTAGGAAGACAAAGGATTCGACCATTGAATGAAAAGACGTTAGATGGATAATTCTGGAATATTAGGAACAGGCTTCATGTAAGGTAACTGAGATAATTACTTATGACCACCCACACAGAATTACCCCATAATATTAATATATCTTAATGCAAACACGGCGATGAAATTAACATTACGCTTAGCTGACAATTTTATTTTAATGGGGATGGGAAAAAACTATTAAACTAAATAGCAACTAATGCAGTATGTTTTACAGTCATGCTCACCTAGATAAGAAAGCAATCAGCTACCTCTAATGGTCAAATATAGAACGAATTAAGAAGAACTGAGGAGAACTTGATGGGTAAGAAAACTAAAGTGTCATTTCACCCTACGGGCAATGAGACCTCACGAAACACTGCGAATAAATTCGGGGTAAAGTTGCACGAAAAATTCATCATTGATAATCCCATTCCTGTAATCAATCGTCAATTTTCGCAAACAAGCACTGAAGAAATGCAGAAATGATTATGCAGATGAAAAACTAAAGACTAAAGACGAAAAATACCACGCGTACCATAAAGAAGTGCAGGAGATGAGGCCCCTGGTGGTACTCTCAGCATTCCTCCAACCGATCATTCGTCGCTCATCGTTGGACATCAACACGTCGGTAACAATGTGACACGTTTGGAACGTGGGTACGTGACACAAATGCACACCACACATCCACCTCTCGAATATGCATTCATTCGACTCCACCACCAGGTTATGGCCGGGACAAAGCTAAATCAAGCGATGCGTTTTGGATTTAACGCGAGCGTGGCAGTAAAAACTAATGGGGAAATTGCCCGGAATCCTCCCTGCCCACATCGACGATGTTTAAAAAAAAGAACACTAGTGTGTTTTCGAGGGGAGGAGCGCATAAAGCTTTCCGAGTGAGGAGGCGGCAGATGGGGGCGGATGGTGTAGGAATGTACCGCGGAGGAGAGAGACAGAGAGGTAGAGGACTTGTAAGGCGATTCGAGAGTCTATATGCGAGCAGGAGGGCGGGGGGGGGCGGGGGAGGGGGTGGTGGGCGTGGGAGCGAAGAGGAGTCCCCAAGGGGCAGCACCGCTGGAGGGTAGGGGCGAGGATGAGGGGGGCAAAAGAGAGGAGGGTACAAGGACGGATGGAAATAGAATCCGGATCCTTTGGGGACAAAATACCGATGAGGGAGAAGGGAGTAGTGTGGGGAGGGTGAAGGAGGGGGAGTGACGCCCCCTCCCCCATACAACGCGAGGGCAAGAGGAAAGAATCCTCATCCACCCGCTGAAAGCGACAAAAACATCTCGGCTCGACAAGACCGAGAGAGAGAGAGTCCCCGCCCGCTCCCTTTCGACCTAGAGGCGGGTTCCCTGCCCGCAGGACAGAAATGCAGCCTCATTGTCGACTTTTCCTAATACGAGAATGACCAATAAACTCCGAGGAACACCGTAGGCAACTCACGGTGTCTCCAGCGGCGCCCGTCCCTGGACCCATGTCACGCCCGTCCTCAATGGAACGACCGTCCTCCACCCACTCCGGTCAAAGTACAAACATGCACCTACGCCCACGCCTCCACACACTCAAGGGCTCGCAAACCATCTACATCTACAAAATACCCTGCAAGCCACCTTAAGGGTGTGTGGCAGGGGGATAGTATTAAAGTGAATCCATAACAGCAGCCACGCTTCATACCCAAAAAATAATTCCACTCGCAGCGTCACCAATATTATACCCGTTAAGTTTTAACTCGGGATCTGGAATAGAAAATTATTGAACTTAAAATTCAAGAGACACAAGAGGACGGGTGTGACAAGATCCAAGGAATCGAAATGTACGAAACTAATGGGCGTTTTCATTCAAGAATTATGCCAAAAATTCTTGCCGACCAGCAGCCCTTAACGACTATAAATTTTGATGTTAGTCCCCACGGGTAACATTGGGGTTCTGGGAATTTTGGAATAGTAATATACAACTGGCAGGACAAAGTAATGGATAGATGAAGCAATGCAAGTATTTTTAGGCCAGATTCTAAAGTCCTCAAGAAAAATAGTATGTGCACCGGCCGCCGATTACATAAAGAACCCAAGTTTTTGGGAGTTCACAAAAGACAGCACCAAGAAATTGATGGCAAAATAAATCCACCTTCTGGGGATTTTCTAGGTACTGAAGAATTTATTAGGTGTGGCTCCGATTAATGTAGATTAGTTTATACTCACGGCAACGGTTAAAGCTTTTCGGCGACCACAATGAAGTGGCCATGTGGCTACAGATAACATGTATAAAGAACATAATAGCATTCACCTCAGATCTTCCGTACACTATTCATCCACCAGAAAAAGCTTAATTAATACATAGAGAAAAACACCTATCAGTTCACAAATCACAAATAATATTATAAAAGTAAGTTTACTTCGAATTTAAAGTTTTCTGACTCCAACCCATTCGGCAATAGCAATTAGTTTTAATTACCAATGTATTTACAAAATAAGAGGTATAAATGTAAAAATATATTTGCTTCAAATTTTGTTACCAACGATTTTTTATATGAATTGATGACAGATAATTTTGAATCGGGCCCCACCTCCCATGTTGACGATAAACCAGAGAACTATCTACTAGGACGGATCTGTAGGAATAAAACCACTTTCTTGAAGAACAGAGAAGAGGACGACTTCTGAGAATCTGACAAAAGAATGGAAATCTCTCCTCAAAAGCTCTCGTCTTCGCTCTACAGCGGTGCCCGGGGCAATATGGCCGGCCGAGACCCACTCCAGCCCCCCCCCCCCCAATGCATAAGCAGCCAGCCACTCTCCTCCGACAATCTATCTCTTGTACACGTAGTCACACACGCCCCCCCCCCCCCATTGCCGTATCCTCCCGTCGGCGAGACCCTTCCACAGATGGAAAGAGAGAGACCCCCTGCCATCAAATCCCTTCTCGCACGAAAAGAAAGAAAAAGAGGCGAGCCGGGGGGAGAGAGCCATGTGATGGGATTGTGGGGGATACCTGAGCTCCGAGTCGCTCATCCAACACTCGGGATGCGGGGGAAAAGCACGAGAATCGAACGGAACTGACGGCGATAAAAGTCACGGAAAAAATCATTCTATCCATCATAGTGTCCACAGATTTACGACAAGTAGGACGACAAGAAAAACCCTATTGGCCGTATTCATAGACGTCAAGTTAAACCCGGGTTATTTTTTCATATTCTTGGTTCAAGTGAAGATTCCAGTGATAACTCAGCATGCTGTAAGTTCAACATTCTCAGAACTAATTATGCTGGGAATAACACAATTACGGGGATAAAACGACGATATAAATACAAAGATGATTCTTCTTCATTACTTCTTTTTAATAATGCAATATTTTTTATTCTTTCAGGAGATATAGGTCTATTAATTTGAAAAAATATTTATCCACTTTGCCGACCTTTCGCATGTGTATGCATGCTTTTTCATATAAATACTCGTTTAACGAAACCGCCGGACTAACTTTCTTAGTCCTGGGCTAAAACAATTATGAATACAGACATATAAAGCATCCGTGGTAGCCTTGGCGATGCTACGGCGTTATTTTCAGCTTAGGTAGTTAAAATTCTTTCTGGTAAAAAGGAATTCCGCCAGGACAGACAGGTAGTAGATACACTTTTTGATGCTTTTATGACTTTCCAGGATGGAATGGAACCATTACAGTCTCTTCATCGAGCCCATAAGCAACGCAACCATTACAGGAAATCTTCGCTCGTCAGCCACGATAAGAGCAAAGAGCATCTCGGAAACTACCTTCGACACTCGGATTCTCGGCAGAGAAGCTGCAGAGTGACGCATGGAGATGAAAGAGGAGATTAGCATCGGAAAAACGATGACTTTCAATAAAATTTCGGAACACAAGTGTCAGGCGATACAGAGATGAGATCGCGGCGAATGCGATATTTAATTTTATGCAGACAGACCCTATCACAATATACAAGCAAGCGAGTCATAAGTGGAGGAGGCGGAATGGTTGGTGGGCGGGGGGGAGGATGGGGGGGGGTAGAGCGGAGATTGCCGATGTTTCTGAGTCACGACTCTCCCCGGACTCTCCCAGATGATGGGGGCGGAGGAGGGACTCGTTAAGAATCATTCGTTTAGAGATGACAACGTGAAGAAGCGCCAGATTAACCACGCCACCACGCCGCGTTGACAACGAAACCATTAAGAGAAAGATTCATGAACGACGTTTGTTTTAGCTCGGCTATATCTTCATTGCCCTTGCGTTTATTCACAAGGGGAAAAGCTACAAGCTCCCCTTCCCCAACAACTATTTATACGCAGGGTTTTGACCAAGAAAATGGACGCGCCGTTTCCGTTCGACAATTCAAAATGCGTTGAGCATCTGCGTTCGATCAGTCGCGTCGGTTCATTGCACCAGAGATTAAAAACATGAGAAAACTAGCAGTTATCAAAATAAATACATGGCAGTCCTTAACTGCGCCCATATTCGAGGGAACAGAACTCCTTGTACTAAAAAATGTTCACCGATTGAGAGAACTGCTAACGTATAAAGTGGTCTTTGAGGGGATGATTAGGGAAAATGCTCATAAATACGAGACAACTGCCGTTTCTACTCCCTTTGTCTCAATAGATATTCGTTATCCATTTACGGGCATCATTTGCTTCATGAAGGCAATAAGCATCCCGTATATGCTCAGGAATGCCGCGGCGAACGACTTAAAATAGGCAGAGGAGAGGACACTACTGTAAATTTAAGCTTTTTAAAAACAGTTCAAATCGGTAAATATTTCACAGAAATTACCTACTGCACGATAAAAAAGATGCCCTCACGAGCTCCATATAGGTATTGGCAATTGGGAAAGCAGTAATCTCATAAACCATTATCGATTACCCTAACATATGCGAACCAAACAATTACGTCCTCCTGATGGAAACGCACGGCTCCTCCTCGATCGGCATAAGTTAATTCGCAATATTCTCATGAAAACGTTCACGTAACGGAACTATGGAAGTTTCTCTCTCACAAACAACACAATACCCGTAGCCAAGTATTTTTCTCCCGTCGTTTTTGTTCCGCTGTCATCACGATTGGTAGAGTTGAGTTCTGATCACCGGTATAGCCTCCTGGGAAGCGCATTCAACGAGATGTGCTATGAGCACTTATTATTTCGCACCACTCTATCCTCATTTATACGTTCTCCAAAGACCGTGTGCATAAGAAGCCACAAAGTTCACTTTTTGAAGATATCAACAAGACCCAAGAAACGGAACGGATGGTTCCATTCAACACCGAATTTTCATTTATATCCGTTTTAACCTTCCGATAAAATTCTCACGCAAACATGGCTCACCTATCTAAATTGGATAACCGACACCTCATAAGTAAGCAGTACCTTTCAGCCCACTATCAGCGCCGACACTGTAATCTGCCCGCAATACATACCGCGGCAATAAAGTGAAATCCACACAAGCCTTACAGCCGCTCAGCATCCATCTCCTCGTGAACCTAATTGAATCGGATGAGTTTCTCTCGGGCGACACTCATTTCCATCCAACGGCGATGTCACACTATCCGCTCAGAGTA
Source organism: Pyrrhosoma nymphula (assembly GCA_963573305.1). Lineage (NCBI taxonomy): Eukaryota > Metazoa > Arthropoda > Insecta > Odonata > Coenagrionidae > Pyrrhosoma > Pyrrhosoma nymphula. The sequence goes on from OY754336.1 coordinate 17,882,564, forward strand.
GGCCCATAAAAGACCCGTGCGAGGATCCCCAGAAACGTTTTCCGGCTTTTGGGACCACAAAGGACCCACGGCGCGGGCGGTGGAACGAAGGAGGAGACACTAAGCGGGTTGCGGCGACGAACAAAAAAAATAATAATGCCTTGAACGTGAAAATGGACAAACACGAGCGGGTTCCCGACACACAAATTCCCTTCCTCCTCATCCGAAGAGACATTTAATAGACCGTAAAGATAGGACTCTCTCCTACCGCGAGACCGGAGCCATAACGATATATTTCCGGCCTTTTCAGGTGACGTTATCGCCAGGTTTCCTCCCTATACACATAATATGAGAAGGGGGCGGTGTCTCCGCCATCCGGTGGTGGGGGGGGGGGAAGGGGGTGCTCCCTTTTAAAGTTGCTCTCCCGAGCCCTTCACCAAAATCCGCCACTCTTCCCGTCCCCCTCCCCAAAATGGCTCGTTCCCCTTTCACACGAATGTGTGTACATAAAAAAAAGACCCTCCCTCCTCGCCGTCCTTCAGCCGGAGCGACCCGAATCCCAGTCTTCTTTCTATAAGCTGCTCAGAGCGGCCGCGACAGTCACCGCACAAAAGGTGCCCATTGTGCGGTTTCCGAAGCGACAGAAATTAGATTACTAACCGCCCGCGATGGGAAGCCACTAAAGCGATTACAGAGTCCCGCTCGGGACACTCATGAAGGCGCGACGCTATGCAGCCTCTCTGCTCTCGTAAGAGGACGCATCCTCTTTCAAAATGCCTTCCGAGCTACTCACGCCCGCTACGACGCTCATTCCTGTACGTCCCGCGCCGGGAATGCCACCGATTTTTCCTTTTCTCCCGACGCATCCAAGTATTTCAGGCAAAGAATTTTACATGATTGAATTGAAATTAAAATGGGAAGGCAGGGTATGTGGATGGAAGCGGTATAGAGGGGCGATGGTTTGCTTGAAGGCCGTGATAGACGGAAGGATGCTGGTCAAGCGGGGAAAGAGAAGAAATAGAATAGGCTTTATGGACGGGATGAAGAAATGTAGGACTTACGCTGAGATAGAGAAAGAAATACTAGAGGTAGATGCTAGATGAATTCGCTGCACGTGTAAGAGTCTGTTGGATTTTCTCTGACTTTCATCATAACCTACCTCTAACCGGTATATTACTCAGATGATAATGACATTGAAATTCTAGGACATAAAACTATGAATTTTTTATAACTAGACAATCTAATGTTCGAAAATTGCTGAAGCGCGCAATAGCAAAACATGCAACAACAATAAATTCACAATTGAACACAGATGTAACTAAAAGAGGACTTGGGTTGGGATTGTTTTTTCGCGAAAGATTAGGTTGTGTCTGCTGTAGGGATGGATTAATGCACTCCATATGAATGAATAAATACATGAAATATACGCTCATTTACGCGTGCATTATTGACTCACCTTTTACAGTGGTGCTTATCACCTTCCAAAATTGAAATAAAATTAATCGATTATTCGCTCGTATTTTAAGCGCCAAATTTCCAATGGATACGCCACTTCTCCACATTAGGTTAAGAAATTAATTCGTACTTTCCCAACAACATTGCCCTGTGATGCAGAAAAGACAGTCAATAACATATCTGGGGAAATATTTGCATGGGTTTTTAAATTTGTCGATTTCACTTCTCACATCTCACATAAGGATTTCCGGGGATTTTCAAGAACTCAGACTCAATAAGCTTTCGGAAGCAATTTGCATTCCTCAAGAGTTTTCTGGGTTTCCCACACCTTCATGACTGGTGACGGCACTGACGTATTCCTTCCTTGCAACCCGCAAAAATAATTACGTAGGGGAACTTAGTTAGAGAGAGAGAGCATAGTTGACGAAAAACGCCTCCAAACCGCGGCGACGCCAGACACGTGACTGCTTAGTAAATCCAATGGGAGCTTTGAAAACACGATGACGTACAATGAATATGGATGAGAGTCCTTTGAAAAGCGACCGTTGGATTCACTACAATTATCCATCTTCCACGCTCCTCAGACCAACGGGAAAATGATAGTAATATCCTTCGTCTCTTCTTTCCCGGCCTCTGCCTACGTATGATTAGTGCTACCCGTCATTGTTAACCGGTGAACGATAGTAACTGTCAATCACTCCATAGTGGTAACCTCAGTTTAAAAAAATCTTCTGACTCAAGAAACGCGGCAGGAGAACGAATTGAATGATATTCCATCGCCAAAACAACGAAGCTTTACACATTGGCACGTCACTACAATAAAATCAAAAAGGATATGCTACAGAGGTTTGAACTAATTCATGTGATGTGTCGGAGATATTGGGTACCTTCCAACGAATCTCTAAATTTAGCATTACTTAACAATTTTCATACAACAGATCAGTGCGCATCTCAAACTCACACTTAAAAACGACTCAAGGCATCAGATTATATTATCATCATATCATATCATTAGGCATCAGGTGGTAAATTAGAGAATAATAGGCAATGAGGATGCCACTGAATTCAATCATTTCTTGGATATGCATGGTTTAGCCGCATACAAAGCGGCCGCACCCATGAGACACCAGTCAACGCTGCTCCGAGATAAGGTCACTGCCACCATTATGAAGTCCTACTATCTCATCTCACCGATTTAAGCGATGTCTTGCAGAATCAGAAGAAAAATAAAAGTCTATTTTTCGGCGCGTAAGACTTCCTAGTCATGTTTTTTTTAAATACCAAGGAAATAGTTAAAGCTGAACACATGAATTTTTGCACAATGGATTTTACACATAGAGAAGAAGCAAATTGAACCTACATTAAGGAGGTTCCGCCGCGACTGTGTGAGTCAAAACAAATACTAAATTCCACATTTATGATATTTTGTCAAAAAAATCCTGCTTTCACTGATGCAATGCGTTACCTATAGAAACCCAAAAGTTAAGGTACAAAATTTGCAGATTATTCCACGAATGCATTTTAAATGAGTACTTTTTTCCAGCCATAGGAGCCCACTGCAGCGCCATTTCCTACGAATTACCGCATAATGACTTCAATTACGGCATTAATTCCCAAATAACTAAAAAAATAAGATGGTAAGATGCCTGTATTTTATTTTAATTCAACTTCTCTGGATTATTTCCTTCATATAAATAGTTTTCCGCGAAAATGGCATTTATATTTTATGGAAAAATACTATTTTTCCCCGTGTTTCTCTCATTCCCCCATTGAACACCATGTAATTTCAAGTTCAATTATAGAATAAAATAGCGTGGAAGGGTATCATTTTGTTGTTCATATCAGATAGAGGACAACGTTTTCTACAAGTAGACAGAATTTGATTAAAATTACATTTAAGTCATTTTACGGTGGAACCACCTTAAAACATGGCATGTTTAATATTGCCACTGCCTAGGGCATAGAACGTGGACTTATCCATGTTTAATATCTTGATTGGAGTCTAAGCTGTAAAGACGAAAAACACCCGAGAGTATAGATGTCAGAAAACAAGGACTAAGCGGTAGAGTTCGGAGGAAGGAGCGAAGGAAACCGGCACTACCAGTGCTCCTATCTGAAGTAGTCGTGTAAGACACATCACGGATTTCATCGATCAAGCCTGCAACCCGTCACTTGGGCTCCTCCCAAGACCTCAGAAGAAAATTAATACCGACGTACGATCGAACACTTAGACCAAGAGACACGAGGCAGTGGAAGATAAAGGGATTATTTTAGTATTTAGGGCCCTTCGGCAACCATGACGATTTTAACGGATATGAATGAGCGAAGTGACTTCGGGTCGTCGAACCTTTACTTAGGCAGCAGGGTAAACTCGGCAGAGGCATTAATCAGCAACGTGCCCCGTAAATAAGAACACGAGAGATTTTTGGATAGTAGATAAAACAAGGGTCATGGGAAGAATTCGGCACGGAATGGCGCCGGAACTCAATAACCCATAATTAAAATAGTCGAAGCATATTGATTTACTCGAACCTTTGCCGCCGAGGACAATATAATACCAATCCCTCGTCTCTTCCTGCGCATTCCATAGATTGATAAGTGTATTTTTAAAGAACGCCAATGACACACGGGAATGAGCCGTAATATACGACCACACACATACGAGGCAAGTATTTTAAACCTAACCCCCCACCCTCCACGCCCCCCTCCAAATTCCCCGATCTCCCCGCCGTAATAATCACCTGCCCCGCTGCAACCAGAGGTTTCTCATCCGACGTAATGGCGCATCGGGCCTTATTTCGGCCGAGATGTCTCTCCTAAATGGTCTTACCGCACGTATCCTTTTCCCGTGGTCGGAAGAATAGGTGTAATAGGAGAACGAAAAGGGACGGAGTAGGGAGAGTGGGCGGGGGTGCATGAGAAGAGGGGGCGGAGAAGGGGGGGCGGAGAAGGGGGGCGGAGAAGGGGGGGGCTCGTTGAGGGAAGGAGAGGGTGGGAAAGGAAGGAATTGGGGAGCCAGGGGGGGGGGGAGGAGAGGTCTTTTTTTTCTTTTTTCTTCTTTCGGTGGGACGCATGGGTCGTGTGTGGAGATCTAAGTTCCTTTCTCCCAACTCAACCCCCCCTTCTGTGCCCCCCCTGCAGCCAGCCAGCCAGCCAGACAATTAACTCCTCCCTGCATGGGGAGGGGGCGTGAGGGCGCGCGCTAAAGAGGAGAGGGTACGAGAGGGCGCGGCGGGACTCTTCAGGTAAGAGCAGGGACGACCTGAGCTCGCCTCTCGATGGTTAGGCTGTCACGCTCGACAAAGACGGGGAAGAAGACTTGGAGAGGGGTGGGGCTGGGCAAGAGAAGGGGGGGAGGGAGAGAGAAAAGTAGAATCAAGTCGAGGGAAGATAGAGAGAGGAGAGGGAAGCAAGAAAGAGAGACTTTGGAGGGGGATGTGGCGCGAAGGAAGGAAGGAGGCATACCCTTCGCCGCTGACTGCGAGTGAATTACCAGAAGAGGGGGAAGAGAAGGAACACGTAGAGGGGTGAAGTGCAGTACGAAGTGCGTGTTGAAGACGAAGAAGTAACGCCTGACCAGGAGGACCATGATACACGTCCACGCAGGCACAGAAGGAAGGGATGAAAATAATACGGATCGCTATCGGCAAGGTCCAGATGGATAGGCTACACTTCCGGGACAATTTGCACGGAACAGAATATAAGTGAAAATCTCACAATGAAGACCGAGGGACGAACACAAACACCAGTATAATCAGAGTCTGAAACAGAAAAGCTCTAAGGGCATTAAAAAGTGAGAAGGGAACAGGGTGGAATGGACGTCTGCAGTCAGCCAATCTAAGGACTGAATGACTAATAATAATGATGGCTAACTAATGATAATGGCACTGACATAAACGACGAACGGGAGGGGGGAAGGATGTGGCGCACCTTTTGCATATCCTCAGAGGTGCTACCAACTCAGGTAAATTGGGTCAGATGGGGCGTAAAAATATGGACCCCTTGGTGCCTTTCGCTGAGAGCAAAACTGATAATGATGCTGGGTTTCTCTCCACCCTTCCTCCATTCTCCCCACATAATCCTCGCCTTAGCAATCTACACACCTGTCCTCAACAGCGGAAATTACCTCAGCTGTCGGTCGCCTCCTCAAGTGACCACCCAACCCTCCGACGCACTCGAGAAAAGAGCATCCGAAAGATTGAGAGAGCGAGGCAGGAGCATCTTCGTCTTCCTCTCAATCTCTCTTGGACACACACAAGAGTGTAAAGAGAGCGGGAGTGACCAGCACCGGGACTCGAGTGAGATGCGGCTGTCGGTGAATCCCCGACGCGCGGCAGTGTTGTTATTTCAGGCCGCTACCGTGACAGCTTAACAAACGCACGCAAAAGAAGCGCATGTCCATCGATGTAGACGAGTCCTCACGCTCAACTGGCAGGGATACGTGAAAATGCGGTCAACAAATTTATGATCCCCAGCATTCTCGTAAATACCTGTCCATGACGAGACGGAATGTGGTAAATACCGACGCGGGGCAGCTTGAGACAAGAAGATCGGCCATCGTGTTTTATCGCCGAAGAACTTGAGGCCGCTGCGGGAACAATACGAGGAATCGGCAACTGATTGAATTAAATATATATCCCCGTATAATTTTTGATCATGTTTATTTTACTTCAAAATTGGCTTCACGTTTTACCCGGAAAATTCTATCCGTTTCAATCAATCGTATCCGTAAGGATGTGCAGAGAAACAAGAAAGGCTTGAGGAGAGAAAACCGGCAGGGAAGCAGACTAATGCCTCAGTATCATATAAGGATATTTGAATAACGATATGTCAGGGCATCCTGGTAGGAAATCACTGTAAAAATTAAGTAGAAACTACACTCTACAGAATAGTAGGTGACCAAGGCATGTGTATAATTAAGACCAAGAAATCTTCAGATCAGAGAGACAAGGATGTACTGTCGTGCTTATCAAATCTACTTCAACAAAAATACACTTGGCTGCCAGAGGTCGAGATGTCATGTTGATGCTGCGGTGCAGTGAAACATGTTGACTCAATAAATCAAATTTCTCCAGTGGAAATGTGCAAAGTATTTAATATTTTTCCTACAGTGGAATTCCACAAAGTATCGGCCGCCACCAATAACTTCGGCAGTAGGCTGTGATGATACGCATTTTCCGCAACGGACATTGGGGACGAAATGCAGTCATGAGTCCTCCAAAGGCCATTCGAAAAAATTTACATCCCTTTACTTCCTGATCTTTTTATGCCATCCTATTGTTTCCACGCACCACCTAATTACTAGGAGTTAGATATTCTCACATGTGCTTCGCCAACCTTTACCCTTGTGCTCACGTTTCGGGTGAGATAGTGTTTTCTTTGAAGTTAATTCACTCGGAGTTTCGTAATCTAAAATCAACGAATTCCTAACACAAAGGATCGCTGAATAAAAGTTAGCGGTGGCATTTCCGTTCGCAGCAGCGTGCATATAAAATTAACACAAGGAGATTTCGATCTCTTCCCAGATTTTTTCACTCCCGTAGAAAAAAATTACCTTCTGAGCACGTGCTTATATTTTAACAGAGGCCGAAAATATAGTTCTGTTCATTTCGTCATCACTTCACGCCATTTAGGTCATTTCAATTAATTAAAGAAACCATAAAAAACTATAAGCTTAGTGACTCGTTTTTTTCCGCCCTGATTAGGAACAACTTGTGCAATTGCCAGAGAGCTTGAGAAATAATAAAATTAATCCGGCCCAAATTACACGTCAGAGTTATACTTACATATTTGGTTTGGGTTTAAGGGTTTCTCAGACTTTGGCTCTGCAAAAATTAGATGACTATCATTCTACACCGCGTTAATACAGCCAGCTGCATAAATAAATGTGGAAAGATCTACCTCCCCACCACTTAAACAACGCTAAGTTCATACCAATACCTTTATATGTTGGCAAAGATCAGCTCGTTTCATTAGTTGCTACTTATAACTACACAAAAGAACAACGCACACTCCTCAGTCCCATTTACCATTGGAGTTTGGCCCGCATCGGGTAGCAACAAAGCTTACCACATTTACTACAGTCCTCCCTAAGACTCGTATGCCAGGCACCCCCGAGGCTCACAGTCACACCAACAAGCGTCCACAGAAGACTCAGTCTCAGGCAGGGGGCGACACTTCGGCAGGTAGCCACTCCAATTTCTCCCCCGCCCATCATACCCCCACCGTGACCATTCTTTGCCCACCGAGGGATAAGTGAGAGAGGACATCGTTGGATCTCCATTTTCGGTCGGATTCCCGATTCTCGTCTCTCTCACAAAATAAGCCCTCACTCCTCCCACGCCCCCCCAACCTACAGCAGACCCCAACCCGCCTGGTTTCCACACCCGCTCAGCAGGAGAGATAGAGTGAGGTCACTCTTGATGCACCGCCGTCTCACGAAGCGTGAAATTGGTTATTTGAGGTATTCTGGGGGCCCTCATCCGACTTCGTTAAATATTCTTTCCTTGTTTCTCCCCTAACCACTCTGCCGCCGAGTCTTTCTTCAAAACCTGCTCCCCTCCATCTATCCCCACCGGCTTTGGCACACAACAATGCGACCGACTCCTCTTGCCACTCCAAATACCGGAGGGGAGGGTTTCGTCCCCCATGGAGACCCCCCCCTTGCCAACTCAATAGCGACCCGCGACGCCGATTTCTGACGGCCTTCCGAAGCGACAATGCGCCGATTAACACGCACACAAAAACGTTATACAGAGCGTGGACGCTTTTTCAGCCGAAAGATTGCCCACAAAAGGGAATTTATTTTTTTCCCGGGCGCCCTTTCGTGTGCGGGAGTGTGAGGGAAAGGTGGACTTTGGGAATAAATAATTGGCTCATTCTCTTCTTCCTTGGCCCTGGCGAGAGGCAGGGAGGCCTTAAAAACGATGGCGAACAACGATCCCGCCCAGGGAGGGTCACACAGCAGAAAAAACCTATTAGACCGTAAATTAGCTTTTCATTACACGGATGAGGTGGCAAAGGAGACGAAGACGTTAAGCATAGAGGGAGATAATCGGCAAACATTTCCCCTAACTCTACCCCGGAGAAATTGGCCAACGCAATCCCCCGAGCTCTGAAAGCAAACACTGAGCGCGACAGTAGGATGCTAATGCGCACACAATACACAAGATGACATAAAACTCGAAATGAATTCTAAGAGAGAGTACAAATCCAATTCCAAGATTGTACACAGTCACTTCAAAAATCTTGATTTCTCAAGAATATCAACATGCATTATGAACCGAGGATCCATAACTTCAGGCGCAAACTGACCTTTAGTATCATTCGGAAGGAAGCTATTTACAAAGGATCCTTATGTATTGGCAAAAACAGACTGAGTGCGGAAGACATTTTCTGCTGCGAAAACTTAATATATGGAGCAGGAGTAAAATTGATAATTTTGAAAATCATACGAAGCTGTAATTACGCAGTTCATTATGGAAACTGCTGCATCTAAAGTATGGATTCAAGAGCGTGGATGCGGACCCAAATATGAACTAAACGACTGGTACCTAACAGCTAATCGAGAAATGAACTACTTGGTGTGAACCATCAAACTTCCAAAATCAACTTAAAATATTGCATAAATTAAAATTACTCACAGGCGTGGCCTTCACGTGGTGCCGAAAAACCGACTCGAACACGAATCACCATTTTATTGCATTCTCTTGTGATTTGTAAACGCCGGCCCATGTCATCGACGAGCAACCGACTTCACCCACCCGGCTAAAAAGACCAGCCTCAATAACCTCGCCGACCCTATCATTAACCACGGGGTTGTTTGCTTTCCATGCGATACGCCATTCAATCTCCCACAAATTATACACGACCTACGCCAGTTTTTATGCTTCCCCGTGGCAACTGTTTGTCAGTTAATAACACGGCCGAAGATCAGGCAGGACCCGGGGGAAGTTTCCGGGCCCTGAAGCCGAGAGTACAACCCATAGATGGTACGTACTTCCAACCAATCAATGAACCAGCCGTCCCTCACACCGGGGGCAGAGGGGGCCTTGAGAAGAAGGAGCGGTCCTCAGCCGTCGAACGTCTTCTCTCCTTCCTCCAGCCACTTCAGCGCGAATACGCTGGAGGCCAGAGAGCAAAAGGGTCGTCACAACTGTCAAATCTGCTGGCTCCACCCATGAGGAATTTTCGCACCCGAGCATAGGTGTACAAAGTTAAAGAGCACAGACGCAATACGCGATAAGAACGGTTCTCTCCTGCCACGCAAGTGACTTGGTCCTTGATATGGCTTTCATGATACTATGTTGACGAAGAACGTGCAATGCATTTACATTCAAGGTGCTCTATAGCAAAAGAATGGAAAAACTTTAATTCCGTAATGACACTTAGCAATAATTGGAAACAATTTAACTTCGGTTAATGCTCTAAAACGATGGATGGTTAAGAAAAAAAAATTCAAGAAGGAGAGAAAAAAACTTGAGAACTAGCCTTTCTCGCACTTATCTATCTTTTAGGTCAAAGGATATCCCAGATAAATCGACCCTTCCCTAATTACACAAGAGGCGTAGTCGAGAGGGGATTGAGCAAACACGAGATAAAAAAATTGATAGGGAGGAGGGGAAGGCTTTCCCTCGGATTTTCCCGAACGGGATATAATGAATTCTTATCTATCCTCTTTCTCTCGACCACTCCTCCTCATACCATCGTTTCGGCGGAAAAGAAAAAGAGAGAGAGAGAAATACTAATAACAACCCTCGCTCCTTCACCATATCCCTCCCTCTTCCGAGAGCTCTCTCTCTCTCACTTCATCATCACCGGAGTGAACGAGGCAGACGGACACACCGAGATGGCCGAAAAGCCCTCTCGGCGTTCCCCTCCTTCCTTCCCGCCGCCTCTCCCATCCACTTAGCCCCTCCTCGCCCTCTCCCCTCCGAGAGTCGCTCCACTGGTGCCCAGGGGCGGCCACATCGGCACCCAGCCGGCCCTTCCCATTGAGACCCACCGGGCGGGAGGGCAGAAGAGACGGCGATCGTCTCCTCCTCCCGCCGAAGGGGTGTCCTTCCTTTAAATGCGCTCCTCCGCCGAAGCAACAACAAAAAAAACAAGCCTCATTGATAACAACAGGTGGACAAGCGGTGGAACTTCCCGAAATCGCCGCGAGCAAGCTTTGCATACCACTCCCATCCAGCGATGAATTACGCTCCAGGGTGACTGACGGCCGCCGCCGTCCGCTCCATCCTAGAGCTGCACCATCGAGTTTAACAGCGCGCGGTAGCCGATAATAACCACTATATGTACGCGCTTACGGGTTTATCGACGATTACCGGCGATAGGAGTGCCCACCGCGGCCGCCAGGGCCTCGCGTTGCAGCGGAGTTTACCGATGGAAGCGAATACACAATCTCCCGGCTAAAACCTTGATTCCGACAAATCATTTTAAATACTGATGGGATAACAAAAAAGATTAAAAGGTAAAAAACAAAAGGTTTTTGTGTATTCATGTGGTTGACCGAGAAAACCTGACGAACATGGGTAAATAAGTCAAATAAAAAAAATGAAATCTATCGGAATACAGTAGGTAAATTAATACAAATTCTCATTTATCCTTATATGCAGGTAAATTAAGATAAATATTAATTTTTGAATAATTTAAATATATATATCGCATTGCTAACTGTGAAGCGAGAACTGCCGTAATAACGCAATTTAGTCAAATTGAGCATCGTAAGCCTGTAAACTATTGACATCGCTGGAATTTAATGTTATAATGCCGTTACGTTTCGTACCGCTCGAAACCCACTCCTTCCGCTCCTTCTCTGCCGCTTCCCCGGTACGATGAAACCCGCACCCCGCGCGCCAAGCGCAGGAAGCTCGTTGGAGTGGAGATGAACTTCGGAAGGGCGGTGCGCGGCTAACAGCGCTATAACACGAGAGTGAAATGGACTCTGATCACGCCATCGGATTCCGACGCGGATGGAGGAAGGGAAGGAAATTAGGAAACTCATTTCTCCCTCTATTCTTTGACGAGATTCCAACTGACGTGGGTTGCCCTTGATGCCTTTTCCACGGGAACGGGAACTAAATCCCTGAAATGTGAAGTTAATGTAACCGTAGACTCATATTGAAATGCTTTAGGCATTCTCAATCCACTAGACATTTCCGAGCATAATATCATTAAACCAATAACTTACACCAGTATCACATTCTTTAGATATTGCGATTGACACAAAAAGAGTAAAACCACGAAATAAACTATATAATTCGAGAGGAATCATGTTCGCAAAAAGTCAATAATTTATTGATATTTATCAAATGAGACCGTGAAGAAAATATTTCATTCCTCAGCGATTTATACAAGCCAAAATATCTACAAGGCTAAAATAAATAATAGACTCTTCGAAACACGGCGAATTATAACTATGCCGTTGAGAGCGAAATGGTATCAGTCATCTTGAAGCAGCTTGTGGAAAGCCATTAATGATGGCTAAGTAGGGGAGCTCGGATACCACATGGCTTTTCAGACATTAAGAGTTCCACGCAGTACTAGGCTTGCGTAGAAGGACAGTATGTCTTGATCACCCGCACCACTGCTTTCTTTCATCTATTTCTCTTACCAAGAGAACATCATGAATTCAAGCACAAACGCCAGGGAGAGACCATGAACAGTGAAAAATAACACCCCAAAAATATGTTACAAAACCGCCAACGTAAGTTGTTCAACCTTACCTGTAAATCGACGTCACTTATCCTAAATTAATTGAATTATGAGACTAACAAGCCTGCAATTAATGATGTCAAACATCTCTACTCAACTTTGATAACGGACATGACTGATTAATACCGACTTTATCATTTTTAAAGTAAATTTAAAAAATGCCATCAAATCAATCTCGCCCGAGTTGCCGAGAAAGCTAATGTTCACACTGGAGCCATTGTGATAAACTGTTGCGAGCTTAGTTCTCCTTTCTAAATATTTTTATAGAAGTGACTCAGTATCTACACTTGGATGAAAGGTTGTTTACAAGAAAGGGTTTTTCGGAGCCACGAGACGATGAGCCAGCGCTACAGAGGGAATTCTGCTTGACAGGGTCGAAATAAAATTTTAGTGAAAATAGTAAATGCCCAGAGGAAAGAAATCTCAACAACCTAGGAGTAGGGAGAGAATATTACTCACAATTCCAGCGCTAACATAAGGCTTGGAGCTCCAGAATTTCACATTTACTTGAATTAGATGGGTAGATGTATCTCCAGGAACGCTTAGCCCTCTTTTTTCCCACGTTCCACTTGATTTATTATCGAGATAGAAAAATTGGTAACAAATATTTCTAAATTTTTTAAATTAATTTCCATCATTTCACCTCACTATTTTCATCCACAAAGAACGTATGAATGAGCACAGCTCAAGAGCAAAAGCGTAATGATTTCATCAAAGAGACTGGCGGGAAAAACCTTGGTCACACTTGACTGAATTTCTTCGGGCTGCACTCTTGGATCCAACAGCATTTAAAATTGATAGAATCAAGCGTGACTTCATGAAACTGTAAATATGTACACTGAAAAAGAACAAACGATGTCCTTTGCAGAGATTTTTTTAAAATATTAATATTCTGAGGAAACAACTAAGTTCGTTTCTTTTTCAATTCATTCAAGTATTATACCAGCAGATTGGTAGGTTCTTAGTCAGTTCCCATCCTGCATCTCAATTTCTGAAACATTGCCTCGATTTCCCTCCCGGGATGCCTCGCCATTGGATCCCTCTATTAACAACTATAATGCTAGACGAAGGACGTAAGCACTGAAAATTACAAAAACTTAAAATGTCAAAGATAATCAGAAGTTATTGTAGGCTGCCTCGCCGGTGCAATCTCAACGCGAATGATGAATCAGAAATGGAGCTACTCAAACGTGTACGGAACCAGTAGACTAAATAACAGAGTGTGAGGCGCGTAGCTAAACCAATGCTTGGCGAGCTCAAGCGGTCTTCAGACATTTCTGATTCATTGAGTAAGAGAAGGGACAAAAGGAATACTCGACTCTCACTCTACTCCTGTACAGATCAGTCCTCAACCCTCACTTCACCCCTGTATAATCGTTATAAGCATTTATACCATTTCATTAGGAAACTATAATAGTAAGCAGAGGAAGACGGACACTAAAATCAAAATGCTGTTCTACCACTTACTATATTTTAGAATGGAATAATTTACATATGAAGCTCCAAGGTACTGACGAGCCGTTAAGATGACCGAGTACTGCAGCACTTCAGAAAAATTTATCAATTGGCGAAGTTTCTCGCTTCGAACGACCCCTCATAAACATTTCTGCAACAAAGTCATGCATCAATTGAGTAAAGCAGAATTTTAATACACCGGGAAACTGTTATGAAGCTTCAAAAGACATTGAACCGCAGAAAAAAACGACGAGACTTGGCGCGCATAAATCACGAGTGCGCGAGGACATGGCTTCCAGAACGATTACCAAGTGCGCTCATTTATAATGCTACAAAATTTGAAAAGGTAACATGCTCAGATATAAACGTCGTAAACTGTATAAACCTTCGGCCTTTCCTTCGACGAAAAAGAAGAAATAACAGTAAACGTCATTTTCCAGCCATAAAACAATCCTAGCGCATAAACCATACGACTTGAGATTAACGCGGACATTAAATTCCTTAGCTGCATCCTATTTTGCCGAACCGAAGGAGAAATGCACGTCCGAGTGCGAAAACTCACTCGCAAATAAACGACGCTCCCGACAACAAGAGGATAACAGATGCAATCCGAATCATTTTTATTTACACACATAATGAAATGACCGAGGAAGCATAAACATGATAGTGAACTGTCAGGATTATATGAGGACATAAAGCAGGAGCGCGATAGTGAAAGAAGACAAAAAAACGGTTTCATTCAAACGCAGACGAGCAAAAAATATGATTTTCGTAAAAAAAACAATGATCCTTTATGAAGGGGAAATTCTGAACGACATATTGCAGCATTCCAGTCCTTTCTTGCATCACCTTCTCAGCAAGAAAGTGTAGGAAAGCGTAGTCGCGCATGTTCTTATTCCTGCGCGAGGGATAATTAAATGACACCATATATTTGCAATCTCTGTCCACAACCATGCGTAGGTATTTGCGATCGAAAACAACGTCAAGCGCATTTCTATAGCGGGAAGAGTTTATCGCGTCTGGAATTCCAAAGTAATACGTCCGGCAGGCGCGCTTGTGCGGAGAAATGAGAGAGAGAAAGGCAAACACAATGCGAGCGAGGCTATCGACACCGGATGAAGAGGGGCCTGGCTCTGGTTGTTTTGCAGGTCCACCTTAATGGTGAAACCGGGTCGGGTGACGCCAAGCCAGGATACTATCAGAGGCGTCATTTCCTCGAAATGTTTGAAAAGCAGTGCATGACATGCACATGCCGCCCTTAAATTTAACCGAGAAACTCCTAGAAATAAAAAACTTGATATAAAATTCAGTAAGTGCAACGGGTTTGTGAAAAACCACCCACATAAGTAAATAACTCAATTTTAGAGTGGTATTCATAAGAAAAGCGACGCGCAAAAGGAAGTTACGATCAATATGCAGGATGAACACTACGCTTTACGAAGTGCTACGTTATTTTTTTTAGTCAAGCACTGGAGACAACAAAAGAGAATTAACTTTGGGTACCCAGATGAACAACTGAATACTTCTATTGCGGAGAAAGTAGGGCCTAAGAATGCAGTAACTAATCTGGATAACTGACGTTTCCTCGCGTAAATGCGACAAGCAAAATCCATTAAGAGCCGGTTGAGGTATCCAGATCGACAACTTGTCGGCGTGGTTATCCGAGGTCACAGGGTAGAGTCCCTCTTTAGAAGGCTTCTGCTTAAGATCTAGGTCAAAGGTTAGACAGTGAGATGTAATCTATGCACTTACAGCATTTAAAACTCAATTCCAGCCTCGTCAAATCTTCTCTACGTCACGTCCAGCCAGTATCATTGGCACTCGAGTCTTTGAGGTTGATATTTGACCAAATATTTTCGAAAAAGAAATTAACACAACAGTTGGTAACATCAAATAAGCACTTTAACTTATAAAAATGGAGAGGACATAAGCGTTGGCAAGAATAATGCCTCAATCTAAAATTATTGCAAACGTCGCACGTGTCCGCACCGGGCTTTCAATCCTGGAATAGTTATTTTAGCAGAATTCAATTCTAGAAAATAATGATGGGTATGCCTGAAGCAGTGCTCACAATCGTCACGTTAAGTGCCACAATTACCAGTAGGCAGTGATAGATGTTTTGTAGGATACTCTACTTCAAATGGAAATTCGTAAAAGTATCGACCCAAACGGCTCTTCGGATAAACCAACACGACTAAATCCATCTGACATCTCTCTTGCAAACGCTCAGCGGCATTAAACTCAAATCCTCTATTATTTAAGTAGGAATTTTAATAACATAAAATTGAAACAGTGAAAAATGGAACTATTTTCAATCGTCAACAACACTGGGTCGCAAAAAGATATTTTAAAAGAGCAAACTTGTGAAATTCAGGAAAAAAATCTCAATTTTCTGACAGCTCAAGAAAGTAAATGGAACGAGGTTAACGGCTTAGCACTAAGAATCATATTTTGCTTCCAATACATCGGTACACTTCAAAAGAAATCCCGTCACGACTGACTTCCTAAATTCAACGAACTGAATCGGCTCTTTGAACACGCCTATTGGACAAAAAAATAGAACAGTAAGAGACAATCAGATAAACAAAAAAAACACGTTCCGAAGTCACTGAGAAGCGGTAATTTCCACATTCGGCCGGATAATCTCCGAAAACATTCGGGGCCTCGTTACGGCAAACGGAACGCCAGTGCACGCGAGGAGCGCGTTTTCGGGGGCGAGCGATAGAGAGGGGAGGGGGGAGATGCCGATAGTGGGCGAACACGAGCCAAGAGCCACTCATCTTGACAACCGCATTCGCTCACTCGCTTGGCCACCGCACACGGAGCGGGCGGTGTCTTCAGAGGGTGAGCATCCGTCGCAGCACGCCCGCGGTTTTCGTGGAACGGCGAGAAAAACCATCCGCAACTCATGTGCGAACAAAAAACAAGAGAAGAGAGAAAACAGTTTTCTCCACCGGTGGATAGTTTCGAAGCGGTCACGTTTCCGCGACGTGGAGAGGTCTTTTAAAAAGGCGTGGAGAGCGAGGAAGGAGGTGCCGATCATCCTCCACCACACAAACACAGACTGCACCACAGGGAGAGGGGCGCGGTAAATGGGGTGGGGGGTGGCGCGGGGAGGAAGGGAAGAGAGTAAGGAAAAGAAAGGCAAGAGTGGTGATATGAAGCGGGCGCGCCGCTTCTTCCGGGAAGAGGGCACGGGCGGGGGCGCTTCCTGCTTGCCGAAGGCCGTGGTATAGAGAAGGAATGCTCAGTAAGGGGGGGAAAGAAAAAATGGGGATTGGCTTCTTGTATTTCAGAGAGAACGCACGCAGAGTTGAAGAATAAAATCATGGAATAATAACAATCAAGGAATAATAACAAACATGGAATAACAGCGATAATTAAAGAGATTAGTTGAGCTAATTTAATCAGAAGACAACCTCTAAAAGTTATAGCATGCACAATAAATTCAATAACCCCTCAAATAATAATACTTTACTCGGTGCAAATAACAGAAGATTTTAGGTCAAATAATATATATATTTTTTTTTATACAAACTTCTGCCAACATTTTGGACGTTTGACCTAAAGTCTCCTGATATTTGCACCGAATAGTATAAAAGGCCGAGAAATAAATACCATTTGAATAATATTTTGCATAGATAAAGGAGGATAATTAACTGTGCAGCGCTGGAACACTTTCGGAAGGAAATTTTACCATCGACCGTGAGAAAAACCACCTTGTTAATTAACTTAGACGCATTTGTGACTCCAAAGCCGTAATTTGGACATAGAGGGTTCACAATCGGCCCGCTCCAATCGTGCACTCACCTCGTTCACGCGCCAAACCTCGACTAAATGAACTCGTCCATCCAAAGGCATCCCTCACCACGTGAACAAACATCCTACGGCGAGGGCAAAACCACAGAAAATCAGAAGCAAAAGGTGGTTTCAGCGTGATATTTCTCCAGTCATAATAGAGCCCATATTCCAACTTTGTTTTAAAAACTGAACATACTGAAGAAGCTTGAATTATATGCATACATATTAGTGACGCAAAAACTGTCCTTAAGCAGCAGAATTTTGCTTAATTAATTAAATTTTCATATTTGAGGCTTTCAATTTACTTATTTTTCATTAGGCCATAGATATACATTGAATTTTACGCGCAGTGATATCTCGCTCAAGCTACGCACGCAGGGGACGGAGGTGCTCTCGAATTTCGAAGGATTCCGGAATGGGGAAATGTTTTACTAACTAGCTGTATGTAAAGTTCATTTCCTTAAATATAACAAAAAGTAGTCAATAATCAATACTGTTTTATGAATATATTTCGCGCTAAAAATATCGCGCATTACATTGCGACAAAACACTACGGCATTGACAATCTGCAGACGACGTCGAGGAACGAATTCGCTTCCATTTATATGACGCAGTTTTATGTTATGAATAAGCTTCCTAACCATAATTATGGAAAAAAAATCTTTTTTTAAATTTTCTTTCGGGAAGATAATGAACCAGTATGAATTTAGCCTTGGAGCTGTAATTAAGTAGGGCGATGAAGCGACACCGTGCAGTGTCGTCAAGCCATTGAAATACCGTCATGGAATACATGATATTTTAAAATTATTACGCTCTTTATTAAAACCTACGGTTTGTGTCTATACAAAGGCATGGATTATATTTTGGAGACCGTTAGAATATTCGCTGTCCTATACACTAACAAAATTTCATATCAAAATTAAACGAAATAGTCCCATTCGCGGCGCAGATGGCATGATCTGGATGGCCCTTCTCTGTCAGCGCTCCTCACGCCACTTCCCCGACTCGACGAGACAAAGGCGATCACGGGACACTTTTTCGGAGGGGATTAAAGAAGTCAGCCGGCATTCACACTTCCCCCCCCCCCCCACCGCACGATCACATTACGGGAATGTAGCCAATGGCGGGGAAGCCAAGGGGGACGAGGAAAGACAGAAAGTGAGGCACAAACTGTGGAGAATGGGCATCGAGGATGCAATGATGATGATGGCAGCGGCAGGAGCGACAGAGCAGGGGACGAGGGAATCCGGCGCGCACGTGCAGTTAAGATAGGAAGAGGAGGTAGCAGCGGACGAGTGAATGCAGTGGTTAATCGTGGTCCATGCATGTCCTTTCCTCCACCTCCATCGGCGGTCGCCCCTTCCTCTCATCCCTCACGGATGATCTCTCGTGGCCAGACGGGGATGCCTATAGTAGGGGGTCGCGCCTCAGGCCAGAAAACTTCTCATGTTCCGAGGCGGCCGGGGAGGGCCGACTTTGGGTCACTCTGACCATTTAAGATTTTGTTGACTGCAAGAATACCGAAGAGATGGAAACGCTACAGTCGGTATTCAATCGCAGGTTTCTGTTACATTCATGCAAAAATGTCTGCATTTTCGGGTTTCCACCGCGTGCACTGTTTCTGTGGAAAAGTTCTACCCGTTCTCCAACGGACGCATTCAGGTTAAAGTTGAAGAAGCGGGATTTTCGGGTTATCTTCAGCGTTAATGCATCATCTGCTGCAAAGCTGGCGAAACTGTCGTCGCAGAAGATGTGCCAACGCCGAAGACAACCTGAAAATGCCGCTGCTTCAACCACTCCACTCAGAAAGTCTTCATCAAGGTCTTCTAGTCGACATCTGCAAGTCGGAGGTATTCCTCCGGTCGGAGATCTCGGATCATTTCATGGACAGATCTGTTCAACAGAGAAATCTACCAATAGATGGTTTTCCTTTCCATTCCACGTAAGACATTCACATGCTTTTTTATATCATGAGTAACCCCGAAACTGGTTTTCCTCTGGGGTACCTATATACCATCATCTTATTTAAATTGCCCAAACTAATACTGTAAATGTTGTACGAATTGAAGAAAAGATATTATTATTATTAAATGCTAGGGAGACAAATGACGAAGTGCGTTGTTGATGAGGAGAGGAAATTTCTAGATGAGATTAGAGGAAGGCAGGGCAAGTGGCTGGAAGCGATAATGAGGGGTGATGATTTGCAGAAGGCCGTGATAGAGGGTAGGATGTTGGGCAAGCGGGGAAGGGGGAGAAAGAGAATAGATTTTATGGACGGTATGAAGAAAGGTAGGACTTACGCTGAGATGAAGAAAGAAATACTAGAGGTAGATAGGGCACTGCACGTGTAAGAGTCTTTTAGATATTCTCAGACTTTCATCATACCGACCATTAACCGGTAGATTACTCAGATGATGAGTTAATGCTCATAGGGGCCTCGGGGAGGTCCATCAGGCAAATGTTAATGCTGGCCTGGACCAACTAAAAAGGCTTTCCCCCTTCTAGGGATTCCCAGCTTCTTCGGGGGGAGGAGGGGGCAAAAAGGAAGAAGAGATGCGGACGAAGAGAAAGTGCAGGGAAGGAAGAGCAGAGAGGGAGGCGCAGAACAGGGTTTGAGCCTTTGTCTTCGCGAGAGAAGAGCGGGTGCATTGGGGGGCGGGTGTTGGAGTGGGAGAGAAGGTGCAGGAGGAGGCGTGATGGACGGTGCGACAGCCGGGGCGAAGGAATTGGGTCCCCTCGTGTCCGTCCGTCAGCCACAACAACAGCCCGTCGCAAAATGGGCCGACCACCACAGCCGCCGACTGAGGGCTATGAATCACACGAGTGGTCCGGATGCCGCAAAGAGAGGAGACGGAAATGAGCAGCCCCCTCCTCCCTTTGTGCACCGTTGAGAGAGCGACTCAACCCATTTCTCTTCTCGGTTCCTAAGGTACACATCCACGTGCCGTGAGCCAGTCACAATGTTTACGAGCGCTTTAGCGCCAGTCTCAGGGCGGTGGTGATGAGGGAGAAGAAATGCCATTCCATTGTGAGGGAGACGAGAGTCGAGTAACGGCATCCATGCCTATGCGAACGGGATTGGCCACGGGGGAGTGCAACTCTCGCAAAAAAAAATTACGGCAGGCGATTTTCGTTGTTGTTTGGCCATTTGGGTAGGCGGCCGATAACTGAGGACATTCGCACCGTTAACAACAGGTGGGTAGGCTGTTTAAGATAGGGTCATCAGAAGAATGAAATAAGGGTAGAGAGAAATGGTGGAGGCGTTAGCCTGTTCTTGACGAATGGCGCCAAGGGGTCCGCAGTGTAATGACCCATTCGACGGACGGATCAGTGCACTTGAAATGCTCTCCACACAACACCCAAGTTGGGATCAGAACATAAGGCCAGTGCGAATATATTAGGTATGCTCGCACAACCATGGCTCGGGAAACTGATGAATAGAACGCTACGCCACTGAGAGGGTTGGTCCAGTGGAAAGGTTAGTGAGAAGGAACGGAGGGAAAGGGGAGTTGGTAGGTTAAAAATATCTTCACCCTTGAAAAGTCTGATTTACCATATAATTATAGCATAGTGGCCGCATAGCTTTCAAGGTAGTTCAACGGAAACGGAGTCAAACAGTCACTATCCATTCACCCGAGGTAAATGGGTTTAAAAAAATAGAACCTCCTAGTCCCAAATTATACTCTGCGCATCTTGTATAAACTTTCGCAAGAGCTTTAAAGGTAGGGTGTTCTGTGAACCGTGCCGAAGGACAATGTCGCAAAACGAGATATCTCGTCGATGAGTGCAGTAACAACATATATACGTGGGCTACATAATCATATCGACGTTCAGAAATTAAAAATCGACATAACTTACGAATTTCTAAAAAGTTAGCAAAGGCAAACAATTCGTAGGTTTTACAGGAATCATAGTAATACAACCGGTTTCATCAAATATCCGGTATCACTAGATCTTTCAGGTCATTTGATGATATCGACTATTCTAAGAAACCGGTCGAGTTAAATTCGCAGTCGTATCGTAAATCCTGTCGAATCTTCAAGGTTTTTTTCCTTAGCTATTATCACGAGGTTTCACAAAATTGAGCCAGAAACTATAAATTACCGACAATCTTGGTGCGAAGCATGTAAATGACCTCGCCGAAGTATGAAGAGCTTTGAGAAGGGAATTTGAGGAATAAACTCACGACAGGGAGAATCATTGCTATGGGACTGAAGAACGACAAGCCAATATCGGATGAATACTGGCGATGATGATCACTGACAGAAAACTTTCGATGATGATGCATAAGGTAAAGAGTAATGATTACTGATAAATTAAAATGTCTGCCCATTGATAATTATAAACACGAACAGAAAGCGGGCCAATCTCAAACGACGTGAATCAATGATTGAGGAGATCTGTTTCCTTAACACTATGACAGGGCCACGACTGTCGAAACGAATGCACTTCTACATTTCCTTCCGCGCCCTACATTCTACATCTACATCTCTTACCTGAACTATTTCCTTCACAACGTTCTTTTCACAAATGATGCGTCACCGCACAATGATCGTAAACGTACAATAGTGACCTGATTCTACACGTCGATATGTTTATTTTTCATCACACAAGTGTACACCTAGTGAAATGTGCAACGCTTACGAATAAAAGCCCCAGTGAATAGGAATGACGAACCTAAATATAGTCCAAATTTATCGGCAAACCTTTAAGAAGATAATTCCTTTGCTTTATTTTACCAACTAAAAGAGGCAAATTTACTGAAAAAAGCAAGTAATTCTGCGACGGAGGCTGAATACTGTAAGCGACTATATAATATTACGCCCACTGCAAATGAATAGTACGGGCGTACTTGGTGACTGGTCCGTTCCCATGACAGGTTCATAATGGTGAATTTTAGGCGAACTACAGAGAAATCATGAGGTCTTCCCGGAAGGATTATCATTTTTGGGGAGATCAACCGGTTGAGGTAGGTTCAAATGTAAGAAGGAATGCATACACTTATCATTTACAGCCGCAGACCCTTGTCTCCTAGTACGGTTTTATATTCCAGCTCACTTTCGTCTACCCCTGTTCATCCCATCCATAAAGCATATTCTCTTTCTTCCTCTTCCTCGCTTACACAAAACCCTCTCCTCTATCAGGGCCTTCGGTATTCCTTCGTCCCTCATCACTTGCTCCAACCACTCACTCAGCCTAGCATCACCTCTCACTACCTCTTATAACAACCTACTCTGCCTTCCCGTTTTCCTCAAGCATTTTATCTCTCCTTACCCATGGTGTCGAGCGCTTCCTCGTTCGTCCTTCTTTCCATCCATCGCACTTTCTCCAGATAAATGGTGAAATCCGCATTAACCAGTCTGTGAGAAAGAAAACTCGAAATGACCTAGACTGCCAAAATAGATCCCCGCGATTCTGAAACACGCCTGCGAAGGCGATGCGGTTGCAACCTCATATTTACTTACACGCAATGGATGGGAGAAAAAGCACATTCCCAGTAGGGTATAAGAGAAGACACTCAAGAAATGGTTTGGGAGAGAGGTGGGGTCGACTACAACAACAGGTCGTTCATTTATTTATTTAAACGGAAATGTGAGTCAGGTGAAAAAAACCGGAGACGTGGTTAAGAATAATTAGCCTCTATCACGCCACCATTGCCTTTTCCGAAACCTCCGGAAGTGCCCAGTTAGCGAGGAGAACGAGCGCGCCAAGTTCTTCTTCCTCTTTACCACCCATCCCATTCACTCACTTTCCGTCGCTCTCGCGGGCGTTTGGAACGAGGTCTCTTATCGCTGGCCTCGCGAAAAGACGTTCGCGCTGGAAGGGGAGATTAGAGAGGAAGAGGATGCAAAAGAGAGACAGTGAGAAGTAGACACCACCGGCAATGCGAGAGCACGAACCCCCAGGGCCTCCGACGTCACAACAACCAGCCCTATCGACCGACTTCGTTGCATCGCCAACGTCCGTCCGCGCACTACGACGTATGGCCTAAGAGGCCCCGTTTTCAGCACCACCTGGGGATCGGGTTTGTGTGGTTGCTACAGGACTGAGTGTCCAACCTCAGGGCTCGGGTGTGAGTCCCGGCAGTGGAAAAGATTTTCAGTGGAATCCCAATCCCTACTTGGGTGCCATATGCTGAGGGAATGCTTCAACTTTAATTCCACAACTTTGTACTTTTCCACAGTTTAATTTTTTTTGCGACCGCATTTACCGAAATACACTTTTTTCTTCGGATACCCGATGGGTGTGGTGGAAATTACGGGCGCCCAGTCTAGAAAAATTAGGCACACAGAATTTTTTCAATATTCCAATTTTTCACAGCTTCGGATTTAGTTTGAAATTTCAGGCGTTTCCAGTTAGGCAACCCGCACACCACCAAACCTTTTTACCCCTTTTTTTTGCTTTTGTGAAGCCCTGCAGGTGGCCATCCAGTTGCTGTGCCAGAAATAGGTAAGTAAATATGGCAAAGAATTGTTATCTTTTGATTAACATGATTCCAGACTTATTATAACTCGATCTCCAAGCTTGTATTCATGAAGCGTGTGTACAGCTCTTCGGCTACTCAACTGATATTGATAGCGATTTTGGTAGATATATAAATATGTGAAAAATTCCAAATCCTATGAGGAATACAAATAAGTCTGCGGCGCGAAGATATTCTTTGTGCCTCAGTTGCTTGGCAGTGTCCGTTAATACATTCAACAATCACGTACGGTCTTCTCTAAGTGCGTGTGATCTTCAAAGTGGCTACATTTCATGGATGGTTAACGAAAATACCACGCAGGATCACCTCAATATTCTGAATTAGAAACATTTGGTTCAATTTATTTGACCTGCGAACAAATCGAGCCTTCCTAGGAGCTCGTGGTGCGGAACTCGTTCGTACGTAGAGACATCGTGTATGTACAATAACTCTTTCACATCGAAAATAGGCTGAAACCGCCAGTGGTAGTTTGGTGGCGGTTGCCGGCCTTAGTCAGCGTCAGCAGTATCTAGTATTCACATCAAGTGCTCCTCAGAATTTGGTTGGATTGATTTTTTTGGCTTAGAAATGCCCAAAACGCGATTAAAAGTTGAATGTACAATAGTTGGTACTCCGAAGGAGTTTAGTGGTTTACAACTGCCTACAAAAGAAGATGTCTTAAGACATTACTGGTTTTTGCACTACCAAACGAAATATAGGCATACCTTCCTCAACCCACCGGCGTTAGAGGTGAGGAAGCGAGTGACGTTCCGTGTGGAAGAAATATGGGGGTCAGCGACCATTCCCACAATTGATAAGCGCTTAATTAATGCACGCATTGAAAGACAAATGAGGCAGTCTTCAGGTAGGAAATTCTTCATGCAGTGAAGAAAAATACAGGAGGAGAGAAAAACAAAGGGAATTACGAAAATAAAACTGAAACTATAACTCCTGATATTAAGTGACTCTTCAACGTTGCAGCATACAAGTGCTGTGATATTTGGAACTGCGGTTGTAGAGCAGCACACAAGATACCTTTCCAGGAGAAAAACGTTTCCCTAGACCAACAATCGACTCGCCTCGCAGTTATAGGAAAAAGAGACAAGGGTGAAACAGTACGTTTGCGGGGTCTAAAGGAGAGGAAGCGTCATGAAGCAAAACTTAAAATAGGAATAGAATTTCACTCTACGACACAACAGCTACTGAACACAGACGTGGGCCCACTTTCAATAGAGAGGCCCTGTCACACACAAACTGTGGAGCGAATGGTGAGGTTATTCACCGAAGCAGCTTCCAAGTTAGCGGCTTCAACAGCAAAAATGGTTTCATCAGGTCTACGATAACATCGCCCACCGCAATGCCGGTATTTAAGATCAAGAAGCAGCACCATGCTATAGAGGAAAAAACGTGTCTTTGGGTGAGTTGGCACGGGAGGAACTCGAGATATTCCACCTCCACGTGGTGAGTCGTCCTACTAACGAGAGTAGGGCGGGCGAAGAGCTGTACACACGCTTTATGAATTCAAGTTGGAAATTGAGTAATAATGAGTCTGGAATCATTTTAATCAACAGATAACAATTCTTTGCCATATTTACTTACCTATTTCAGGCACAGCAGCTGGATGGCCACCTGCAAGACTTCACAAAAGCAAAAAAGGGGAAAAAACGAATGGATTTGTGCGGGCTGCCTACCTGAAAACGCCTGAAATTTCAAACTAAATCCGGAGCGGTGAAAAATTGGAATATTGAAAAAATTATTTTTTTCTAATGTTTATAGACTGGGCGTCCGTAATTTACACCACACCCATCGTAGATCCGAAGAAAAAAGTCAATTTCGCTGTCCCCTAGCCCATAACGCCAAACACCTAAATATCTTTCAGAAAAATGGATAAATTACTCTTTTCATTAGAAAACTGCAATTCGTTTTCCTAATTCATAAACTTTTTCTGAGACACTATATTACATAAACATACTAGACTTAGCACACATATTAGCGCTCATAAAATATCAAGACAAAAATATAGATCGTGAGCATTGGAATAAAGTATATAAATCTATATAAAAACACCTCGATTGATAAGAGAAACCATTAAGACGCAGATCGAAAATAGGTGAGTGGAGAAAATAATAAGATGGAATTGGCGGATCGGGCAATGGGGAGAGAAGAGACGGTAGGAATGCTGCACAGCGTGAATTTGCAATTGGGAGTCAAGAGAGAGAGAGATAGATAGATATAAGGATTCATTCCGAAACCCAACGAGAACGATCGAGAGGTGAGAAAAGATGTAGGTACATGTATATATTCCAGCGGAAGTGAGTGGGCCTCAGTCGTTCTCCACCTTCGCTCGCGATCCCCTCCTCCCGTTTTTTGCGAGCCTCTCTCGTCTCATTTTTCGTCACTCCTCGCGCCTCTCTGATGGGGCCATAAAAACGAATTATTCCACGCCCATCCTCCGCGCTCCGGAATTGTTAATTGAAACTCGCAACCGATTAAGTAGGGCTCGAGAGGTGCTGAGGAGGAAATTCCCCCGTCCGGGGAATATCCATTGCGGGACAGATTGGCTTCGCCATGTTTTTATTAATTCGCTGAAATATCCATATCGGGGAGAGCCATCTCCCGGCACAAGGCCCAAACGAGAGTGGTTTTATTTCACCATCGACGAGAGGAGGACACGGGAGATTGATCGTGGTCGTTTATGGGAGGAAAATTTAATTCCACAGGGCATGAGACTGTGGAATATTATCGAGAAACGAGGCATAATTGGAAGTGTGAATGAGGTAGGATGTGAGAAAGAGGGCGTTTAAAAGTTTTCATTCCAGCATTCCACGCGAAGGCATTCCACTCATCCGGCTAACAAGAGGGCCGAAACAGGGAGAAAATAAACCTGACACGGAGCGTGAACTATCGAAGAAATTTAAGTAAAATTGAGGCAGCAGCCACAAAAGAGCATGTCGGCGTGACAATTGAGGGATCAAGAACATAGGGTTCTTTTCTATTTTTGCCATTGGAAGTTCAGGTTGAAAAATAAATACTGATGATTATCAGTAGCATGATTTCAAATTTATTCTTTTATATTTTCAACATACCTATAAGACTATTTAGAACGATACATTTCGACACTGAACTGATATAGTCATTGATTATTACGACACTAGGCTGTAAATACTGTACTGTCTATATTGAAATATTTAATTTCTAGATAATATTGTATACGTGAATTGACCATAAACTATCTATCACTAAGGAATTTTCCCTAACTCCTCTAATCTCAACAATTTCCAGTCTTTTGCCTAGTTTTACGCAATCTTTACAATGTTCCCAATTTTAGAAAATTATAGGAATTGGCACTTTCCCAACAACAATTCATTTTTTATACAAAGCATTAGGTATTGTGAAATTATTTGCCTTCAGAGCGAGTGTGCATGCCCCAGCATGAAAATGTAAACAAACTTTAATTCATATTTTATAAATTCATTTATTATTAATTATAATATTCTAAACAAATATAGACACTCTCTACTGCAAAGATTTCGAATAGAATCCTTCTCAGAGGTTGAGTTTTCGAAATATTTCAATTTTATTCTGGTTTAAGTAATATTTCTTGCATTTGATATAACCCTTAAATAATTAATCAAGATGCTAAATATTAGCACACAAATATAATTTACAGCTTTAATATTCAGTAGATTAATAACTGGTACACAACCCTATTAGTGTAAAAAAGTGCCCGAGCAACACATTGACCACGTTTGGAATTCCACTACTCGAGGAACACCCTCGTCGACGAAGCGCGGCGAGAAGTTCCCTCAGATTCGCAACGCTCCCTGACCCGTCTGGGGAGCACAACCGTCATCGCTGGCAAACGGGAACAATGCACATCGACGCGCCTGCTCCGTGACAGCGAGAAATGAGCTCCCGAACGGAATATCGGGCGTCATTTGTCAACAGTACCGGGAGACATAACGGAGTCGAGGCGAAATCGGCGTGAGAGAGTACACGCTTTAAGTAGAAGGGACGGCGGCCCCGGAGCGGGGGCGGGAAAACTTTCGCGGGGGGAGGAGGGGGGTGGAGCAGGCGAAAGAGGGGCAGGGAGTTGTCCACCCGCGCCCAACCTCGTTTCGAAAGCGCGCGCGCCGATGACGAATTTCCCGATAGCACTCGCTTGCTTACTTTTTCCACCCACACCTTCACCTCCTCCCCCCCCAGCCTCCCTCCGCTTTCGCCGGTCGGCATGGCATGCCAGGGAGGGAGAACGAGAAGAAACAATACGTTTCGTAACACGATGGGAGAGAGATACGATCCCGGCAAAGCGTTTTCGAGCGAGGGCCCGCTGTCCTGTTGCTGCAACCAGCCAACCTCTCTCGCCTTCGAGGCAGCTCGAGGAGCAAGCGGACGACGCGTGGGGGAACTGGATTTGCCTCACTCGCAGATGTGCAGAGTGGGGGTGAGGGGGGGAGGGAGGGAACGTGGGGGGTGGTGGTGTGAAGGAGATAGGGAAAGAGAATAAACGGGTGGGTGAAGTAGAAGGAAGAGAGGGGTGAGAAGGTGCCGAGTAAGCCATGGGGGTTGAAACGAGGGACACTGGATGGAATGAGTGGTGAGGTAGGCAAGAAAGGGTTTCGAGGACCGTTCCCGGAAAGACTGGGCGATTACCGAAAAAACGTAGATGAATATCGATTGGAAATTTTATTTCATGTAGCAATTCATGCACGAGATTTTCTAACGGTGCTTTTGCGCGCAAACTGCATTAGAAGTGTTTACTCAGGAGAGAGAACATGAAACAATCACGCGTATTTGGACCGCATTGTTTTAAATAGGTACCTATACTGCTAAGTGAGAGAAAGAGGAATACCGAACACCCATTACCCAGCCCCGAAAACTCCACTATCCTCCTCCATTCCTTACTCCCCTTATTCCACCTTACCTAGCAACAATGGTCATACATAAATAAAGTATTGATTATGTTACTGTCCCTTTGTTTTTATTTGGATAATATTTACCAACACATGTTTTTCTTTCATATTTGATTTTGTTAACGCTACAGATTCTAAGTTGTAAATGTTCAATGTAAAGGCCGACATCGGCTGTTTTTGAATGTTTAAAATAAATCAAATCAAATCAAATAACGAACTTTGCACCTGAAGATGACGCTTTTGTCTAGTTATGCCTCGTACCTACCATAATTAAAAATCAGTGGAAAATACGTTCTTTTCTCTCTCACTTAAAAATGAATTTCCTCATTGTTACCCCTGAAACCTTCGAAACTACACTGCTTTTTGGCTGGCTGTTTATTTGGGGAGGCGACCTACAACTGAGGTAATATGAGCCATTAGGACAAGTGATTAGATTGGTAGGAAAAGAATTATTGGCTGAGGGAGGAAGGGTGTAGAGAAACTCGGAGTAAGCATTAACCAGCACTCAAAGAAAGGCGCCAAGAGATCCACAGTTTAACGTCCCATCCAATGGAGGGGAGTACTGCCTTGAACTGTTCTCCACGCAGCAAACAAAAATGGATTAGGATTGCTCAGAAGAATCTTCTCCATCGCTGGGATTCGAACACGAACCCTTCGGGAAGGAAAGGAAGCCAGTGCTATAGCCACCACACCTGCCCTTACTCCCACTGCTAATTTTTTATTTTTTATTTTTGATGGCAACATCTATGATAAATATTTTACGAAATCCTTTGTGGCAAGCATTAGTTTGAAATAAAAGCGTAGAGGAAAATATTTTCCGATCCCAGCACACTTATGGCGGCGCCCAATGAGGCGTCTCGCAGTGATGCGCCTCTCTCCGAACGCGTGAAATCGAGAATGAGGCACAAGATACAAGAAGGTGGCGACTCAGGAGAAGGCATCAAGTACTTTTTAGTAGGCAGTTAAGCAGAATAAACCCAACAACCCCCATCTCCAACTAAGAGTCTCACATTGAAACATCTGGGTGGAAGAGGTTCCCAGTCTATATTTCCTTACAGAAGACTGGAAAATAGTAATGGAAAGTAGCATTAAGTTGTGCAGTAACGTGGACTCAGAGGAAAGAGGATGGTAACAGGTGGAACGTTGGAGATGTGGATGTAGCGGAAAATGTGGAAAGTACGATGGACGGGCAAGAAGACGAACGAGGAAGTGCTCGGTATGATGGTTGAGGATAGAAAACTGCTGCAGAGGAGATAAGGAGGATTCAGAGTTTGTGGTTGGAACAGGAAATCAGGGACAAAGGAATGCTGAAGGCCGTGATGGAAACCCTCAGGAAATTGAATGGTAATAAGATATATGCACCTAACCATCTAAGTTTTTGAGTTATCAGTAAATTACAGCAATAAATGCAGTAAAAATTCGCGAATTCAATAGAAATGGAGAGGCAGTCGGCTCCTATAACTGTAAAAGATGTTTATTAAAAAATATAATCGTCAAATAATTTGTATATTTAGAACATTTTTAAAACTAGCTTACGCATGGCATCAGTGAAAGCAATCTTTTTATAAAAATACGAAGGAAAAGATGGAATTTTGCATTTCTTTTAAATTAGAAAGTTCCAGTTGAATCTCCTCAACCGATATACCAACTATAGTATCAATTCTTCTATTCTTTTTGTGCGAGGAAAGATAAGAATTAGAATGGGAGAGGATCGGAGAAAAGAACAAGGCGGGAGGGAAGAATGAATGCCGGGAATGGAGGGCATTGAAAGAATTGGAAAGAGGTTCCCATGAGAAGAGGACGTGTGTTGTATGTGTTCGAGTGAGGGACGAGAGAGAGCTCCGGTTTCATGGAAACGGTGAGAGAAGTGCGCTGTCGAGCGGAGGGGATCTCAGGGTATGCAGGGGTCAATTGGTCCTCCCCGGTCCTGCCGCCAACATTACGAACCCCCAAACAATGGGAAACGAACAAAAGTTCAGCTTGCACGTTTTAACACCCTCCCCCTTTCGATTCCCTGTCAGCAACATTCCCCTTTCCTCCCTCTCCCCCGATCAACAGAGGTCGCGCCAGGATTCTCATCCTTCCTAATTCCATCTGCTCACAAATAAATTAGAAAAAGGACACCTACATCTGCATATTACGTGAGTCATCGTGGGGGCATGTGGCAGGGGATATATATACCAGTCAAGAAAAAGTAGAGAACCAGGAAAAAGGAAATGGAAGAGGGAAAAACAAAAGGGAATTGTTTGTTACCGGAGTGTCTTAGATATGTTTTGCTGTAGCCATTGATTGAGAAAAAGGAAGTTTTGCATCTATCAGCTCGACAGTGCACCTCTCTTATTTGATCGCTTCCATAAATTCTAGAGACATTGTGCGGAGTTCACATAATATCCTCCGAGACACCCTGAAACTCAGGTAATATGAATTTTTCCAATAATCTTAGCCAAGCGTGAAGCCTCCGGGCTACCAGCGGTCCCAACATAGTCCTTCAAGCAGCAGTGTAACACACTCTGTTTGCCCGTAGCATGTTATACTGAAGCCTGTAGCTTTCCTTCGTATTTTATTGCACTCATTTAATCCTTCTACGGGTCCCAAATGATCACAGAGTACTCTAACAATAATTAAATCTTGTAGGGTCTGTACAACATAGGTGTTTGGTTTAATCTCACCTGAAACATATCATTTCAACACCAGTCATCCTTCTCCAAATACATAGCCGCCTTGCAAAACCTAGTCATTGACTCAGTAGGTACCTAACTACCCCCAAAACCCCCACTTAAAACAATGACGCCCTAAACTCGCCACTCTCCTATCACTGCGTCCTTCAGGTACCTACCTCAACTCACCGTAATCATCCTAAAAAACATATTACCAGACCTCTCAACATTAAATGAAAACATCGTCAAGCAGCAAAGCTGAAAAACTCCAAGCAGTCGCCATCGCCGGTAGACCTGAATGTGGAGTCATGCCTTCGGGATGGGGGAGGGGGCAAGACCCTTCCCAGCACGGGAGAAGCTCCGGCGACGCAACGGGGGCGCGGGAAACGAATCCGCGACCGCACATCTCCCCCGTCCCGTTCGATACGGCAATGATAATAATGATCATCACCATTTCGCGTCGAAGGCCGCTTTCACTCCATCCTCCCCCCTCGGATTAATTGGGCGACTGCCAAGAAGAAGCTCCCGGTGGGTGGGGGGCTTGAGATTGCGCTCTCATTAAACGGCATCCCTTTGAGAGGGTTAAACGAGGCGATGGGAGAGAGGGAAAGGGCGCTTTGCCGGCATCACCCGATTCCCACACTCGCGGACTCAAACCGCTAAACGACGAGCGAAATGAAAGCGCACCCGCACAAAGCAGAAGGCGATCAACAAAGCGAGTGATTATACTGACTCCCTCTTCTTTTAAGTTTTCCCTCGGACTCACAATTAACGGATCAACGCTCATTCGCTGGCGGATAAAACACTCTCTAGAAGCGATACAGGTTCCGCTTGTTAAGAACTGGTAGCATAGGCAGTTTTGAAGGTCGAAAATTGAGAAAAACAAGTGCTTCACTTTTCACTGGGGGATATATGGGAGAGCGGGCAAAGAGACCAGTTCCAGAAGTATGCCTCTTTATTCCACGGTATGATCGAGTTAGCCACCGTCAAAGGTGTGACACGCTTCGCCAAATCGAACATTCAGCGCCCGGCGTAAGACCAGCGACGCTGCGCTCTTGCTCAACATTGGATCGCATGCATGAATGAGAACGGGGGATCAGCGACAAGGAGGAGAGGAATTTCTTCGCATTTCCACTGCAATCTTTTTAGGTCGATCTTTGAAAAATCGGAATAAAGAGCTATATCCAACCGTAGGTCCAAAATAGTTTTCGAAAGTTACAATTCCTTCAAAAAATATATCCGGGACGACAGAATTTAGTCTATAGTGATGCGTTCGCATCAATACAGCGTTCAATACAGCGCTTGGTAAATTTTTAAAATCCGTCCGGTCCATTCAACTTTAAACTTTTCTAATTAGATCTACAAAATACCCTGCAAGCCACCTCAAGGGTGTGTGGCAGGGGATAAGTAGTCACCGACATGCATTGCACTATACTCTAAAGTAGGTGTAACTACGACTAATTATGCATTAGCATAAATCATTTTAAATGCTTGTCACGAGGCGAAGCCTCACAAGCATGCACTAGACTACAGATATGCTCCCAATGGAGAGGGACCGTTAGTATATATGTATTTTGCAACTACACAAATGGACAGAGACTCAAGAGTTATGCTGAAAACATGCACGGCGTGCTGTTAGTAGTAGGTACCAGATAAGGATTCAAGTATTAGGGAGTACTGCTACTACTATTACGATTGTTTAGATTCTGATGTGTGGTATTAGTGTAGGTATACGCTTCATACGTATTGGGCAACACTGGCGATTGATACTGTAATATCTAAATTCCATTGCGACGGTGTTTTTTAACGGAGCGCAAAAACGAACAAATAAGGGCAACGGCCTGCCACTATTGAAGCACCGGTTTCCCATCAGTCTCCGAAATTAAGCATCGTTGGGCTCGGCTCGAACATGGAGGGATGATCCTCCTATTCGTTCGAGAGCTGTAAACCCTGTCTGCAAGTGGCAGACAGTACTATGTGCCAAATGACCTTATTCATCGAAACACGTTAAACTAAAATACGAAAATATGGACAAATATATCCACAACTGATTCCCGAGGATGATTATGATACTAAGAGAGGTATTACGAGACAACTGTTGGAAAATATATTACAAGGGAGGACAGGTTCACCAATTTTGTCTCGGAGATTTGTGCAGTGTTTATATTCGATAAATTGTTAACACAAATAATAAACGTATGTTAGCGAGTGACCTAGGAGGGATAGTAAGGCGGTATACTACAGAATGACGGCGAAGTAACGACACAAATCTCAGGGACAGTCATTTATAATCGATTTTGGACTTCAAAGAGAAAACTTATGAAAACGTTCGGAAACGGCAGCAAACGACCACTTTCCTTTGCGCCCTTGTCCTCGTCATCCGAGGCTATGAAGTCTTAGCCAAAGACGCGACTTAGGAGCCCGCAAAGAAGAATTGCAATTGAAAGAATAAAAAAAGAGAACACGCACGTATTATTGAAATTCAGCGCTTTGCGGAGTCGTAATTTCAACCCGTGACTCGCCGTGAGTGATGGCCTCATCGAGAGGAAAAGACAACCTCTCCTTATCAAAGAGCAATGCCCCGAAAGGCTTAAAACTATCCAAGCACCACATTGCACTTACTCGGGCGAAACCACAGGCTTTCATCACCTCGCTACGAAAATAACAGTCTAATCCAAATCGCGCAGAGAGAGGATATTTCCAAGAAGATCGCCGAGGTCAAGAGAGCAGCAATTATCGAATGCCATATCGAAATGAAAAAAAAGAAACGCGGTCTTATTTTCCATCCCGAGGGGTGAAAACGGCGACCGGACGAGCGAAAGACCAATCATGTGATGATATCCCACGATTTATGCCGCGTCCGTCCGTATCCAGTTACGAAAACAACACGCCCGTCAGAGAGGACCGCCTCGGCGCACAAATTTACAAGTTCGCCCCGTGTCAGCGTGAGTTATCAACCTATATTTAAGGTCGAGAGCAATCTATACGAAAATGAATCCCATTTATTTCGCTTTGATGCGCTCTGAGGTGGACGGACTCTCGGGGTAAGGGAGGGACGGTAAAGGCGGAGGAGGGGGGCAGGAGGAGCAGAAGAGGGCGGCCGGAGCGCGCGCGCCTCCCGTTAGCCGAGGGTCAGAAGCAGCGGGGGTTAAGCACCACCGACGCGACCGCTTGACCACCGCCGCTCAGTTGAAACACCACCACCAGCAGCAGCAAGGTCCTCAAGTCACCAGGACAGATTATGCAAGAAGAGTGGGCACCCACTTATAAAAAGGTCCACGGTTCATTACTCGTGAAACCAGAGTTGTGCGTGTCAAGGTGTTTGTCCGCTCCGAGCCGTACACACTACTTGGGACTGCCCACGCCCCGCAATGCATCTCTTTCTTCCACGGTGGAAGACGCAGACAGCGTCAGGCACACCTCGGCCATAAATTGCCGTGTCAAAACGAGTGCAGCGCCATAACAATGCGACGCAGGATGCGATGGCACGAAGCAGGCCGAGCGGAGAGCGGACTCTCAATGGGTAGGGACGCCGCGGCGCGCCGTCCCTTGCCGCCGGAGCGGCCCGCCGGCCGATGGCTGGGGAAGATCGCCTTGGTGTTTATGGCAGCAGCCCCGAGACGGCCACCGCCACCAATGTTTATCGAGTCGACGACGATGGAGGTGAGAAGGATGAAACTTCTACCCCCCCCCCTTCGCCACCCAACCCCTTCCGAGCCAACGCCACCTCCCAAACTTTCAACTCCCATACCAGAGCGTGGGAGAATGCAACACGGATTTTTGTGAGGAGACAAGGGTTTTTTCTACGCCGAGGCTAATGCCTCGACTGGTGGGAACAGGGAGGAAAGAGATGATACCGCACGGTTCTCAACGAGCGGCTGAGACTTGAGCCGCAATGGATTTGTCAATAGGAACAGATAAATTTGAAGGGATTGACTCCGGAGACTTGCGCCAGCCATAGGGAATGCAGCAGCGGCCAGCGAAGACAAACTCACCCGTGGACTGACCAATGAACTTGGGCCTCCCAAGGACACGCGCTCCCTACGTGAAACCACACGGTTTTTATAGCGCGGTCGCGACGGATGATACACAGTCGCGAGTCCACTGCTATTTGACAATAAATTAGCGCGAGTGTGCCTCCACTAACTAGTTCTTGAAAACGAGCTCGCAGTTTTGCCGCATCTTAACGTCCAATTATGAAGCGAAAATTTATTTTGCCCGACGTATATGACACAAGAGATCATTAAAATTCATTCCGTTAACTACTAGCATTCATAATAACATAAAATACTTGTCTGCAATTTCATTTTTATAAAAAATAATTATTTTAAGAAATCCCACGAAAAGAAACCTGAAACAGTAAAGTTGATACGATTCATTATGATGATGATTATCCAGATGATGCTACCCCAGGGGACAGACGCTCAAGATAAAACTTAAATCTTGATTCAGTCTGACAAATTAAATATCAGAGAAGCATATACTTCATTATAAACACATTTTAGAGACTGAGGAACTATTCAAAAAGTATACCTATTTTCTGTTCAATTGGGACAGGAAATGCATTAAAAACATTTCCCGCTCATCCCCTTGTGCAAAACTAAGGCCAATATTTTATTTTGATGTTTGACAAGAATTTAATTAGCTGGAATGGTTTTTCAGCTTGGAAATCTTCCACCAAATAATTGGTAACGTCACAGATCATCTCATGATAAAATACGAACACATGTTTGGCATTAACCTAAAATATAGCTTCGGAAAATGTAAGCAGTGAATATACATAAACACAAATAATCAGCCAAATCAAGACATTAATAACTAAGTTAATTACACCAATATAAGTTAAAATAAAGACCAACTATCGGTAACCCCAGAGGCTGATCGCATGTATAAAATGTGCTTCAATTCAAAATGAATGCTGCAACACGGTAAAATACACAGTAATACTCTTATTTGCACAATTCGAGATAAAATGTAGATGCACCCAAAGTTAAATATTTCATAGTTTACAATATGCATTCAAATAGTCAAATCTATTCACTTACTCTGTTTACTAACTGTTTACAAACTCTACTCCAACAAAAAGTTTACTTTCACATCTTCAGCTAAACTTTAAACAAGGAAATAAAACACCCTGAGAGGATAAGAAAAATATTAAAATAGGTATATTGGGCCAAGCAAGTAAGGAAAAAGCACCAAAAACTTATGCTGAAAGGAGAGGGCTACTCCACACGAGGAATCGTATGGGCCTGGGAAAGATA
The DNA here is from genome assembly GCA_963573305.1 of Pyrrhosoma nymphula. Lineage (NCBI taxonomy): Eukaryota > Metazoa > Arthropoda > Insecta > Odonata > Coenagrionidae > Pyrrhosoma > Pyrrhosoma nymphula. The sequence continues at coordinate 17,919,264 of OY754336.1, forward strand.
TAAACAAAAATACAGAGCAAACAGCTATAGAATATATTGATGCTTTTTCTGCACATTGGTCATACATGAACAAGAGATGGAACTGGTTTTCATCAAGTAGTATTCTGACTGCCATTACTGACACAAAGATTTCTATAAAATAAAAATGACACGTCTCACTTTGGATATGTATTTTACAGTGTGGGGAGTAAACTCTCATTGTATGCTTATGGCGGCGAGAAAAATCAATTGCGAATAAGATAACTCATTACTAGAGTATGGTGAAACAGGTTCTCAACACGGATATTTTATTTAAAATATAAAGTAATACAATTAATAAAGCGTGAATAATAATCGGGTGTACTTAGGATATTTATATTCAGTTTAATAATTTATGGTAAAATATTTCGGTTTGATAAACTCAACGCCCCCGATAATACCTACCATTAAGGAGAGAGTTCGGTTCATTTCACAAATCCAAAGCTCATAACTATCAGACATACACTTAAATATTCTATAAGTATATTATTAATTAAACAATAAAAATATTTAGGTATTTCATCTTATATTATTGTAGTTGAGTCTGGGGTAGTGTTTAATTGCTTTTAAATAAACTTAATTTGGAACAACTTAGTTTCTTCAAGTAATTACGATGAATAGATTCCACGAAGATATGCTTCACAAAACGTATTTCATCTGAATTCTCTGTCAGCATCACATTTACGTAAAGGCAAAGTATGTACATTAGAGGATAAACTTCAGCCGGCATTATAAAAATGGGCCTTATGGATATAATTGTCAATGGAGATGTTAACGCAATCCGTCGATGATTTATTTATTGCAGGATGAATGGACTGGGCCACGGCAAATAACCGAGTGAGCCAGTGGAGACTTCAACGGCCGACAGAAACAGGAGGCGGCACCTGGGCGGAGAACTCTGCAAACAGCCGTTGCCCCTCTCGGCCATCGCAGCAGCCAACTAGCGCAAAGGTGAGGGGCGAGGGGAGGGAAGGACAAACCAGGAGGGCCGGTCGGGAGGGGGATAGACTAAGGAGAGGTATTGCTGAAGGGGATGGGGGAGCGAGGGAGGGAGAGACGTGAAACTGCCCCGCTTGTTACGAGCAAGGCCATCGCCTGGGCTCCTCTCCCCCTTCGCTCTCCTCCCCCTCTGCACTCTACCCCTTCCCCTTCTCTACCCCCCCCCCTCCAGCCGCCGTCACGGAGACGAGCAAGTTCCTCCGACCCGCTCGCTCTTCCTCGCGGCAGTCGAGACTTGTTTCCAGCGGGAGTAACCACGCAGGCAGCACAGTCTTCGAAAGATTGTGTTGAGTGTGAAGGGGAGATTTGAACTCTCCCCAACAGTGGGTTTATGACCGGCACTAGACGCCCTCCGTTACGAAAGCAGCGGAAACTCAAACATAGTTTCCAACACCCGGGACCCACTCGAACAGAGCGGATTAAACCTCGCCGATCTCCTCTCACAGTGCCTTCCACTTCACCGACGCCACGTGTGAATTATAGAAGGCGACTTCCCTTCCCCGAATCTCTTATAGTCTTTGAACGGCTGCTACTCGCAGGGGAAGTAACACGTGTGAGTAGGCGCATCGGACTCGAAGAAGACCGTTGACTGTGGGAACGACACGGAAAGGCGAGAATTAGGGAGGACGAGAGGAGAAGGTTCGACAAAAAAGGAAGTACGAAATAATGGCGCTATTATTGAGAGTTGTTTTTCCCCGAGGAGAGAGGCGGATTCGCTCTTAGCGAGAAAATTGGATGCCACTTACGAATGGATACAGTGAAATGTAACTTGGATTAAGTGGTTCCAGCGCAGTGTTTGTATTATAATTTGTGAAACGTTGGCAACGAGAGGTGGGGACGGGTCTTAACGATCGCTAAAATTCACGCGATAACTTACAGTGTATATTTGAAAGTGACACGCTTTGCCGTTTTCGGGGAATATTTGTCTATTGTGCAGAGTGAGGGGGGAGTGTTGAGTTCTGACCGCTGGCAGACAAACCGATGGATACGATGAGTGGGGGACCCGGCGGCGGCGAGTTCCCCGCTCGCTCACGATGACCCTCTCGCCGAGTCACCGCCCACCTGACCTGGACGATTCGTCGCTGCTGACCGCATCTGCAAGTGCAACACAGGGCAACGCATCCGCGCCCCGCACCCACTGATCGCGCGCGTGTGATGCACGAGCGAGGGATGACGTCAGGGACCAGGTCGCGACACCGCGCTGGTCTGTCCCGCGCGCAATGCAACTGAACCCCATAACCCTGACGGCGCTCGGCGCCATCTTCGGCGTCCTCGCCGCGTCCTCCCTGAGCAAGGCGCTGCGCTACACGGCGCCTGATGAGTGCAAGTGGGTGTCCCTGCGGGACGCGGGCGGAGCGGCGGGCTTCGGGGGAGAGGATGAGGCGGCGGGGGCGTGGGCCGAGGACCCGGACGATCCGGAGGGCGGCTTCGACGACGACGGCGAGGGCGACGACGAGGAGGTGTCGCTCTTCTGCAGACTGCGCACCATCAACAGCGAGCTGGAGAACACCAACTTCAGCGCCATTCAGCCGCGGCACACAGCCGCCCTGCGCCTCGAGTGCTCCGATGCGCTCTTCTTCCAGTCCTCCCTGCGCACCGACTCCTTCCGCGCGCTCACGTTCCTGCGCACGCTGTCCATCGAGTACTGCAAGCTGGGCTCCTTGCCGGCGGGGGCGTTCCGCGGCCTCACGCGCCTCCGCCGTCTCACGCTGCGAACCCACAACGCCGACTGGTCGGCGCTGGCGCTCGACGTGGAGAAGGGCGCCTTCTCCGCTTCCGACCTGCCGCGCCTCGCCCACCTCGACCTCTCCGAGAACAACCTGTGGTCCCTTCCGCCCGCCGTCTTCTGCCCGCTTCCCCTCCTCAGGACCCTCAACCTTACCAAGAACCGACTTCGCGACGTCACCCCCTTCAAGTTCACCGCACCCGAGGGCCCCGGCGGCACCCACCCTTCCAGCCTCCTCGACATCCCCCACTGCGGCGCCCGACTGCAAGTGCTCGACCTCTCCAATAACAGTGTCGAGTCCCTGCCGGCGGGTGCGTTGTCCGGACTTTCACGGCTTCGCGAGTTACGGCTCGAAGGTAACGCCTTGTCCTTTGTCGCGGACGGAGCGTTTCAAGGACTTACGTCACTGGCCGTGCTCAGACTTTCTCACAATCGCCTTTCGAGTCTTCCACCCGAACTGTTTGCGAGCAGCCGTGACCTGCGCGAAATTCATCTCTCGAACAATTCAGTTTCCGTATTGGCTCCGGGATTATTGGCTGGTCTTGAGCGATTGCAACTGCTTGATCTCTCGCAAAATGAGCTCACGAGCGAATGGGTTAATGGCGCCACACTGGCTGGGTTAGTGCGCTTGGTAGTTCTTGACATTTCTCACAATCGACTTGGCCCTCGAATTGATGCAGCCGTGTTTAGAGATCTCTACAGCCTTCAAATATTGCGTCTCTCCGATAATGTCATTGAGGCTTTACCCGAAGCAGCATTTTCTGCATTAGCTAACCTGCACACTTTAGTACTATCACGAAACAGGCTTGTGGCAGTAAGGGCAGCACCGGCAATACCACCTGTAGGTATAGGCAATGTAGGAACAGCAACATCAACAAAGCCGGAAACCTCTCCTTTCTCAGGCTTGAGGGCACTGTCATTGTTAGCTCTTGATGGAAATTCTCTAATGACATTAGAAGCAGAAGCTCTGTCCGACTGCGCAGGACTGCAAGACCTACACATAAACGGAAACAGTCTGAAAATAATTCCTCCGGGGTTATCAACAACTCTCCCACAGCTGCGAACAATCGATTTAGGAGAAAATGCAATTACGGCCATTGATAATACTTCCTTTGCCCCAAATGGTCTTCCTCATTTGTACGGTCTACGCCTAACAGATAATTTGATGGTTGAACTAAGAAGAGGCGCCCTGAAAGCATTACCAGCACTTAAAATCTTGAATTTGTCACGAAATAGAATCTCCTATATTGAACCAGGTGCTTTTGATGACAACCAAGCCCTGCAGGCGGTGAGAGTAGATGGTAATCAATTGACAGAAATAACAGGTCTCTTCTCAAAGTTGCCAAATTTGATATGGCTAAACGCATCTGACAACAGGCTTGAATGGTTTGACTATGCACTAATTCCCACAGGTCTGCAATGGCTAGACATCCATAGCAATTCTATTGCAGAGTTAGGAAGTTATTTCGAGTCTGAGTCAAAGTTAAAGCTTTCGACCTTAGACGCTAGCAGTAACAAACTCACAGAACTGTCAGGAAGTGCCGTGCCCGACTCTGTAGAACTACTTTTCCTGGGAGACAACCGAATAGAAAGAGTGCAGCCGTACGCATTTTTCAGAAAACCAAACTTAACTAGAGTCGATTTAATGAAAAATAACATAACACATCTAGGCCCCAATTCCTTAAGAATATCTGCAGTATCTCATACGAGATCACTTCCAGAATTTTATATAGGAGGCAATCCTTTTGCTTGTGACTGTACGATGGACTGGCTGCAGAGGGTAAATAATGATGGATCCAGGCTTAGAAACCAACCTAGAGTAATGGATTTGAATAGCATATATTGCAGATTAGTGCATGGTAGGGGAAGAAAGTATATGCCCTTAGTAGAGGCTGCCCCCTCTGATTTCCTATGTCCTTATGAAACGCACTGTTTTGCATTATGCCACTGTTGTGATTTCGATGCCTGTGATTGTGAAATGACTTGCCCCCCAGACTGCATTTGCCATCACGATCAATCGTGGTCAGCAAATGTGGTGGACTGCTCGACAGCAGGATTACTTGGACTTCCAGCCAGAATACCCATGGATGCAACGGAGGTATACCTCGACGGAAATTCGCTAGGAAAAATCACAAGTCATGCATTCATTGGAAGGAAACGCCTGCGCTCGTTATTTTTGAATGCATCAGCAATAGATACAATAGCAAACAGAAGTTTTAATGGCCTCCCAGATTTGAGAATTCTATATTTGCAAGAAAATCTTTTAGGAGAACTTAAGGGTTATGAGTTTGAAGGGTTACCAGCATTACAAGAACTGTACTTACAAGGAAATAGGTTAACATCTGTGTCAACAAATGCATTCACACCTCTTCCCGCCTTGCAAATACTGAACCTTGAGAGAAATAGAATAATGTCATTCACAGTTTGGACATTGGAGAGTAATACTGCCCTTAGCTCCATTCGTCTATCCCACAATCCGTGGTCGTGTGATTGTGACTTTTTAACACACTACAGAGAATGGCTTCAGAGTGGAGCAGCCGATGCCGTTGAGGACTTGAGTAAGATTCGGTGTTATGCAATAGGAAACAGCTCAAATTTAGAAGGCCATTCAACGAACATTTCAGTGATAGAAACAGTGACTGGTGACTGGGAGGAGGCCGTATTTAGCGATCCAACAATCATCTCCTTCCTAATTATTCACGATAATAATACTTCGTGTGGATTGTGGGGCCAAAATGGAACTGGTTTCTCTTCTGGGAATAATTTTTTAACTGAGCCACTGATTAGAGATTACCTACCACTCCTAATCGCAGCGCTTACCGTGTTTGTGATTGTGACTTTGTTATCCCTACTTATATTCATATACCGGCTAGAACTGAGAGTTTGGTTCCACTCTAGGTACGGTGTACGCTTGTTCCTTTTCCCCTCCTCTTCATCCTCCATGGGAGCCTCGCAAATGGGGGATAGTGATAAACTTTTTGACGCTTTTATTAGTTATAGTAGTAAAGACGAGGCGTTTGTGGCGCAAGAACTAGCACCCACTTTGGAACCAAATTATAAGCTGTGCCTGCATTACAGGGACTTTCCTGTCGGTGGTTACATAACAGACACTATAGTGCAGGCGGTCGAATCGAGTAAGAGGACGATAATGGTGCTCTCCGAGAACTTCATCAGGTCAGAGTGGTGTCGATTCGAGTTCAAATCGGCCCACCACCGCGTGCTGCGGGACAGGCGAAGGCGCCTCATCGTCATCATCCTCGGAGAGGTGCCGCCCGCCCGGGAGTTGGACCCGGACATCCGCCTTTACCTCAAGACCAACACTTACCTCCAGTGGGGAGACAAGCTGTTTTGGGAGAAGCTGCGCTACGCCTTGCCGGACGTCCCGAACAACAGGCGGCGCGGCGCCGGAGGCGGAGGGGGGGCAGGTAAGAGGAACTCGAGGCACAACTCCTCCCGCATCCCCCCAGTTCCCAACAACCCGACGGCACCGCCCCAAAACATACCCACGGTATCCATTTCGGGAAACCCACAGAATAGGGCGGTAGCTATTCACATTTGATTTGATTAGCAGAGGAAACTGTTTAATTGATGCTTTTTTTGCACATCTGCAAAGAAAATATCCCATGTTTGTGATCAAAACTTGTATAAATATGCGCAAAAGAGGGGCAGTGTAAAATACTTGATTCTGTAGTGCATCCGTGTGATCATTTATGTGTTTGTGTGAGTGTGAATGTGTGTGTGGTAGTTGACAAATCTTGAAGGCATAAAATTTCATAATCACCAGAGCAAATTCTTAGGATGAATACGTAAAATACCTAACTATTTGGCTGTCGAAGTGATGTATAATATTGTATACGACTGATTTACTTAAAATATTTAAAATTTACAACTTCGGCAGCTTTTCCTTTTATTTAAATTTCCACAAAAACCCTCGAATAACAGTGGACATGTTGAAAAACTACCAAGTAAACGATCAGCGAAAGAGCTTAAGTTGCATGAAAAGATATTTTTTTTGTGTGTCGATGAGTGCCTAATGGTGTGTGTTATGTTCCACAGATGTGAAAAAATAATGAGTCAATTAGTCAGCCCCAAGTGATATCGTGAGAAAAAAACACGTCCCTTTCACTAAGTGCAGTGAATCACCCCCTGCAGTGTCGTCGTGTGACGGTGGACGGGTTTTTTTTTGTAAATGAGTGATTCAGCGGTGCAAGCCGATCTCCATCGGCTGCGGTGGCTGCATTGGCCGCCGCCGCCCCTGCATCACGCTCGCGCCTGGACCGGCAGAGGGTGGACACGGCGGCGGCGGAGAGAGAGGGAGGCGCCCACGGGACGCACCGTCGCCGCCCGTCGAGCCAGCCGTGAGTGTTGTGTGATGCGCACTAGTGACGGACGTGAAGGATTCACGCGCGAGGTACAGGTTGTGATTTCCGTCGTGGGTTCAACTAGTCGGCGGAGGGAGCTTAAGTGCATGGAAGGGAAAGTGGACGGTTTCGAGAGTTATATAATCGCCCCTGTCGCCAAATAATAATAATTTATTGTAAACATTTTTAAACCCTACGTTTATCTTTGTGCTGAATGTTGAAAACTCCTCAAAGAATTCTCCTCTCCTCCATTATTTTTTTTTGCCAATAGCACAATCCCTTATTTTAAGAACACTGAACTATATCAATTATTGACAGTGTGAAGTAAAAAGCCGTTTCCTAGAGAAGTTCTGTATTGCTTGTACATTTATTTGCTTATCATTCAAATGTAATTGTTTTTATGCTTGTCACAATGGTGCTATAACCACTTAATTTCCACTGTCAGAGATCGAACAATTGAAATAAGTGTTCATGTCTTAAAAAACTTTCCAGTCAAAAGAGTAATCTAACATACAACGCGAGACTGTTACATTTATGGAAAATAAAAGAAATCATGCTACATTAATATGCATATCTTATTTTAATTTAAATCCTCCACAATGAAAGGTTGCCGTGAATAACTATCCAGTCAAAAAACTGATAGAAATAAATTGGTAAAATTATTTGCAGTAATGGTGAATGTTCACGATTGATCGCCAGAATGACAAGACTGGTATTAATGCAAATGTTTTCCAAGAAATCTAAATAAGAATAATATTTCCTCCAAGGTAATATTCTCATTTGAAGTACTTTAAAAACTTATTGTTAAAGGTTTTAACTTAAGTCAAATGCATGCTTGGCTTTAAGACTAACAAGCGTAATATTTCAGCTATCTACATGTGGTACTTCACCTTTCTAGCTTTGGCGGTATCCTAAAACACTATTTCCTAAGCAAAAAACAAGTTCCTATTGGTAAAATTCAAGTTAAAGACTTCAAGGAGATGAAAATTATTAGAGTTTATTTACAAAATAGGCATACGAACTTTAGATCAGCCTATTTTTAAATGTGAAAAACATTGACTATATAAGAGGAACAAATTATGAGACGACAGGATGTAAAAATTTAATTAAATGGCATCAACACCTACGTCATGCCAGTAAAATCCGACATGATGGGGCTTAGGATTCCGGAAAAAAAGTAACTTAAGTGCAAGTAAGCTATGTATCATAAAACAGCTGCGAGGAGTGATTTGGGGCCAAATAGAGATTCCACATAAAATATCATGTAAAGAAAGCCATGTTCTAAGGTAAACTTTTGATTAATAGGACTAAACTCTCAATTTAGAATCTCAATGCAAGAGATAGCAGTGTTTACAGATAACTAGAACATTCCAAACCGGTATTTGACCTCCTCGAAACCACATCGATTAGCAATAACAACTGCTATGAATGTAAACATGGTAAAACGATTTGGGCTACAACTGTTTTCGTTTTTCCTATTAGGGAAACTACACAATCAGGACGAAACAAACAATAAAATAAACACGCGATGATGGAGTCCCGGGGGAGAATGATGTTAACTCTCAAAGAGGGATGGGAATTTCATTTTTACGCCGAAGTACGACAAACTGAAATCTAATAGTAAACATTCCCAAAACATTTTCACAACTCAGGAGGCTCGCCATGAAAATTTCACTATACAGTGACTAATCTTGGATTGCTTGCAGATTTACACACCTGATGCCATGGCAGTGGGCAGGAAAGGCGACAGTAATCGATTCGTAATCCCTAACAGTCACCACATGCGTGATTCTCAGGTATTTTATGCTCAATCTAGTGAGCACACCCAACTACAGAATACCAACCGTCACAAGGGCACCGAAAAGTTGAAGAAACAAAGACACAACAACCATAAAAGAAAAAACACATTGCCATCGGGAAAACATGGACGGGATAGAGCACGGATAGGATAGTAGGTCTGTGGAGCCGCCCTCCTAATGAGTGGGATTAAAGACGCGGACACGCGGTATTTCACATAAGATTTGAGGCCACACAAGGAAAAGGCATAAAGACCTGGTTAGGGCCACAATGGAGGGAGGTAGGGCAGAAAGGAGAAGGACGGAGAGAGAAACAACTGGGAGATGCAGGATGTTACGGGGGGCGGTGGGGAGAGGAGGTTTGGGATGCGAGCGAGAGTTGAGGTCGACGAGGAGGAGGGAAAGGTTTAAAGGCGTGGGGGGCGGGAGGTGGCGGGGGAGTCGGCAGAGGCCCACCGCCATGACTGCGATGGGCGCTGGTCGGCCGGCCTGAGGAGGAAGGCTGCCAACGGCCTGCTGGTCGGCCGGACCGAGAGAGGGAGCGAGTTATGGATCTATAAGACTAGAGGAGGATTCACGCACGCAGGAAGAGGGACGCAGGAGGGTTTGCAAAATGCAGGGAGGCTTTATTTTATCCCGGTGCTCACAAAACTATGGTCATGACTATTGAGGCAAGCAGTACTAAGACGGGAGGGCGATCGCGCCATAGAGCCGTCATCAAACGCTCCTTCCTTCGTGGCCTCTAGCCTGTCAGAGACTTGAACGACCGACGTCTGCACGCCCCGCGGTCACGCATTCCCTTTGCTCCTGAGTGACACTTTTACGGCACCACTCTAAATCACCTCGAAGGAGCCACCTAGTTTTATTTACCCTCACAAGTGTGAATTACGATCAGGGGGAAGGCTATCTCAAGTTTGATCAGCTTAGTATACACAAATAAGACTCCAAACTCTGGTAGACCTAAGCTCAAGTGGAAATAAAATCGAATGGCCATCATCATCGGCGATTCTCTTTGGAGAAAGCTGGCTTTCCTAAATCACAGTATGAACGTTATTTGCTTTGCAGTCAATAACAGCCTAGCCGAAAGTAGTCAACAGTAAACGCTTCAATTTTGAAAGTTCACAGTGAGTATTTGAGGTTATTCGCCGGCCGTTCTGTTAGGTTTTCAAGTAACTATACTTTACCAGGAAAAACGATGTTTATCATTCAGTAATATACTGCTTGAGTAAGAAAGTAACACTAAAGAGCGAAGTTATGGACAAAGAATTAATTAGAGATGCTGCAGTAATCTAAAGTTGTCTCTCTTAAAAGTCTGAGCACCCCGTAAATGAATGCACCCTTCAATGTGGCTTACACTGATGACTGCCGACAGTATATTGAGCAATAAAAGACGAAATAAGTTGCCTCAATCTAGGATTTAATGCTCAAACGACTTAAATAACGCATGCAACGAAAGAGATCGGATCAATCATCATCGGGTTGGACTAACGAAACATTCCATTCCGTCGATGATGTAGTCCTTAAAAGCCAGTTAGAGGCCTAATCAATCATAAAAAAGTTTACCAAAATCATAATACAAATAACCGTCGCTTTGGCCAAAAAAAAGGAACAACATTTTCCGTCGACTTAAGAAAAATTACGAAACCATCCCTTCACTCAAACATCCAGGCTACGCAAACGCCTTCCACATCCTCGGCCGTCTAATCGATCAGCATTTATCTCTCCGGCGAGTCCCCCCCGCCCCCCTCCGACTTTTTTACTCTCCTCCCTCCCTTCCTTTCCTTTAATCGCTGCGCGAGGAGGAGGAGGAGACGTCGACGAGGAGGAAGGCAGCCGGACCGGCGGCGGCCGAGATGGAAGAAGAGGTGGAAGAGGAACGAGGAGGAGGACAAGAGAGGCCCCGAGGAAGGAAGGGGATGAGGAGGGCCCTTTGCTATTTCCCGTGACGTCACGCTCACTCCATTTATGCAAACCTGCCGAATGAGGGCGTGAGAGAGAGAGGAGGGATGAGGATCGCAGCAAAGAGAAGAAGAGAAGAGAGAGAGAGACGAGTTGGGAGTTGGTGAGGCCCGTTTGCGTCCGGATGATGGAAATATCGGATGGGAGGGAACTAGTTAACGGGGAAGGCACGCTGAATAGACTGGCCGCGGGTCGAAAAGCAGGGACGGAGGGAGAGGTTGGGAGGGAAGAGGGCGGACTGAGCGAGGTGGACTGGTGGATGTATCGAAGGGAGATGATTGGAAGCTGGGGAGAGAGTGTGGAAAGGCTGTTCGCCATCGTTAGGCCGTCTGCGCTCAGCCGTCGAGGAGTCTTCCCTCCCGAACAAGAAGACGCCCGCGGTCATCCTCCATCCCTCTCCTTCGCCGCCGAGGCATTCCGTTTAGGAAAAAAAACACACACCGTGAGGATAAGCTCACTTGTGGGTCAGGGGCTTCTTAAGAAAACCACCGAAGCAACCACTTCGACTATGGACAGGAGGAAGGAAACGCAAGCTCTCGCGTCCATAATAATACACTCTCCCGGGCCGCAAGTCGTTCTCGAGTTCACCACCGCGTGGTATTGGTTTTGGGGCAGAAGTGACGTGGCCATCTTCCGTCGAGACCTTGCACACAAGTGCTCGCGGATAAATCGTCGGGAAAAGGCGGCTTTTCGAAACGGCAACACGTGACGGATAATGCGCCGTGAATCTCGTCTATCTCCGCGTTTTAATCGACCACTGCCCCTTATTAACTTCGAGGGGAATGTGAAACAGCAATTCTGGCCCGAGGATGAGGGAGAAGGGGGCAATAAATAAAAGATATAATACGGTGCGCATAAAAAACAATGCCGTACGGAATAAGACGATGAAACGGGCGAAAAAGAAATGAGCTAAAGAGATAAACATCTTCATTACGGATATGCCCACGCTCTTTCTTAAGATATTTTATTCTTTCACTGCCAATGAAAATGGTCTTCGCGTTGCACGATCAGAATTTTATCCCTGGCATAACCTTTAAGAGTCCCATACCACACGCTCTTGCAGCGTCCCACAGGGTAGCATGCAGATGCGATGTTACAATGTACATTTTTATCCATGGGTCCGATACATTTTTATTGTTTCAATTCGAAATACTACTGGCAAGAGTATCAATATTTAGTTTACTTGAAAATGGATTTAAAGCCATCGAAAGTCTGCCCGGCAACATAAACTAGGTGTACACTTTCTAGAAAAGAGGATGAGGTGATCCAAACGGGGACTCAAATCACACATTTCCCACGCATCTTTCCTTCGTGAGAATCATAAAATTGTCTCCTGATACCATTCATTCCACTTTTTAACACAAACTCATAATGATATAACAATGTCGAAGCAGGTGATTCACGTACGTGAATATTAGTTAAGAATGCCATCTGGTATATAGAAAATATAAAATAAGGAGCACGCTACGCGTGTGCGGATAATATTAGTAGGCAAGTAAATAACACTTTTAAAAGGCAATAATACGCAGATTTCTGTATTGATAAGTTCGATAAGTAATGAAAGATATTGTTCCATTAAGTTGCTATCCCAACCGTACACTCTCCAAGGGGCACATATAACAGTAAAACTAGGTATAAATGAAAATCTTAAACTTTGTGTTTCCACAATGATACTTATATTAGCACGACCCGGGTTTCGACGTACTATAACGTCATCGTCACCTGAAGATGACATTATAGTACGTCGAAACCCGGATCGTGCTAATAAAATTATCATTGTGAAACCACAAAGTTTAAGATTTTCATTTATACAATGAATACGTTCCACCATCTAACTCCTGAAACTACCAGTAAAACTAAGATTTCTTTTGTCAGATACATATTAAAAAAAGAACACTTAAATGCTGAAAAACCTAGTCTGATTTCATTACAATAACTGAAGATCAGATTGCACACATTTTATAACTCGATTTTAGAAAACGATTTCCATTTTATTTCGCAGTTATCTCAGAAAAAGATGTAAAAAGCAACTCTGTAATGTACATAAAAAGATGTGGCAACGGCAAGAAGCTAATGCAAATACTGTTTCGCATGAAACTAAGGTAATACGATGAATGATAAAACGACATATTTATATAAATCTAAAAAGTGAAGGGGAAGGAAAGGAGTTTTCACAAAATTGCTTCAGAACAGAAACATCACATCTGCATTCAGTCGAGTATAAGTTAATTTCAATAACTTTTTGAACGGGTAAAATATACATGGTGATTAGTAACATCTTAATACCAAATTATGGCACAGATAACATTTGATGCTGCAACGAATGCACTTCCCAAGAAAAAGATACATACAGGTAATGCGTTGGAAGTTGGCAAATACACAAATGACCGTTAAGCGCTGGTATCACATCTAAGACCAATAGGATAAGAAAAGTTTCCATGTCAGTACCGATAAATAATTACCTGTTTTTTCTAATTATACCCAGGGGTGAGAAAGAAGTCGATAAGCAAACAACATGTATATTGATGTTGATTAGCAAAAACCGTTCACCGATAACAGTACGACTGTGCGATGGAATGAAAAACTTCAAAACCACAAATCACGAATTTACTATGAGTTTTAAGATAATTAATTGAAAGGAATCACTAATTTCTACGTCAATGAAAAGGGATACGATCAAGTGAACACAACATCAGCTCTTCTTATGATGATCAGATCGAATGAAATGCACCTAGATACATTCTTTTAGAACGGAGGCAATATTTCAATATACACTTATTTTCCCACAAAGTTTAATTCGGAAAGCTATGTGTGAACACAAGCAACAAAAATAGCAAGGCTCTGTGCAACGCTCAGTAAGGTAATCAATCCCAGGAAAAAAATTAAGTGACTTACTAGTAAATAATAATAATGAGAAAAAATCGGCCTTTTAACAGAAGCGTTTAACTTGACTATAGGGCAGCTGATCACGAAAAAGTAAATTATTCCCCAACTGCAGAAAAACATTTCATCACATAAAAGGATAAAATAATAAAAAATTATTTTCACAAATATTAGAGTTTATTCTATAGGCAGTAATGAGTGAATCGCTATATTATTTGTAAAACACATACCACTCACAGTCGGCTCAAGTAAAACAAATGATTTTGTTAGATTTTCCAAGATAAAGCTTTTCATTCAAGTGTGACAACTACCTTATTTTTTACGAGGAAGTACCGTGGGCCCAGTAAACGTATACATGGATAGCTAACCGAAACAAACGGAATTCCATGGAAAATACAAACATGTTTGAGAAAGGATATCCGCTAACATCATCTGCCAATAGTGGATGGAATTAAACGCATCACCAAAAGGTAGAAGTAGGGAATGATTACATTGCTATGGATTGGTGAATCTTTAAAATGGTGTTAAGAGATGTACCACGAAGATACTTTCAGCAAAGTACAACCTAGGAGAAAATTAACCTTAATCTAGCGTAAGATATGAGAATATATATGCTCAGGTAAAAACGGTAAAAAATTAATTGTGCTGAAATGAGAACATAGCATAATTCACTTCCATAACACGCAATTGAATTTTCTAAAATTGAGCACTAGCTGACTCCAACTTCAGTCTTGGGGAGAAAACTACCGAAAGACAGAGCATTGAGCAGCGTAACACATCCACGCACCACGGAGTGACTGAAAGCTCTTATTACTACTCTCATTTATTATTACCAGCATTATTATTACTACTACTACTATAACGAGTAGGTAAATCAAATGGGACATTTTTTCACTAAGTTACAAATTATGTCATTTATAACACGCCAAACGTTACCTATGAAACCCCCTGTAATTTTTAACTCCTAATCCTGGGGAATGTAACACGAACTATAGCTATTTTACAGAAAGTCGTGTTGGTAGTCAAGAAATACCAACGTAAATAAAACGTTTACAGACTTCAAGCTTCGAGATGTTTAGCTAAAACGCTATGAAATACCGACTCGACCATTCAAAGCAGTCAGAAAATATTTTTGAATGCATACCCAGAAAAAAAATACACAGATGGCATTCATAATGGGCCTAAAGATTTTTTCCGTTTGTAAAAATTAAATAAAAAACTCAAATGCCAGCCAACCAGGAAGCTGAAATATCACTTTTGTCAAACTTAAAAGTGCCTCCAGAGCATCTAATTAGATCCTAATTGATAATTTGAAAAAAAAACAATCCCTCTTATTTTAATCTGGGAAAAAATTAGGTCCTTTTCAAAGGCTTCCTCTTCCATGAAACTCATTGAATTTTTTAGATTGAGTACAATAAAAGAAAGTTCATAAGAAGGCAATATGTAACTCGAAAAATATTCAATATATTTTTTGGTTCAAACGATGAGAAATCCCTTTAATAATATTCTCAGAAAGTCAGTGTAGTAAAGACAACTTCAATTTCGGGACTGAAACTTTGAAGGCTACTGAGCGCTCTGAAGATCGGAGCAAAACCACAGCTAACCGCCAACTGCACGACAGAAGTACATGCGAGGCCACAAAACTCCTCGGCGGAACTCGGATTCCGAGCGTAGAGGGTAAATATATGGGCAAGCATTTCACAAAAAGGGTATAAATGAAGGGACGCAATTTTCAAGCACATTATAAAGCTTCGGGCGCTGGACTCTAATGGCTCTCAGAGGAAGCCTCTGAGATGCGGAGCAAAATCAGGCAGACAGAAATCTCGACAACACAGAACTACTACCAACTTTTACATAGACATACCACTGAAATTCAAATTCGACAACACGTTAACTATTACTTCATACATTCGATGTAAATTATCAAATTTTATTACTATAGCGATCAATCTATAAACTTTATACGTTATCGTTCCTCGGAACTTGATGTATTTCAGATGCATATTCATAAATTAACCTTTCGGCAGGCACGCATTTTTCAGTCACACGAGCGGGCGCGTTGTGTACGCAGTACACGAATACGCTAATAAAGAATAAATTAGGTGTTTTGTTATATAATTGTTAATTTGTCATTGGTTACCTATATTATTTATTTATTCACATAACTGTTCACATTTCGCGAGCTTATTTTTTATTATCACATATTTTTATAGCTGTCTAGCTTGCCGAAGAAACTTGTTCCTCGGCGTCTTGTAGGCACTTGACAAAAGTGACAAAAACACGTTAATGTTTTTTTGCTAACGATTTACCACAAGCAATAGCACAGTAGAAGTGTTATTTACGCATAGTTACATCTCCCACTTTTCGCAAAATTCACGGGAGAATTAGTTTTTACTTGAGAGCGCTTCAGGTATGCTTCTAATCGGACGGCGGAGTCAAAATCGTCGATTTTGACACAAAATGCCCCTTTTTGAGACCCACGGCTAGATCGTTTCAGAAAATTCTTCTTCGATGATGTTCTTTATCATACCATGTTTATTGAATAGACAGAATCTGAGTTAATGCCAGCAATATTCAAGAAAACAAAATATCATCCAAGTGGTGGGCTACGGGCTACGCACATTTTATCAACTGTGTTTACTGCACCTTAAATTTCACTGTAATGTGTTATTATTTTTGTCTGTAGGTAGCTGCATTAATGTCATGCGAGTCATGCGCTGTAGGCATTAGAATGACAACTTTGAGCCTTGGTACATATAATACGAGGGTCACGTTTCTTTAGAATCCAAGGAATGAAATATTTTCTTTCCTCGATTCGTTCGGCTTAAATTTCGGTTTCGGATTTCCAAATTAGTTTCACTAATGTAAATTGTATTGGTGCATAATTACATCATTTTTATGCAATAAAAAGTGACTCATTCTCTGATATAAATGCAAGGAATACAGGTAAATGTATGTACTTACGAAGATATTGTTTTCATGATCACAGCAGGTCTCCACAACAACGCAATATTTTGCTTCAGGCAAAAATTACTGCCATATAAAAATATTAATAGATAATCAGTAACATAAATTTATTTGTCGCCAATTATTTTTAACAATAAAAAAGTCAATATCTTATAGAATAACAAAAAATATACGAGCAGATCTCGATTGTTCATTGATTCAACAGGCCTTGCAGCGCACAACGTACGGACTTCACGACGCGTTTCGCTTTCTTTTTCCCTAAAAACTGATTTAAGGAAATAATTTCTGCAAACTACGAAAGGTATTTGTGCAAATGAGGAATAGCAAAGGGTCCCAAGTTGGTCCCATTAAAGTGAAATGGATTAAAACGCCGAAAACCGAACGCCGTGTACTCAGTACACGTACGCGCCCGCCAGAAGGTTAAGGTCAGAATTTCTGGGAAGTAGTATGATGTCCGTTTACGAAATGATAAATTCCCGTCTGTTTGAATTAAGCCTGAGACTGAATAACCTACAAGAGAGTGAAGGAGACTTTGATTATCACTCAAACTAAGGCAGATGAAACTCAATCTTGAAATGGAGCAGAAACTACAATAAAGGATATTTATTCATATTCTCAAGGCATTAGCGACGCTTTGGGGTTAAGTAATCATTGCTAAATGTAATGGCATAATGACTCCTAAATGTAAGTAAAAGTTTTTTAGCAGCAAAATGACCAAGACAAATTATTAATTGATCAGAATCCTGAACAAGAAGAGAATAACATATTTGCCGACTACTTCCGATTATTAGCAAGTAGGTTTTCCAAAACTGATACAGCTAATAATTATCGCTAAAATCATTTATCAAGTGGAATAGTAACAACAAGACGAAGAAGGCGGCATCAATTAGTTTGAACATAGGCAGTTAGACAAAAACTGAAATTAAAAAAAACTTACACAAACAAGATATCAAACTTTTCCCCATGATCTGACAAGTGACAAGTTCTAAGTAATCAAACTGATTATTCTTTAATTAATATATCACATTAACTGTATTATTACGTGATTAAGAAAAGACTCCAGAAAAGCGGAAATTAAAGTTTTTACTAACTATTTATTTAAAAAGGGAGACTACTGTAACGGCAATCGCTGAAGCTGATAAAGAGTAATTTCTGTGTTATGACTAGTCTCTCACAAAACATATGTTCATCCAAAGCATTACCACGAAAATAATGAGACGGCACAATGCACAGATAACAAGCAAAGATATCAATAAAATGTTAAAGCTAACATAAATCTTAGATGCATGTGAATATGCGTCAAGATGTCCAGTTTGTTAGAAGAAAGGAGGGGCTAATTGTAGTTTACCTAAGAGGCATTAAAACGCAAGTAAAAAAATCTCGTCCGGAAAATTAAGCACAAACTAAATAAATTATGTATGTATGTAAAATGTAAATTAATGTGAAAACACAATTACGCAACACGCATGCAGAATTTCAAAAAGGAGGAGGATGTAAATTTAATGTTGAGAGGGGAATAGTTGTAGTAGCTGTAAGCATAGACTTATCTGTGCTTCACACAGAATAATGTATATTCTTTCATATACATGTAATACCATAAATACACGAGTATATAAATCAAGACTTGTTGAGTCTGCGACTCTTGCCAGGTCTTCTTTTCCTCATCACCGACTGATTTCTAACTGCTCATGGCAATCCGAAGTAATCTCTGCAATAATAATGCGCCACTACCGTGAAACATATAATAAATAGCACAAAACTAGTTTAATGCTCATACGAGATTAAACGCAGGTCTTTTAGCAAATTTATTGAGAAAAAATACCCAATCGGTTGCTTATTTATAATGATCCTCTGCCTGCCTGTAAGTGTAATCATATCTGCGTAAATAACGTCCTTAATATCCAGATTAATTCGTTATCCTGGACGTTTTTCGTGAGGATAGTTGTTGATTAAACATTGATTTTTATGGAACATGATATAATTCCAAAGAATAAACTTTCTCTTATTTGAAATTTGGCAGGATTGAAGACAATTTTAACCCTAGATTATCACCAATATGAGCCATAAGATATATTTTATAATGGCATACACCAAATCATACTGCAAATCACATCGAAGGCAGAAATGTAAAGTCAATGAATAACTTTACTACCACTAGTCTTGCAGTGAATTATCACTTTAAAGTCAAATGCTTTTGATTCCTCAGTGTTGATACTATATTTTTAAAAATGACTAAATTAAGCATGCAAGTAAATTCAACATGCGAATACAACTTTGAATCAAATCCATAAATGAAACAAATGAATATATTTTTAAAAATTCTCTAGAAGAGTTTTTACAGTGGAGACAGACAGCTCATGGCCGAATTCATGACATTGCTACAAATAATTAAAGCTTTAACTGACGCTATCGTTGCTAGTGATAATATATATCTGAGATAGATTTTCACATACTGTTTCTAGCCTTACCAGGACATCTCATTCTGCGCAATAATTCTCTCTTCAGCCCAATGACATAAGGATAAAGTTTCAATAAAGAAATAGTCGGCCACGTAGGGAGTGATATCTATCGTGTTGGACGAGGTAAAATGAAAAATGTGGATGTTGCAATTGCGTGTAATCGAGTTCTTCAAGGGTCACTTTGTGAAGTATTTCATGCTCATATCAATCTAAAATCACTTCGAACATTTCACACAAATAATACATGAAATCGAGGGAAAAGTACTTCATGATTTTGACTCAATATGAAGATACAACTCCAATCGTCCGTCGTTCAAAAAAAAAGAATGGCTTTGTCATTGTGAAGCATTTTTAAATGCACACTCAAGTAGAGGAAGTTGCTAAATGGAAACACGAAGGAGAATGGATTTTTTTTAAGGAATGCGAAATTGATTGAACTGGCAAATGAAACGTACATCCTATTTTCATCACTCCAGAATTCCATGGCCGCAGATGAATCACCTATAACCTAGCTATGAGGCGGGTTACCACAAATTTTATCAAGAAAGAAAAACAGTAAATTTCTTTGGCGGAAAAACTTCACAGAAGTACACCTTCCCCAATAGGAAATATTATCATACCCAAGGAATGGCCAACAACTAGAGGTACGGGATCAATTTGACAGGTAATAAGTAACTTTCTTTGCGTGACATATCCACAAATTTCATACTGTTCACTGCATTGAAAAAACGAAAGGAAATATTGAAATAGCAATTTTATGTCGGAAAATGTTCAATGATTATAAGCCAGCACATATGTTGGATTGACATTTCCAATAATTCAATTTAGCACAACTGTTATGAAATAAATTAAAAAACAACGGCTCATACAAAACCTTTGGTAGTACAATGACAGTAGCTATATTTCAACCAATATAAACAGCCAACAAACCAATAGTACCAGACATGAAACAAAGTCGGTTATTCATGGAATCCTCGCCAATAGCAAACTATATTTCAACATACTTTTGATCAACTATACATTAAAATTAAATATATTTGTAATATCGGGTCCTAATTTTCGATCTTAACGATTTCAATGGCAGAAGAAACGTCAATGATATTTAACTTTTACCTTTCAATGCATAGAAATGTTTTTGTATAACGAAGATAAGTCTTTTATCGTCAAACACTAATCATTTGACGCCACCCTGAAGAAATATTTTACTCAGGCTTCAATGCCGAGGGCTCTACCGAGGCCGCTTTAAGATTAATTGCCGTCCTTCAACATGTACACATTCACCTTAAAAACCCCACATATTCCCCTATAATTTTCCATTCGGGAGGACGATTCAAACGCCCACAGAATTGATGCACTCGCCATTTATTTTCAACAACCGAGTATGGAGCGAAGAAATATGGTTTGGTAACATTCCAATAAACATCTGATGCTATCTTGCAATAGTACGGAATACTAATCCCTCTCAGAAGTGGTGAAATCCTGCTGTGCACATTATCATGTATCACGAATAAGTCAGAACTGTATCATCTCTCAGCACTAGGCTAATTTTTAATTCAACAAATTGCAATGCGAGAATTTTATAGAGGCAAGTATGATTTTTGTGACTTATCTGAAAAGGAAAGACGAGTGTGGGAGAGATAAAACACTTTTATTTTCACGATAGTTAAATGAGTTTCTGCAGCTCCCATGTAATTAATACTTTGCGAGACTGGTGGCGAAGAAAAACTTACAAAGTAAGCGACATAACCGTTGTTAATGAATTCAAAATTTGTTCAAATTCAAGTTATTTATAAAATGATTCTACTTAAGATTCAGGATGAAAAGCATAATGCACGGTACACAATTGTTTAAAGTAAAGCGTTCACGTTATTAGTTGATTTGAAAAAGTGAAACTGATACAGTAAAATTAAAACGGTGCACGACTGCTCCTGCACAAATCGATTGTCAATATACACAGAACACATAGAAGAGAAAAATATTTTTTCCATAATTAATCACAAAAAGAATAGAAAAGCTTATTGAATTAAGCTTCAATTAAAAATTCAGTCAAAATATAAAGCACCCTAAATGCTTCATGTACATGAGCACTGTCACTCTAAATAGAAAAAAAACTAATTTTATAAAATCCCATCAAAATAAGTGGCTCATGATTTAATTATGTCTTCGGCCGAAATTTTGGAATTGGGCTCAAGAATGATGCACCTATATTCCGATGAAATGCTAATATCACAGATTGAATTGTATACTGGAGTAAGACACACGAAGACAATCGAAACCATCATGATATTTTCTAAGTGTATACTACAAAGTATATAGTCTTCTCGTATAGTCTACAAAGTATATAGTATAGTCTTCATATATTGGAAACATGAATGAAGAGCACTCACAAATTTCCAGGATTTTATTATCCCAGAGTCGTGACTTTCTAAGGGGCAGGAATAATATCTATCTCTGATCCAAAAAGCGTATGAGGCATGAACTATTAATAATGAGTGTAATACCAGCAGATGGTGACAATGGCCTGGTCGCCATAACTAATGAGGATGGAAGGAATCTTTCCTGAAGTTTCCACAGCGTTTCAAATCCCCTGGAAATGTAAGCACTGATTTTTCGTGATTTATTCCGCTGCGGTGACCAACACCACGCAATAAGCCCATATATCGGCGCTTTCAATGTATCGCTGGGAACGCCTCTAAGATAAATGTCCTGAGAAGTGCATAATTTCTTTCCCTAATTTCCCTTCCCTTTCCCTTCTCTGTTCTAAGAAACAAATCACGAACGCAGATTTAGCTGTAAAGTCACATGTTGTATTTAATATATGGAGAATTAATATAATTTCATGTTTAATCGTACTTCTGCATTAATCATTAATTAGTACTGGACATATTGCACTCCTGTACCGATTCCCTCATGGATTGAACCTATGCCTATGACTCTGAGCAACACGCTGCTTATTTAAAAATAGCTACATTCATATGATATTAGATTCAATTATTTCTTGAAGTCATGTTTGATAATGTTCAATTGATTGGCGATTCCAAATTCTTTTTAATTTGATTGTGTCCCTAAACATTTAGAAAAAAAATTTCCCGATGATGTTGACAGGGATATTTCACCATAAAATATTTCACCTAATCGCTACATAAGCAAGCTTAAGTCATGAATTCCGATTTTTACGACTTTCAAACAGCTTGTATACCTGCATGAGCCCACCAAAATGACTCGAGACACAATAAGAGCGATACAAACAGCATCGCGAATTGCATAGACAATATTGCATTAAAATTTAGAGGAAAATCTTCCTACTTGATGATGAATAGATGGCAAAAAAAACTATTTAAACAATAATAAGCTAAATTTTGTTCAATTCCAACCAGTTTACTTTCAGTTACCATCCAACGCATTCGTAGATAAGCGGACAAGACTTATTCATTGTAAAATCAAACGAATCTTACAAAATGTGCACACATCCCATTACCAATACTCAACTTTGAGCAATAGTATATTATCACGGGTGATATTCCGGTAGCTGTTATGATAAATCTAAAGAACCTGGATAATACTAATGCGGGTTGGACAATGATTCGACTGCCTTCGCCTTAGAATTTAACTACTATTGCAGTGGGAGGTATTTACAAAAAGGGAAATATTCCTGGCCTTGGATAAATATTACTACTATTAGCTCACACCATAAGATGATTAGGTTAGACCTTCATTATGAAATAGCTAGACGAGTAGACCTAAATTACACAAAATATAACATTGGAAGGAAAAGCAATAAATAAAGAGCAGGATTAATGCGAACAAATAAAAAACCGCCAAAATAACAATTTTTTACTGCATTATCGCTTAGCGGTGACAAATTCAGAGAACTTCACAAAGATTACGCAAGTAAAATGAATGATTTCCAATTTCATGTTACAATGCAGCTGTTAATGGAATATAAATCAGGCCACTTACACCAGTCACTTGCTTTAATCAAAGGCAAAATATCTGTGTACATGCTGATAGTAAAATAAAGATAAGAAAGCGAAGCAAACTGTGCTCAAATTATTTTCAAAATTGCTCTATGATTTGCAAGTAATTTTAAATACACTCCTTAAAATCCGAGGAAAATTATATTAGCACTCAATACTGCGTAACAATATTGCTACTAGTTTTGCAGCGTAGTCACTTGTGAGTACGACAGAATGAGAGGCTTGCGCTCCCTTTAATTTTTAATTTACACACATATCACCCAGCAAGTTTCTGAAATGGCGTAAGGCAGGAGCGGTTTGAACAACAGTAATGAAATAAATACGAGGAAAGGAATTTTGATAGGTAAGAAACGAAAAGTAGTATATTTTGATGGAATGATGCATCGTTCCTTCGAGTTTTTTTTACAGCAGTCAGCAAAGGCACTCGGAAGAGGAGAGTTCTTTTACCAATCTATAGCGTTTTCTCTCTCTCAGTTGATATCTTTTTTGCGTTATACAGCTGTAGCGAGTGGCTAGAATTTAACCTTCAAAAGTAGCTTGATTTGGATTTGTCTAATAAATCAAGCTTCGCGTGCACCCTCAGAGTCTCTAACGGCTTGCCAACGTTATCCTCCAAAGTCGTCTCAGAGTAGTTTTAAACAGAATTCGTTGGACTTTCCTATTATCTTATTCATTTCGAGAATTGAATAGTTCTGCGCAAGCTCTCCAAGCTTTAATTTCAATTCGAATATTGATGTTATTGTGCTGGGTCCCAAATGCAAGCGGCGTATTTGAGATAGAGCGTAGCTAATCAGGGTTGCTACAAGATATAGGTTTTCATATTTCCTGACATTTCTGACTTTTTCTTGACCAACATTTAAATTTTTACTGAATTTTGTAAACGCAACAATGAGCCAAAGTCCGCAATTGTACATGAGAAGGGGAAAAATATTAACAAAAATGCATGACTAGGAGAGTAGGTAAATTCTACTGTTTCAGGCTGGATATGGTGGAAGTTCTCGATATTCATAATGAATAAAGACACTTGGTAATCTTCCACAGATTTATTTATTTGACACGACGCGTTTCACCACACTGTGGCATAATCATGATGTGTCATGTGATCATGATGGCATGGAGAAGAGTAACTCTGGGAAAATAAATTTTTTAGATTTGAATATTTCAATTGAGGGAGGAAAACATGAATTCGCTATTTACAGGAAACCATCCTATACGGACCACACCATCCCATCCGATTCTGCCCACCACCACTCCCATAAGCATGCAGCTTTCCACTCACTTGTACATAGACTTATAAGTGTACCCCTCAATGAAATTAATTATAAAATTGAGTTAGAGACAATTAAGTCTATCGCTATTAGCAATGGCTATAAAGCACAAATAGTTGATGGAATTATCAGAAATAAAATTAAACAAAAAACCTTTTCGGCGCTAACGTCCCTTACCCCTCTGCCCTTAGATAAACCAAAATGGTGTAAGCTCCCCTTCTTAGACGGCATATCCCACAGGCTAGCAAACTTGCTACCCCCCCAATATAAGGTAGGCCACTATACAAAGTGGAATCTAAGAAAGTTTCTGGGAAACGGGAAGGACAAAAAAGAGTTTCTCGAACAGTCTGGCGTGTACAAGCTAGAATGTAATACACCGGGATGCAGGACAGTGTACGTCGGTCAGACTGGTCGAGCGCTCAAAACAAGAGCCAGGGAGCATGAAAGATGTTACCGATTGGAGGATATATCCTCCAATTTTGCCAAACATCTGCTGGAAGACGGCCACAGGAGTGATTTCACCCCCAAGCTGCTCCATAGGATTGATAAAGGGTGGAAAATGGACGCTTTGGAGACCATGGAAATTGTTAAGCACCAGAAGTGCAATGATACAAAATTATGTAATGACATCCTCTTTCACAACCCTTCACCTTTATTGGCCACAAAATATTTCCCAGACTAAAGCACCCCCCCCCACCCTCCCTCCCTAAACCGTTTTCTTTCCAACCGACTCCTGCCACATGTCCCAAATCTTTCACACTCTACTTCCTTCCCCCCCCCTCCAGTGCTCTGGTGTGGGCAGTGCACTGGCCATTTAAAACCCTCTGACCCCCCCCCCCTCCTTTCCCTCAACATCCAGAGTTCTAAAGGAAAAGAAGGCCTCCATCATCACCCAGTCCCAACCCCTGCGTCCGTGTCTCCTATGTCTTTCCGCCCTCTGTCCACTCCAACCCTTAGTTCTCCCTCACCCCCGCCGCTTCCCTCTCCTTCTTCCCACCCCCACCTACCCCCCCCCTTCTCCGCTCCTCCCTTAGCCTTCCCCCTCCGCCCCCCACTCCCTAACGCCTTGGTGGAAAGCTATATATGCTTGACCTAAAGCGAAGAACCCTGCACATGATTATGCCACAGTGTGGTGAAACGCGTCGTGTCAAATAAATAAATCTGTGGAAGATTACCAAGTGTCTTTATTCATTATGAATAGGAGAGTAGGTATTTATTATAATCTTATAAACAAAAATTCAGGTACAATTTCTCCAAAGTACAGGAGTTAAGTAATAAATAAAATTAAAA
Source organism: Pyrrhosoma nymphula (assembly GCA_963573305.1). Taxonomy (NCBI): domain Eukaryota; kingdom Metazoa; phylum Arthropoda; class Insecta; order Odonata; family Coenagrionidae; genus Pyrrhosoma; species Pyrrhosoma nymphula. Next base: position 17,944,967 of record OY754336.1, read on the forward strand.
CTAAAATAAAATGCCGTAAATAGGAGGGGATAGCCTTCAGTTGAGCGAAACGTGGACGCCAAGGCCATAGATACGATGTATCTTAACCTTTGCAGGCATCAGAGATACATACTACATTGTATGTAGACTCCTTGGCAGACACTCAAGTAGCGCTGGCTCTTGTTGTGAGCATAGAGCGAAAGAAATAGAAACTAACACGCCGCTATTTCCGCGGCGCGGCTGACAACCAGTGAAATGTTTGTCGCTATATCTGAAAGTGCATATAAATAAATTGCATGAAAATATATATAAAGTGCATTGGCCGCCAGTATCTTCAAATTTACTGACTCCGCATCGAATTTCCCTGATTTCCTGACTTTTCCCTGATTTTACTGACCAGTTATACTTAATATTTACTGACTTTTCCCTGACTTTACTGATTTTACTGACCTGTAGCAACCCTGCTAATGTCCTCAACTCTTTCGACCTATGTTCTTCCCACAATTAGCTTTATAACTTCTTGATTCCTTAATACAGTGCTACAAATGTTTAGAATGTGCTATTCTTATGATATTTCAAAAGTTATGGCAATATACAGACATTTCACTTCATCCACTACAGTACCCCAAAGCAGAACATCAAGCGACGGCGCGACATTGACGCAGAACGTAAATGACGGAAGCATAAAGATAAGAAAGAAAAAGTATTAATAAAACGCCCGCACTCGTAGAAAGCTTTTCGGTTTAGTATCAACCGTTGCGGAAAGATAAAACACATTCTGCTTTGGGGCACTACACGAATGACAACTAACCTAATTTCAGAGGTGGCGATTATGCCATTTCTTTTATAAGAAGTTGAGTATCGAGCATTTTTAAGAAATCCTTTTATAATTACATTTATTTCAAGATTACAATTTAATTTTTGAAATTTTCTTATCTCAATATTTCTGAAAAGGACTACGGAGCTTATATCGCTGATATAATGAGGTGTAAGGGCCGCTCTCTTTTCCTCTTGGGGCGCCGGATTCCACCCAAAAACGTAATAAATAATTCTTTGTTACTACCTTTTGCTTGCAATCCCTATGGGGGTGGCATGTCCAAGCCACCACTACTTTCGACATTTTCCACAAGCCTAATCTGGATAAAAGTTTACAATTTGAAACTTTATCTAACAATTTCTTCAAACATAATAATATGGTGACTAATTAAAAAAAAATAATATATTGCCGACTCTGATGCCTTCCTAAGAAGAAATGACAATATTTCTATGGAATATTTTAATGTAGAAAGCCAGAGGTGAGGCCATCGAAAACATTACCAAAATCGAATTATCCCGCATATACGGTCTTAAATAATAGATATGTGTCTCATCTCACCGCTTGGCTAATGATGCTTTTTTTCATTCACAGCTCGAAAACTTTTACCACGGACGATTTAGTTCGCTGTGCGGAGTCTTGTCAAATTAAATCTTACAATTATGTAATGGAACGTTCACTAACTTGTTATTTTTGCCAAATTTTAAGATGATAAGAGAGAATTGTCCTATTTGAGTGATATTTTTTTCTTTTAAAATAAAAGCATAGGATTCCACTATTAGAGCGTGTATTCCACACTGTTATTTAGCTAAGAAAAAGGTAATAGATCAGTGAATAGAGCCAATTTACAGCGATTAATACCGGTTTAGTAAAAAAAAATTCCAATGGATTACGTAGATTAGAAGCAGAGATTTTAATAGAGTACATTTTGAGAAGCGCTGAAGGTGAAAATGATACAAATAGACATAATTGCTTTAGAAACTGAAACTGTTGGCAGCGAAAGGCCAAGAGAAACAGCTACAACAAATTTTTGGATTGGTGATAAATAGGAGGGATTCGGAATCTACCCATAATCTTTATTTGGGTACGAAATGTTGGAGTACCCTGCCCTCCGGGTGCTCGGATATGAAAATGCTGAGTTCAACATATTTCGTTGTTAACGCTACGAATTTGAATATTATGACTGGTGAAGTATGCAATGGAGTAAAAGTAGAAGGCAATATTGGCCGACAAGTATACATATATAGGTGCTGAAGTCACTTTCAAGTTCAACAGGTCCCAATGGCAATCGCCTCCACCTGTTGCTTCACTCGTTCCCTCGTTTGCATCGAAAAAACACTGCGAATTCCCGAAGCAAGACAGGAAATACCCATGGATACAGGATGACACTAATTAACCAATTCAACTAACGTCTCCATGATTTCCACAGTTATTCATTGGGAATACAATTTTTAAAATTCTTTTGTTACGGCGAATCTTCCCAGATACTAGCTACTGCCTCCCGAGACAGGTGATCACGGCTTCTATTAAGGGATATTAAATTGTCTCGATTATAATCTGGCTGGGGTCCCTAGGCTGGCATGGGGTTCGGTGGAGCAGTCACGTGGCTATTAAGTAATGCCCACAGCGGGGGATCGCAGGAGGTAACTAATGTAAACACCAAGATCAAGAAGTAATTTGATATGACTCACGCGGCTGTCTTAAGCGTACCCGAATAAATAATATGAGTTATATTTTCCATTCAATGAAATACTAGACATCTGTTTATCGCTTCAATCAGCACCTTAATATAGAATTCCAAGAGATAAATACTGCTAAATTATAGGAAAATAAACGGCATCATGATCAAAATTAATCATTAAGAGACAGACAAAGTTATGGACGGTTGACTGGTATAAGCATTACAGCAGGCCAACGGCACCGTAACATTAAAAAATATCTTATTTAAAAAAAACTACTTCGCACCCAAACCTAGTGAAATATTGTGCGAATATTTATTTTTTAAACTATGCATAGCATAAAGTCCATTAACGTACTAGACAGGAATGCAATATTCCATTGTTAGATCATAAATATGGAAAATCACTCGGTTATATAATTTTCTATGAATTGTTAAAAAGAACGAAATAAAATTATCTTTGAAACATCTAAAAGAATGAAAACAATCTCAAAAGTTCAAAATGCTAAAGTTACTGCGCTAAAATGCCAATTGTTAGTAACTCAATTCAGCCTACGGTCTTTAAACTCACTTCAAATACTACAATAAAGCAAGAAAGTGACATTGGACCCCGTGGGTCGGTCGCATTATTTGCGCGACTGATTGCGGTAGTGTCAAATTAAAACGTGTTAACACGTCAAGAATGACATGAATAATAAGTAAACGATATCATGCAACTGAATGCCGCCATTAAATGAAATGGTTTATACCTTAAGAAGTATACTATAGATGCAAGAGATTCCAAACACAAAATTACCATTCCGCCATCAGAATAATTTTACAGTCAGGCAAGGCTTATGTCTTAGTCACCGGACAACATAAGGGAGAATAAGAGTATGAAATATATTAACATGACAATGTAATAAAAAACTTCAACTAGTTTCAAATGTACGAAGTAATTTAATGGTAAGCAAGACACCACAAAGTAGAAGTAAGTTGGCGCTACTATTTCCTGCTCTAGCGCGTGGGAGAGAACTCTCCGAGTTCAAAATAAGGTGCCAAGAATTCATAAACGTTCGGTAACCTCCAACACATGGGAACAAACCCAGACCTTTAATTCTGACAAATAAGGCAGTACTTCTGGTCCATAAAATCTCTATAAAAAGAGGATGGGCATATAAACCACGTGGGATACCCGTGGCTATTAATTTCCGCGCGGGCAGCAAAAAACTTCCGCGCTGTATCTAAAAAAAATCTAGCAGGGAAGAAAGGAAGACGGCCACTGCCATTCCGTTCACATTGGAGACCTTTCAGCAAAAACCTGATAAACAGTTCACCCGATGAGTCATTGTCCGTTGAGTGCGAGGTAAGGGCAGGAAAATGAGAGTTGATGTTTGACAAATAGGCAAGCACGAACAGTCGCCCGTCGGCCGGCTCTCGATGGCGATCCGTGCCGGGAGCAGGCGGCAGCGGGCGGCGTGAGACGGGGAGAGGAGAGCCGCGTATTCCCGCCCGCCAGGCCGGCCGACGCCGCCGCAGCGGGGGGATCCCGCGGAGATAAGCGCTCCTCCTCCAAGAGTGTTACTCGCTGTAAACGCACCACATAACCTCACGACTTCTAACTCCTCGTCATTGGCAATTGGACAACACGAGAGCAAATAGTTTCCGGGGACTGTCCATTTGGAGATTGTCCATCCCGACTTGCAGGTTACCCGCAAGGATCCTGTGATGAACCGAATTGAAATACACAAACGACAAACCGACAATTTTGTTTTTACGAGGAAACAAAAATTTCACGTGTTAATGACTTTGAAGAAGTAAGGATTAACACATTTTAAATGAGGGATATATGTTTTGGTTTTACAAGTATGCTTTCTTATTTTTAATCATACCGACAAGCATTAACATACACTTCTAGAAACTGGGACTGATTTCCGTAGCTCTTTTAATAGGTTAGAAAACAATTAACCAAGGAACAAGCCACAATAATGCAAAGCACTCGAAGAACAAAATTGCCTTACTGAGCTCGATATATTCGGAAAGACGAATAATATTTCAAATCGTGTCATCTAAGAAATTAGTATGACTGTCCTCGGTATTTTGGATATTTAACTGGAAGGACACTGAAGTTAGAACTTTTAGAAACGCAGAAAATTTTCTGAAAACAACAACGCACAATTTTCTAATTTTTTATGAATCCGAATTTTTTATGAATATATTTTTAGCATTTTCTCATGATACTGACTTTGGAACTCATAGCATCACTCTGGCTGAATATAGTTGTACATTAGCGCAGTATATGCGAGAATAGCTTTTATTTACTTCTTCAGAAAACTGACAAACGATCAGAATAGTAGCATAGCCTAAAATAATATTTAATTCAGGTAAAAAAAAACTGGCAATCATTTTCGAGAAAGGTACGAGGAAAAAGGAAGGAAGGAGCATTAATCTCTATGCAAGCAACGGCAATTGAAGATAAACAACTAATTAATTAGTTCCCCTCAGAGAAGTCATGAACTATCAGTCTATCATAAATGGATTCAAATTGTTATTCTTTACAGGAACTCATCAGTACGTCCTGTTTTCCTTCTACCACTAACGCATTACTGAAAAACATGCATTACTTACAAGGTTTCGTAAATTTTCAAGTACACTGAAGTTCAAAAAGGCTTCGTAATTAAAGTAAGATTAATGAAATACATAAGCGCAAGGACATTAACGCCTTAAGAAAAATGCATTGAAAGTAACTGAGGCAGGCGAGATGTAGTGGAATGACATCCTGATTTAATGAAAAAGAGAGATGGCACTTTTCCACAAATTTATTTATTGATGTACAACGCGTTTCGACCGTTAGGTTATTTTCAAGTACACTTGAAAATTACACTTTATAAGTGTAAGTACTTGAAAATGACCTAACGGTCGAAACGCGTTGTACATCAATAAATAAATTTGTGGAAAAGTGCCATCTCTCTTTTTCATAAAATAAAAAAAGATGCATTGCATTCTCAAGCTATTATTCTTGGAAGAGTCGGGGAAAACTACCTGAATGCATACATAAAAAATGCCGGAGGCTAAATCCCAGCAAAGTAGCCGTTTTTCAATAAGAACAGCCTCAGATAATCTTACTCATTGAAAAAACCCAAGATAGCTAAGGCGCTAATAAGGTTAAAAATAACTGAAAACATTCTCTTTGATCATATAGGCTTACGATCAACTCCAACTAAAGTAGGCAAGTTCAACACGTTTCTTTCAAGATAACAGACGAATAGAACAGTAAGCGTTCGCCGCTCACCATTCAAGTAAGCACTGGTAATGACATAGCATTTTAACGTATAATACGAAAATATGGTAGAGATAGAATGAGATGGAAATTAATATAATAGTCCTGCGAAAGGCTTCGTGTTCTTCAATGATAGGCAAAACACAAAGCTTTCTCAAACATAAATACTACCCCGCAATTCGGTCACGAGGCTTGCTTAAACACTGTAGTGAAAATGAAGACTTTTAGTGGTTAGGAACGGTCTCTTTTAATCATTTCGTAAAGTGCATGGAGATGATAATGGAACAGGCTTTTCCTCACCCATCCTTAAGAATAGTGAAATGTTTGCCGTTACTGCGAATATTGACGAAATTTGTCGCGAAAGAGCCGACATTCATATTGTTTAAAAATATTTTGTAATGAGTAAAAATACAAAATAATAAACGCGTAATCACTATTATTATACCATATAAAATTTCAACGCTTATACGTGAAAGACATTAGCACTCATCACCACAGAATTGATAAGAATAATGGGCGACGCATAGTAAAGAGAAAGACCAGACTGCTTTGCTAGAGTATTTCTTTTAAAGAAATATGTAAACATTGAAAATACACACACCATTGTCAACTAACAACTTTGAAATTATCATTACCCTAAACATAAGCCAATATCTGCAAAAGTTAACTGCAAAATATTCAAATCAATCTATAATACCACAAACTGCTAACACATTAAGGGTAACGATTTCATCGAATCCATTGCCCATTCAATGTCATTCTGCAGCTTACGCATTGCTCCCACATATATTCAGCGTCAGCTTCTAAAAATCTTGCTATACTATAAAGTCAGTCATACATAACTTTGAATTTAAAAAATTAAAATAAGGATTCCCTATTTTCGCTTTGTGTCCACTGAAACCCTGTCGTTTTAACTCCCGCATAATAATGTCTCCGATCAGGCTTAAAACTGAACTAAAACAGACGCATTGCATTCTTCATCCTCTTATAGACAGTTCCACACATGAGCACTTTTTCATCGATTTCAGGGCGATATTTTACCCCACCCGAATGCAAGCACACTCATAGCTCCTAGATTATTATAAGTCACCAACATTCGTTCTTTTCCCGTCCTTCCTTTTGCGTAAATTCACACACTCAATTCAATCAAGTCAATTCCCTTTTCTCGGATGCCTCTTCACATTCCTCTCACTACTTCAACAACACATCTTTTTACACGCACATTTTTTCTTAACGAAACGCAGAGGATCTTAACGAAAGCAGAGATTGTAACAGCTCGGTCAATACACGCGTCCTTCAAGAAAGCATATAAAAGCATAAAATCATAAATTATTGCAGTGTAACTCTGACAGGCTTTCTCCTTTATAAATTTTCCAGCAGGGCAAAAATATTTAAGCTCACAGGAAATAATAAAGAAATAAAGATTGAAGTAAGACGCCTGATACGTTCGCGCAAACCACAGGCCGTTGGGAGTGAGCTGGCGTGCACTTCTCAGTGCGACGATTGTCAAGCATAAGAAACATTTTCAACTTGAGGGACAGCAAATCATCACTGAGTTACAAAGGAATTCTAACCATTAACGAAAAGGAAGAGAGCGCTTTAAAACGTTCAATCCTTGAACGCATAATACAGTCCCACAATTCACGGCGTGTTAACAATTGCAGGCGAAAGAGTAAAATCGCCCAGAAATCCGAAAATTGTCCGTGAGTGCATCCCATAGCAAACCCACAGAAGCCACAGTATCTCCGCTCTAGGGCCAGAGGGACTAGATTGAAGTTTTGGCCATAGAATGAAATAGTAGATTCGAGTAAAAAAAGTAGGTATTCAACTGGACTTTAAACTTACACACAAAACTGCCACTTCAATACTTGTACCAAAACACCTATGTGTAAGATAGTATGTACATATTTTCTATGTCCCATAGTACACGTATAACATATCACAACACAGCTTGATGCTGCAAGTCCAATCTCCTTCTTCAAACTGTATCTTCCTCTAGCTCTCTGCTTTCCATAGATATCCATGACCTTCTCGGTTGACCACGTTTGTTTCGTCCAGGTGGAGTCCACTGAAATATTCGTGTGGGTCATCGTTTTACTGGCATTATTAACAAATGACCAACCCATCCCAGTTTTTTCTTCTCAATTCTGTCCATTACCGCATCTCTCGTTCCAATTCGATTGCGGATCTGCTCGTTCGATACAATGGCACTTATTCTCAAGTTAATCCATTTCAACTGCTCTCAACCTTCTTTTTAGGAATCACAGTTAATTACCAAGGCTTCGCAGCCATAACATAAGACGGATTCTACTAATGACCTATTCTCTTCTTATTTTTCGTTGATGTATAGTTATTTATTATTATATCCCAAAATAAAGAATACAAGCTACCGATTATTTCGCTACTTTGTTGGATTAGATTTTCTCTCTCTCGTAAACAAATTTTATTAATTTTTGAACCTAAAAAATTAAATTCCTTTGCTTGATTAACCACCATTCCATTGTTGAAACATTTCGGATATTTCATCACTATTGATTACTGAACACTCAGTCTTTTTTAAGATTCTCCCATAGTAATAAAAGTGAGTTAATCGAAATACCTGCCCAACTAGGTGAGATATCTGTGACAAGAAATGCCCGGTTTGAATTCGAGTTGATCGGGTTATCTAAATATGCCAAATACAGATCCTCATAAGTCAATAACTAGGAATGAGGAGATTAGGTAAGATAAGTCAGCGAAAAAATATACCAGATGAAACTGGATTCCCTAAAAAAATAGACTTAAGACAGTGCACGATTCACCTGCAAGTAAGTAGGATGCGTCATTTCGAGTATATTTCTCGAGACGAGATACAAAAGTCATTTCTACTTTAACTCCTGTCTCCGCACACCCAATTTTCCAACCCATTGAAATCCATAATTACCATGCTTTCCAAACACCGTTAAGTCCATGAAGATGTCAAAAATTGTCACAGCATTTCCCTCACCAGCACCTTTGGCACACTATTAGAAAAATAAATTTGTTCACCCGTATCCACCGCGTATCCTTTCCCATCGTTAGAAATGAGCACTTCGGCTTCGCAGAGAAAACCTCTCTGTCCACCAATTTAACAGACTCACCAAATATATCATCAATGGATTCAGCAATAAATAAATCACGCCTGCCGTATTTCTGGGCATAATGGTATCGTTTTCAACCATCTCCAATAGACATTCATATTTACCTTGTAAAAATAATTTCCTCATTCCTCCCAACCCATTCTTCGTTCTCCGCCATGATTCATACCTAAATATGCATAGTAAATTATCTCCATACACAACGGATTCCTCTAGGGTGCAGTCCTCAGTCACTTCCTACTTCATATTTTTCCAGAAGATCTTCTTCCCACCACATACACCATACTTTCTCTACATGCTGATGATACGATGCTCGGAACCACACCCCTGAAAAGACCTCTGGCGCCCTACAATATTTTTTTTTGCTCCCGGACGATTCTGGTGGTCAGTGTTCCCCTGAAATCCCGATAAGCCATTGGCTTGTCATCAGGCTTTTCAGGGGCCGAACCACCAGAACTTGAAAAACAGCCATGCCCTGGGCAGGTGAAAAACAGACCCAGGCGGGATTCGAACCCGCGACCCTCGGATTAGCAGGCGAGGACTTAACCCCGCCGCCACCGGGGCCTACCACATAGACATTCAGACATGGCTATCATAGTGGTACCTTTCCGTCAATACCGATTAATGGTACACAGTATGTTTAATAAACAATCTTAAAAATGTGACACGTGCCCCCAAATCTTTAACAATAGCTTTATCCACAACATGCTGCTTCCACATTCCTGAGGGTTGTCCTTGGGGAAAAACTAACCGACAATCACGATCGCAATATAGTGTAACCATATCCAATATCAACAAATCGAACTTCTTAATAAATGGTAATCTAAATAGAAAAAGTCACTCATCTCTAAACACTACAATTTCACTCCTCTTCACCATAATCATCCCACATATTCAGTACTTCTTCCCGATCTGGTTAAATGATGGCAAATAAAAATACATTCATTTCAAACATGTCTCACCAAAACCATTCGCACTCACAATTATAAGCCGTCTCTCAATTAACTCCATTGATCTCAATCCTATGATTCTTCACCGTGATTCCTGGAAAATGCAAGCACCCTACCAACTCCTCCACACTAGTCTCCCTGGTATTTGCATTGAGTTTTTGATGAGAAATTGATATTGTAAAAAATTTAAATTTAAAAATAATCCAAAAACATGTCTTCCCTCCCTTCCCGAAATAAATACCCTGTATTCGCCTCATGGGCTTCGCGTGATTTGGAGTTTTCTCCTACAAATGGGCTAATCAAAGAAAAAGTAGACGAATGCAAAGCCTCAGAGCTGTTTAGTGCTCTCAAAGATGTTTCAAGATTTTTCTAATAGACTGCATCTATGATATCACCGTTGTCACATGGGAAGTATTGAGGAAATAAGTCTTTAAGGGGAAAGAAAAATCCCGCGAGTATATTTTAAAGAAAAGGGTTCGTTCGAAAAGCTTGGAGGAGAATAAAATTACAAAATTCTCCTGATGTCCACTCCGCAAAGGCATTTGAAAATCAGATCTGCATTTCACTTCATGTCTAATTCTGAAGCAGATCGATATTCCTGGGAGATGCTTAAATATCTTATACCACATGCCTACCGGCAATTGAGAACCAATGTAGTATTTCCGATCATTCCCCATTTCAATGTGTAACCTGGACTGACGAAAGACTCGGAACTCGAATAAGTGAAACTTCTACTGCAAAAACATAGTATATTTAGTACTTTCGACCAACCAGCCTTTCTCTCCTGCTGCCCAAGTCAATAAAGTAAAACAATAAACACCTAATGCATTAGTTCCTATCACTAGGTACACTGTACCAGGAAATCGCCAAAAAATCTACAAAAAAGATGAACCAATAGGTATATCTTCAAATGAACGACCATATCACAAACACTAAAACATTCTACATCTCATTCATTCCAACCTGTTAGGACAATAACTCTGATTAAGTCATCTTTGGGCCTTCCACAATTAAGAAAACCTGTCGTAATTCTTCGCATCAAGAAGTAACGATATTTAAATTGTCCCATCTAGAACTAACCCAAGAACGGATAAAGACGTCAATTTGAAAGCACAGTGATGTGCAAAGTTACAGAAAAATATATTTGAACGGTAATTTCTGTAAATATTTCTATTGAAGATATTTGAAACTAGAGGCAAGAAAGAAACGAAAGAACAAGTAGATTTTGACGACTGATTTGTGAATAAAAGACACATTGGAACTAACCAGGAAAAAATATTGCGACAAACTCGTTTTACGTAGAAATTCACTCAAATCAATATACCATGGACTTACCAAGTGTCAACAGAGTAAGACAGTTCCAAGCTGCCTTCAAGTCACACATATGAATAACTGAGTCTCACGAGTAAAGAATGAACCGCAGGCAGGATCACTCACAGTGTCATCATGGAATAACTCTACGTCGAGCAAGTATGCCCTTCTAGCATTTATGCAACAGGCACGAAATACAAGGAACTACTTTGAAAACGTGAAGAATGCATTCTTGTATTCGAATGCAAACGTTATTGACCAATAGTAAGTTGGTATCAAACTGAATTACTCAACTCACGATATCAGAATAGACTAATGATGAAAAGGTCCTCACAATAAATTGAGCCGACTAGAACAAGTGACCATCTTAAATACGGTGTATCAGGTTTTGGCTTTCCAAAGGAAATGCTGATATCAGATGCGAAAGATTAAATATTATAGAAAAATGAGAAAACTGTGGTAATATTGCATTTATTTTTTGAATAATTCAATAATATTACATAATTACAAAAATTAATTTTATAATGCTTTTTACTAAGCGCGCCATTTTCCATTTCTGTCGACAGAGGCAATTCCTCGTATTACTACTCCTCCAGTCTGTCGCCCCGATGAGTCGCGCCTTCCCCACGTTCAAAATTTCCCCGTCATTGCTAGTTATCCACCAAACACTGTGGGTCCAGCCAGTAAAACGGAAAAACGTTGCCAGAGAAACGCGCGGCATTCTCTCATAAACAACTACACTGCTTTATTTCCACGTTTTAGACCATCTTAAATTCCGTTCCCTCGATGACGTCCAAAATACAGTTCCTCTTACTCCCTCTTAACTAAATATCCTTCATTCTAGCGTCGTCTTCAGAACCCCATTACTAGCAAAGAAATACTACGAATTTTTGAACAATTAAGATTTGTTCAAAAAGGTACATTCAAGACATTTAAAGCGCCTTCAGCATTAATTCAGTATGCAAGGTAAAAGACAAAAGAGAAAGAGAATGTCTTTCTTGGTGGAATAAGTAAGCAAGATGAAGTTACCGATGAGGAAGAGAAAATGTTTGGAAAATGCACGTGTCGTAGACGTGTACTTCTAATCCAATATATTAATTACAAGTAGATAGTCAGGATCCTAGAAAAATCTACTCTTAGCATTAATACATAATTCCCTGCACCAGAAAGTAATAGCAATAAGTACCTATAAACCAAATTTTAAAGAATAGGACATTTTGTGAAAATAGGTGGTATATAATATTTTTTACAGATAATACTTGGTTAATTTCCACATAAATTTTAGTCAACCTACTTAGGTTTTAGCTAACACTTTTTGCTTTCTTACCTTTAGCGTATATGCTCAAATTTTCGAAACACTAACCAATATCAACAGATACCCCAAGGAACACTCACGTACATCTACGAAGTACCGTGCAAGCCACCACTAGGGTGTGTGGCACGGGGTGATTCCACACCAAGCATGCAGCACACGTCCCAGCACAAGTCAGAACCTCGCACGCTCCCCCTGGCGCTAGGTGCAGGCCAAAGCAGTCAGGAGAACAGTGCGCAGTCCAACCAGAAACTGGGAGAGTGATACATAAATGAACATGCAAACATGCAGAACAATGCTATACACACATCTAGTGGTTAATATTACTGATACTGTTAATTTATGAATGCTACGAGATGCTACTTCATCCAGAGAAAAATATAAAATAATGACAGACAAATCGACCGGTGTGAAGTGTTAGTAATGATGTTGTGTTATTAAGCACAAGTGAAGATTCTACTCTACCTATTGAGGGTGGAAGTTTCATATGATTGATCTATCGTAACTATTATTATCTACATCTATGAAGTACCGTGCAAGCCACCACTACGGTGTGTGGCACGGGAAAGTATATTATCCCTTATTGTACGTGGTAAAAAGGACATTTTAAATCTATCGGTTCGGCAGTCAATTTCCTTTATTTTATTCCTGTGATCAGTGTCCTTTATTTTTTTCCTGGGTACTCCAGGGTTCAAGTAAGCTAGCATCGCAATGCTATACATTAATTAATATGTGATAAGTAGTTTAATAAGTACCGGGAATTATTAGAACTGCACAGTACACACACCGAAAACTGAACATGAACGTTAGACCAACTAGCCCATGGCAAACAAACTCAGGGATTACTGTCTCACAGCCAGTTATCGACGCACAGCGAGCGTAGACAGAGAAAAACGCTCCAGAGAAAGAGTGATAGAGGGAGAGATACAGGGAGGGGGGTGTGGAATCATGAGAGGAGTAGTAGGAGGACATATCATTTGTTCCTCATCCCAGTGATTGCGCGGTCCGGGGGAAACTCGAAAGAGAAGTTTTTTGCGCAAATGAGGGAATGAGCGTTGTTTGCCCTCCGCCTTGGTAGGAATGCCGACGCGCGGCTCTCCAGGAGGAACAAGCCGGCGAAAAAAGAACCCCGGGCGAATTGCATTCTGTTGATCCGCCTTGTGTCTCGAGAAACGCCAGACGAGAGAGTGAGAGACGGCCTCATAAGACTGTCGACTGTCGGAGCGGCATTGGCGGTCACAGAGAGCACGAAATGGAAGAGGATCACCCGTTTTTTTTGGGGCGGCCACCTGGGACACGGCGGCGGCCACGGTCCTCAGCCGCCTGCGTGCAGCGGCGAGAGCCAGGACGGGCGGCACACGGGGCAACGTGCGTGGGAGAGGACGAGCCGGCCGGCCGGCGGCGCACTCATTCCATCATCGGAGAGCATCGGTGTACACTCAACGGCATCGTTTCATTAGGGAAGCTCCACCGCGTCATGATTGGGACCGTAATTCAAAGTAAAAAGGACGAAAAAATCATGTGTGTGATAAACGTTCGCCTTATTATAAGCAGCAACATTTAAACCTGTTTCAAAATATGAAACATATTCTTATGAACTTAACGTATTTCTAGTTAGTGCAAAACAGAGATCCCCATATTACCAAACTAAAAAGAGCTCAGACGTGAATCCAGCATTGCCATATTGTTGGTTGTGCATGGTTTACAGGTCTACTTGTTGGCAGTGGTAGTTACTTGATTGCTGTCCTGGGTAATTTCATCAGTAGATATCCTCGGTTTTAATTTTTACAGAAAATATGAAAGATATTCAAGGATTGTCAGTAAATATATGCAAGCATGTAACAGATAACGCATCCAATAAATATTGGCGGCGGCTCCTTTTTCTAGCAGACAGCACGTGATCCAGTTACATATATACACCGACGGCAGTTGCTGCTTCATTTTTTCCGCGCCTCCTTCACGTTACAATTGGTGCGGCGCATGCGCAAGCGTCCGTCTATCTACGTCATCCTCCAAGTCCCTTGATGGCGGGGGGTAGAACGGCTACATTTGCTAATGCATATAACAAGCAAAAATAAAACCTTTGGAGCTTTTTATGTTTATTTTAGCCAGCCTCCGGAACTACAACTCCCTCCTTCCCTCTCTTTGCTCCCTCCCCCAACCCCTCTGACTCTCCCACCTTGCTGAGAGAGAGAGAAAGAGAAGCGAAGGAATTTAATCCGACACCAAAATTTATCCGCAACACATTTACGACAAATCGCCATCCCACCCACATGGACGTCCAGAGAGGATAGACGAAAAAATAAAAAGTATCAGGGGGAAAAAAGCCAAGGAGCAGCAGATCCCGGAGGAAGGAAAAAAAACTATTAACATGGCGAAACAATTTGGCATTCCACGTAAAGGAGCATTTTCTGGTCTCGTGGAGAAGGGTTAAAGGCCGGATAAAGTCGAGATGAGGGGGGGGGGGGGGGAACGGGAGGTGGGGTGTGGGGGGGGGGAAGGAATACGTCTCGCAGCGCCGCCGCCAATGGGAGGATCCGAGAGGAATTCGGGCCGGTCGGGGGAGAGAAGCCGCCCTCGCTCTTGACAAGAGCAGCAAAAGACTGAAAAAGCCCATTCTTCTCTCCGCCGGGTAAAGTAAAAACATGCAAAACAATAGCGGAAGCGACGAATCGCGGGGGGGGGGGGACGTTTTATGAAAGGCACGGCAGAAGATGGGCGAGAGAGGATGTTAGTCGATGTGGTCTGGTCGAGAAAGGGAATGTGGATTGTCACACACACACACAAACAGACAGGGAGGGCTGGGAGGAGAAGAGGCCAACCCCCTCCCACCCAGGAAATAGAGTTCACGCATGCGTCACGACCCCAACCCCGCCCCTCGTCGGCGGACCCTGACCTCGCCTCCCGCCACCCACCGCCCGCCTCCCGAATGACAGTATAACCCCTTCCCCCCTCTTCCTTCCGAGAGCACCACATCCCACATCGACGGCACCACAACACACAACGCACACTCCTCCGTTTCGCTTCCCCGGTGCGAGAGGCGGGCGAGCAACCAGCCTCACGCCTCCCGCACTAACGTTCCATTTAAGCTTCCAACACCACCGAAGGTAACCGACGGATTCCAGGGGAGCTGATTCCAAGAGTAAGTGCTCTCCGAGAGTAAGACATTCTGTAAGATTCCGAGAGAATAAGTTAAAAGCATGATAACAACTACCGTTAAATGGGTAGGAATTCTTAAATAAATGAGCAGGGTAAATTCAGTAATTCGATCAAAACGTGACAAGCTCTAAAAAGAGAAAGTTCAATCGCAATCAAATCATACCGTTCTCAATCATGTACTGACCTTATAAATCACCAAATATTGAATCACATTTACGTATTGCGTGATATTAGTAGTGATCACCACGTGAAAAGATCATGCATCGCAGAAAACGATAACTATGGGAGGAATATTTTATTAATTAATTGCTGTTTTAACACAAAATGGGGGAAATCTAAATCCCGAAGGCAGAATATTATATAAAAGAATTCTTCCCTGATCCCGGATAATTCGAGAGACAAGGCGAGGCCATTTTTGGATCCTCTTGTCGCAAAGAGCATAAACGTTCGATTTAGAGGGCGAGAGGGTGGGGGTGGTTAGTTGGGCGGAAAAAAAGGCGAGAGGATCCTTCCTCCTCTACTCCACACAGAGAAACACCCGCCTCTTACGTCCTGCCGGGGGGGGGGGGCTAAGGAGGGAGTAGCAGAGGGTGGGAAAGGGGAGAGGAGAGGGTGAGAGCCGCCTCGATGCAAAAGAAGAACAACTTCCCGCATATGACCATACATCTCGTGTCCACCGACTTCGCTCCTTCCATTAATTCTCTTCCGTATGGGAGAGCAGGGGGGGAACTCTCATCCGCTCTCGCACACTCGAGAAGGGAACGTTTTAAAAGGCATTCTTTAGCATACATCTACGCGCAGCAGAAGAGATGGAGGGACGCCGTGGTGGCACAGTGGCGTGGGCGCGCGGGGTGGGGCGGAAGGAAAGAGGGGGCGGCGAGGAGATAGTGGGGCCCCGCGGGGCGGGCGGGAGGTGCAGAGAGCAATAATAGTATTATTGTATCCCGGAACCTCCGATGCATGAAGTTCTCACTGTCTGACGTGGAAGGAGGAGACATATTGTGACGCGGGGCGCATAAAATTGTCACTTTCCGGAGGGTTGAAGTCAAAGGAAAGAAACTGTCTCGACGCGTTCGGGAAATGATTTTCCTAAAATGCATTCTAATCCTACATAACTGTCCATTTGACACAAATAACAATAAACGGCGCGTTACCCTTTACAAAACATCGTTGCATTGTGAGGTGCGGCGTCGTCCGCAGCTAGTCCAAAACGAAACTAATTACTAAACAGTCGACAACCACGTGGAACTCGGTTTTCTAGTTGAATTTGTGCGAAAAGGAAGAATGGAAAAGGTATTATAATAATATCGTGATTTAGTACCGTATTGAACAAAGTAAATATTTCACACCGTACTTTTGGCCAGAATAAATTCGTACCGTAACTTAATTTGGTACCTAACTTTACCCTACCACCACCCTTGCTAATAGGAATATTTTGCTCACCAACGGGGGAGAGGTAGGCGAAGGGAAGAGAACGAGGAGGCGATGGCACAGGGGGCGGGGGGGAGCACGCCCAGAGGAACGACCGAGAGACGCGTTGGGCGCGGACGACGTGCGACGCAAAGCGTTTTGGCGGCGTGAGCCGAGTCGAGAATTGTTATCAAATAACAATTATGGGGGTTGGGGGAGGTGGCGACGGAGGAGGGTGAGGAGGGAGGCAGGGGGTTGTTCGCGCCCCGCGGCTAAAAGATGACGCAGCGGAAAAGGCGTCAGTGACTAACAGAGGCCGCTAATGGCAAGCTGAATGTTAACCAGCGAAAGATGAACGCACTCTCCACGTTCGGGTTCGAAAGAGCTTGCCGAAAATTACTCGGTAGAGGGCGGCACGGGTCGGGCCACGGGCCAAAAAAAACTTTTTGGGGAAGGCCACAGGGTTTCTATATTCGGAGTTTCGGGTTTCGAGTTTTCCAGGTTTTCAAGAAGGAAATTAAAATTATTCAGGAAGGTCGACATGCTTAGCGAGGTCGGTTGCCGCCATGCCATAACTATTTTCTCATTTTTTCTCTTATTTTAAGGTTGCTAGGCAGACGGGCGTACAAACTAGGGCCCGACTAAGCTCGTTCCAGACGTCGCTAATTGTGAGGATTCTGAAGAGACAGAAACCATACAGCCGGTAGATTATAACAAAATCCCATGGCATGCGCTTAACTACTGATATAATCCCTATTAAATGCCTATATACAATTCATATGATCATTATCTACGACCGTAAATGTTCACGCAACGATACGCAACGACTGTAAATGCTCATGCAAATGTCCATCGGATTAAGGGGCAGGCGGTCCAAGATATGCCGGGGTGAACAAAAGAGGTCCTTTTAGCCATCTGATACCCTATGACCTGGGATTTCCCTAGTATTATCGATAGAAATCCCCAATACAATGGTCCCCACAAGTATCCTCAGGATACAATGACAACTAAAATCATAAACTATAATAAAACGTTACACACCCATAAAATAAAAGCGTTAATTTGGTAAGTAGGTACATATAAAAAAGAGATTTATGCCACTCAACTTTATTTTAAAATTTTCTTGGCAGTATCTCACTTAATACAAGTGAGCTCGGTACGAGGCAGCATTAAAGGACCAAGGCACTTCACAAAACTGCCTGGAAGCTCATTGACAATAAATTGTGATACCAACACAACTAGAACCTCCGGTTCAGAATCATCTTTATGCAATAATAGGGTAAATATAATATTTGCAGTAAACATGTATTTTGATAACGCCATAATTTATATTTTTCATTAATCAGGGCACTGTATAGAAGATTTGGGAAATAACAGATTTGAGCTAAAAAATACACAAATGAGTACTTCCGGTATACGTTTAACACACACCTATTAATGTACACTAGTTAATTGAAATACGCACAACGTAACTTTCAAAGCCATCAACCGTTTCCATTCAACAAAAAGTATATTTATTGACATTTTAAATTTAATTGAATAAGTTGAATTTGAGGAAACCGGGACTAGACTAAGACTCCGCAAGTGCACATAAGTGCGATATTCCACAGGAGAAAAATCATTCGCCTTGACCGGGATTCGAACCCGAATCCCTCGACTTCGCGCCGAGTGCTTTAACTAGTTAAGCTACCGTGGCGTCCTTCTCCCCTGTGGATTATTGGTGGCTTTGATTATATCATCATCGAAGGAATGAGCATCTCAGCAGAAATATTCAGGGCCCTATTTCAAAATGACCAGTTCGACTCAAGTCATAATAGTGATGCTGATTTTATCTACTATAAAAATTCTTTTCGAATAGCCTCGTATGTCTCATTATTCTTGGCAGCAGTTTAACTCATTTTAGCGATGGAAACACATAATTTTTAATCGGAAATAACTTTCACAAAGACCACTTAACAACACACCTAGCACGACCCAGGTTTCAACGATTTATCTTCATCACCAGGTTACCTGATAAAGACGAAAAGTCGTTGAAACCCGGGTCGTGTTAGATGTTATTAAGTGGCCTTTGTAAAAGTTATTTCCGATTAAAAATTGTGAAAAGATGGAGTACCAACAAGTAAATGAAGAGTTTTATTTATTAG
Source organism: Pyrrhosoma nymphula (assembly GCA_963573305.1). Classification (NCBI taxonomy): domain Eukaryota; kingdom Metazoa; phylum Arthropoda; class Insecta; order Odonata; family Coenagrionidae; genus Pyrrhosoma; species Pyrrhosoma nymphula. Next base: position 17,964,099 of record OY754336.1, read on the forward strand.
ATGTAAACACACTTTTAATGTAATAAACGTATTGAAATACTAAGGACTTAAAAAAAATCTAAAACTATCTCGATGACAACAGCATTTTTTCCACGGGAAAGGCACTAAATAGACTCGAGAATTTTACGGAGGTTAGTTCGTTCACTAATAACTAGCTTGAGATGGATGGCTATAGCATAGCATGATAATTATGGAATTCACATTGAAATAATAATTAAATTTAAATTTATATAATTAAAGATAAAACTAAATTTTAGAATTTTTTCGTCTACTGAAATGCCTTCGATCGCATCTCCTTCTTCTAAGCAATTTTTTTCATAGAATTGTAACCCACAACAGATCATTGCCAGAGCTGTGGACATTCGTCCAACTATATTTAACCCTCCAAATTGCCTGCCCGCCCATCCCTCTGAGATCTTTAGACAGAACAAAACTAAAATATGTATACTACATACAAATTGTTGCAATAAATAAAAAGCAGGTAAGAAGCCCTTCCTCCCACAAGAAACCATTTATCGCCTCGCCAAGAATTCCGGGAGGTCGAGCATGGAGGGGTCAGCCCCAATCACTTTGAAACCGCCTCTGGTCACGACGAAAACCAATTTGGTTAATCTAGACACGAGGAGACATGTGGGTCAAAGAGAGGAAGGGGGCGGCTCTCCTCGGCGCCCCCTTCATTGAGATAAACTAATCAAATGTGGCACGCAGACGTTGAAATATTATAACCTTCTAAGGTTATGGGAACGGCTGAATATGGAGAGATTTCACCGCCGTATACTGATGAGGATGAACCAAACCACCAATTACTTATGAAAACATCATGCTCCGATCTCAATTACAGCTTGTTAACCGGCATAAGATTAATTGATCAAATATTCTCTAACCACATAGTTCACGTCTCCCAGACGCTGATGGTGAAACAAAAGAAATACTGATTATTTCTTGCGTAACATCAAGTAACGAGTGAAATGGAGCTAACTGATAACATCACAGGGCATGACTCCCAAGTGAAAGCACATTGTAACTTTAGACAAGACGCGTTTCTAATTACGAATTACGAAACTCAGTTTGAATGATAATGATATAACAAACGGCCTCACATTCAACTTTCTCTTTATTGAGCACACACAACAGTATCATATTTGAATCCATAAAAATTAATAATATTTAAGATATTGGAACATTAAAATCAAAACGGCGGTTAGGAAACATGATAAAAATTCTATGACGCTACTTTATGAAAAGGGCATATAGGAATAAGATGTGAGAACAAGTCATAAGGATTGAACAGTGACAATAATCTGAACAATTATGTTAGCATAAATTGAAAGCACGAAGCTTTAATTCGCGGATGCTCTTTAATTAATCATAAAAACGATGAATGTCATACCTACCAATACTAAATAAAAACCTGAAATGAAATTCCATTGGTCTTATAATCATTCTTCCCGGCGCGATCCCTCTAGAAACGTGATTAAACAAGTGATCCATTTATTAGCTAGTGTGAGCTCCTACAACAGTTCTTTGAAACCAAACTTTAAATGTTCAAAGCACCCCTTCAATCCCACAAAGTAACACATAAGAATGACTGAGAGTTTGCAATTTATTTATAATGATTCGAGAAACCAAAGTTTAATTCACAGAACCTACTGCAAGCAGGAAAAAAGAAGCGCCAAGGAGAAGGTAAGTCAAAACGGTGAGTAATAAATTAAAGAAGTTCACAACCTACTCATTTCAAAATCATTATCCGTACGTAGAGAAATAAGAGGGTATATTTAACAGTTCCAGAATCAAGGAATTACGGAAATTCTCCACATCAAGCACCAAGAAAAATCACTCCCATTAGTAGAGATAGCATTCCACACAAAGCGTAGAAGAGCTACCAGAGGACAAAGAGGTTTACCTTATGAATACCCAGTGCATGATACAATTACAAGCATTGGGTGGTTGGCAATTACAATTATAATTCTTGGTCATAACGCTACAAAACATATAACTGTAACTAATAAATATTCATTCTAGGATTGGCGACATTTTACTGGCACTATATATACATGATTACACATTGATACGCAGTACAATAGCTAATCACATCTAACTCCTATACATAGGCGACTTATTGATGTTGGCTAAAATCCTCTTCCTGGATCACAATTAAAACCCACTTTCCCCGTTCGTACTTATCTCCTAACGAAAAGATTTCTAAATTTAAGCTGAAAAAATTATAAGGAAAATAAAAATGAAAACTTCTAAGATAAATAGAATTTACCCACAAAGTAGCTAAATCAGACAAAGAATATTAATTCAAGTATTCTACCGGCTGATTGGTAGGTTCTTGGACAGTCCCCATTCTGCATCCCAACCTCATAGACATTGTCTCGCTTTCCCTCCTAAGGATGTCCCGTTATTAGATCCCTCTTCAATTCTTCATATCTTCTACCTCCTCTTATTTCGTCCGTAATTCCTATCTTCTTTCTTCCTCTCCCACGCTTCCCCAGTGTTCTCCCTTCTATCACTCTCTTCAACATGCCCTCTCCTCTCAAAACCTCCTCCATCCATCTCTTCTGCCTTCTCCGAACCGCCGCCACAAGCTTCCTCTCCAACCATATCCAATACCTCCTCGTTCGTCTTCCTCGCCATCCGAGGAGGTATTGGTTATGGTTGGAGAGGAGAGGAAGCTTGTGGCAGAGGTTCGGAGAAGGCAGAAGAGATGGATGGAGGAGGTTCTGAAAGGAGAGGGATGTTGAAGAGAGTGATAGAGGGGAGAACACTGGGGAAGTGTGGAAGAGAAAGTAAGAGGATAGGAATTCTGGACGAAATAATAAACACCATGTTATTCAATTACACACGCGATAACCTTCTATAACAAGGATATCGATTCCATTATGATCTTCAAATAACGTAACGTCCCCATACCGAATGGGTCGTATCAAAATATCATGTAAAATGGGGCGCTGTTCTTAAATGAGGAGCTCACAAAACCAATTACTCACTGCTGACTACAACTGATCCACATAAACGTCCGAGATATTCACGATAAATACGCAGGAACCGCGCTTGTGGCACGACCATCGAGAGAAAATGCTCGAAAACCAACAACCGGAGATAAACATCCTCCGGCCGGCACACAATGGATTGCACTACACCGTATGACCCCAAGATATGAGAGAATGTGATTGGCAAGCCCCTCCATCCTATCTGGAGGCCAAATCAGCGGGAGTCGGCAGCTCGAACGCTTCACCGGAGACCACCGGCTGGCTGGCTGGGCCTTCGAGGCCGCCGACGCCGCAGCGGCAGCCTGTGCTCCGCGTCAACCCACCGACACCCGCCCGCTATCGGCGCATCTGTGGCCTAATTATCCCTGGCTAGAGTAATGATAACCCACAGTTCGTTCTTTTGGAGCGGCTGCGCGATCGCCCAAACATAATAGGGGACTGCACACTCGCATCTAGGAATCAAAAAAGAAGAAGAGGCGAAACACTTATCGGGTCAATCGGCCCTTTCCCTCGGGAATTTCCGAGCGGAGCGAATTTTGGCATCCCTTCTTCCGTGAATAGCCCAACAACACAACTCGCGAACTTCCAACAGACGTTATCGTGCGCATACATACAAAGCGGGATTTATAAAAGAGGGATTTATCTTTCCACGTCAAAACGTTTTGCCCATCTATAACGTGTGTGCAGGGCGGCCGGGTCCGCAGTGGGTAACGCAACAATTCCGGCTTGCATCAAGAACACGGCACACGTGTTCTCTTTTGCATCAACGACTGAGAGCATCCTCAGCACATGTAATTTGAGATGGACACACAACCGAAGACCACAGCCAGGTGTGGCGCAAAGGAAGTTCAAACGAAGGAAGATCAACGCGATTGGCTTCTCATTTGCAGGGGCTTAATTAGAAACATAAACATTACATTCTCACGGAATGCATAAAATATATCGTTAACCATCCACAGAAGCACCGAAAACCTTATCAGCATTGTAGCGCCAGCGCTCTGTTAAAATTGAGCCAGTCAATCCCACGCTGAAATGTGAAAAACACCTTTGGACAAATTTAGCACAAGTTTCAAAAGCTTCACAATACCAGATTTAATAACTTCTTTAGTAACATTTCTGCATTTGTAACAGCGCATAGGAAGGTCTCTCATTATACAATGAATAAGCCACAAAGTAAAAAGAGCAAGTGAAAGAACTCTACACATTCATCTTGCTGAAGTTGGCATCGTATGGTCTGTTTAAACCAACGTCTATACACTCTATGGTTTTAGCCTTCACTTTGTGGAAGTATTTAGTATCCATACTACATAATAAACTTTGTATTATTAATATTATTTGCGAAACGCGTTGTACCGTTAGTAAATTCTGAGGAGAAAATACGAAGTTTATTATCTAGTATGGATCAACGCCTATATTTTGAAGAATGCTGACTGTCCTAAAGAACAAAAGAGAGTATTAAGTACAAGAAGAATACGACGTAGGCTATACGAAAAACAATGGGGAGTGGTCAATGCGGCTGAAAGGCGGAAGAAATAAGATAAGGAAGAGATGTACCTACTCCGTCATCCACAATCATTAACATTTGAATTAAAAAAGCATGAATTAAAATTTAAAAAAGAATACATATGCATGTAGAGACAATTAGCATGCTGTACTTTGCTGATGACAAAGCAATCCTGGTAAAGAATAAAAAAGGCATCGAAGTGGACTTTTGAAGTGAACATCATACTCTTAATACATGGACAGATAAACTAAATGGAAACTTAGGCGATTCACTGGGGTTTGAAACCAATATGCAATGGTTGATGCACAGCCATGAGATGGTTTAGGAATATTTTTTGCAACAAGGGTCATATAAGACAGCTGATCATCATGATCAGCAGTCAATCTCAAGATTGGTTTGATCTTTGGAAGCTCTGGCTCTCTCTGCCGCATTCGGCTGACCACTTTCTCCCTCCACAATACCTTATTTCACCTCCCTCATACTTCAGGCATTCTATCCTTTGTCTTTCGCGGTAGAAATTCTCGACGCTTATTCCTTCTTCCATTATTGTTTTCAGGAGGCTGTCGGGGGGTAACCACAAAGAAAGGTCGCTGTGATAGCTAATGCCGTATTGCACCACGCAGATGTCTATTTCAACACATTTGTTTTACTAATAGCAGAAAAAGGACAAAAGGACATATACAAGTAAAAGATAAAAGCTTAAGGTTTGTCAATGCAACATTGGGAAATGCAGAGTACAACTGGTCTTGGAAAAAAAGGTCCTGGAAAAACAACTCCTACTTTAATAAATGCCTGTCTTTGTGACTTAGTGATAGCCAATCAATAACTGATCGTATGGTAAACGAACGAGGATTTGCCTGAACCGTCACCTGAAGGAAATATCACCGTTACTTGCATCTAATGTCGGCCTAGAGGAAAACAATCTAAAAGAATACAGTTAGTATTTTACAATCCAAAATTACTGAGATGGAATGCATGCGTCACATGGAGCCTTGTGCCACTACGAAACCTTTTCTTAGGGTTGAGATTCTAAAGAGCTGAACACATCACCTGGGAATCACAGAGAAGTGGTGAGGCGGAAAACAGCTATATTGGATAGATAAACTTGTACTTCCTGAGGATTATAAACTTAGTCCGCACTGTAGTAAGTGGTTTCTGAAGGTTACCCGCTAGGCTCTCTGTGCATTTTCCTTTCATCGGGAGGCTCACCTGTAAGTATAGGAAAGAGGTGCGCCGAAAATGCAGTCAAATAACCATTTCTTAATTGAGCGCATTAAAAAATTCGAGACTTGAAGATACGCATTAAACCAAAATAATGGCTGAAATACGGATCAATTGATTTTCTGAGCAGGGATTTGATGTTTGAGGCAACCGTAGCACGATTTATATCGAGTGCGGTTGGAGAAAAGAGACATAATGTAAGGATTGTTGCACATCAGTTGTTCTCAACTCATTGCCAGAACTAAGTGCCTTTTTAGAATCCTGAATAAAAATCAACAAAACCTGTTGAATAATAAAATCGTAATTTTGGAAAGATTCACTCGGATCAGCCCAGACGTATTTGAGGTTAGCAATAACGAAGACTGACCAAATTTAAAAAAACAATGAATTGATGAAAAATACATTAATTTTCACCTCCTGGCTATATGTATTTACGCAGGTGTATGAAGCCACTTCATTTAACCCAAAATGCATTTCATACGATTCCAATCACTTTGCTATTGTCTGAACCAAACGATTCCCATCGAAATGAAGCTTAAAGAGTGAAGATGAAATTATCATGGATGCTGGTCACCACGTCATTTGATTGTGCTTTTATAGGAAGCTTAGATTGTTTTTCAAATATTTTACAGAGATGCATCCTGAACTACATTGAAAGTAAGAGATTATAAAATATATTTTTATCCTTGTGCACTAACATATTGTGGCAATGTCGTAACCGTTGCGAGGTGACATCGGATGGTGTTTACATGCGTATTGAACACAAGTTTCGCGCGCTGAACCATTAGTATGTATTTGCCAACACTGGATTCAAATAAAATAATTATTCGCCGACTTATATCCGCTGCGAAAAAATTAATAGACCATTAGTTACGGCGGAAACGAAGGCAGGAAATCTTTATTTAATACGCGCATATTTGATAATATGATCTCTTCCAACGGCTGCCTATCGTTCGGCGATAGCAAAAACAAAGACGGTGCATGCAAAATGCAACAGCACACGATCATTCGGATCCGCCCGCTATGAACGTGACGGAGAGGAGTGCGCTAATCGATTTGATCACTGAGAGCACGGACAGACACTCATTGCAAGAGGCACGTGTGCACGGGCACCATTATTATCTTCTCTCCACTTTCCGCACTGGGAGAATATTTTTCAACTTTTCGGATCTAAGTCGAAAATATATTTGGTTGCGAACGGTAAGGATTTCGGAAATAAGTTAAAACACTACCACGGTTTAGACAATTCCTTCGACTTTCAAATCTCGATCTGTAACGTTCAATGGGAAGGATTACCGGCGATAAAAGACTTTCGACGTGCTTCCCTCAGCAGCGGGTGCGGAAATCTCTCTTAGAGCCCAAACACTATAATGGTTGTTCGAGAATGAAAACAGTCGAGATAGTCATAAATGCGAAGGTTGAACTCTACGGCCTCTTAAAGTATTAAATCAAAGAAAAAACTCCAATCGCTGATTTTTTAAGGCCGTTGGAGTTATTTCTTTGCTTTAAGAGTCGAGATAGTGTCTCGACTGGGAGGAGAAAGAGATAAGAAAGAGTGCAAAAAATGGACAACTAGTCTTAGTAAATGTGTTTGAGAGATATTCTCCGCTTCTGAATATCCCTCCATCAAAGACGAAGCTGCACTCATAAACCCTTTCACCTCCTACTCTCCCCCAACGACTAAGGCTCATCATAATCAATGCCACAATGGTCATCCCACCAAATCATGGGGATCGGGTAGGTGAGGTGGATTGACAACTAGCGCTTTGCCGAGGGCCCCGGCTCGAATTCCGGCAACAGCGGAGATTTTTCACTGCAATCCCTATCCCTACTCGGGTGTATTGTGGAGAGCACTTAAAGGGTACTACTCCGTCCGTCGGATGTCGATAAACTATTGACTCCCTGGGTTCCTTTTGTTAAAGGTAGGGAAAGGAATACGACTAAAGCGCTTGAGTAAAAAGAGGAAACTGCTGGGAGGATATAAGGAGGAGGTAGAGTAGTTGGTTGGGACACAGGTATTTAGGGGGGATGGATTGCTGAAGGGCGTAAATAGGGGAAAATGTAGAGCAAGCGGGGAAGAGGAGGCAATAAAATAGGCTTTATTGGTGGGATAACTTAATGTAGGACGTATGTAGGTAGGAAGTATGCCGAGGTGAAAAATTAAACTGTGCAAGGATGAGTATAGGGGCCTGTGCCTGCACCTAGAGGATTTGTTTTGCTCTCTTCCTTCAGTACGAAAATAATTTTAATGTGTGGGGTCAGCACAACATGAGAAACTGTACTTAAGGGTCGTGGCATTAGGAAGGTTGAGAACCACTGATCTAAAACCAACCTCAGCCGGTAGATCACCTCTAATAGCAATAATTTCATTGGTTTCGGAAACACTCCTGGCCCAGAGTAAACCTTTCCCCGCATCGACCAGCGCCCGCACATTCACGCATCGCCCGCTGCGTGAGTACTAGGGCGTAAGCGGGCGCGGAGATGCGGGAAGAAAAGGAACATTTGAAATAAAAAGAAGCCGACACGTCGTTTGAATGAAAAGAGGAAGGCCTAGGTAAGTGTCACAAGGAGTAACAAAGTGGAGGAAGATCAGCAGGAATGCATCGACGGCAGCTGTATGGCAAAAAGGAGCATAATAATAGGGGTCTGCACCCACTTGGTCGCACGGGGACACGCCAACGGTACCACGCCACCCTAAAAACCCCTGCATGGGGTGGACTCGATCCGGTGATAGACACAGAACTGGTGAGGAGGATGTGTGAAAGCGATACGGAGATGGATAGAGATATATGGAGAGGCGCAGCAAAAGGGGAAGGCAAAGAGGGCACGCATACACACAAGGCAAACATATCACTTGCAACTCCTTCTCTCGCGCGGTTGTAAGTGTGCATATACTTGTCCGGCCGTATCCTCTCATCCTCCCGTTTTCCGCCCCACCCCCACCGACCGACCGGACATCCATAACAGGGTCCGCTTAGAAAGACCCGGGGAAGGAGTTGAGCGAGCGGCTGGAAGAGGGTGAGATTCACAAGGGGGATGGATTTGCTGCTCCTTCTCGGAAAAGAAGAGTCCGCGCAACCTGCGCGCCTGCAAGAGTGTAGCGAATGCTGTGAATCGAAGGAGAAGCAGATAAAGGGGAGAGAGAGGAGTGACTGGCTTAGGAGGGAGTGGGGTTGGGATTGGGGGTTTAGGGGGATGGGCTCACAAAGGAACTCGCAAACGCGGCGGGGTAGCTTGTGACGTGCGCGGGGGTGCGAAGAGGGGGAGGAAGAATAAAAGGGAATGGAGGAGGAAGATGGAGTGGAGAGAGGGGTGGGGGGTGGGAAGAATGCAAGAGGGAGAGACTGAGAGAGTTGAGTGGAAACGACTTTATCTCCATCTCACAAAATCCTCCTCCCCCCACTCCGTTTCTATAAACGGCGGAGATGTGGCTCTGAGGCGAGAGGGAGATGGAGGGAAAAAGATTGCGCGGGTATGAAAGGGAGGGGTGGAGAGGGAGGAGGTGGGGCAGCACCCGAGCGAGAGAGGGAAGCACATGGGTGGGAGGTCATGCGCCTCCCGGCGGCAAGCGAGAAGAAACGGCGAGGGTGAGAAAGAAAGACGGGACACCCTCTTTCTCTTTGTGCTCGCTCCCGAGCACTCTCCCGCGGGAGCCTTTCCCTCAACCCTTTCCATCAACCTCCACTCCCGCTAGCGCACCAGAAGGAATGGATTCGCCGTGCGCAGGGCCAGCCGCGCCGCGCATCGGGGCACCGACAAATGCGACGGGAAAATGCGCGAGAGAGAGCCCGACCAGGGAAGGAGATTAAAATCATACACCATCGTCTAAATCTCGGTCCATAAATTTATTTATGGGAATATAACTATATATATACACACACACACGGATTCAGATGCAGATGCACACCGGTGTGCATTGCACGCGGTGGCTCTTGGGCGAAGCAAGATGTCGCGGGGACAGGATAACAGTTTGTATGCATTAAGGGGTTGGCATATCGGAAATGAATGACCTGCGGAAACTTAGAGGGTTTGAAGATTACGTGAAAAACTTTCCATGGTGTGAATAATATCGCCAGAATTTCTGCCTTGACAATAAACACGTTAAAAGTATATTTTTTTATTTATTTCCCACAACTTGCGAGAGAATAACGTGGCAACTTCATTTTTAAGCGTCTTCGATGGTAGAATGCCATCCACGGAACAAATATTACAAAAAGAAAATGAAGAAACTACATCAACTTCTGCAGACTTAACTTGGAGCCACATCATGAATGTCGGCAAGGGGAGTAAGTAAACCAGCCAAGAAACATGTAGGGAGTGAGAAAAAGAGATTCCGACAAGAGATGGGAAGAGTTTTGGTGGATATTTCCCCTTTTTTTAGTCGCGAATAGTGTATGGCGAGAAGTAATAACCATAAATATATGCAGTTTAGCAATCAATCTAATTTTGTTGGCAATTCTACCGATAAATCGTCGCCATAAATATAGCATAAGAATAGGCCGATCAAACTTCACTGTAGGACGACGACTGTCACTACGGTTGGTTACTACTTCTTGTTTGCCGTCCGTTAAGAGCCCGAATCCAGTTCCTTCCCTTGGGAAGAGGCAGCATGCCCAGGAATCCACAATTAACAATGTCAGCAGGGTCTCTTTGAGAACATCATTAAAATCTAATCATAATCCCGAGCGCACTGCCCTCACATCCCTCGGGCATCTTGCTTCTGGGCAAAGTAGGAAATATAAACAAAGCACAACCTCGAGGTCAAACGAAATGGAACAAGCGACTAAACGAGCAAGGCATTTTTGATTGTTGCAGGCTGCTTCCAAAACATTTCCTGACAATCAGTAGAAGTTATGGAGGCTGAGCACTGAGTAGCAGAAGTAGTAAACAAGGATCGCTACATGAACACCAATTTCTAAGGTCGTATTGCATCGTTTCACCTATCTAATCGTAAGACTACCACAATCATTATTGACTGAGACAGAATCGAACGCACGACTTTTATTTTTGCTAGGCCGGTGTGTTACCAACCAGACTACCGTAGCCGGAAACGTATGTACTCCGAAGGGCATGTGAGATCTATATAATATGTAAGTCTCGGGTGAAGCCTAATGATGTTATACAGGTTTGATTCCAACCATCGCTTTAGATGCAAGAGTTGGTTGTTGTTTCATGCTTTCGTTGAAAGCAGTATTAAGGTACATTTGTTGTACCACTGGGTGTAACGAGCTCAGACACCATGTCAGATTCTACCCATAGTTCAGATGAGAAAACAACTGCGGTGTTAATAGCTATGTTGGGTAATTTAATAGGGAAATATGACACTTTTATAACAATTTGAACACTACTACATAGCCCCTCCTGCTTCTCTGAAGTTTGCACGCAATATTTGGACAGAATATGTCTTTGGTTCCAATTATTGACATTTGAGTAAATAGAATAAACGTAGAATGAACTATTCTAAAATAAGAATGTGAAGAAACAGCAAAAAAAGCACTAAGGAGAGATAAACAAAGAGTATGGCACATAACAGAGAAGATGAAGGAAAAATGTAGAAAACATTTGGAAGAGCTAGTAGTGAATAAAAGTAAAAAAGAGGCGGAAAGGTGTTCTATTCTGAGGGAAATTTATTTGATAAACGGGCTCGGGAGGAATAGGTATTTGGGAGGACATGAAGGAAGAGCGAGCAAGAGGGCGTTACAGAGCAAAGCGTAGGAGGAAAGGCTATAGATGCCCACTGCGATAGGAGGACTACTTTTCAAATGGGTACATTCCAAGGTCTAACCTGTTTCGGTCGAATATCTTTCACGATGACTCATTTCCATTTTCATAACAGCAAACGGAATTCATATTATTCTTTTAGAACAATTCCACCTCCCCACCAATACGTATCTAAACATCAGGCTTACAGCATTGACTCCACCATGGAAACGAAGAACCCAGAAAACGGCCTCGCCAGGAAGGAAGTTGCAAAAAATGATTCCTTCCGAAAACAGGAAAAATATAAGATAACCATTTGCAGATTTCTCCCTCCCGCCACGCCCAAGAGAGTAGTGAAACGACGCGGGGAGAGTGAAGAGATGAGGGAGACGGGAGACCCCCCTCTGGGCGGCAGGATCTCTTCTTCGGGCGAGAGGAGAGAGCGGGGGGGGGGGGGGGGGACGAGGCGAGGTAAAAAAAAGCGAGGGGCGAATGCTGCAAGGAGCAAACCCTGACGGCCGCGATGCCGGCGCTCGAATGGTCAAAACCGTTCTAACAAATTAACGCGCTTCTGGGGAGGAATTTTCAATCAGTGCACATCCTCACGACTCCATTTCTCTGTCCACATTACACGTCCCCAACCCCAACTCCGGCAGAAATTGATACGTCTGTACCAGGCGCACTAGTGCGATGCTCCTCAAGGTCAGCATAGCACGTCTCGAGGGTGGAATTAAAATATCCCCGGCCAGTATACAACTCCAGTGAGTGATTACCAAGTAGAACACCGCAACGAATAACCGCAAAACGATTTGCTAAGAGCGTTGCAGGACAAATGAATGGATGAGAAGTGCATTTTAAATAGCCATAGTCTCCACACGCAGAAAATGAGAAACCTGAAGTGATAAAAGGGAAAATCGTTTAGTGACAGAGACGTAATTTACTTTTCAAAGCGTAAGTCAGCATCTAAAAAAATGTAATGCAAAGGTTAACACGTGAAATCCATAGCAGAAATTATGTTTGTAAGATATGTCCCGATTTAATCAAGACTTGAAGCTTTAACCACACTCCCTCAATGAAAATAATTACAAAATCCCATTATTAGCAACTTGAGCGCCGCTACAGAAAAACTTACAAAAATAGAGGGATTTCCAAAACAGATTGAAGAACGAGCTTCTGCCGTTCACGCCTACTCGAATGAAAAGCACAAAGCACAATGCATACCACACCTAGGTCGACGTTTACGATTAAATGAGGGTCAAAGAAGGAATGCTAAAACCGAGAAAGGCAATTGTTGAGCTTTTCTGCCAGCTGGGCTATTACATTATCTCATATCGAGTGGAAGGCAAGATAAGTAATTCTACGGAGTAGGTATACTAGAGCGCACGCCTAGGGGTGGCTTCGGAAGGCATGTCATTCCCCTCAGACAGTGACATACCGGGGCCAGATGTGCACGGTCCTAATTCTAATGCGGGTCAAAATCTAGCCCCCAGTTGGTCGACTTTCACCGTTCCCCAGTAGCAAGACCTTCATCTGATCGCGTTAACTATATTTCAGTTACATATGCAAGTGGCATTGTTCACGCTCAATGGCAACGAGGCCACAGTCACTTGATGACACATACGACGTAAATGTAAATGGAGAGCTCAATGAGATAAAACCTGAAGTCACATAATCTAGTGGCACATCTGCAGTTGCTGTCACGGAATATTGCACCATAGAGACATTCTAAGAAATACTAAAATGGCTTTGGATTCATATAATAATTACCGAAAAGTGAGGGGTAAGAGGTTTGATCCGATATTAAGACAACGATTGTGTAAAGTACAGGATCAGATCCTGCTTTTTCCTCCACTTACATATTCAGCCCTTTTTGTATGAATATCAATCCACAGGAAAGCTAAAATATAATCCTTTAATCTCATCACATGATGAAAAATCTACATATTCAACCATGAACCGGATATTTTCAGCATTCCACGTATGTTTACAATGCGTGAAACACATTGGGGGAAGATATTTAAGTACATTTTTGCTGAACTAGCGACAGTTACAAGAAAAAAGTACGCCAATTCCATGGGGGCCGTTGTGGCCCAGGTTCGCAAGTTCGAGACCAAATGACGGAAAATATTTTACTAATTTTTAAATTATATATATTAATGGTAAAATATCATCTGATTTTTTGGAGTGAGACAACAAGAATTTTCTACAACCTACACCATATTCAAACTACCCCTCATCCTCAGCTAAGAGGCAGCAGTCTCACCAGACAGCACAGTATAAACTACCACGGCTTCTGGCGAGAGTGAAATTCCCGGAAACGACCGGAGTACTGCGATGTGAAAGGAAAAGGGAATCACCGCACTAATCTCCCTTAGAAGATGCATCATTGCATTCATCAATACCTACATAATGTGATGGCGATCCGGAGGTAAAATATTCCCCCAACCGGATCTCTATCCTCTCCAGTCTCCATTGACAGATGTAGTTAACAAGTAGCTCTCGTGTATGAAAAACCGAACTCAGTAGTCCCGATATGATCCTAAGGCATAAAATGCTTGACAGGAAGTAAGAAGAATATGGAATGAGTATTGATAAAAGGTCTGTTGGATATTCTCTGACTTTCATCATAACCTACCTTTAACCGGTAGATTACTCAGATGATGATGATTGATAAGAGAAGAGGAAGACTGAGTGTATAAACAAGTAGGAAAGGGGTAAATATCAACGTTAGTGTAAAAGGAGAAAGAGTTGAACACGTAGAAAGATTCAAATATCTACAAAGCGCTATCACAGAAGATATTTTTGTTCCACAAAGGTAAGAATTAGAAATAGCAATGGCGAAGCAAGGATATAAACGGAACTGATGGCTAGTGCGTGGAATATTAACAAAAAGTTTTGAAAAAGGCTGGTAAATATCCATGGAATTTGGAGAGCAACATTATACACAGCCGAAACATTGAGACTAAGGATGGAGAATGAGAAAAATTGGAGGCACTCGAGATATGGAGATAGGGAAAGTGTAAGGATTGAAATTGGAGGACAGAATAAGAAATGAATGAGTTCTAAGAATGCGATGTGTTTCATTCGCGGTTCACTACCACATAGAAGAATCCACTGGAGTTAAATTATAGCGCATTAAGGCAGGACAACAGCATATGTAGAAAGAGGGCAAGAATCTCACAAAAATGTATCAAGAAAGCAGGAATTCTCAGCCTAGGGCCATCCATTCAAATCAACTCTCATCACGTGACCTACACATTTTCCAAACGTGACCGATAGGCACATAGGAAAATGAAAAGAGGAGGAAATTTTATCCACATGATGAGAGGATCTCAGAACTGCCGATCCTTTTAGTGGACAGAATGAGTTTTCCCAACAGGTAAATCAAATTCTACCCCGAAGAAAACGGCGGCATGAGAGTGATCGAGTTTAGAATTTATAATAACTAAAAGCTTCGACAGGATTATGGAAGAAGAGACAAAAAAGTCGCTTATCGAAAATCGCGACTCATTAGCGTTAGTCGATGCATCCTATTCCGCTCTTCGGAATAATACTACAAAGTGAATCCCAATCGTATCGTGAGTAAACAATCTATTTTTTCCGCCAACTCTAGGGCTTATGTCGTTTAAACAAGGAATAACAGGGAACCGATCACGCTTCCTTGTGGAACCCCACATCACTTTAGAGCGGATTGAAATCGCCTCTAAGTAACAATGACAACGGAGCAGCGGGTGGTTAGATGTGGAGTGAAGTTATACTAGATGGGAAACAGGAGTAGTGGGGATAGGGCGGGAGTGAAGAAGAAGTGGTTTCAGGTAAAGGGCAACCCGAAGAAGGCAACTAAGTGGCGGAAAATTCACTTATCGGCCATTATAGGAGGCGTTGAATTTATTCACCCCCCTTTTTTCGCCAACATGGGAACCAGCGCGTAATTGGAGGAGGAGGGAGAGCAATCGAGAGGAAAGAGGGTGGGATTGGTGAGGTGGGAGGGGAAGAGAAAGAGAGAAAGAAAGAGACAGAAAAAAATTCAAGACGGGAGGGGGGGGAAGATGACGCGAGGTTAACGAGAGTGGATGGCATAGGAGAAGGTGACGATTGAATTAAAGAGGCTCTCTCTCGCCAGATGGCATTGGATACGGACGAGCAGTGGGAACAGAAGTGAGGGAGGGAGAGGAACGAAAGGAGGGGGAAAAGGAGAAGGCGGGCGGAGAGGGAGAGAGATAGGAGGGGGAGGAATATACATGCATACGAGGAGGGAGAATGCACGCGTCATGAGCCGGTGGGGAGAATCATGAGCGACGGATAGATAAGACAACACGGTAGGATATTGCGATGGGAAAGAGCGGAGAGAGGGGGGGAGATAGGTAGAGGATGAATGCATGTGTGAGTGGGAAGAGGAGGCGTGAAAGGAACGAGAAGACGAAAGCGCCTCGGGGGGAGAGGGGGGGGAGAAAACGAGATGGGCGGGGGAGTGTGGGGGTTTTGGAATGAGGAGGGGGCAAGAGGGAGGAGGAGGGAGGTTGAAGATGGCGAGCGAGGGGCCCACCCCTGGAGGAACAATCCGCGAAGAGGGGAGGAGGGAGGGCGGTTGAAATACTCTTCTGTGTGGAGAGGGAGATGCTAGTGAGTGATAAGGGAGGGAAGGAGGAGGGGGGGGGGGGGAAGAGAGGCCAATGGGAATGAGTGTGTAGTCGTCTGTGGGAATTGAAGAGGGGGCGGGGACGATAGGGTGGGGGTGGGGTGGGCAGGTGCTCCGAGGGAGTGGGGAGTGTGGCAGGGGCTGGTTGTTGTTGGTGGTGGGTGGGGAGGAAACGACGGGAATAAGACGGATGAGGAGGAGGAGTGGGGGAGGGAGGCAGGAGGAGGGGTGGGTGCGTGAGGTGCCCTCTGCGCACACCACTATACACTCGGGCGGCGGCAGCGAAACACAAACACGTACTCCTTGTAAATATGAAGACGGCTAACCTGTGGCCTCCGCCTCCCGACCCGCCTCCAATTTTCCACCCCTCCCTCTCCCCACGGAGGGCAGGGGGGAGGGGAGGGGGAGATTGGCTGCAGGGCGGGTGGGGGAGGGAGTGCCAAGAGTGCCCTTCCATAAATTACGTCACGCCATCGGCTGGATTTCTTCGCCACCTCATCCGCCCCTATCGTCGGGAATCTCTCGAAATAAATAAATGAATAGAACACAGCACATCGAATTATATGCGCCGCATTTCGTTTGTCTCACTTCTTAACGCAGGTACCATCATCAATGAATTATATTTTCGCGGAGAATCACTCCAGCATCCGCAATCAATTTGCTTTTCGCCGTATCAACGCAAACTTTGCCACCTCAGCGAACTTTAGGAAACACGTATGCGTGTCACGACTGCCGGCCCAAATGAATTTGAAAATCAGACGAGGGAGACTAAATCGATGTTAAAAACGAAGTCGCTGTATCTAATTTCCTTACTTTCGTAATCTTTTCGTAAATTTTGATTGCAAAGATATCTTTGCTCCCTCCCATCACAAACCAATGATACTCTGAGAAGTAGTATGATAAATCTCGTCCACAAATTTGAGACTGGAAAACTGGCTTCCCTTCAATCGTTACTTCTTAAAACACGATGTCTTGACCGACATTACCAATTACACCATTGTTTACGAATGAAAGCTTTTGAGGATAATCTCCTATTTTGACGCGGGGTTCACTGAGAAAGGTTTTATTTTTACTTTGCTTTCAAAGCGCGTGTAAACGGTTAAAAGTATACTGCAATTTTTATCAAATCTTTCGAAAAGATTGAGGTATTGCAGTTGATTTTTGTTTTAAACACCGGCATATATCTTGCATTTCTAGTTTCTGCAAGAAATTCGTTTGAGGGCAGCTTCATAATGACTCTATCAAACAACCTGGCTATTTTAGCACCCAAATGAAGAATTAAAAATGTCATTTGCAAATAAATACGAAGATTTGTGACCAAGTTATGATGATGAATGATTATAACTACGAAAATTATTGTTTCTGATCCTTAAATATTTTAATTATGAAAACCATTACTGTAATTCACGATGATCAAGTTTGGGCCATCCCTCATGGGTTTTTGAGAATTTGAGCACATTTTCTTCTCATCAACAGCTACTTCTCACGAAACTCCCATAAGGAGTGAATGCAACCAAAATGCCTAATAGAATTGCTTCAGTGTAAAAAAACACTCTGTTACACTAATTTATTCCACACAGCACCATTCTCGCAAATGTCATAATTTCAATACCACCTAGGGCCATGCGATAGCTAAAGGATTTCGAACAACTACTCGCTTCCTGCACTCTCCGGTAAAGCCAAAACACTATGGACACTGACCGTGCTGATATCAGCCCCAAGTCCGCGATGAGACCTCGTGAGCACCTGCTTCTCACTAAATACGCGAGGATTCACGCTGGAGATTTGACAACACATTTTCAACCCTTCGCTTTCTAAGGAGAGTTTTCGGATAAGACGGCGAGAAAGATGGATTCCGCGAGCGTAGAATGTGCGGAGGGGAAGGTGGGAGGAGTGGAGGGGAGGAAGGACCCCTCCCTATCTCGTCCTCCTCCCCAAAATCCTCCATACCCCCCCACTCCACGTCAGCCCTCCTCCAAATTGAAACGCGCAACAATGATCCTATTGTGTTGGCTAATCTTAAAAACGACGAAAGGATCTCTTCGAATCAGTCAAGACGCTCATTTTTTTATAGCGCTGCCGGGATTCGTTCTGGAAGGGTTATAGGAGCGGGAGCGAGAAGCCATAACGGGAGGGAAATTATGTACAGAAAGAGAGGAATGCGATTTGCACAAACGTGATTCCCCAAAAATTCTGGAGATGTTACATCGAGAAAAACTTTACGATGCGTTGCGAAACTTGGAATGTTCGAAGTCCTACAAAACCATCGAAGCTATAAATACACCGACGCTCCAAACGCTAAGGCAAGGAAACAGGACTGCAGTTACTGTTCATTTTCACATCTGATTGTGAGTCACGTCCCTCTTTCAACTTTGAGAAGCCGAACAACTAAAAATTACTTTAGTCGTATTCAATCGCAGAATTACAAACAGAGCTTAAAACTTAAAATCGACGGCATAATATTTTTAACGAATAGTTCTAGTTTCGTTACAATAAAATTGCCGTGAACATAGCACGAAAAAGGATAAGATTACTCACTTATAATAAATGATTCTGTTTTTACTCAGAGAGCTGCCAGGTTATAATCACTGTAATTGAAAACTGTTAGGATAGGCGTCATATCGAAGATATCATACATATATAAGCTGGCCAGAGCCAGATTTTTAGTTTACATTTTTACAGATTAAATTGGACTTCTACCATTTTTTTCTAGATGGGATGATTAACAGGAAAACATGTTATTCTCACACGGTTGTATACCTAAAAAATGGCAATAATTTCAAAAATTGTGACACTATGAAAAATACTCAAAATATACAAATTTGGAACAAAGAGGATAATGCACAAACAGAAAACTATTATTTCAGAAGGGTTGAAGAAAACGCAGTCCTAGCTTTCCTAAATATGTCACAGGATATGGGCCATCGATTATACATTCACTCATTACGAAACAAGGACTAACTCCTTGGGGTCTAATATGAATTCAAGCCAGTTGACAGAAGGTTCTTCATTACTCCTCTCGACGGAAAGGCAGAACTGGATAGAGTACCATGTCGGTTTCACAATCGGTATTTTAATCAGCCACATCAATTATCAATATTACTCCATGCAATGCAGTTTCAAAAATACCTTTTAATTGAAATAATTAAAAGCAAATTAGACAAAATCTTAGCAAAATTAGAGTAATTCAATTGTAGTTCGAAATATATAACAAACGAACTGAAAGGGATGGATTTGAGAGAGAGGCACTTAATATTTACGCCACATGTGAATGCTCGAGTATATGCTATCACGAATTGAAATACATTTTTCACTACATTCATAAAGACTCGGGGATGAACACATGATATGCACAAAACACCCTCAGGCTCCAAAGTGGGCCATTCGAGGGCTGTAGAATGTCGCTACACTTGGATTTCGCACAATGTTGGAGCATTGGGCGTTATTCCGTTGTAGTATTGAGAATATCCAATATTAAATAAAGCCCATCACATAAAAACGTGCAAGTACGTGATCTCCAACCGTCGAAAATGAATCTCGGATCACTCCCGCCGCGGGGTGCGCGGCTTGAGGGACACCAACCCTGAAGCCCATTATTTTTAAGCAAGGCTTTTCGACCCCAGGATCTTCCCACGTGAATTTGCAAATGCATGTTTTTGCGCGGGGCGTCGCTCGCGATCTCACACCACTAAGCAAACGAAACATCACGACACCACATAACTCGCCGGGGCGAGATCGCCTGCGCGTGTCACTCCCCTTGCACCGACACGGCCTCGCGCGCCACTCCACTATCAATAATTGTGCGGGGAGTGGGAAGGCGAAAAAAAACTTAAAAAAAACACCCTCGCATGCAGAGAATTCCTTCGCAAACACCGAGACGTGATTAATACCCGCGTGCACCTCCCCGCAGCACCGATCGCTGCACCAATTCGTCTCAAGCCGTGACCTCCCTCACAGCCCCGCGTCTTTTTTTTAGGCCCGATACGATTATAAGTCTACTCTCACCTCACCCGCACTGTAGATCCCAACATCTCTCCACTCCACGTTTTCCTCAACCACAGACAGACATAGTCCACCACTGGAGCGTGACAGACCGATGTTAGAGGGGGCATGGGATGCAGGTCGGGTGGGTGTGGGCGGTCACCACCGCGGGGGAGAGGATCGGACGAGAAAGGTACTCTGGGAAATATCGGGCGGCGGCGGCGGGAGCGAAAGAGAGAGGAAGACTCGGTGCCAGGGACGCCAACCGCTCTCATTTTGCAAACTCCATACTTGATCGTCCGGGGGAAATCCATTAATGTCCGGAATTATTGCCATCGAAATTTGAAACCTCCCAATCCTAATGACCGTTTAATAAAATGAGCGCCAAATATAAAAAATGTTTAATGACCGCCGCAGCATAAAAATAATTGTAAGGTGGTAATGCTTTGCCCAAATAACCCAAATTCTGTCGGTTTAAAATAATGAATATCACCAAGTCAAAGCATTTTTTGATAGATTGTGTGATTAAAGCTACTTAGTGACCGAAATACACTAATACCAGGAAATCTTTCCCTCAAAAACATTTAAAGAATTTATAAGCTAGTACAAAGACGATTGGTATTTATATGGTATTTTAGGGGATGTCGTTCTCAAAATACCTCATTTCTTGAGGCAAGTGTCCTCATTTTCAGGGAAATAGAGTTGGCAACCCAACTTGGGAGTAAAAGGGGGGGGGGGTGAAGCCACCTGAAGGAGTGTCCCCTGGAGGAATATCAGCGGAAGCGGGGAGGAAGAGTGCAAAGGGAGGGAAGGCGTTGGAGAAAGATGCTGGAGAAGAGAGAAAGACAGAGTAACGGGCGGACGAGGAACGGAGAGACAAAGAGCAAAAGCAAGAGGGAGGGAGGAAGGATTGCGCTCGGCGGTGATCGAGGCAGAGAGTGAAGACGGGGGAGACCCGGGATTGATGCAGACAAATTGATACATTGTCCGGGTAAGAAGACGGACGGAGAGGAGGAGGGATCGCTCGCACGGCGGAGACCTGCGCGCGTGGGGGAGGGAGGGGAGGCAAAAGGTGTTTTTTGGGGAGAAGAGGTTACTCGGAGGGAGAGCGAGCAAGGGATACAGCGACCCTTTGAGTAAAGAGTTCGGTCGAATGTGCGCACCCTCTCGCATCTAGCGGGTGTGAGCGTGACACGACCTTGCGCAGGCGGCGAAGTGATCGAGCGAGAGAGATGGCCATCGATGGAGAGAAAGAAAAAGGTGTGTGATATTGATTGAGCGGGTGTGGGAGGGAGGAGAGAGGAGGATCCTAATTGGGGATCGCAGTCCGTGGCGGAGGGCAGCAAGGCATTCCTGGCATGCCGTCGCAACCAACCGCTTCCCCCTTTTCAGAGGAGAGTCGAGCAAACGTGCGAATGCCGTCGGTGCGGTTAGTATGCTACAGCGGTTTCAGAATGACCATGACGAAATGACAGGGGAGGAAATAAATAAATATATCATCATTAGATCAATATATATAATAAGTAAATATAGAAATTTATATAACATCAAGAAAGGATCAGGGCACGTTCCCTTTCGGCCCTTCTCCTCCATGCACCACTAGCAATGTTGTCTATATCCTCCAATGTAATCTCTGACCCGCTTTCTACATCGGCCTCACCACAACTACCCTCACCATCTGAATGAACGGCCACCGTGCTTCCTGTAACCCCTCCTTCCAAACTGCCTCCCTCACAGTCGCCACCCATGCCTCCTCCCTCAACCTCATGTCTGACAATTGCTTTAGCGCAGATGTTCTTGCTTTCCATTCACCCTCAGCCTCTCTACTCGAACTTGTACTTGGCTCTTTCAAGCCTTTAACTCCCCTGGTCTGAATCGGGCCCACTTACCCCCACCTACTCCTGTGTGTCCGGTTAGCATAGAAACAAAAATGGAACACTCGCACGAATTTACATTCCTAATTTTTCGGTTCGAATGCGATTATCGGTCGCTATGGAGACATCCAACATAGCCGGCCGTGCAGAATGGGCGTGCAGTTTTCAGTTATTACACCCCCTACTCGTCTTAAGATTTTGCTTATCAAAGTGGTAGAATCACACTAATATATTTCAATAACATCAAAATAATTGATCCAAAACAAAAAAAATCAGAAGTATTAGACATGAAATATCGGTGTTCCCCGAAAATTGACATGTTGGATCAATTTTACGACATGTGGAGCTGGACGTAATTTTGATTGATTACAATCCGTAAAACTGCCAACCTTATAAGACACAATACATTTAAATGTTGATATTCTCTTTGTTGAAAAGGTATCCGACATTCCGAAACACGATTCGCCAGCTTTGCGCACAACAGTGTTTTCCATCGCGGGTACAGGAGAACTACCGGCGTTTGCTGTAACAAGGGTAATATACGCCAAAACTAAGGGCCATTGATCAGAACTATGAAATAACGTAATGAATGTAAATTGTGTGCAAAAAGTAGCATAGTAGTATTCCACTCATGTTGCCATAATCGAGGGTCAAACATAGCTTTGCCAAAGAGAATGTTTTATTCTAATCCTTAAGACTGTATTTTAACATCTGTTACGCTATTTATAATGGTTACCATGATGCACTACAACACAATGTTTCACTGCTGACATCCGAAAACTGTCTACTGATTTATTACCGTTAAGATTCAACGCAAAATGTATGCAAGGTTTAAAAGCTCATTATATACTTATATTTATATACTTATGATAAATAAATAATTACGTTGATTTGACAATTCTTTTTTCCATACAAAGTTATAAACATCGCTAAAACCTATATTACATAGTAGTTGCTTATTAACCATTAGCACCTACGATTATCTAATTTAATAATATGTTAGTTTAAATCGAGTTTTCTAAGCCCACTGTTAATTGATATTCCTTTTCTTCAAAGTAAGTTCTCTGAATATAAAGTAAAAATACATTAAAGACAAAACTGCAATCGTTCATGATTTCGTGACCCTTTGGTGCAATTACTTACTGTCGTAAACTCTACGAAGCACATACCCAATTCTTCGAATCAGTCCATAAAAAAGTAGATCTATTCCTTGGGCATCGCTGCCGATTATGAAGGCGGAGACAAAATAAAGCATGGCACTCACCATTATTTTAAGCGAAATTGATTGCCCCATTTCTAGCAGAGGCAATCTAACAGCTCTCGCCTTCGGTGCCAGGCCTCCGTGCAACGAATCGTCAACTGCCTATCTGAGCTGGTCGACAAAAAAGTGACCCGTTGACAGAGAAGGGAAATGAGGCTAATTATAGATTAAAAAAAGGAGGAACCATCGAAAGCACTTTTACGACCACTACTATAATACACATGCTAACTAATTGGAAACGGCCCACGTGAGGCGAATTATCAAAGAAGAAAGAGGGAGGAGAGACACCGGAGCTACGAGGGCACCCGGTCCAGCGTCCACATCCAACGGCGAACCATTTAGGGCGATTGCCAAATCATTCGATGACTGGACACCCCACCCTTATTGGAATCGAAAACGCCCCACAACACCACATAGACAGACACCAAACTCAAGAGGCACCACCATGAGTTAACCTCCACGCTGGCGCAGCTTGCTAAGTTACCTTCTCCTCACGGCGGGGGGGGGGGGCGCCCCAGCCAAAGGGGCCGATAGACCGCAGGGAGGAGTGAAGGAGGCTGCTGCCTGGACCGAAGAGGAGGGTGGAATGGGAGGTGGAGAGAAAGACGGGGAAGGCACCACACCGGATCGTTTGGAAATCGAAGAGAGCGGCCGAGGGATAACACGACGCCCGCCCGAATACGCAGTCGGAAGTTGCTCTTCATAAGCGCAGCAAAATGGAATTTGCTACACATGTATCTCCACCTGAACACTTACAACTCTCTCGCCCTGAGAAGAATGACCACCTTTCCCTGAACCCCCATACTGATTGCTATATTTATTCTCGTGTTTTGTATAGGATTACCTGATCATACCGTCCTACGCCGAAACCTAGGACGTGTGTATCTATAATAAAGTTTGTGCGGAAATAAAAAATAAGTTCTTCAATTTCTCTTCATTAATAAGTTAATCATCGTAGCAAGCACAATTTATTAACGACAGCATTACCGACGCTGGCTATGCGAATTTATATCTGCATTGTAAAATTTGAGTTTAATTACCGTTCTTGACACGGGATATGTAAGACATTGTTAATGTAATGACTTATCCTTTCAAGGTTGAACGATTATTTTTTTAAGATATTGGAATGGGTTTCCTTTCGTGTAGCTATCGAATGACGATAACGCCTAAGGTGGTTTGCGTCGCTATTCAACGCGATGATCACGCGCCGAGGCGTAACCAAGAAGTAAAGCTAGCTGGGCAAAACTACTTGTGAGCCCTCTTACTAGCGCACCACACAGTCATTCCAATCGGAGATCTCAACAAACGGAATGGTTCGAGAGACGGTGGCGTGACTATCCACCAGCTCGGGGTTGGGGGGGGGGGGGGGGGTAGCAGGAGTAGGAGACCTCACGGGGTCGCGACTTCGAGCCCCGCGGAGAGCAGGGCCGGGCGGCAGCAATTCAATCCGTCATGAAAGAGATGATCGCCGAGATAAGAGGTCCGCTCGAATGGCCAGCAGGAAGTTTAAAGCCCATCGAAACAAAACGGCAGCCATTGCGCAAAGAGCTCCCGCATGAGGGCCCACAAAGTACAGAATATGACATCATCAATTTGAAGCCCCGCTATCGCTGGGAAACGACGAGCAGAAGTTCTCCCTCCTCACGGTAGCAGAGAACAGCGGATGGATAGTGTCGTGGGACTCCTTCTTTCTCCTTCATCCCCGTGTCGTCCGAAAGGTTCAAGCACGCGAGGAGCCGCTATCCCAACGATGCCACTGGCTCGCCATTTCTCTCCCGGCGTCATCCGCGAGGAAAAATCAGCTACACTGCTGACTGCACAGAGTTGGAATTTGTCCGGGTCGGTCGACAAATAAACTATCAAGTCTTGATAGACTCGGCGGATCACGTCTGTGCGTACATCTGCATTCTACCCAAGTCATCCTCTGCCGTTGCGCAAAGGGAACTAAATGCAGAATGTTACTTACTTAATTGCATGATTTACGATGATTCGAAGATTAGTGATATTAGACAGCAAACTTTGAATAGTCTGCCAGAAAAATTCATTAGTGGGTCAACTTGCTCATGGTGGAGAGCTGACAATAAACGCACACCCTTTGGCGCTGATTCTGCTGAGAATATGGAAGCCGAAATATAAAACATTTACCATTGAATTTCTGATTGATAAAACGCACCTTTACTAACAATAAGAGCCAACGCTCACATTTATAAGGCGAAGGAGACAATCGGACTATAAACTCAATTTCAAAATTCATTACAGGTAAGGCTGACATACCCCCATGGCCCCACTTACATCTTTCATTGTATTATTTCAATACCGATTCCTATTCAAATAATTAACAATTACATGTTTTTATCTAAAAAAAATATATATATATATATATACTTAAAAATTTCGAGACCAACACTCAATGCAAAAATTAGAACAGAGATGTCCACCATTTTCGGGATAAGAATATTTATACCACGTTCAAAAGACAAGGATTGATTAATACTTAGCGGCTTTAACTAATTTGCGTCCACATGAGTATTCACTAAAAGTCGTAAAGAAGCTGAAGACCTCCGGTGACTACCTATGAAATAGCCAGGACTTGCCTTGTTCTACCTTAACTCCTAACTTACGTTCACCTGCATCAAAAAAACCAGTAATCACCACCAACGATGACATCTCAATCGTCGATAGAAAGTCCACGTTAAGGTAATGACGAAATCAATGGTGTTCTGGTTTCACCCAAAGCCTCACCAGATTGATTACTATCAATGTCGGCCGTAAAAGATCGTTTTAGCATACAGGATCGCATTCATGGGTTGAGTTACTTCTTGATATGCTGATTTATCTTAAAAGTGGTTATTACATTTTGATATCGGTACACGCGAAAACAAGCAGTGTTTGTGCAACTTTCACTACGGGAACGTTTGATAACTTACTGACTTTCTTGAAGTGCTTCCAAAAGAATTCAGACAGAAGAATTTTACCATCAGGAGTTGTAACAAGGGGTGGTTTTACCAATTCAATAATGATATTTAAATGAAAGATTGACATAACATATTATACCACGAAAGGCCATTAAGTAGGTTTACGTCCTGATAGTTAGCCCTGATTTAGGTTGCTGAGCGGTCGTTTCTTACGAGCCCTTGAATATTCATGGAACTATTCTGATCATTAACACTTTTGATTTGAACCAATGCTATAAACAATGTCTGAAAAAAATTATCTTCCTTACCGCCTAAACTTTATGCATTTTTACTGTATACTGATGTATGCATCAGTATACAGTAAATCATCAGTATGCATCAGTATACAGCTTGTATATTAAATAAAAATGATTTTTTTCTGTGTTATATTGTTATTTCTTCGATGGTTAAAGTAGACTCAATTTACATCAGTGAACTCTGGTTCACATAACAAGGCTACCTACAAGTGTCTCGTACATTTTTATCGAATTCAAATATTTTAGGGCGCCAGGTACTGAGTTCTACGAACACACAATACCTAATCAATACCTACGCACTTGCTTAAATTCACTTTTAATCGATCGGGCGGTAAATATGTGCCAATCACATTTGCACATTTGAGCACCGCGGATAATCTGCCTCACTTTATCAGTGCCATCTATTATTGAGGCGAGGAATTTAAATATAACTCAATGAACAATGGCGGTGAGTTGGAGAAATCTGGGTATGCAGTGACCATCCATCAGAGCAACGTTCGCTAAATATATATTCACTTAAGACCACTTTAATTGATATATTTTCCTCGCCGCCCGAAATACATGGTTAACGTGAGGTCGCACTTCCAGGCACAGATCGTGCCCGCAGAGGGCCTTTATAAATCGTGAGGAAGCCAAGATGGGAGAATATCACGAGACATACCTCGCTGCAGACTACAGTGCAAAGATCGTATTAAAAGTCGCGCACAGATGGGAGAACAAAACACTGATTGAAACTGCCAGACAGGACGTCCCATCCCCCTACTTTGTGGTCTAAGAGACAGAGGCGGCCGAGGGGGCGGAGAACAGCCGTTAATAAGACCCACGCTGCACAGTCCAACCCAATGGTAACCCATTAATAGGGATCCATTACATGCGAAAAATGAATACGAATTATCACGGGCGAAGGGAATCTGCAACTTCTTAAGCAGCCGCAAGAGGTGAGCGTTGAGGAGGGGGTGACCCAACGGCATTTGTCTCTGGGGCGAGAAAGGCAGGGACGACGTGGGGGGGGGGGGGGGGGGGGTGGGACGGAAGAAGAGGCGGCGATCTAAGCACGCCGATCGTGCAAACAAGCAATCCGAACACGATGCTCTGAAGACGCGCAGACACGTGGGTCGAGAAGATTTTCGGAAAAGGCGTCGCATATCGAGAGGGAGGAGGCCGCTCACGAGGAGCCATCACCACGGGCAACGCTCACCCACCGCTCTCCGCGCATTTAACTCATCTGCCCCACACTATAAAGCGGTCAAGATAAGAAGGGACAGAGGGGGGGGGCAGGTGTATTAAGCCGCCCGCGGTGGGAGGTTCCGAAGGACTCAAACACGAAAGATGTGGCGGAAAACGAGACGGAAACAGTCGCTGAAACACTGTACGTGCGGGAGCGAAAAATTCCCTCAAGTGGACAGATACACCGCAAGGTTTAAGTGCTCGTAATAAAGTATCAAATTCGTCGAAATGTAATTGAGAGAAAAAAAGAAAGAAGAGACGGCTCGCGTCCGAATACTTTCCAATGGAAAGCCATTGACAGTTAACGAAGGTATTTTCAAGGATATGTATGTAAGAAGTGTCTGATGGCGAACTAGTAATGTGCATAAAAGTGAAAAGATGTCCCAGAAATGGGAAATCTCGGGTAAATATTGCTTAAAAACATACCAACCAGATGGTAGAATACCCAATGATGATGACATTAGCAAGAAAGGTTCCATAAAATTATATCATGTCTCACGCGTCTCCAAAACAAGGTTTTCTGAGGGGTATAAAGATAAATATTTGAGTAATTGAGATTAAGTTAAAAGTCCATTTTTCCGTATGTTTCAGGGACATCCTCCTATTGTCATATTTTACTCCAAATCTCAAACTTAACCAGTGGTAATTGCGTGGAATTCCGTAACGTGAGCATTATCAAGAAATGAGAAGTAGCAACAGCCTTTAATCTCTACTGGGACAGGAATTTTAGCTTGTGATTAAGATACAAGGAGGCCCTGCCCCGCTTGGCAACACCGGACACATTAATTGGAACATAAAAACGACCATGCACGAATAGCGGCGAATAAGCAAGCCATTCCCACCGTTCAGGAAACCTCGCACTCGAAGCGGAGACGTCCGCGGGGGCCATTAAGTGAATATGAGCACGGTTGATTACAGATTGGACGCAGCGGGGCGCCGGTAACCGCGGATCGTCGGGGAAAACAAGCGAGTGATCATCGGCAAAGATGCTTTTTTTGCTCCAGACTCGGTCACGATGTCACATTATGTCGACTCGAGTCTTCTCGTCGGTCAAGGTCGTAACACATCCCGAAGGAGGGAAAAGCGGGTGCGAAGGAATAATCTTACGCCCTCCTAGCACCTTGGGGGCGTTGCCTCACCCCCTGTGGATCGGGACAAATCTCCAGTCGTTTCACAGTCTGACCGAGGGGGAGGCACGCCACCACCCGTTAACGAGGTCTCGCATAACCGCGCGCATTTAATCGCAGGTGCGAACAGAGGGGGCAGGGTGCTTTCGCACCCCGTGTACACGAGCGACCGGAACGAAAGTGGGGAGGAGCGGGGGGCAGGGAGGGGATTAAACAGCTCCTCCGAGGGAGAAGGAGGATGAGCACGAGGTACCGACGAGCGGGCATTGATGGCTGAGACGAGGGCGGCTCGGAAAAAGCGTGAAACGACGTCGTTCTCTTAATTTTTAACGCTCGGCGCAGCGTGGTAACAATTCAAGAGATGTTTCTAAGGCTCACCAGGCTACCCATCATCCATAAAGGAGGCGTACTTCAATGGCGGAGATTAAAAGTACTTTACTACTCTGTCATCACATGAGATTAAAGTTTGCTTCCTACGGTACTCAATTATGTACCTTTTTAACTAACAACTAGGCAATCTAGTCCCAAATACGCCAAAGCCCGGGTCGCGACAAGAACTTGTGAACTGCAATAGTCAATCATGACAGTGGCCATATTCAAATAAAAAATCTGAGTTCTCTTTTCAAAAAAACCTCAGACTGCGAGTTGAAAATGGTGCTTTACGAAAAGGCAGACGAAATAAACACAAGTTCTGGTAACTAAAATGGAATGATAATAACTGAATTCATACGAAATCGATAGGTCTTCTAAGGGCATACCTCTTCAGTCCTATGATAGACACACTCCTGACTTCACACAGGCGGTACACAGTACGATTTTGTGTTTTAAATACGCCGCAAATTAGTTCCACGCCAAACCTCTAATGATAAGCTTAATTTAGCGCTCTCAAGCAGAGACTAATGAACGAAGGCAGATAAAATTGTCGTACAGCTTAAAAAGCTGTCACTTCTAGCTATAAAATAATACGCTCCGTTCAATTAATTCGAGTTTTACGTCGTTTTATAAACATCATCAAGAGATTTGATAACAAATACCAAAACTCAAACTTATATACAAAAATAATAACAATTAAATGGAAAGGTAAAACTATTTAGATATAGACCTAATTTCATCTCTGGTTTTAACTACTGCAGGAAAACAAACAGAGAAGCTGTAATGCTGATTCTGGTTATTTCTGTGCAAGTAATCTTCTCGGATATTCCACCGGGTAAAAGATTCCATGTTGGCTAGGGTTGCCATTAGTGAACCAAAAGTGAATTATGTTGAGATCAGTACAGATGCCAGTAATGACAAGCATATAAAAATGTTTCCTGTTCTGGCCCAAGATTTTGATATCACTGACGGTGTTCAAAGTAATTTATTACAGTTAAATGAGTTTGACAAATAAACCTCCAGTACAGTGTCTGATTTTGTATATAAAGTAATTTCCGAATTCAGCCTTAATGACAAAGTTTGTGCTTTTGGTGCGGATAACACTAACACTAAATTTGGAGGTGTTGGAAGAAAAGGGGAAAACAATGTATTCAGAAAACTAGAAAACAAATTAAACTGGTTCCTAGCAGGGGTAGGTTGCCCAGTTCATGTATTACATAACGCACTCCTAAGTTGAACAGACATACTTTCAAAAGATATTCAAAGTATAATTATTAATGTGTATAACCACTTTTCAATTTATACTGTTCATGCAGCAGCACTAAAGGATTTTTGTGATTTCCTGCATATGACACACAGATATCTACTCAGTCAAATAAAAAATAGGTAGATGAGCTTATTTCCTGCAATTGAAAAGTTCATATACATGTTTCAGGCCCTTCAATCATACTTCCTATCTCTTGATTAGTGTCCAAGTCTTCTCAAGACTTTTTTTTCTAGTGTAGAAAACTAAGTATAAAAGCCCAGATTCATTATAATTTGACGAATTATCGAGCCATATATTATTTTGAATAATTTATCTTTCCTCTATGACTGGAGCTATCTTCCAATATTTTTAAGTATGTAGTGCACAAATATTACCCAAGCTCTAAAAAAACACGAAAAATGGGAGAATAAATCGTCCAACATAGAAAATAATTATCGCCACTTAGGTGAAGGCGGAGTTCCATCATCGCGGTCTCAGTTGTGCTAGAGCAGCCACCAAAGGCGGAATGGAACACACACTCTCCCCCTCCGAGTATCACTCGTATCAAGGGAATCGGAATTCTTGTGACTCCGGCCGAAGACATTTTTTCAGGCACGACATAAACGGAAAAATGTCTCGCGCACGGAAGCGCCGTAGATCACACGGCCGCCGGGTATATCTCGGGACAGCGAACAAGTGACGCGGAGACGACACGGGCTGCATGCCGGGAGCCCACCGCCACCGATTCCAGAAGAAGGCATAAAATAACCGACCGTTTTATTAATTCCGAGAGCCTCGGACAGTTGGCGCAGAATGATAATCTCACCGCCGCCACTCAATTCTTCACCCGGGAGCAAACGTCTCTTATCAGCATACGTCCAATCTCCTCGCCTGCTTTCTCACCTACCCGGCTACCAACTCCGCCCCCCCTATCCCACTCCCCTGCCCCGCTCCATCAGCCACCCCCATAACCGAGCTCCGCCACTGCATCAAGACGATGGGTACTAATGTCCCCGCACGCTTTCTTCTTCGCCCTGGACCTTCCCCCTATTCTTCAACATTCTTCTTCCTCTCCCGCGTCCATTCGCATCGCTTTCCTTCATCCTAGACTACCTCGACCGCAACAAGGACTTCTGTCTTTAGCGCACTCATCTCCTCAATCTTGCTTCCCCAAGTCCGCCGGACGCCCTGAATAATAACATCCCACTCCAACACTTCCACCGTGCTGCCATCACTAACAACCGCCGTCTTCCCCTCGCCGTCCTCCAAACACGGCAAATATTGCGTGCGCAGTGGCGAGGATAAACATTGAGCATCCTCCCGACTCGCTTCGTGTGCGTGAGTACACGTTCCCCCACCGCGGTTCCTTTGCACCTCGTAAACCCGCGGAGACACGGTGGCTCGCCACCACACACGTGTGAGCCTCGATTGCCCTTCAGCGAACGAGGCAGCCACTGCGGATGCTCCGGCATCATCCCTCAACGCGCCGTTAAACCCGACGCGCCGAACACACCACGCATCCAACTCCCAGGCCCCCCGAGCTACCGCCCACGCCCGCCCCGAGACCCCGGACGAAGGATGACCCCCGAGTCCAGTACCGACGGAGGCTCCCGAGTGAGCGACACCTCCGCGACGTCGGGGAATCGGGCGTCTACCCCCGCAGGCGTCCCGGGATCGCATCCATCCCCAACAACAACCAACTCTCCTCGCGCCCCCATCCCCACAGCAAACGACAACAACAGGAGCGGCCTTCCACCGCGGGGGGGTAGGGTGGCGGGGGGGACTACAGGCCAACCCTTTCATGCGACCCTTCACTCCGTCCGTCTCGGCACGGAATCCGACAAATAGTTCCTCCTTCCCAGAAGTCGAGACCTTGATCTGACCTCCCGACAACGCGCTCAAGCTGATTCTTCCTCCCGACGACGCACGGCTGAGAATGTTCCTCCGGGCATACCCGGTTGGTTACCCAATGTCGACCGCCGCATTAGTCTAAAAGGGGGGTGGATGAAAAATGCGCGTCACAGTGTCGTGTCTAAACGCCACTCGTTTGTAAACGTCCACCCCTTTGCCTCCATTACAGCGCCCGGGGAGTTGATACCTCGCGGTCAGACGTTTCGTTTTTGGCGGGCCGTTATCAGATGTGACCCTCTCGGGCTACATGAGATTCTGTGGCAGACATGGGGGAGATGCTGGCGAGATATTACGGGAATTACGGTCGAAGGAGAAACAAAATTCACCATTATATCAAAGAAGAAAAAGTAGCAGAATGAGCATTGCTTTTCCTCAAGGACAGCGCAAGTAAATGGCAGTAATGATAACAAATCCTATCGCCATTTAAGAAAGAACACAGAATTGGAGGTATCGTGCTCGGGTGTGGGTAACTGACAAAAAAACGTTTTGATCCAACGAACGGCCCAGAGTGGAATCTTCGAAGACCATTTTAAACATTCATTAGGCGGTAACATAAATAACCTTATAAGAAGTGCTCAAACCACCTTTTCTGCATCCGTAACTCCTCCACCAGTTTTCTTTCTTAAGTATCCATGCCGTGCACTCGTTGTTTATTTTAGGCAATTTGTATAGCCATTCCAATAAAAAATTCAAAATGAAAAGCATCGGTCGAAATCGAAAAGATCCAATGAGAGCTGGTGATATTTCAAGGATTGTTATCATCTCTCTCTGAGCAGTCTCCGTAGCTATCGAGTGATTGGCAACCATCACAGCGACCGTTAGAAATCTTAACTCGGACGTAAGGAATAGCTTAAAGTTTGTTAAAATAAATACCACCAGCGTGCCATTCCAACTATAAAAGTGATAATCACTGTGAAGGAGAATTGGTTGGGAATAGCAATCGCCTACGATGCACAGAAAGTCACTCCATTTGCAATAAACTCATTCATGAGAACAAAAGACTAACGTGAAATCGAGCAGTGATTTTTTTCCGGAAGTTTGCAACGCCGAGACAAGGAGTCTTTTATCGTGCGCTCACTCATCAGGCGACAGCGGAAAGGCATTTCGATATCACACGCGGCACGACTCTTGTGTCACGATCTTAGCCCTGCACACGAGTTTGCCCCCCCCCCCCCCTTCGGTGCGCCTCCAGTTTTCGAAAAAAAATACCCACAGGGGGATCGCAACGGCGAATCTGCACCGGTTTTTTCGTGGCAAAGAGAGCTTTTTTGAGATCGGACTTTCTCAATTCCCTCAAGCTCACGCTTTTTACCTCTCGATCGCTATCTGAGACCGGAATCGGCACGGTCTGGATTAATACCGCCCTGGAAGATGGTACCTGCATTAAATGGAAGTTGAGAGAGGACTCTTGTTTCGCCAGGGGAAATGGCGATCAAAATTCAATGCCGAAAGCAACGTACGGTACTGTTTAATAACAGAGAATAACCTCGAAGGCATGATGTTGAACACCAACGTCTGCCATCACAGTATTACTCAAATTACTCAACCAACCACAAGAAAAATAAAAGGGAAATAAAGAAAGAAAAATTAGGAGAAAATGATAAATAAATCATTATAGATGTTGGCCCTTTAGGCGTCATGCGCAGGCCATCCTGCGTCCTCACATGATTTACCTCTAATTTTCTTTTTGAAAGCAAGCGATAAAACCGCGCTAATTGTAGAAATAAAATAATAGGTGAATATTTTATAGTAAGGTCTAGCATACTAGTGTTTTATACGGCAATGTGAAACCACAGGCAAATACTACATAATAAACTACGGGTCTCATCATGATTCTCCTTTACATATTGTCTAAACCAGAGACTTCAACGTCGTGACTGACCAACTCCTGCGAGTAATTTAAAAATACTTTCTCCGCGTCGCCAACACAAAGCGGTGAAATGTAACCTTTCCCCTTCACCAGATTGAAACCAAAATACTGCAAACAGGATGGCGCATAGTAGAGCATGTCAATCCTTTACATGCAAGTAATCTCCAGAGTTTTGACCACTCAATTTACACAGATAAAGAAAATAGATCCCAAGACAGCAATTGAAATGTACTCTCTTATGTATCATATATAAGAACGTTTTATTAATATTTACAATACAAACAGTTGAAATGACTTTTTCACTCGCTGGGGAGAAAACTGGGGAAGCGTGGAAGAGGAAGGAGGAGGATAGGAATACTGGACGCAATATAAGGTGGTAGAAGATATGAGGAATTTAAGAAGCATCTAATGGCGGGACATCCTTAGGGGGGAAAGCGGAACAATGTCTCAAAATTTGGGTTGCAGGATGGGGACGATCCAAGAATCTACCAATCAGCAGGTAGATTACTTAAGTGAGTGCCGTTAATCAACGCATAAATAGCAGCCCTAGCACGCCAACCGCTGAGCATATCGGAATAAACGCCAATGCGAAGACTGTATGGTCACCACACAAGAGAAAATTGGTAATTTACATGCCAAGCAAAAAAAATAATTATTTTTCACTCCAGAGGGAAATAATTGGTAATGAAGACTATTAAAAAGAGAAATGAATGAAGCGCACACATAGTTTCGCATGAACGCTAACGCGAGAAACACACAGGAAATAATACATTAATGAAGGTCAAAGGCAAGTTATCGATCGGGACTCGATTACTTGTTGACTACACTCGTCCCAGCGATTGAAGACGCCTTCCGCATGTGGAATGCGCGGCAACGAAACGCCACATCACCGACGGGCAACCGTCCCCGATTCAATAATTAATTGCATCGGATGCCCTTGCCCATACAATATAAACTCATAAATATTGAGAATATAGCTATAATGGTAGCTCGGATGGGATAGCATGAGAAATGTACCCACCGTTTCCCCCCAACTTTTAATTTATTTGAGAGGAAATATTTCAGGATCGGAACCCCCACCTGTCAACAGCGAGAGATGCCGCGAGCCGAGAGACGCGGCCCGCATGGACCGAGGAGAAAGCGATCTCATGTGCATTATTATTAGGGTATTAGAGGGGGGTTGGGGGAATCATAAATTCTTCTGCGCGAGCCGATATGCTGGGCAGGGCGTGCGTGGGGCCGGGCCTTATATGAGGAGACGAGAGAGCGGAGAGGGACGGATGCGACGGCATTAAATTAAAATCGACGCTTAATAGGGGGACGACTTTTTGAATAAGTAAATTAGCATTTAAGATCAACTGCCAAAAGGTTTACTTTCTGCACGCACATACTATAGGGGAGATGGTGCGGGAGGATGGGGGGGGGGGCAGGGATAGGGGAACGGGTTTTCGCGTCCGGCCGCAAAAATCATACTCCCACCCCCACGGCAACGAGCAAATATGCTCGACGGAAGCGGTGGGGGACGCATATTAGCTCGGTCCGTCCCACTGCGGCCGT
Organism: Pyrrhosoma nymphula; assembly: GCA_963573305.1. Lineage (NCBI taxonomy): Eukaryota > Metazoa > Arthropoda > Insecta > Odonata > Coenagrionidae > Pyrrhosoma > Pyrrhosoma nymphula. Next base: position 17,999,796 of record OY754336.1, read on the forward strand.
GTGCGTCAACCGCTCCCTGAGCCACGCAAGACGTCCGCGATGAGGAGAGAAGACGAGGTTGAGCACGGGGGAGCGAAAGGGGAAGAGGAGACGGGAGCTACTAAGTGATATCGACGGAGCGGAGCGACAAAAAATAAGGGGAGAGCACCGGAGGAGTCTCTCTCGAGAAAGCGGTGTTGGGATCGGGCGTTCACACCCCCCGGGGTGATTATTTTGCCAATTTACGGGTCCTAGTTGAAAAATAGATCCGCTTGCTAACCGTAAGGATATTGAAAATTCAGGCGGAGCCAATGTATCGGTGGAAGGGTACAAAATAGGACGGTTCGGACATTCCGCACGACGGTGACGAGGATCTAGCTCTATTTCGGCCATAGAAATCGATCGGTAAGAGAGTTCCAAAATAACCTCCTTCTCTCCCCCCCCCCCCCCAGAGAAGACTAAACCCTAGCGAGGAGATGAGAAGAGGTGTCCGGATGAGGAAGAAGATGCGACGACCCTGACACGAAGAAGAGGGTAGCGCAATGGGAGCGGGGACCGCGTCCTGCGTCGACCGTGTAGGAGGGTCCGCCGCGGATCCGCGGGAGCAGAGGGGGCAAGGGAGAGGCATCTTTCGCGGCGGCGGCGACGGGCCTCGTCAAGGCGGGGAGGCAAACGGAGGCAGAGAACCAGTCAGTCCATTGTTATGTTCGAGGGAGATAAAAGGCGGTACTTCTTTTTAATTTGTGAAACATTTAAATAATTAACAAGTTACCCCTTCGAGCATTTCCTAGAGCTAACATAAGAGTTGATTGTACCATTATAATCAGGAATAATTAGTTTCACATCTGAAAACATCAGCAACCAATCCGAAGATCGGTTTGTCGTCCCTGATGGAAATTCCCTTAAATTCTAGGAATTTATTTCCCTAGAACTTTTTTTTTACAAATGAAAGACAGTAATTTTCCCAGAATAAAAGGTAAAATCTTCATATATTGGAAAAATTACACCATTAATTGCATGGAGTGCAGTGTGCAGCGCATAGAGTGAATAAATGACTATAGAGGAAAAGTATACATCCATAAAAAAAATATATAAAATATATTCTGCAACGTTTAATTTATACAACCATAGTGTTATCATAATTAATTATAATGAGATTGATGAAATATTTCTAAAAAAAAAGATGTGTAACCATTATAAAAATCACCTCTCACAGCCAATTACATTTGGTGTAAAACAAATATATCCTAAGCCACTGCAACTCACTTTCAAAAGCATTTCCCATGAGGGAAAATGTATTCTAGGTAAATTATTCCCTAGAAGTATATTTTCAAGGGAAAGCGGGGGTTCAATTTTCTAGGGAATTTTCCGACATAGGTAGATCCTTACTTTTTCACTCACACTCACGAGCAAATATTTTGATTTATACTAAATACTTGTTCTTATAGGGCTTGCCCTAGAACAATAACTTTTCTAGGTATCCATCACTTCGTCAGCTTCAGGTCCAATGCTTTCCACAGACACTACGGGCGTTCAGGCGCTCCGGAGGCGCGTTCGCTAATCAAATTCTATCGAAAAAAGGCTCGCTTCTACCAGTCGGTTTAACATAGAGTGTTATATTGGCGGTGAAAAAATAAAATAGCGTCATGTAGTGCGTTCATATGAATTTACTTGTTCAATTGACTTTTCACCAATCCATTTAACGTTAACGTTTTGGTGGAGTGTTTTTTCGCTGCTACTCCGTTCAAGCCTCTTCTCCTTTTGACTTTCTATCTTCCATCTCAGTTCTTTTCCTACCTCATCTTCTCATCCAACCAGGTATTTTCTTCTTTTTCACCCCCGCTCCCGGAAAGCCATACATCTCGTGATCTTCAAACATTTTCCTCGAATTCTCATCGCCTCTGATTGATTCATCATCAGGCATCACCGTCGCGCCACACGGTGCACTTCTCCAGTTTACTTCGATTTTCCTCCAACAACTCTTCCAAAATAAGATACAATCACGACCTCCCAAGTACGGGATTGACACAACTATCACACCAAGCACTTCTCCGTTTGCCTGTTATTTTGCCTCTGCTATTTTCTGGATCTTTCCCTCAACCCAAACCCCAAACAAATAAAAATACCCAATAAATAAATGCATTTTTCTGTAAAAATCTCGACGAAGGGAATAGTTCTCGGATCTCCGACTGGGCTGAGGAGTTTTCGAGGTTGATTCCGATATCGTCTCTCTCAAGACAATGACGGAGTCAGCTGTCGAAACATCGTTCATCCAAGTCTCAGCCCGGTTATGGATCTGAGAACTCCACTCAAGAAATACGCCGGGAAAAAGTCACGTACTTTGTCAAGCCGACAAATTCCAACATAGTCCAGTCCAGAGGATAAGTAGTCCTTTTTTCTCGCTGCTACGGGCGCAAGCCCTCTACTGCCGAAGCAATAGTATAAGCGAGAGGGAGGAAAGTTAGGAGAATAACAAGGGGATGTTGGAACTGGAATGGCAACCGATGGAGGGGAAGTGATGACACGATTTTGGGTTAAGACTAATTTAATACTATTTAAAATTTAAATGATAGAGCGGAAAGTGATTTTTTCTTATAATAACAATAATCTCAAAGTATAAGGAATGTTCTAATAAAATAATACTAATATATAATATTATCATTATTTTACTATTATTGTTTTTGTTTTTAATTTTATAATATTGTTAAACAATTTAATGAGATTAATTTTACTACTTAATTATAGTATTAATGTCTCTTTTTCATTTTCAGACTTGGGCGTTCGGAAATAAATAAGGAGTTAGATAGCGGTTAGTTAGGTTGGGAAAGTTGGATCATAAGAGCCTTCCCCAAGAGTGTATTCGTCCGTGGAGGGAGGTGACGAACCAGTATCGACAATAAAGCACATAAAAAGCATGAAGACCGAAGGAACCTCATCGAGGCTTCTCTAAATCGCATCCATCTGAATGAAAAAAAAGGCCGGGTAGAGAATTAGCAAACAATCAACGCACTCTTCCTCCTCCCACTCCTCCTTCCCCGCACTATCCGCAGGAGAGGGTAGCAGGGGGGGGGGGGGGAGAGAACGCGGCGTGGCATCAAAGGACATCCCTTGCACACGCACGTCGTTCGAGGCGCAAACCCTGCCGGGGTTATTCCATCCGCGTCCAACCCTCCTCTCGTCGTACTCTCGCCGGGGCCATAAATCGAGGCAAATATGAGGAGTGGGCGAGGCATTCGTGGGAGCGACGACGCCAGAGTCACCGGTGGTTGGCGAGGGCGGAAAGGGGGAGGGAAGGTTGTACCGAGAAGATGATGCCATTTCCGGCCCAAGTGCGCGGAAGGTAGGATCCTCGAGGAACTGTAGAGCACTCTGCCGCTCTACTTGCACTTGCAGGTAGTTTGAGCGAGATATTTCCCTAGTCATAACGGAGACCATATTCGAATTTTATTTTTTTTTAATTTCTGCGTCAGTAAAAAGTGAGGTAAATATTGTAACATTAACGGCGCAAAAATGAAGCTATTTTTGACAACAATTCTCCCTAATTATATAAATATATCGACTTAAGTCTCTAAATTGACTCATTTTTCACCCTTAAAAGCTTTCAACACAGCAGGTTTATTGTGAGCCTGTAAACATTTCTGCGGTGAGTAATGGATTAATTTTGATAAATAGTTGAGAAAAAATACAGACTAACACCGTTAGTTTTTTGAAGTAATGTAGGTGTTATAAATTCCAAATGTTTTCAATATTCCCCACTGGAGCGCACATCCGTAATCTATCCTATGCAAAACAGCTTGTATTTTCAGACAAATTGTTCGAAAAGTAGTTCGGTAAGGGGTTAATATTTTGATATAATTGGAAAGATCGGATTTTTTTTCTTTGAAATGAGGCCAAATTCTATAAATTCTAATTGAAGTTATTTTTCGCTCAAACTACCGTGAGACTCCTACCGTGGACTGGAATGAGGTGACGTAGAATTCAGCCTCCGAGAAGTGGGTGAGGGAACGGATTTGGGTTTGAAGACCTTGCCTTGGGACAAAATATGAGTCTCCTTTAGCCAGCGATTTCTATGTTTACATATTGCCACACTTGTGGCCCAATTACATATGCCATATGTTCAATAGATTTTTTTAAATAATTAATGCTGAGAAGTGGTAAAGGTTGTCAAAACTGTAAACGAGCTTAACTAGTAAGACTTAAGACTAGTGCAAGGGAACCACAATGTTCCACCAATTTACCAAAGGGTACAGGCCACACATTATCAAATAAGTCGAGGCGACACCGAATCCAATTACGGGATCAGGTAATAAAGATCTGAAAGCAAAAGTATTACTCAACGATAGTGGAGTAGTCAAACATTTGTCAAATTGGGGGCCCTTTTTTCGTAACGGTTACTTTCTCCACTGGAGTTTTTAAATATCTAGCGTCCACACGGTCGAGTTTTTGTCATTACTCCACCATTAACTGGTAATTGTCGTCATTTTGAGCATTCACGTTAAGGGATCGCTGTAAATTTGGCACAATAGAAACAATGGTTTTCGGCAGGTCATCGGTCAATTCTTGCACTGAAATAAAATTTTTACTTAGCTTTAAAAAATGCTTCTCATTAAATATTTCCCAAACAATTAATTCAGTTTGAGGCACACAAGTTATAATAAATCAACTCTAGACAAAGAAAGGTCTTTTCCCATCTATTAAAATAATAACTATGAACGCCTTACAGTAGTTCTTACACATAAAACAAAGAAGGGACATAAACAATAGGAGCAAAGAATATGGGGTGAGGAAGTCACTCGATTGGTGCCTCCAGGCTACGAGGCCATTCAATAAACCGCCACGATTCGACTACAGAAGAAACGTTTTTGCTGAGTAAAGTTCCTCTCTGCTCCAAGAAAGAGTTTCGTTTATTATTTACGTTTTTAAAATCAAAATTCTCTTTATAGCCCTTGCAAGTGCATCCATAAAATAATGGAAAGCACAAAAACGTAGCAATGCTCCAACGGATTATTAACAACTAGAAAAACACTTTAAATTAATGCTCTATGGAGCATTATTTTTTCGCCCCAGCTGATTATGTAAGAAGGGTGGATTTCAATGAGCATATGTGCACAAGGTGGGCCGACTCATTCTTTCAATTGCCAACTATTGACACCTTGGCATTTTGGACTATTAAGGCATGGTTAGACAGCGAGGGGGAAATAGGAGAAATTATATACTAACAAATTACCTAAGTATTTTGCAGAAATAAGACATCCATTATGTATACAAACATCATCGATGCATTGAAAGAAATGTTTCAATGTTTACTGAAAGGCAAGTACAATCATAGCCAGAGATAATACAGACTGTATTCTCCGATACATGAGAGGGAGAATTAACGAAAGGGAAAATGAAAATCCAATTGAGTAGCTCGATAGTAGTCTTGAGCCCTGAACTGCAATGCTCCAGATGAGACTTTGCCGAACAGAAGACAAAGAGAACTACTGCAGGAGACGGCAAAAAATACTTAAATGGATAAATGAAATACGTAGTTTTCCAATTGGAGGTGGATTATGCACCCAGTATCTATATATATTAATTCTGTAGCGTGTCAGTCAGTCATTCTGTATCTATTTTGTTTATTTCTCTCTTACGTTTTGAGATAGAGAAATGAGGTTTGGTGCATTTAATGTGGATTCTCTGTCTGCATGATTTGGTAGTAGTTTTGGAGTTTTAGCAGTTGGTGGTGCAAAGAAAAAGGCAAAAAACCGTGGTTTTTTGAGAGTTAAAATTTAGTTAGATTCTGGGGACTAAAGTTTTTCGGGACTCCCGGGTTCTCTTTTTCAGTGCAAGTCTATTTTTCTCGGGATTCCCGGGTTCACTTAAATAGGTTAGCATATGGGATGCATGTCAGCAACCAGTGGGATGTTCCCTACAATCCATATCTGCAGCAGCGGTACTCTGCTCACATCAGTGTTGAAACCTGTGCCAACATCTGGGTTATCAAGTACAATTACAAGTACTTTTTCAAGGGTCATGACCGCGCTACACTGGCAATTGAAGTAAAAGGGCCTAATAACTGATAATCCAGTTCCATCCATCTCTGGGCTCTGTTTGCTGATCACGTAAGCATTGCTCAGAAAAATGAATATCATGACTTTTTTACTCCAAAATGTTTACTTAAATTTCAAAAACTATTCTCAATGTTTTTCTCATTTTTGGGAACCATATACACTCATTTAGCCACATTTCCCACTGAAGCAGTAGTGCCACTCGAGTTTCCCACTTGAGTAGCGCAAAAAAAAAAGGAAAAACACCAAGTTCACCCCAAGAGCACACCAGACTGCCTGCAAAGCAGGCAGCAGGGCTGCTAGTCGATTACTTAATAATGCAACGGAGGCAGAGTGGTTTTCGTTAAGTAGGAGATTGATTTTCCGTAGACGTTTAAGATATTTTTCGTACACCGGTATATTATACTAGGTGGGCTTATATAGACAGATTTTAGTGAGAAAAAGACAACAAAGAGAACGAGTTTAAAAACGTTTCTTATCGCCGCAAGATTAGATGCAAATCAGTCGTCATCAAACTCGCTCAGTGGGTAAGTTGTCAGATAAGGTAGCACTCTTCATAGCATCTATGTTCGAAACTTAATTATAACCACCACCTGTTAGCAAAAGGGGGGAAGCAACCGAGCTATTAGGGCGTGAATATCTTTAACTGACGTCGATTTTTTTAGAGCGGATGAAGGAGCTCTCCTCAGTCCGCCTTACTGCTTAAGAAAAGCTTCAGACTTATCGCCAAAAAATAAATACTACCTACTAAAGAGTCAGACTCAGATGCATGGAGTAAGCACTTTTAAAAAGTAATTAAATAAAAAGTAACTTTAGTTTATCATTCAATCGATAAATTAAGGTTCATCTATTGTTAATACAAGCTCATTCTAGATACTCGCATCATAAAAGGAGTATATTGAATGCTTGGTGAAAATCCCACCCTGCCAGACAAATCAGCCGAGGCTATCTCGGAACCACGCAAATGCAGGATACGAACCACCATTGGCTGAGACCGAATTTGGCCATCTGTCAAACCAAAGGGACTGAATTTGAATAAATCTGTGATGCTAGCAATTTTCAAAGAAGATAAATCTTCATGCGCCAGTTCACGTGGTTTTCTCTCCATATTTTCCATTTATCCCACGAGTGTATAATTCGAATGTAAGCTAAAGTAAAGCTCCCGAATCAACTTCGCACATCAAAAGACTCGATAAGCACCCCATGGATTTCATGATTAGGAAGAAAGGAAACATGAAAGCATTAATATTGCTCCAGAAGGAATGAACAAAAACAGCCAGACATGACGCGTCGTGGTTCGGCCATCACCATCCAGAATTAAAAATTGCCAGTGCGGAGAGATGATTTTAATCTCGCCAATGCCGCTATATATGTTATGGCAAGGTGGGCAGGCAGGATGGCTAAGGGGGAGGGGGCCGTTATCTTAAAGCATGATAAAATGAATCTCCAGCGATCGAATAGCTCAGGAAATGAAAGACAGGGAACACAGCCACGGTCATGTCATTGGGAAGAGATTACTGCGATAGTCCACCAACAGCCGTTGACTGGTTGACACAGGATGGAAGAACATCGCTAAGCATTCTTGAAATCATTTATTAATAAAAAAAATATCGAAGGCGATATCGATTTTATGAAATCTCTCCGACAGGCGTTGATACGTAACTTCAGGACCTGCTGGGGCTTCCACATATGCCCCGGTAATCGGTTAATTCTAAAAAGTCTCTTTTCTTCTTATTCTTCTAATTCTTAAAAAGGTAGATTAATTTTATTCCTTGAATCTATAAATAGGGTAAAAAATAAGAAAAACACCTGCCACGTGAAGACAAAGTAGGTACAAGGAAAGTCCAAGAGCTAATCTAGATAGTTTCAACTCAAAGATAACTCACTATAGAGTCATTATGCGATAATGAACTTTGCAGTTCGGGATAGCACGATCAATCGATAGGGAACGACATTTGTAGAGCTATAGCACCACCCGCATCTGCATACTGCCTTACTAATTCATGCAAACAGTGAAAATTACGAGAATGGCTAACGACGTCTGATAACCAAAATGAGCCATTAATGCTGAATCGCTCTTTCCAAGAAGCCAAAGCGGATAATAAAAAAACGACCAAGAAATAAAAGAAAACGCGAAAACCTGAAAAACAGTTAAGAATCCCAAAGGGACAAAAGAGAACCTTTCGTCTAATTCATTAAAAATTCATACCGGCTCTCGAGAGAAAGAATGCTAAATAATTCAACCCGTGTGGACACAATCAAACCGAAAGGAATATCAAATCCGCTTCCCCCTCCGGCCCGGAGGCCGATACAGGACGAGGAGAGGACGAAGGGGAATGAGGACGGGCAAGAGGGAAGAAAGGGAGGAGGTTATCGGAATGCGTTCAGCTCGAGCCGTCCCGTTATGGGAACGAAATGAGTGAACGAGGTGGACAGTGAGAGACCCCTCGGGCTTCCAGAAAGAAAGACAAAAGGGGAGGAAGAAGAAGGACCAGAGAGGAGGAGAAAGCGAGGAGGGAGTGGCGCAGTGACGGGAGAGGAGAGAGAGAGAGAAGGAATTTGGTGCGAAGAAGAGTCAAAAAGAGTCCGGGTAGGAACTTGGAAGAGGGAGGGAGGCACAAAACACGCCATTTGTATGAGGGGCGCGGAGTGGAAAACTTAAGTCCCGAAGACTTTTCGGGGGTAGTGTGTGAGTGTGTGTGTTTGGAGATGTGTGCGAGTGAGGTGGAGTGGGAAGGACGGATGGAACTGACTGTCAATTGGGAGTGTCAATTAGGTCGGATATTTACGCGGCCCCACCGCTCAGTCCCCTGGTCTCGGCCGAATACGCTCTTTTCTGGAGAGTTGTGTGGTGTCCAAAGCGGTCGTTATTCGCCGTCCGTCCCCACACATTCATTGCCGGGCCCCTCCCCACCCGAGGGCCGCACGTCCTCTTTTAAAACATCGAAAAAACCCCTCCTCCCCTTATAAACGTCCGGGGGCGGGGGGGGGGGGGGGGCAGTCGAAACCCCCGATGCGATTCCTCACGTCCTCCCCCGGCATGTAGTTAACACAACCCACCGCAGCAGAAGGATGGAGGAAAGGAGAGAAAACCCATCAAGTCCCGAACCCTTTAGCACCCAAAGCACACAGTCGAATCTCCTTCCTCCCCCGACGACGATTCAGGTTTCCCTCCTCCACCCCTTCCCCTCTATTACTCGAGACAATGTTCTTCACGGGTCCCTCTCCCTCCGAACGCCTCTCCACCTCCCTCCCTCCCTCCCACCCGAAACGCCCCCATCTCCAAGACACCTCCAAAAACTCATCTCGAGGAAGGAAGACTTGCCCACTCCACGCGCCTCTCATCTTCTCGCCCAACCATCAACCTCCTCTTAAATTATTCATCCTTGTTTATTTTACTATTCCCCCGAAAGGCTCCCAAAAAAACCCTCCCGTCCAAGTATATATAAACCTTCTTCTCCCTTCGCCGCCGCAATCGAGCACCCCGCACCTTGGACCAACCGACCCTCTTCCCACCTTTCAACCCCCCCCCTTAATTCCTTCCTCCCTTGAACTCCCCACTCACTCGCTCCCTTCCCCTGCTCGCATACGAGTGCCTCTCTGCGGCAAATCGTCCTCTCTAATACATTCTGGAAATCAGCCACTGCGTTGGGAATCTAAAGGCAGCTACTAGCTCTTCAGTGCCCTGTACGAGTAGCACAACAAACCTTCGCTTGGAAGAGAACGCACCGAAAGAATCCCTTCCCTCTTCCACACCAAATTATTTAACAGATTGGCCAAGTGAAGGGCAAGCAATGTTTTCACTAGGATTCAATTGCATACACTTCAAACATGATATTTTTGGCTAAATTACAAAATTTTGGAGAGGAAGACTATGTCTCTCGGCGCTGCGAATAGCCCCCAAATCAAAGCACTTCACTGCCAAGTATGATTGTTCAACTGTAGCGCCACTGACTACGATGCGTCACCTAACACGCTTGTTCGTAGTCTTGAAGAGAACATCATGCGTGGAACGTGATGATATGAGTACTGTGATTACAACGTCAGCAAAGCGAGAAAAACTTCCCTTCAAAACCTCCCATGCCACGGATGATGTCATCATTTAACTTTCAAATCTCTCAAAATATGTGTATTGCTGATCCCCAACCTAAGCTATCCATCTCCTTCGTAAACATTTATCAAATGGTAGGACTCATGGCACAAATGGTCTTCCAAGATACCAAGGCATAAGTATTACTCTTAGAGTCTTATTGATTAGGTGTCACGCAAGTGCAGGCCGTAAAATTATTTTTCTTCTGCGGGGATAGTAAATATCGTGACTTCACAAACAGCAATGTTGGTATCTACAAATATGACTACGGTTCAACCAGCAGAAATGGAGGAAAGGAACTTTTTTCTGCCGTTTGAGACGAATGCGACAGAGGTTTTCGCGGGAAAATGTACAAGCGAAGGGTCAGGAAGAATAGGAATTAATGGGCGCATATTTACGCGATTATTAGGGCATATTTGTCAAGGTCTGGCTAAGCATTCATTTCCTCTCATTTCCCGCCACAGAAAACCTAGGTAAAGGATCGATCACGCCACCCGCGAGACGCCGAGTGCGAGGAGATGCGATGGGAACGAATGGCCGAGAGTTAGCGCGAAGAGCAGCACCCCGGGAGAAATGCACTCTCCCTCCTCGTCGCGTCTCCACAGCCTCCCCCGCACACGGCTCTACGCGGTCACCCTCCCCGCCTTTGAAGCAGAGAGCACACAATGTGGACAACGACGATGAGAGAGGAGGGGATGAGGTGGGCTCGAGAGAAGGAAGGGCCGAAGGTGATCGCGCCGAGAGGCAGAGGAAGAGGCGGGACGTCAACACGCGAGAGCGCAGGTAAGTATTGCCAGTGCTACGATGGAGCCAATCTGCATCCAAACAGACTTGGGGCTAATATTCAGCGATTCAGTCAGTATCCAGCGGAGAAGCGAAACAAAGAGGAGGACGTTGTGTGCGGACGGAGAAGGACCGCGAGCAGAAAACAGGAGAACAGAATGGAAGGTAGTGGTGGAACGAAATGTTGTCGGAGCGAAACGGCTGCAGCCGCAACTGTTTCGGTCGGACAGCTGTTTCAATTAACTGTTGCAAACAACAGGTTAGTTTCGTGATCGTGCCGTAGCCACGACGTTGCACTCTGCAGCGGCAACTGATAGCTGAAGTCGACTGTTTCGTCTTCAATTCTGTTCCAATTGCAATGCACGTGTGGCTGCGTTGGGGTTATAAGCTACAATTTGTTGGATTAGAGTCTGTTGCCGGTTTATTTAGCCAAAACATGCCCATCCATCTTTGCAGATAAGACTTATTACTGTGAAGTATCTTTCATGATTCCAAATGGCATTGTTACTTTATTGAAATATTTATTTTTACAAAGAATACAGAACTACCAGCAATGTTCTAACAGCCCCAATCGATCGCCCGCTGTTTGGTGTGCCTCTAGCTGTTGCCCGCTTAAAAGGGTGTTTCACGGCTTCGTTTTGAAACTGTTTCGGTTGCGAAACAGTTGCAATGAAACTGTTGTGTTATTTGAGTGACACCATTAATGGAAGGAAAACGTCGAAAAGGTAAGAATGAGCAAGCGGAGCATGGATTCAACTTGAAAGGAAATGATGTGGAGGAGGCACGTGCATCCTCTAAATGGAATAGTTTAACTCCATCTCTTTTCCAGGTTTTCCACTTTGATTTTAAATTTTCGAAGGAAACGTCAAAACCCACCTTTTGCATAATTTTCGATCCACAGTAGCGTCCAGCTTATAACAGCTTGGAAAGGAATACAATCTCAATGAACTTTCCACTCAAAACGCGGTATTGGATAGGGATGCTAGTGTAGAAAGAACAGATAAAATTGAGAAAAGAGGAAATTGGAGGAATGAGAACATATGAGAAGAAAATATAAAAGAGGAAGAATAAGAACAGGACTCTTCTACAAGCTATAAAATATATATTCTAAACGAGTTATGAAAATACAACGGCAAATTTATCACGCACCTAGCTATACGAGTTGATAAAGCAATGGAAAGAAAAATAAACGGAGAGGTCCCAAAAGGAAGACAGAGGGATAATAAAAAGTAATGAGAGATTAAGAAGACAAGAACTGCAAAAGTAAAGGAGAAATAGCTGCAAGAGATGGATGGAAAGCTGTAGATTCCCAACCTAAGATTGAAACGATCATGATATCTTTTGATAAGACCAGAAAGACCACTGAACTGAAACCGTTTACTTTGAAGACATGTGCCGGCGCTCATTTCGCTAGTGAGGGCGAAGCCCCCAACTTGGACGAAACCTTTAGGAAGTTTAGACCATTGAAACACGCAAAAAATGAAGCTGAAAATATTCCGAATGAAATAACCGATTTCATCCTAGCTATCACCATATTTGTCTACTTTTAACTTTATGTGAATACCAATTATTGATTACATAGAAAACAGACGAAAACTGTTTCGAGGCAATACAAGAGAAATGGCAAGGTGAGCAGTAGAGGACAACGCTAATGCACGAGAAATTTGATGAGACTGTACGAGGGAGTGAGGAAGAGAAGTACACAGAGCGGTTAACGTTGGTATTAACAAGGCTGTATTAACCGCTCGCTGTATGCCATCAATCTAAACTGATGTACCTACTGATGAGTAAACTCTTCACGGGTATCCAATGGGGCCAGGAGTTCAGGTGCCGACGTTCCGATGACTAACTCCGCTGCCATCGTTTTCCGGGAGATTGATGCCAGGACTTCGATTTTTACGTATCGTATGCCTTAAAGTTTGAGTCAGGATGTCACAACTAGGCTGTTGAGAGATTATCCTCCCAAGACAATTGGACTCTTTTGCGCCAGACCCTTTTTTACTGCATATTCTTAATTTTGTTGATAACTGGTTTCCCAGTGTGGCTTAGTCCGTATCCCGAGTCTCTGTTGAAATTCCGTTTTTCCAGCCGGGACTCAATGATCTCCCAAGTCAATTGGTCTCAGTATCCGTTGGCTCTGATGTACTGAGTTCAACAATAGTGCTCAACCGACATCTTGGCTCCAGTTTCGCAATTTAATTCTTCTAGAGAAGGACTTCTCCTTCCTCAGCTCTACAGCCCAGTGTGAGCCTTGGCTTCCTCAGTTATATGCCCCCATTCGGCTCTCCTTCTAGCTTTCTCTCTCCATCTTCCAATCCCCATTGTCTTCAGGTCCACTTCAACATTTTGCAGCCATCTTTTGCGTGGTCTTCTTCTCCTCCTACTCCCTTCCATCTTGCTAGTTATTAACAATTTGGGCATTCTATACTCGTCCATCCTTTCAACATGGCCCAACCAACCAACTAGAGAAGGACACCATCCCAAAATCAGCCGAAATAGAAACAACATCTCAGGCCGAGCAATAAAGGCAATGGGGAACCTGTAAAGAGGGAGAAGTGTCATCCCACGCGTTCATGGGATATAAGTAAGGATGTAATTGCTCTCGTAAACTCGCCTTCTAAGCCACCCTCTCCCGCTCCTACGCCTGGATGATAACAGCGCTGCAGCAAAAGACAAATATTATTACTTAACCAATACAAAAATTTGGCTACAAATGCTGAGCGGAATATGAAAAATAAAGATAACATTAATAGGTTGCTCTACTCAACGTTCTTCCATAATTTTTTCTCAGGCAGTAAAAAGTAGAATCCGCTAAGTGAAAGGATTTAATCGATTTACTACAACATTAGATATTATTCTCACGCTAAGTCAAGAGAACGGAAATTTATTATGATCGCATAGGATTCAATAACTCACAAAGACATAATTTCCCAGCAAATGAAATACCTAAAAGCCATTTTTATCATTATACTTTGCCTATCGGAGCCGAATGTAATTTGGAAAGCAGATACTTCAAAAGTGAAAAAGAAAAGTTTTATTGCAAAACCCATAGATATGTAACAAGAAGAAGAATGATAAAGCTAACCGCAACAAAATACTAGGCAAATGGTATAACGGTAAATATCAGAATCTGGAAATAATTTACCAACATCGAAATTGAAATTTACACATTCTGTATTTGATGTGTGTTCACAACAAAAAGCGGTTAGTAACGGATATTCTAAGAATATCACAATTGAGCAGAATTTTCAATTCCATTCCTGTTGTACTGAAAAATGAAGATCAAGGTAACACTAAACCCTCTATGCCAACCATTTCTAATAAAAATTACCACACGTGGAACTGGAGATATTAATCATAAATTAGGATTCACAGCGGGGGAAAATAAAATGTACAAATGCCAATAGTTGCAAACAAAAATTCAGGTCATCAGGAGGGTCAAATTGAAGCCACAAAGACCAGCAATTAGAGAACATGATACCCGTACATGTTTGATAGGATAGCAAAGACCGTTTCTGTCGGTGAATAAAAATTTCAAGAAATAGGTCCCATTGTAACACAGAGTCTCAAATATTTGATCTCAACTACCATCGGCATTCTGAATAAGGCAATCCAATAAAAGGAATGTCCAGCGACCGGGCTAAGTCAACGTCCCGACAGCCGGGTGACCACTGGCGTGGGGAGGCAGAAATGATGAGGAAAAGATACAGCGTACCATGAGGAGGTGGGAGGTTGAACTGGAAGAGGGCAGGTATATGGGAACGAGAGGGAGGGACAAGGAGAAGGTGTTAAAAAGTAGTGATTGGATCTCGTGGAGAGCGAAGAATGAGGAGCACGCAGCGGAGAGATGGAAGAATGGGCGAAGGGAGGCAGCGGCGGGGCAGCGGGGCAGGTACGAGGGCAGGTAAGAGGGCAGGGGGCGGGCGGGAGTTAGGGACGGGCGGGGGCAGGAGGGGAGAGATAAAGCGAAAGGTGTGGGAGGATAAGTCAAAGATCCCATGGGGGACACTCACTGATAGACATCTTGGCATTAAGCCTAACCAAAGAGATGCGACGAAAGAACTGTATTTTAATGAGAAACGAATTCCCTCTGGGCCTCTCTCCTTTCCCGTCCCACTTCCCCCCACCGTCCCCGCCCGACAAAAATATAATCTGACACTCAAGGACGGACCTCGACGGAGGGGACGACGTCTTGGGCAACAGGTATGCTGATCGTTACTTTTAATACGAAGACGCGGCGTTTGAACCAAAATGATACATTCCAGACAAGGTTTGGAAATATATTCAAATTGTTCTTGCTGGAACACAGGCGTCAGAAATCCACGGCAATGCGTTCTCAAACATAACGATTGCTGGAACGAGAAACAAAGAGGAAAAAACAATCACATACACGCACAAAATATACAGTCTATTAAAAGGGTATACACCCGGGTCTTCGACGATTCCAAACTCCATTAAAGACATCTCCATATTGTTATTTGGAATTCCTTCCTCACAGTGGAAGTTGGAGTGGACTAAGAGAGGGAAGGCATTCCATAATTTAAATTCCTCTGCCCGAGCAGTGTGGCTTCAAAGGCGGCCCTGCAGCGACCCAACGAAATATTGCGTACTTACGGGAATCCAACAGGAAGCATGGGGCGGAGTCGTGAGAGGGAAGGAAAAATGTCCAGGATCCAAAAAAAGCTTCGGTACTCACCTGAAAGGAAGAAGAAACGGAAAATAAAATCAATCAGCGGTGAAACGTAAAACGGTCAACAAAACACCCTTTTAAATAAGGATTTCCACCACAGCCAGAAATAATTTTCTTTCATTACGACAGCTAATTTAAGCAGATGTCTTCCACGCAGAGTCGACTCGAAGGGATTGCAGAAACACGCGAGAGGGGGCAGCAGCAGTTAGTCACACGCATGAGTGAGCACACACACACATGCACACATGCGAGGGCCGAAGGAATAGAGGAGAGGGCAGCAGAGAGGACGGCAAAAAAATGAGAAGAGGAGTTTTACGATGTTAAAGAGTGCACCGAGGTATTTTCGAGTGCACGGCGTGAAGCGGGATGGGGGGAATGAAAGAGTTGCTGTGGATTAACAGCACCGGGGGCTGCAATAAAATAATGCCTTCGCGGCAAATATCGCGAAACTATAGTCTCGTAATGTGCGGCGAAAGCAACAAGGAAGACGCCGAGATACGTAAGATGAGGAATTGAAGGGAAATCAGATAATAACACATAAAACGCCTAAAGTGATAAAAAAAGATGCAATAATATGCGTGCAACGACTTAAACAATACTCGCAACTTCGAAAAAGGAATACTGAAATAAGGTCAGGTTATAATAATTGTAAACTATCTATATCGATTGATCACGAACATGATAAGAGCTCAAAAAAGTTTAAGAAACAGAATCTAATCCTGACTGAAGGAAAACACTGCAGAGCTGTGGAATCGATTGCGAAAGAAAGTTTCGAAAGTTTGCGAAAAACTGTTTGAAAGCCACTTATAGTCCCTCATTTAATTAGGAGTGTACATTTTAAATGTCTTTTTTTAATACCCTTCAGATATCTAGCATACTAAGGAATCATCTAAGATTACTCTTGGATTATTCAAAAATGTGGGCATGGACTTAGATCTATTTAGAAAATAAAAATCGCACTAATATAAAAAAATAGGGTGGCCAGCGGATTCTTCTTTAAAAATTAATGAGAAATCCAGATTTTCCTGGTCAAAATACATGACATTCTCGAAAGTCGTAACGCATTAAGAGGTTACATGTTGCTTGCATTTTTTTATTTATTTAATAACTTCCTTGAAACATCCTGAAATATGATATCTTAATCTGGATAGGAGAAGTTCACGCAACATAAAAGAATACCCGGGCAGGTTTACTTAAGAATATTAAAAAAAAGTTTGTAAATACAATATACTAGGCATGTATGCATATTGCTGTGACACTTGGGTACTGTCTCTGCATTGATAATTCTGAGAAGAGAATTCAACCAACAAGCTGAATTGCTTTGATGCCAACATAAGGAAATATAAATGGAATTACATACATTGTTTAATTAGAAATAAATACGTAGGTTCTACGGGAAAATGTTAAAATATTGGCCCAATAAATGATTTCATAATCGGGTGTAAAACAGTATGATGCTCTCATAAGTTTAGCATAAAAGTAAGATCGTGATTTTGAAAAACTATCGCGGCAATATTCTGCGCCATGAGAAAAACCGAAAAAATTAAAAAGAAATTTGTAAATCATGTTAAAATCAAGGAGAACCCCCCAGATTAAGGAGGAAATAAGAATTTTAGAGAGGTTTCCCGGGTTTAAAATATTTCAAGTAGGGTTGCGCACGGTTAGGACTTATGCCGAGTCCCACAAAGATTAATACATATTTCATGCATCATGCCCGAATGGGATTCCTATCCCGCATTTGAAACCCGTATTTTCTCAATTCTTTTCCTTCTTACTTCAAATGATAATGCTTATCCATCAAAAACAGCGTAAATCACCACTTCAACTTCAGATGAAGAATTTATCTAGAGTTAGATAACAGAATGTTGAGGTGCTATTAATATTTCTAGTAATAAAATGATAGTCATGTACATATTTAGACATAATCATCACTCCAATCCCTTGCACGGTAGGCAAAATCGAAGAATTTAGTTATCGCCGTTACCCCTACAGAACAGGCTTCCTTTTTAATAATTTCCTCCATAGTATCCTATCCTTGCAAAACACTTTCGCTTCTCATACACTCATGCATTACTTCATACACGCTCTCCTATACTTTAAAGACTCCTAACATTCCTTCTCTTTGAAGTCTCTTCCACCACATTCACCCATGACTTTCGCTTTCTACCTCTTCCTTTCACAACATTAACTCTTCTATATTATATCCGTTTCGTTATTTGACTCTCTTCCATTTTCTCAACATGGCCAACACAACGAAACACACTCCTTTCATATATGTCCATTACTGGAGCAAAATTCATATAAAGAGAATTATTAAAATAAATGGGTTACCAAACTACACATAAACGAGTACTCGTACCTACATTCCATAAGCAAACAAAAACATTAACACCTGTTTTAAATTCAAATTTTCTTCTGAGATGGAAGATATGGGGAGATTAACAGATTCTCTTGTTGAATCCTGTTACTATGCGATGATTTCAATAGCTTTCAAGTAATATTCACATTCTATTCGTACTTAAAATAAAAGGAGGGAAGGTTCAATTGACCACAAATCGAAGCTGCCAAGGTGTGCCAGGAAGAAAGGAGGAAGCATTTCAGGCTTTCCCGGCGAAGATTTATATCAGGGATCTTTCGGGGTTTGCACCGGGTAGCTAGGTACGTTGGCCGCCATGGATCTAGCTACCCGGTGCAAACCCCGAAAGATCCCTGATATAAAGGAGGAAGCGTTTGGGGGTGGATTTCGTCCACTCGGCCACAGAGGGTTTTCACATCTCCACTCAAGAAGGCGGAGGAGGTTCGATCTCGCGGAATGACTCCACCGAGGAAGGCGCGAAGAGGGAGGGAATAAAAAATGGAGCGCCCGAATGGAAAGCCGTCAACCCCGCTGAAATGAAAACAACAAAATCCATCACGCGGAGAGCGAGGGAGAGAGAAAGGGAAGACAGGCACGGGGTTTTTTCAAGAGAAGGGGAAATCTGTCTCTCCCGAAATGAAAAGGCATCGACGCGCTTATGGAAGATGGGCGAGAGACGAAAGGATGGGAATAAAAAAAACAAGCTGGCGAACAAAGCGGGCGAGCGCTCGAGAGCAAGAAGGAAAGAGAGGAACGATTGGTTTGAAATAAAGGAGAGAGAGAACTCCTGTCCTTCATCCCCAACGATGAATCTGCAGAGGGAGGAGGGCGGTAATTGGCGGGGTGAGGGCGGCGAGAGCGTCAAGGATAGGAGGGGAGAGGGAGACGAAGAAGAAGAGAGAGGCGACGGGTCTCGCTTTCCGAGACGGGAAGTGTGGGTGTGGGGGAATGAGGCGAAGTCCGTGATAGACGGGTGAGCATCTCACACAAAAGGGAGAACAAAGAGCTTTCGGCACACACACCGAGAAAGGACGGGGCCGAAGGGATGTATCCAGTGTGAGTGGGGGGAGATGTGACGGGGGAGGAGAAGAGAAGGGCCGGGCGTGGACGGAGGGGGTGGGAGAGAATTCTCCTCTCCCGAGGGAGGAAGGTCACTGCTTTCTCCACACCAAGGGTGGCTTTACATCGATCCCCTTCCCGCTACTACTCGCTCACCGCCTTTCCCCCGAACCGTCACCGGTTGGACAGAACCATCGGTCGCCCTTCGATTTGTCACTGAAGGACATCTCCGAGACCTCATCCGGAATCTCCACGCTTCTGTGGGTGTGACACCGATTACAAGTAGGGATTCGGAGGGTCATTTTTATCCAGGGTTCATTCGGTATGGGTTTCAACAATATTCAACTGCTCAACTGGTACACTGCCAAAAAGATAGGTGCGAAAATCCTTCTTACCACACACCATTAATGACTTCAACAAAACAGAGCGAAACACAAGTTCGTCAAGACATATCTAAATTTTACCCTTTCCGTCTTTCATCTCCCCTTCCCTTCGTTATGTCCCACCTTCTCCATGGCTCGTGTCCGAACACCCCCTGCCACACGCCCGTGCAGTAGATCGCAGAATAAAACGGAGACAGACGCAAATTTCGGCAAGTGTCAGTATATCTGGAGGGACCGAGGGTTCTTAATGAAATAATCTAAAGAATTATTCTTCGAGCATCCAACGCTTTATTTGAGTACCGTCGACTGGTACCGACGGTATGCAGACGACATTTTCAGGACTGCGAAGAAATTACCGAAATCGTCTTACATACCACGGCTTCCCTTTGGGTACGTGAATGGAAGGGTTGTTTTTGAAAGAAGGGAGAGGGATTATATCTCAATATTGGGGATGAGTGGGTACTTAATAGAGTAAACTGAAACTGAGATGAACAAAGGTCAGAGGTCAGAAGGAGAGAGATAACATAAGTGGGAGGAACGGGTTATGGAATGGCTAAGAAGGGAGAGGAGTTTCAAGGAATTTTTTCTTTGAACAAATTTGGCACACACAATTTGCATCAAGTTAGCATTTCCAAGTTCTCCATGAAATCCACTTTGGATTTGTTATCGTTTACCCATAAGTGTAAAGTTATCGGATTAAATACAGATGGATGGGTTATTTTCATTTTAATGTTTCGCAAAGTAAGATTTTTGTCACCATTTCAAAAATATTTCAAATGTTTTTTCATGTTGACTTATTGTTCTCCCAGTTAAAAATATCAACCACTTTAGTCTTAACCCTTTTTTATAATTCCAAAATAGTTAGCCCGTAGTCGCCGGTTGTAAAATCATACTTTCACTGTCACTGAAGATAATAGCGTACATTTTGTCAGATAATTTTTCCACTAAGGGTAACTTTTTCCGATTGGGTTTTGGGTTTGAGCCAGAAATATGACTTGTAAGTACGACGTGCTCAAGTAAGTTTGTGATAGGGGTACCGAATTGGACCAAAGCATGGAAGGTTGTAAATTGAAACTTTTTCCAAATTATGATATTCAAATTTGCTAAACGATGGGATTCCTTTAAACACCTCTCCCCTCAGCCATTACATTACCCGATCCTCCCTCTTGTCGTCTTGCCATGACGGTGATCACGTTTCTCTCTGTTCCTGTATACCCTCTTTAAAGTACTTACTCATCCCCAATAGTGAGCTATCTATAGGTAATCCCTCCCCATTTCTCCTAAAACAACCCTTCCATCCCCATACTCAAAATAATGCAACAAATTGCCTGAAATTCCCTTGAGTTTCTCTTGAAAATAACGCGTGCATAGCGTTGAAACCGGTAAACGTTACTCAAAGGGTGGAATGTAAGAAGGGTAGTTTCATTAGCTATGCCGCAATTTCACTGAATAAACTCGCTAACTATTACCTTTCCTTATAAAAACGCTATCGGCGATCAACGGCCGATTCTCTGCGAAATAGAATTTCACAGAATGTGGCACGGAAGGCGACAAACCTCCGAGGTGAGGCGCAGGCGTGGAACTGCGTGTTCTAGAGACGTGGAGATAATGCGTGCGCGGTGCAAGGAAACAGGAGACAACGAGGGAAGAGCGTGACCACACGCCACCTGTGTCGCGTGACGGCGGATCTCCGTCGCCGCACGACAGCTAGCCTCCCACTCGGAAACACTGCCGTCCACCACTCCCTCCGACACGACCTTTCACGTACTTGACGCTTTCCGCATGGCCATCAATTTTTTATTCTAAGCATATTAAGAGCCACTGATATTCATCAGTGGAAACGGCGTGCCCGCAATTCAAATTTCTGGAGACCGAAAACATTTCTCCTTTGACCAGTTCGGAGTATCATGCCAACTAAAATTATATTATGCGTATTCGGCGTGAAAGGTTTTTGCTCCGAAACGAAACGGCACTTTCGCCTTCGTGATGGTAAGTGGAAGGGAAAAACTACGATAATCGAAAAGGCAAACGCCTCCTACAATTATATATGAGTCAAACACACTTAGGATGCGTCTTCAAATTTAATTTATTGATTAAAATTCTCCTTTCTTACCCCTAGCGAAGCAAATTCCTTATCAGCAATTGCTTTGACCAGGAATGGACTCACCACGTCTCATATTCCTCTCATACCCTAGTCCCGAACACCAATTTTAATTTTTTTATACATTCACGTCAACAATTGTCTGCTAAACACATTTTAGCGCACATCCTCCATATGAAACCATTTCCACTTTCCTCCAAAACTCATCGCCACGAGCAAGATATTGATTAACAAACGTGAACACATTTCTGTAAACCTTAAAAGAGCTTGAAAACACAGGTGTACTCCATTAGACTTCCAACCATCGAACTGCATACTAACTACAACAACGCTGATATGTGTACTAGCATGTTTATAGGCAAATGTTCCCGCTTCTTCAGAAATATAATCATCGCTTACAGCTCACCACCTTTCCTTTGGACAATAACCTTGTCGTGGTGGAATGGCTTGCGTACTCCGATGACCCCCAGAGCTACACTGGCGGGAGAAATGCTCCTGGTAGGGTCACCCATGCCAGATTGGTCGAAGGTTAGAAGACAGACGAATGGTAACCCGCGCAGCGTCTGTACCTCAGTGAGGCGGCTGCGAAAGACGTCTGACCCCAGTGGGGCGGCCTCTGAAGTGATGGTGTCACGTAAAAAAACTATTGAGTAAGACCACGGAATATTATCTATAAAAAACAAAAACCTTGAAATTATGCACAGTTCTCAAATGATAATGAATTCTGGGATCTGCGGGACTCGGCCCAGTGGGCCGGGTGTCGTGCCCGGCAGCGGTGGGAACAAGGCCGTGCGGCTGCGGTCGTCATCACACGAAATCCTTGCTCAGAAAATACAGCAGCAGAGGAAAAGAAAATAAAGAAGAGGAATGAAACTATCAGAATACGCACGTGGAATGTTAGGACAATGCTGAGGGCGGGGAAGCTAGAGAATATAAATCAAGAAATGGAGAGAGTGGGTGTAGACATCATGGGTCTGGGTGAAGTACGATGGAAGGATGACGGGGACTACTGCAGCGACGACTGTAGAGTCATTTATAGTGGAGGGAATGAAAGTCAGCGCGGGGTTGCATTGGCAAAGAATAGGAAACTTGGTAGAAAAGTAGTGTATGCAGAACAGGTGAGTGATAGGATAATAGTCGTGGAACTTAAGGCAGATCCAACGAATTTAGTTATAATCCAGGTTTATATGCCTACCTCTAATCATAAAGAGGAGGTCGATGGTGCATACGATCAGCTAGAAATAATAATTGGTAGGGTACCTGGGAGTAGGCACTTAGTAGTAATGGGAGATTGGAACGCGGTGGTGGGGGAAGGTAGAGATGGGCGGGAGGTGGGCGATTACGGGCTAGGAAGGAGAAACGACCGGGGCGAGAAAGCTGTAGTTTTGCCGTTTAAATAACCAAGTAATTACAAATACATGGTTCAGACATCATCCTCAACGTAGGTACACTTGGAAGAAGCCGGGAGACAGAGATAGGTTCCAGATAGATTATATAATGGTTCGTCACAGATACAGGAATAGCGTTAAAAACTCGCACACTTATCCAGGAGATGATGCAGACACATCACAACTCATATAAGTCATGAAATGTCGGGTAAAACTGAAAAAGATAAGAATGGGAAGGACGGTACGAAATTGGAATCCGGTGTCGTTAACTGAGGCAATGAAGAAGAAGTATCGACCAAAGGTGGATGAGATAATGGGTGAGGAACATGGAGTTAGATCAGTGGAAGATGAATGGGGAAGTCTGAAAAATGGAATTGTAGCAGCGGCGAAAGCAACGGTAGGCGTAGTCAGTGCTAATAAAATTAGAAAACCGTGGATCACGAAGGAGATGAAAATGGAGAACCAGGAGAGAAGGAAATGAAAGAGCGTAAACTCAGAGCTAGGTAAGATAAAATACCGAGAGTTAAATAACAGGAATAGAAGAGAAACAAAGAAAGCAAGAGAGGCGTGGTGGAGAGAACAGATCGACTCGTTAGAGAAATACCAAAGAGAGGGATGAGCAGATGCATTATATAGGAAAGTAAAGGAACTGATGGGTGGTCATAAGGGAAGGGGAATTACAACGATAACAGACAAGACGTGAATGGTGATCGTAGAACCGAAAGAGATCCAGGAGAGGTGGAAGAGTTGTATGGTAAAAAAATAAGGCCCAATAAGTTAGATATAGAAAGGGAAGACGACATCGACAGAGATAGCATCGGACCATGTATCCTAGATAGCGAAATCGAAAGAGCTCTACGAGATATGAAAAGGAATAAGGCGGTGGGAATCGATGACTTACCTGCAGAGTTTTTAAAGAGCATAGGGAAGAACGGAAGAGGAAAAATTTTTGCGCTTATTCGTAGGATTTATGAGGATGTAGTGTGGCCGGAAGACTTCGCGAAGACTGTACTAACTCCTATACCAAAGAAGAGTAAGGCAAAAACGAGCGAAGACTACAGGACAATAAGCTTAATATCCCAAGCGGCCAAAGTAGTTCTGAGAAATATAAATATAAGGCTAGAGAAGAAGGCAAATGAATACCTGGGTGACGACCAGTTCGGGTTTAGGAGTTAGATGGGAACGCGAGACGCTATAGCGATGATGAGGACGCTAGTAGAAGGAAACCTAGAATATAGGCAGGATGTTTTTGCACGCTTCGTAGATTTCGAGTAGACGTTTGATCGGGTGGACTGGATGAAATTAATGGGAGTGTTGAAGAAATTAGAGGTCAAATAGATGGATAGGCGTCTGATTCGGAAGTTGTATATGAACCAGACGGCGCAGGTTAGGGTAGCCTATGGAGTATCGGGATGAGCCACGATAGGACGGGGAGTGCGGCAGGTGTGCCCACTATCGTCGTTGCTTTTTAACGTGTATTCAGAAGAAATGGTAAGGGAGGCATGGGGGGAGGAGGAGGAGGTAGGAATAAAACTAGGAGGGGAGCTGATAAAATCAGTGAGATTTGCAGATGATCAAGAATTGGTTAGCCAGTCTGCTAAGAGGTTACAGTCAATGGTGAATGCGTTAGAGGTGCAGTGCGAAAGGTATGGGATGAAGATCATGCACAAGAAAACGAAAAGGATGAGATTTTCTAGAAGTAAGAAGGCGGGGCTGAATATAAGGGTGGGAGGGCAGAAGATAGAGCAGGTCGAGCAGTTTACGTATCTGGGTAGTATTTTATAGAAGAATGGGGTTAGTGGTAGGGACATCAGATGCAGAATTGCGCTCGATAAAGAAGCATTTTCGAAGAGAAGGGAATTGATGAGTGGGGGTCTGAGAAGAGACGTAAAGAAGAGGCTGGTGAAAGCTTAAATATGGAGCGTGGAGCTATATGGGTCGGAAACTTGGTCATTGCGAAGGGAGTAGACTTGAGGCGTTTGAAATATGGGTTTGGAGAAGGATGGAGAAGGATGGAGAAGGTTAGCTGGATGGCGAGAAAGACGAACGAGGAGGTATTGGATATGGTTGGAGAGGAGAGGAAGCTTGTGGCAGAGGTTCGGAGAAGGCAGATGGATGAGGAGATGGAGATGGATGGAGGAGGTTTTGAGAGGAAAGGGCATGTTGAAGGGAGTGATAGTGGCGAGAACACTGGGGAAGCGTGGAAGAGGAAGGAAGAGGATAGGAATTCTGGACGAAATAAGAGGAGGTAGAAGATATGAAGAATTGAAGAGGGATCTAATGGCGGGAGATCCTTAGAAGGGAAAGCGAGACAATGTGTATGAAATTGGGATGCAGAAAGGGGGCTGTCTAAGAACCTACCAATCAGCTGGTAGAATACTTAAATGAACAGCTTACCACAATCCCAATCACGGCTTAGCTGGCAAGGATTTTCCAGACCAACTACATGCGCATTACTTTCACACAAAACACGCACAGATTCTAAGAATTAAAAAGTTTTTAATAATTTAAGGGAATATTTCGGAAATAATACATAATATGTGTTTACTCAGGAGATAGTATCTACAACATTTCCCATAATTGAGCCATAGGTTAAGATATTTGCGTGCTAGAGAGTGTAAAAAAAATCAGAAGATTCAATACAAATGCTTTAAATGAAATGGAACGGCTGGTATCTTCTTATGACTTTTTCTGAGGAACGCGCGCACCTGCGGCATTGGTGCTGATTTACAGAAGAGACGTGACTCATACAAAATGAGGAAACTGGCCGCGAAGAACACGTTCTGAATTAAAGCGCAATTACTACAAGAAGCAGAAGAAAATACGGGCGAGCATGAAAAAATGACCGATGGTATAAAACCTCTTATATCCACTCATTAACTGTTAGTTATTATGGCAAAAATGAATCACCTACCATAACCCCTCGAATTAAAATACGAACCAGCTAAATAAGAAGGAGTTTTTACGATCACTAGTCGGGAGAGCGAGTATTTTGGATTTTATATCACAAGTAATAAGGGTCCAATCATTGCCGTTAATCCTCCATATTAACGATGCCTAATTAGCAAGGGTCGGCAATTTCATAATTTGGGCCTTTCCAGCTGTCACACCCTATTCTGGTGACCAAATATTCTTAATAGAGAAAAGAGATCAGGATATCATAGTGCGGATACTTAGAACGGATGCGGTAATAAAACGAAGAGAGCCTAAAAAAAACGGCCATAAAATATAAAAAAGAACTGATTCGAGACATATCGACCACGCACCGTAAAAGAAGACGAGAAATAACTCTCATTTGGCCAATTATTGACAAAAGACGTGTATTTGTCAGATGCTAACCCTTTCTCTGCCGCGATAAGACATCATAAAACTCGAAAGCAAGAAGGGAAAAAATTCTCTACAGTCCACCGTACATAAAACTCGCCACGCCGCCATAATGGAATCGGGACGGCGTGTTTTTTTTCGAATGGCATACCGAGCGACCCCTCTGGCCGTCGCTGCAGCGCTCATGCAAGTGATTCCCTAATAGCGACAGAAGGGCTCTGACGAGACGAATGCTCCCGATACGCATCAGAGAGGAGGGTGTGGGGTCCAGCGGATGGAGAGGGGGGGAGGGGTGAGAGAGAAGAATGGAATGGTGGGAGGAGAGGGAAGAAGATGAGCCACCCCTATCGATCGCAGAGTCCAGTCACGGAAGAGAGCGCCTTTTTACCCCGTCTCAGAGTGCAGACTGGCTCGTTCATAAGGAAACAAATGATGATAAATAGTGTCGAAGGCAAGAGAGGAGGAGAGGTCTGGATTGGAAAAGGGGCTGTGGGAAGCCCCCCCTCTCCACCCTCGATATCGCCCTTCCACCCTTTGGCGGAATATTCGCTCGCGAGCCCCCCCGTTCGCCAGAATGGCCGAACTCTCTTAATATGGCCGCCGCGCGCCGAAAAGGAGCAGAAAGGGAGGAGGGGTACAATAGCATGGCGGAGGGGGGAAAGGAAGAGGCGTTACCCGTGGAGCGGTGGGCCCTGCTAAGGGCGGGAGCGATATACTGCCCTTGAGGGGAATTGGGGGGGGGGGGGGGGGGGGCGTGCCAGGCCCCTCCCATTCTCGTCACGGAGGGCGATTGGTTTTGGATGTTTCCACGGCCACGCTCATTTCGCACCTTATTTATCCGTTACGCTATTTACATAATGCCCTCAGAATTGAGTAAAACAATCTTTTAACCAACAAGTATTACCTCATTCATTCATTCAAGTATTCTACCAGCTGATTGGTAGGTTCTTGGACAGTCCCCAAATTAGATTAATTAAATATTATTATTAAGACCAGCATCTTCATAAAAAAAAGTATAGTGCAGCTGAAACGAATGAGATCCCATGGAACGTAATCCAGGTTTCCCCGGAACACTAGCCTGTTGCGCAAAACTCCGTCAGGGGTTGGTTAACACACAGAGAGGTGTCACATTCGTCAGGAAAATCATGGCTGTGTTCTCTCTCCAGTACGTAAGATGAGCTCGTGAAAGACAGTGCCTCATCCTTATTTATTTTCAACCAGAAACAAATAGCTGAATTGAACTCACTCACCCAGAGTACTAATTACGCAAAATAAATAATCATGAATAATGACTTATGATATGATAATCATTTTTTGAAAGTTTCTTTGTAATTACCTGAATTTTACATTTACTACACAAAAAACTTGATTATATTCCACGACTATGAAAAATAATCGCAAAACTATAATTGAGATGAAAATAAATAGCAAACACATACGCATTCTCAACATAATGAAAAGTATGTCTCCAAATCATGCTGTATGGACACTAGTAACAAAATCATACAATCAAGATTTTTTCCGCCTTCAAACTTGAATCAAACAGATTGTGCTAAAATAATAAGAGGCTGAAGTTTTAAGTTTTAAAAATTTCGACCACGACCTACACTCGATTCAAACGAGAAAGCCAGTTGGATCCTCGGATTTAAGAACGAAGGAAGTTTTTATTTGCTTCCAACTCTATTCCGGGAGACCGTATTTACACATCACGGAAGCTTAGGGTTCCGGGGAACACCATTAGGAAAACACAGGTCTGGAGAAGGAGAGAGAGTACACAGTCAACGCCCTCGGCAACATTCCGTGAGAGTTCCTTCTCTCTGATGGAAAATGACCGCTTCAGGGGCCAGAATGCCGTAGCGGAGGGACAAGCGGCCGCACCCGAGTCACTCGCTGAGAAAAGAGACAGAAGAGAGAGACTGCTCGCGATCGGAATAAACCGCGGAGGTAAAGAGAGAGACCTCGCGGTCATCGCACGATAAGCTTCCGCCTGCCTCCCCGCCCGCCCGAAGGCAACCCTTGCCATACCTCCAACCCCACTCAATGAAGGGCAATAATTGCGGAAAATGATAAAAGGGGGGAGGGGGGCACTCAGAGGAATGGTAAGGGCGAAATTGGTGCGTTGGGCAAAGATCAGCTTCCGTTGGTGATTGCGCAGCCCACACGCAGGACACCATCCTCAGAAGCCTGCAGCCTGACGAGGTGTAAACCTCCGGACTGGCTTGCCTCCCGCGGTTGGATCGAGAGGCAAATCGTAGGCAGAATGATCATATTAAAGCAACTGCAACGGTAAGAACGGCGGGCAAAATAATCGCGGCCTGAGGCCAAGCAGATGTTTTCCTGGAAGGGGATTATTATCGCGGTGAAATGCTTTATTCCCTCTCTGATGGCAGTATAGGAAAGAATTTAATATCCCTATGTAGATCGGTATATATGCCGTTGAATAGCTCAGGCATATGTATCTGTTGAATAGCTCAGGGATATATAGTTGAATAACTCATGGCCCGCATCAGCGCGAATTCCAGTCGACCGAAAAAGATGTTGATCCAAATAGTGAATTAATTACATGGTTAACCACACAAATCATCCACAAAACTCATACAAGACAAAACCAGGGAATAAAATCGGGATATAATGGTAGCCTCGTCGATGATTCGGAAAGAGAAAATGTGTAATCGATAGATTTCGGTCAAAATAACAGGTAAAAAATCCGTCTAAAATTTGATAGCTGAACATTTATTAGTCTTGAAATAATTAATTATGAAATATTCAGATCGGAGCGTATTAAAGAAAAATTTAAAGCATTAAAAAAATACAATCTTTTCCTGCGATACTTTTCAAACACCACAAAAACGTTACTCCGACTTTTTAAATTCCATACCACCAAGCACGGACCTGAATATAGAGAACATATGCCGTCCATAATCATCTAAATGCCCCGCTATATTTAAAGAATTGCCCCCGACTGCTACCGGCACAACAACTTTGTGCCCGTAATAAATCCCTTTTAGAGATTAACCTGCACCTAAGATGGCAGGATTTTAAGAAAAATTTCTTCTATGCTTTCCCATCTTCATAATAAGCCTTCTCCTATGCTCACTATCTACTTCTATTAATTAAGCATAAAACGCCAACTATATTTCTCCATCTTCCTTGCTCACTCAACTTTCTTCCTTCGATAAAGGCTTTCTAAACGCAAACGCTTCTAGATCTTCTGAGGCACAGCATTATCTTGAAAATAGTGCTGGAAGGGGATATGAATGGGAAAAATTATTGAGGAAATCTGGAAAGAAGATGGAATTAAAGGAATGAATAATGAGGGACGTCAAAATGTAGACTTATGAAGGAATAAAATAGCGGAGAGGAAAGTAGAGTAGAAACCAGCAGCAAACTAATCATAGGATTGACAACTGATAATGATGAATACGAAATTCAAAGAACCAACAGGGGAAGAGACACCAGCAGCTAGTTATGATTAGTCTGGCGCAACTTTTAAACCACAAGGATTTCCTGAACATCAATAGCTTTTTATTTGCCATTTATATGACCAACTTTAGTGAAGTCATAAGCCATAAGTCATATGCTGTGGTACTCAAGTATTTTACTTTGCGTTGCAAACGAAATTGGTGAAGGGGAAAACGAATGCGTTAACGTGCCTGCTCGCCTGCATTGCATCATGCCGCTACTGGCGGACAATTACGTCACCACGACTCTAAGAGGTCACATTTCAATACTTAAAAGTAATTGTGACTCATGAGTACTTTCATTGAAATATTTTTCCTCAGGATTATGGCTCAGCACAGTAATTGAATTTCTTACGGCAGGTATTCCCTAAGTTTGATGTCATAAAAAATTGAGGACTATCTAAATATATATGCATGCATAGTCTAGCTTATCTACTCTTATGAACGCTGCATATTTTATTAAGGGGATGGGACGATTTTGAGGAAAACGAGGAGTGAGTTGGAAGACACGGATGACGCCGATGACTAATTCCACCGATCGTCTTACCACAGTGAAGCGAACGCACGCCCAAGACGTGGCGCATTCCATGCTGGCCCCGTCCGATTGCACGCACGAACATGCTCTCACGCTGGTACAAGGCTAGGTTGCATTGACTCGCCAGGCGCCCGTGCGAGGACGACACACAAACGAGGTTAGGATCACACATGTATTCGGCCGTGCACCGAAGCTCCTCTGCCATTACCTTCATGACGTGATGCATGCAGAGTAAGCAGTAGGCGCACCCCACTCGGTGAGCAGGAGAATAATTTTGCGAGCTTAACAAGAACAACCATGAAAATTTCGATTATCTACCGAGCCAAACAACTTCCGAGGTTACTGCCGTCCCTCAACGCAACAGAGAAAGAGTGGAACAAGAATAACTGCATCGCATATGGTTGCTACTTGATGGAACTATATCGTCACCGGGAACAGTGAAATAAACAGATAGCGAATTCCTCAACAACATTTATCAAACCAAGTCAAAGGGGTTTTATTTAAGTCGCGGCGTCATCAGATGCATTTACTACATTTATTATCATTGTTATCACAGCATCAGCAAGGATAATGAATATAGTAATGACATTCAATGACAATGTAGACAATGAAACCATTTTCTTTATTCATTAAAACTTATTTCAGCAATTACGGCAGAGATTTTCATTGAATTTTTCCACGCGCAAAACTTCTTGACCATTACGAAAAATTCGTATAAAATGAAGCTTTAGACCTATAATAAGTTCATTTACACAACTCGCAGGTTTCAACAAATGAAAATACCTTCATACTGGATAATAGTAGCATTTCACTGGCATTTGCTCACGTTTACTCTAGAGAGTTTGAAATTTAGAAATAACTTATGTCTTATGAAAAACAACTGGTTTTATTATTGTACATTTCCCCTTCTATGAATACCGATCGTCTACAGATTATTTCCGATATGTTTATTGAAACTAATAGAAGTTTAAAGGGTTCGCTATTTCCACATACGGTGTTAGAGGAAAAAGGAGGACAAAAAACATCGAAGTCTTAGGCAAACCCTGATAAGCCAAAGACAGGCCGAGCTAAGATACACATTGAGGTTGACAAATGGCACAACACTACGCTAAATAGCAAAAAGGTAAATTCATTATTCATCAGCCCCACCTAATCCGTTAACAAAAAAAACAGGATTAAATTATTGAAACCTAGTTGGATCCTAGGAGAATCTTTCCATTACTGCGTTTCTCAGTGATCATTTCCTCTGATTATTCTTTGGCGAAGGCCGTTCCTACTTCCTCTCTCTTCTGCGTAAAAATGTATGTTAAAGAGAAAGAGAGAGGTATTCGAACGCAATAACGAAGAGGACTGTCTGGTCGGAACGAGGGATAGGGGGGTGGATCTCAAAAGAATACAAGAAAACAAGCCTCCATGCGGAAACGCCTCCTCCCACAGCCTCCCCCTCCTCATTCCCTTCTGTGTGTTTGTGCCGTGGGGGGTTGGAGGGAAGGGGTGGCTATCACTCCCTCCGCCCCTACCCCCTCTCACCCTTTCGCCACCCCATGCACGCGGGATCCATAAATTATACATGATCCTCCGCGGATAGCATCCGCACCGCCAACAGACCATCCCCACGGCAATCTCTTTCACAACAAAATCCTCTTCTTTCTCCTCCTCCTCCCGGAACACCGTCTCGTCGACCACAACCGCACTCCCCCCCATCTGCATTGAATATCCATCCACTAATCGAGCGAATGAACGCACCCGCTACACACGCCGTGGCGCGATGACAAAACACCGCGGGGCCACGTGACGGGGCGACCGCAAACGAGAGCGAACCCTCAACCGCAACGCCGAGGCTCGAAGACGCGCAGACGCACGCAGGAAAAAAAACACAAGAAAGGCCGGCGTGGGTGTGCCAGGAGGACCCATTGGTTTTACGTTGGTATGCGAGCGTATGATTTTTGACGTTCCCGAAGACGTCTCCACCATTCCGCAACGAACATAGCAGTCCGAACCGATATCTATTTAAGGAGGTTCCACCGCGACTGTGCGAGTCAAAACAAATACTAAATTCCACATTTTTTATATTTTGTCCAAAAAATCCTGCTTTAGCTGATAAAATGCGTTACCTATAGAAACCCAAAATTAAGGTACAAAATATGCAGATTATTCCACGAATGTATTTGAAATGAGCACTTTTTTCCAGCCATAGGAGCCCACTGCAGCGCCATTTCCTACGAATTACCGTATTTTGACTTCAATTACGGCAGAAATTCCCTAATAACTAGAAAAATAAGGTGGTAAGATGCCTATATATTATTTTTATTCAATTTCTATGGATAATTTCCTTCTTAGAGACAGTTTTCCACGAAAATGGCATTTATATTTTATGGACAAACACAATTTTTCCTCATGTGTTTCTCCCATTCTCCCTTTGAACACTATATAACATCAAGTTCAATTAGGGAATAAAATAGTGAGGAAAGATAACATTTAGTTGTTCATATCAGATAGAGGACCAGTTTTTCTACAAGTAGGCAGAATATGAATAAAAAGAACATTTAAGTGACCATTTAATAACCATTACGGTGGAACTACCTTAAACGCACTCTCCGTTGAGATGCTGCTTATAAATATTCACACGGGGTAACAATGGGCCAACATGGAGATTTTTAACGCAAATCGTGTGAAATTCAGAGTGAAAAAAGCATTATCCTGGACTTGGATTCGAACCCAGAACGCCTCGATTTCGCGCCGAGTGCTCTAACCAGTCAAGCTACCCAGACGTCCTCTCTCACTGTGCATTTCATGTGGCCTGGTTCGAATCCCAGTCCAGGCGAATGATTTTTTCACTCTGAATTTCAAACAATTCATGTGACCATCAGCGGGTGACTCCATTAAAATTACTGCGGGCCATTTCCGCCGTTCTTTGAAAAAATGAGGATTTTTAATTGAAATATCATTTCTTATTTTTGATTTGGGATTGTGGGAAGCCTCCGATCAAGGTTGAAACTACATTTTACATTTAAAACTTATATATTTGCGTAACGACGAACACAGCTTCGTTTTCTTCGCTGCTAGCTCTAGCTAGGACGGAGCTACAACCGGGTAATCGAGAGAATTTCAAAAACTTTGGAAAATTCGGAAAAACTGAAGAAATATGGAGAACTCGCCCAGCACTAGAGAACTAAAAGTTAATGATGGAACCGCGGCCTCAGCATCTGCAAGTATAAGGTGCACGTGTCCATGGCATATTCATGAGCCAACATTCATGCTTACTCACACACAGCGGACACTCCAGTATACAAGATTATGTAGCAAAGTTTTTATACGGAAACTTAGAAGATGAAAGACATATGATTGCTGAGGATTTCAAAACTCAAATGTCGAACTCGAATATCGAGGACATGTTCGGTAATTTTCGGTTCATTCCAGTTTTTTTCCAGCACTATTAATTGAAAATACTAAAATAAATTATGTAAGATAAACAAGAACTAAAAATAATAAAAAATATACGGACCCCTTTCATAAATCAGGATTAGCAACCAAAAGAATAACAAATATATGATTGATATTTGTAATAATAAAAATATAATATTTATAATTTCACAAAGACACTGCATCAAAACGAGGGGTAAACTTTTAGATACCCTCAAAATATGTAGAGTAAGTAAATCGTGAGAGGTTCTCTGGGATCTCTCCCCTTTCTTCTTCTTTCCCGCACCCGACAACTCTGTAGACTTTCACTGCAGCGTAGCCAGCCCGAAAGCCACGCAGCCTTCGCAACCCGGCAGTGTAGCCAGCCCGAAAAACAATGCCGCTGCTACGGTTCGAGATATAATTGGCGAGGATGGTCAACGACGGGAAGCGAGCAACAGCAGCGGCGTTGTTGAGAGCTGGGCCGAGTGGTTGCCCGGGGGGGCGCGGCGGTGATCGAACCCCTACCCTCCCCTCCTCCCATAGGGGAGGGGGGGGGGAGCGGTAGGGAATGGGGGGGGGACAGAAGGGAAGGGGGAAGATGTGATGTGAAAAGGCAAACGCATACTTGAGGCTCTCGGCGTGTCCCCGGGCGTGAATAAATTTAAAACCGACCGAAGATAAACTAGACAGGGTCGTAAATATCTAAAATCAAAAACTCTCTCTCTCGAAGATTCCTTTCTTCTTTCTTCTCCCGTGAATGGAGAGGGAGAGATGCGACCGCCCCTAGAGAACTATTTCGTAATTCGCCCGTAACGAGGCGCGCGCGCGCTCTGGGGAAACGGCGCGGCGCAGAGGAAGAAGAAAATGACGGGTTAACATGGGTGCGAACGCGGTCGACGAGTTCACTAATCAAAGCCTTTGACGGGAAATTGTGCGTAACTCGAGGAGCAAATTGCTTCGATACGGAAACCAAATATGAGGCGTAGAGAAGGGATGAACGAGAACTGGCTCTGCGGAGTGTGGTAATGAACGGTGGGGACGAATGCAACAACTCTCTCCTATCTCTACTTCCCACTCGGACCGCGCCTTCCTCCCAAAGCAAAGCAGGGTTCGGAAACACACTACTCGACCTCATGTTTTTTCCCTGTCATTGTTTCCCCTATCAAAACGACTGGGAGAGGTGAGCACTGTTCACCGGTACAGCCTGAAGAGAAGCGCCTTCTGCGCGCCAACAACATGATGTATTCTAATAGAAGGCAACGATCTGCCACGACGGAAACACCAGTTCCCGATCAGTCACCGAAGTTATGCATCGTTGGACTATGCTTGAATTTTGGGGTGATCCTCCGATTCGTCTGAGTGCTGTTGCCCTTATCTGTAAGCGGCAGATAGTGTGTGCAAAATGACCGTGGTCGTCGAAGCACGTCAAAGTAAATTACTACCAATATTCTAATCGAAGACTTCGGCCGGTGCTGGCCATCGGCACGTACTGCCGAGCCCACCAGGTTTTCAGGGATTCCGCCTCGCCAATAAATGGAACCGAGATCGAAAGGGTATGATGCAGTGAGGTTGAGTCACGGTAAACGGATTGCTTTCCAGCGAGAGGGATTGGAAAACGCGGAGGCTGTCAAGAAGACAGCCACGCTGAGTATATGTAAATGGCTACTGAACGGAGCTGCTTGACCACCAGTTTTTGATAAAGCATTTCCACGACGATGGAATTGATGCCTGTGGCAATTCATTAGATGCCTACCGAGAGAACACACAATTACGGTGTCTATTTCAGTCAGTGATATAAAGGACAGGAATGTTTCCCGCCATTAATTCTGAGCCAATTTGAAATTTTGACAGATGAAAGAAGTGAGGCGGAAACAAGCAGCCTGGCAACGTTCTTGAAGAGCTTGATAGCACCCACGACGTGATATATGTATGCTTGGGGATAGCAAACTTTCATCAAAATACAATACAACAGGGCTCAATTTATATCCTAATCATGATTAAGTTGGGTCAAATCCTTACGTCAGGCCCTGCAACACCGAGGTGTGACAAATGCGTAAAATAAATATTCAGAGTGCAAGGATATTTGGAATGTGGTCGTATCTCGTATTCGTTAACGTTAGTTAATGTGATTGTTTACGTGTGCCGACGAACTTGCCGTGGTGAAGTATTTTAAATGTTTAGTAGGAACAAAGTCGAGGCTAATCCAATATACTTTTTCGGGAATGCAGGAATAAGTTTTTCTAAAAGAATTATAATATCAAAAATACATGCAAATTAGAGCCGAGAAAATGAGCGCGTAACTTACTTTATGCACGTAAAGAGAATAAAGGCATTATAATTTAACCATTACAAGCATCATTGACAGCAAAAGTTCCGGCAATATGCCTAATTATTTTAATATACCTACTCAAGAAAAAAAGTTAAAATTAAAACACGACTACTCCCTCTATCATAAAATTAGTTTCCCATTAAACATTTGTGTATAGACGGTAATAAAAAATGAGGCGGAAACCATTTTTAATGTCAGCAATAATTTTCATTCGTTAATGAGACATCTTGCAGATAAAGGAATTCAGGACGCAGCAGCTTTCCCAGGTCTGCTCGGTATATTATACGCAGCGTGTACAACTACTATTAACGGAAGTTGGATGTTATCATGGAAGTGAAACTTTTCGTACGATAGATACATATATAATATAGGAAGATCAAAGAAATGCCAAAGTATGCGTTAGCAAAACTTCAAACAAACATCGCATCCGCTGACGACGGCCGTAACTCATTTTTTTTCTCATTTATAAAGTGACGCGGAAGGACAACCGTTACGAGTATCGATTCAAGAGAGAGAAAGACATGGCGAGAAGAAAGGAATAATAAATTATGGAAAATTTACAAGACGGCCGTCATTGGCTCTGCCCTCGGAGATGAGCTCAAACGCTCACTAAAAATTCCCAGGCTTATTCCTCCTAACGTCATGAATAATGCCCACAATTAATTAATTATCCCATATGAATGCGCGTAGGAATACTCGGAAAAATCTTCCGAAATTTTTATCAAGGGACCGGACAACAAAAAAGATCAATCAAATTGATGAGATGACAACGGCATCCAAGATGAGGAATAATTCTCGAATCTAATATCAAGTTAAGTGATGCTGAAATAAACTATATCATTTTGAATATAATCTATCTTTTCGATCGTTTTTTTCTACTGCTGCCTTGGTGGGGAAAAAGAAGATGACGCAGGAGAATGCGAATGACAGAAATTGTCGACATAAATATCACATGGCTAAGGCATTCATAATATTATACAGACACAAGACAAGAGCATTATACGTAGCGAATGATGATATATAAAAACCTTTAACCCACTCCTACTTCATTTTAAGAATCACCAGAAAACTTTACCCGGTAAGAACCACGGGCAAGTGAATTTGAATGCGAGTAAAGGGACACATTATGTTAGTCTTAAATAAGCCTGGAATATTAAAAATCATCCCATAACCAGCACGCTGCTACTATTCTACCGAAAATTTGACCTATAACCCGTCACCAACACAGGATTCTTACGTCATCGCTTATAATACCTATTAGCTCCATAATTCAAGAATTAATGCATTCATGCAAAAACTCGCCAATGAAGCCATATCTAGGCCAAATTCCAACAGCCAAGTGTTATAGTCATAAGATAGATTCTACTTTGGGCAATGATTAAGCAAAACACGATAATTTCTATCAACTGGTGAATGTACGACCCACAACCGATGTTTTACCAGCGAAAAAATAATATATTGCAGTTTTCCACTTTTTTAAATAGTTTATTCTGAATAATGAATCGCATACGGTGACAATTCAGACACTCGAATTAAACGAAGTGTAAATTATGAAATAAAACTCATACTGCGGTAGAAACGATGGAAAGGAGCAATCGAGAAAAAATTTGGAAATCTAACAAATCCGGCCTAGCCCATTTTAGAGACAATATTAATGGCAAACGTAAGTTGAAAATGGTGTGAAATGGAGTAGCGTATGGGAGGGTCTGGGGGACAGGCAAGACAAAGTCGACCTACCACTGACGAAACGCCGACGTACCACTGATTCCTACGTACCTAAATGCTTACCTGAATAGAAAATGCTAGATTGAAAATTTCCAACAAAGTAACAACTAAATGCCAGGGCAAGTGGAGGGGTGGAAGAAGCCCAGGTAGAAGGGATCAATTAAAGGAGTTGTTGAGAAAGCTATGCGAGAAGTTATAACAGTAATTGGATCATAAAGAAGACTTTCACTAAACATGGAGGCACCTCATGAAAATAATTGGCCATAGTGTGGCATTACATGGTTCTAAGAGACATGTACCTTTGGAATAGCGCACCAGATAAGGAAGAGAGCCCTTGAGACCTGGCATAGGAGGCAGACGCTGAGCATCTGCAGCACTGACAACACGGAAACGAATAGATTTACAGATGAGCAGCTAAGAAAGTCTTTATGGATGTCCACACTCAGAAGAAGATGGAAATCTGGGCTCACTAATTGCAAGAGATAAAGCGTATTCTGTAGAAACGTAACGAAAGGGGAGATCCTAAGAAAAGAGGAAAAAGAAAAAAACCACAGCAAGAAAGAAGGAAGTGAGTTAAAAAGGTACTCTGAGGGTAAATGGATGAAGGCGAAAGTAGGACAGCATTGGACCAATATCTCGATTGAAAGATTTACGTCATATTGATATGATCTGTTATCTCCAACGTTTTAATCATTAAAAAATCAGCTGGGAAAATAAAAATCCACGATTCACAAAGTTATTTCTACTACATGTAGGCATTACACTGAAGAATAAAACACTACTTCAGTTTACAAGAATACCAAACTCACTACTAACATTTTCGCCCATCGTAAGTCTAAAATATTTCCAGAACTTTGAAGTAAACAAAGAAATGCGGTTTGCCACACATGAAACTCAGACGTCGATGCTTTTCAAGTAACGATCTGTACTGAAAGGAGTAATACTACCAAGAAAAAAGTGCACTATATTTGTAGAATACCAACAGATAGGTTCAAATATTGAGACCTGTTATATACCGAGACAATACCTCGTCCACCTTATTGGAATTCTCGCACGTAAAATAGCTAGAAGAAAAAGCTATTTATTTTCATACATTTGTTTTAATTGACCACCTCGAGTTTAACTGGCTAAATCATCAATATCAGGCCTGGTTAACTAGAAGTGGAACTCGGAATCTATATCGGGTGATGGAAGGACTATGTAAAGATAGCGCAGATTATCCGCGGAGGCTAAAGTCACGTAGCAATTGCAGCGAATGCTACGAAGAAAAAGACGAACCATGTGCCCACAACACCGGGAGCAATGCACTAGGGAGGGGAAAATGCCAAAGAGCTCTCGATTGGGAAGCCCTAAAACACTCGCACAACGTTCAAAGAGCGACGAGTCCGCTGCAAGCCTCCTTACAATCACCGCGCCGCCGAAGACCATTTCACGGCGCGGCCCACC
The DNA here is from genome assembly GCA_963573305.1 of Pyrrhosoma nymphula. Lineage (NCBI taxonomy): Eukaryota > Metazoa > Arthropoda > Insecta > Odonata > Coenagrionidae > Pyrrhosoma > Pyrrhosoma nymphula. Next base: position 18,038,900 of record OY754336.1, read on the forward strand.
CCATTAGGATGGGCCGAAAAAAGCGAATTGTCGAGCGTCGAATTCTAATACTGCTGAAAAGTAGCGCATTTGCGCACAAATAAACTTAAAAATACTGAGAAAATTCCTTTGATTCATCTCCAGTTCGCGCAAAGGGCCCAAAGTTTGAAAAAATGACAAAAAACAGCAAATATTATAATGTCACTCAAATTTTAGAAGTGAAGTATTTTTATTTCTAATAGTGAGAAAAAAATCCTTCACAAAATCGTGCGCTTCCTAATGAGTTCGCGCATAAGGCATAAAGTTAGCCAATTTTGGTGGAAAATGGTTTTGTTTGCACATGTTAGTAATCCTAAATCGCAACAAAAACAGGTTTATTGCAGTTATTGTGATCGTTCCGCGACCTAAAATTGTTGCGAGAAACTATTGCGCCCGACTGTGTCACATGTGAGACGGAAGCCACTAGGAAATAATCGCACGAAAGAAGCAGTGAAATCGATTTGTCTTTAGTATCTTCTAAATCTCAAATGAGATGGAAATTGAAGGCTACTCCCATATTAAGCTATAGATTTGGTGTTTCTGATAGAGCTACAGCTGCTATTGCTTCTAGTATTTTGCATGATCTTGGAATGATCTCTGGAAAAGATTCGGCGCTAATGATCGACGAATACAAGATAAGAAGTAAAAAAACAGAAACAGACACGAGAGGCTGTAGTACAAGAAATGCACCAGCATACAGTCACAAAAGGAATAATCTTTGATGGTAGAAAAGATAATACTATCGTTCAAGAAACAATAGGAGCTAATATCGAAGAGTAAGGAAAGAAAAGCATATAAGCGTGATTCGAGAGCCTGGTGGGCAATATATCGGCCACGTTACACCGGTAAATGGAACTCAAAGTGAAATAGCCCAAAGCATCTTTATCAACCAAACAAATAATGATTTCGGCGTTAGTAAACCGGAAGCGGCCGGTTGCGTTGGCACAGCGACAAACACTGGGTAGAAAAGCTGTGCAATTCGCTATATCGGAGTTAAAACTCACCGCCCATTTAATTGGTTTATTTACAAACATCACTTCAAAGAGCTGCCTTACAAACACTTGTTTGAGTACTTGGACGGAGAGACGATGGGACCAGTGTCATTCTGTGAGTAAATCGGCAAACAACTGCCAGGCTGTGAGAAATTACCTGTAGCACAAATCGAAACAATCGAATCCGAGGAAATATGTGTATCAAAAACTATTCTCAGTAAAGACCAACAGAAACTTCTGGACATGTTCAGGGCAATCCAGACAAAAGAGTGTGCACCAAATCTGGCTGTTAAAGATCCTGGACCTCTGAGTCATTCCCGATGGTTTACATGTGCAAACCGGGTCTTATGATTGCTCATTGACCAAAACAGTCCAACGAACGAACTGAAGATACCTGCCAGTGAAATTGTGAAGACGTATGCTCCAGACCGGTTCGACGTTAAGAGATATCATTCAGTAAAGTACGGTCCTAAGCATATCTTTAAGGTCTTGCAAACAACGGGCCATTAGCCAGACAACAATAAACAATCATTGATCCTGTGAGATTCAGAGAAACTCGTTCCTCTGTCATCAAGATAACATATTGTTAACTATTATGCTGGATGAGATACGCATAAGATGTCTTAATTTCCAGAATCCTCTTTCTCGCTGTTCCACTTCTCTTAAAGCCAAATAGTCTTATTCCAGGAATCTTTCCGTCAATTTTTCCAGCTTTAGGCAGACAGCTATCATCAATACTTTCGACATATGCAGAGTAAGGCTTATTGTCCAGCATTCTTAGCTTCTCTCGGCTCTTCCCTTCTAGGTGATAGGGTTGATTAGTTCTTTTTTTTAAGTCGATTGGCATTTGGCCAGTTTAATGGATGTCACAGGTCAAACTGGATCTCAGGTTCGCCAAATTAATATATTAATATTTAATAGGGTAATATTGAGCGAATTTTGAGCATGCTACCTGACGAATTATTTCCAGATTATTATACAGCGTTGAATTACCCTCAAAGTTAAAAACTGCTAAGACATCAAATTCTTGCACTACCAAAGATGGTAAAATTGTACGATACTTATGGGGTGCAAATTAACGTATAATCTTTGCACAAAAAGAGAAACTATCGTTGCACATTTCCATTTCCGAAGGAAAATCCTCTTCACGACGAAATAGCGACTTAAATAAAAAATCAGATTCGGATACATTGCGCATTCGAAATACATATTACCACATCTGTCGCATTCTATAGCGTTCCACCAATTACCTGCTTTGACTTGAATTGCTGAGAACCGAGGAAGGAAGGCGAACACATAGAAGAGGTGAATCGGAGGGGTGACCGTTGAAATGGGGCGATGCATGAATCACACATCCTCACCCTTCACCACCATATGAGGGTGACACGATAGATATTACTTCAACCCCGCACTATAACTGATAAAAGCGCCAAAATAAGAAAGATGTACATCAGACCTGATAAGTATAACAATTCCTTCTTACTACGGACTAATGGTGAGACCAGAACAAAAACAGAACGGGGCACTAATCCACCCCGTTAACATTCTATTCACTATCGTATTTTCCCTCTTGCAATCCCCTCCATTTTCATGGCTGGGGTCCTAATGCTCCTTGCCACACGCCACTGCGGCGGCTCGCAGTGCTGCATGAAGATGTAGATATCAGATCCCCGCGTTCGATTTGTTCCACCTGGCACTAAGCTATCAATCCACTCCGGGGCGAGCGAGGAAAAAAATAACGAAGACAGAGAAAGATAAGAAAGACACAAGGGGACGCTCGAGTCCACGACGACGGAGGAGGGAGAGCACTGAGGGGAAGGATGCCTCCCCCACCGACGTAATTTCCCGGAATCGTGACAACCGGAGCAAGAGGTCACTCCCCTTCCCCCGTTAACCTCCCCCCTGCCCTCGGTGGGGAAGGAGATGGGAAGGCCCTTGTCCCCAAGGTGGCGACGGCAACACGCAACGACGAATTTCGCCGCAGCCTCTGGCTTGTGGGTGCCCCGGCAATTTCTCTCTCTGGGGCGCCATCCTCCCCGGGGCATATCTACCACGAGAAGCGAAGGCGGTTGACGGGGCCGAAAGGAGGGTGTGCTCTGGGGAGGGACGTACTAAACGTGTCGCACGGGGGCTGCGATCGGTGGTGGGTGGAATCAGGCCGGCCGCTCCCACCCACGCGTCCATCGATCCTGGGACGCCAGTCAAAGCCAAATCTCGGCGTGCCTTAGTTTTGCATTTTCAATTAAATTTTATAAATAAAATATTTTTTTGAATTTAGGTACATTTGCATTTTTAGCAGCATCTATTTATAAAAGACACTGTCTCTGGCGTTACTCGGTGGAACTCCTTCATAATGAATGAAAAACAAGTACTTGGTTAAGATTCTACACATTATGTTAAGCAACACGACCCAGGTTTCGGTATATCATACCATCATCAGGTATGCCGAAAGCTAGGTCGTTTTGCATTAAATAAAGTGTGGAATCATAACCAAGTACTTATTTTTCATTCAGTATCTATTTAATTGATAGAGAAGTATTAAGTTCAAATACTAACAAACTTATTATGAGTTACTTGTTTGAATGAATAACTTAACTTACACCGATAAACTTTAGAGAGTATGCGCTTATAATTTCTTCAATTGAAAAAAAATTCTAGTATTTTCTAATTAAATTGTACGGAAGTAAATCATCGTATTCCTTTTTATTCATGTGATACTTTAATTTATACGACCAGCAATATTACCGAGAAATGTCATACCCATTTCACCATTGGCGAGGAGGTAACATAGAAGAATCTTTTCCTGGAGTATCAAAATATGATTTCGTCAGCAAAGACGAAATCATATTTTGTGTAATATTGTCCGTCCGTCCGTCCATCATAATATTGAGACTGGAAGGCGATTTACGAATAATGTATTCCATTTATGCTAGGGACCCTAACTGAATATTTTAAAAACAGAGACGAAAGTAATAGCGCAGATATTCCCCTTTCCGATGCCTGTATCTAGTGGATGACAGTAGGTTAGAGGAGCCATTGATACGTCGATATTGAAAAAGATAGGGAAATAAGAGGTAGATAAAGAGAATGCTAACAAATTCTTGGCCGGAACATTAGAGGAAGAATTGCCAACTGAAAATTCTCAGAGGGTATATTTGGTGGATTTGGAAGAGGTCTCTAATGTCATGGCATGAAGGAAAGAGTGATGCTCGGTTAAAGGGTAAGAAAGAGGAAGAGAATTGCGTATTTCAAATGGTATGTAACGAATATGGGCAATGAAATATGTGTAAACGGATGTAACGTGAGTAAAGAGTGTTTTCAATACGTACATGCGTCCAAATATATCTATAATAGGAAAAATGACTAATATTGCTCCTGATAAATATTTTAGACCAAGGGGGCAGTCGTGAATCAAAATTCTCTTCAGCATTGACAAAAATCCACAGGGTCTCTCGGAGTTTTTCGCAGCGATTAGCTGAATATTCCATTCTTCTTCCGGGATTTCTTCCGCGTCGTTGTTTTTCTGGACAGCGTTTTTCCTCCCGTTAGGGAGTTGTCTTCAGATCGAAGATGACCTGAAGATACCTCCAGGACAGGAGGAGAAACGCTGTCCAGAAAAAATACGACGCGGCAGAAATCCCGGAAGAAGAATGGAATATTCAAAAATCCACAAGCTTTATTCCGATTGCGGCAAGTTCTGATGCATGATTGAGCTCCTCTCGATGATCAGTGACGACCGCAAGCACGCATTTATTCGCACGAATTCCCTCTTCATCACTCAGTAGACTATATAGCGCCTAACAAATAACCATTTCTCCTTCACCTCCGCTAATATAATGTACCGCTAAGACGATAAATAGCATGCACTAGTCGATTTAAATCAATGAGTTACAATAAAGTTTTAAATAAAAAATATAGCTATTTTAAAAAATCAGAATGTTCAGTTTCACAATTAATTAGTATTTACAACAATATCCATGAATTTTACAAGAATGCATATAAATACTCCTTAAGCAGACTTAATGAAAATGGGATAATATGGGCAATTATAACGAAGAAATATATTCATTCTATTTTGGTGAAGTACCAGTGAAATTGAACTCATTGATGAAAGCAAGAAAACGCCGTGGAATCTCTCGGCCTTGCTCTCGGCTAAGTACTCAATGTCGAAAGCCATTTCTATCAACATAAAGTATGAAGAGTGTATTAAATTCAAATGTATATCTGTATAATTTACGAATAACAAGGAAGCTCGCTTACTACTCCCAAGAAACACAGAAATATACGAGCATCCTATCTAATGCACTACTGCATTGCACACCGATAAAAATAACACATTCATGCAGGAATCTCAAGGCTGAAGCGCATACGTTATTAAATGAACGGAGAGTCGACTTATGAGTAAATTTCAATGCGGCAGATACCGCAAGAACGGACAATACTCATGATCATAAAGTATCTTCACCACTACATCATTATGTCCAAATCGTACAGTTTCCGCATGATTCCCATTACTCACGCTGCAGAATCCTGTCACCACATACTCTCAAAGACGCATTACCCGCCATGAAAACGGAAATAAAACAATGCAAACACATGGAAACGATGGGCAACTCTCGATTCGCATCAAACGAAAGTAATTCCACGCAGATTTCTCTGCAGGCCACTTAAGAAAGAGTTTTAAAAGGAAGAATTACTGATGGCATACTTGGCCATCACATTCATCCATCCCGCATCTCGAAACGATAATCGACTAAAGTCCCGCGAGTGGTGGTGAGTTTTGCTCAATGCGGGAGACCCGAGCAAAGATGTGGACGGAAGCTCCGTCAACGGCGAGCATCCACACAACTCCCTTCGATTGAAAACAGTCGGAAACGCACTCGGGGAAGAAGGCACGGAGAGCGGTGCGAATGGAGGTAATAATATGCGCATGAAAAGCCGAGGATTTTTCACGCTTCCTAACGACGTCATAAGAGCCATTCCAGCAAAAAACGACGTGATTCTCCGTCACGCAAAGGAGTGCGCAGATAAAAAGAGTACGAATAAGAGGAAGTGCATCTCGCCGCTCCGAATGCGAAGATGGGGGAAAAAACACACAGCACACACACACAGACTAAGCCTCGCGGTCGACCCGAAGCATTCCATGAACGAATAGAGAACGGTGCGGATTCCCCCGAGGGATGGTTGTCACGGTGATCGCGTATTTTGACAGTCACGATCAACACACACGACTTCACCTCGCCATTATGCGAATTCCGCGGAGGAATAAACGTCGAGAGGAGGGAAGGCATTGCGAGGTGATGTAAAAGCGATTCAAACACCATCGTCCTCATCCACTGCCATTTTTCCCCATTCCCCCCCCGCCGAACACTTCCGCCGTATCACGAGAAGAATACCCCTCTCTCTCCCTAAGGAGAGGGGAAAGGAGAGAGGAGTAGGGCAGGGTGTGAAGATGGGAACGATGCCCCCGCAACTCGGCAGCTCTTGCAGTTGAGGACTCATCGTCACATCGCCAAGGCCGTGCAAAGATCAAAACGTTGTAACGATTAATGTTGCATTTTAATTATTGCATAAATTGCCTTAAGGCCTTCGGTAGATTTTATCTCTTAGGAACGGTTGTTGATAAATATGGAGTTGGATTGTTGTGCTGGTTCTGAAAAGACATTTTTTTTCGATTCTGAGAGAATTTTGAGGATTATATGGTAATTGTGAGATCTTAAAGTTGAGTGAGTTTAATTTTATCATCCTTATAATTTTTACAAATTTACATGGCGAATTGAAAAATTAAAAGCCAAAGTACTCCCACTTGCTCTACCATCGAGGCACGAAGCTGGCTCAGGACATTTTAGCCAATTGGCGTTATAACGTATCAAATGGATACGCAGTCGAAGGAAAGTTTACATCGCGGTAGGGATTTCGCCGCCGTCGATCGCCGCCTCGCGCTCAAACCTCTGTTTCCCGGGAAAATACACTTCTCAGGGTTCCGTCATGCTTTGCCACGAGCCACTCCCCCTTTGTGATGATCATTATTCGGCATCGTCTAAGAATGCAAATACCCGGAAATTTGCACCCTCGTCCACGAGTCCAGGTTGAACCTGGGGAAATCCCGGGAGCCCGGATTGAGCTCATAAGTCTCGGCACCCAAAGATACCTCAAAATCATGAGTATTAAGTCTTCTTATTTATTTTTATTGCTTTCCAGGTTTAGTCATTTTGCCTGTTCCGACTTCACCATCGTAATCTCGGTCTTCCGATACTTCTTCCCCCTAAAGACTTATACTCTAAAACCTTTCTGGGAATCCTTTCTAGAGGCATGCGCTCAACATGCTCTTTCCATCTTTCTTTATAATTTGTTGCTATTTCTGTCACTGGTTGTACTTCTAATTCTTTCCTTATGTATTCATTTTTTATATGGTCCAGGCGTGTACAGCCTTTCACAGATCTAAGGAATTTCATTTATCACGTTTCAATTTGTTTGAAGTCTCTTCTTCTAGGTGCCGCTTTTGATTCATATCGTAATGTGGAGTCAGCCATTATTTTGTAAAATTTTATTTGAGTTTCTTAAAGCTCTTCTTACAGTCCCAAATATTCTTCGTTGAGTATGTCATTGAGTTCGTCTTCAGTATTTCCTAGACCCAAGAAGTACTAGACCCAGAAGTATTTCCTAGACTCAGTACCAAGTAGCAACATTTAATACATCCATTAATCCTATATTATATATCCGAGTATTCAGTAATGGCACGAAAGCCATAGTTGATGGATTTCACCGCGCACTTGTTTGGACGTAAAATGCCTGTGACTTATATAACTGAAAAAATCTTATACTGTATCATAGAGCTAATATCATCAAAAAATTCATTGCCATTTCAATTAAGTACGGAAGATTTTGGAGAACAAATCACATCCTTCACATAATGATATTTTTCTTCAACTTGATCGTTTTAAGCGACATAATAAAATATGTGACTAAATATGACTTACGTAGTTCATTATATAAGCTAATTTTCTCCATGCACATATTACGGAATTCTATTAATTTCCATAAGGGCAAAGTTTTGTGTCCAAATATTACTCGTTTTTCTATAAACAGTATGAAGTTCTTAAGTATTATTTAGTAATTACTAAAGTTTTATCCTTGACAACAAAACGAGCGGTTCAGGAGTAATATCCGAAACCCAAAGAAGAAGAAGGAAGGGGAGGGATCCCAGAGAACCTCTCCCGATTTATTTATACAAGCTCTACATATTTAGAGGGTACCTGCAATTTAACCCTCGTTTTGATGCAATATCTTTGTTAAATTATAAATATTAAGCTAACCCAAAGCCAAACCACTCCCTGTAGAAAATTAGTTTACCGTCCAACTCTGTGGTGCCCGGGCAGGGCTCGAAAACTCGGGCCAAGCACCAATCGTCATTCCTGGAATCACCCTTTTGACGAAATATTGAGGCCATGGTTGCCGTATTTTTCAGGTTGGTAAGAAAAAATAGAAAAACGCAGAAAGGGAGATCCCGGGGCATAATGTATTGCGCGACGAGAGGAGATGAGGTTACTGGGGAGCAAGGGGAGTCATCTCATCTCGGGTGGGAAGACCCGAAAGTCCCTCACGGACTACTATTCTCAGAGCGTACCCGCGTCCTGCTGAGATATCAAGGCGAACCGTCATCCAGGCGTGACAGGAAGTGACAACCTACATATCACCAGTGCCACCAGTTTAAAAATTTGTCAGGCGAACTTGAGTGAACAGTTACTCGAAAAAAAACACCCCTGAGAATATCCAATCAAATGACATAATGATGACATTACATAGGGTCGCATGAAACAGTGAGAGGGCATGTGTGATCGCGGCTGAATATACAGAGTTGACATGGGAATTTCTGCTTAGCCTTTTTACATTTATAGGCAGCTTTTGACACTGTTCCAAGATGCAGCTTATGGGAAGCACTACAAAAAATAGGGGTATCTGTACACCTAACCGAAAGAATTAAAAGTCTATATGTAAATGTGAAAGCGGTATTTGGAGTGGTTAGAATAGCTGGGAACACGTCGACAGTTAGATATGAGGAAAGGTGTCAAACAAGGAGACAGCCTCAGTCCTCTACTATTCATAATTCTGATAGACCAGATAGATAAACAATGCAAAAGAAGAACACCAAGGAGCAAATTATAGGTTAAGGCCTGTTTATGTTCAGTCACTGGAATATGCAGATGACATTGTATTGAATGCCAAGAATAAGAGAGATTTGCAAACAGCAGTGGAAGAATGGGCTAAAGCAATTAGAGACCAAGGAATGAGAATGAATGTGGGGAAAAGCAAGGTTATGGCAGTGTCAAAAAATAAGGTGCAGGAAAGGCTGAACATGTCTTGGGAAGAGCAAGAACTAGAACAGGTTGACAAGTTCGAATCCCAGGGGACACAAATTACAAGTTATGGAAGGCCAGACTCCGAAGTAAGCCACAGAATCCATAAAGCAAACCAGGTGTATTATCAGCTAAGCAAATCAATTGTGGGAAAGAGGGAAATATCAGAAAAGACAAAGATGAGGGTATACAAAACCATTTTCCAGCCAGTATTGGTATATGGAACAGAGAGATTAACCCTATTAGATAAACATAGGAGCGGATTCCAAAGCTGTGGAATGAGGTATCTAAGACGAGCAGCAGGACGCACTAAAAGAGATCGAGTGAGAAACACCACAATCAGAGCCCAATTCCAGCAAGACCCGATAGTGGAGTCGATGGAAAGAAAAACTTTGAGATGGTATGGACATGAGGTTAGGATGAATGAGGAAAGGAAGCCAAGAGAGGTGATGGAGGCAAGACCAGAGGGAAGGCGAGGAAGAGGACGACCAAGGATGGAATGGGAAGAATATGTGGAGAGATTGGCAGTCAGGCGCGGAAAGAGCCTGAATGAGGCGAAGCGTTTCGCTCAAAACAGGAAAGAATTAGGAAAGTGGCTGAGGGACCCCGACGCCTAACAGCAGAAAGGGATTCGAGAAAGAAGAAGACATGGGAATTATTAAAGTCTATCCAAACGTTACATACAGCAACAACTACTACAATCAAGGCATAATACGTAACATTATTTAATCAAGCGAATTTGTAAGTTAAACCTTATTATACAGGCACCGAAAATTAATCGCTAACGGGAGAAAAAACGAGGCCGAGACAAAAGAAACAGGATCTCAGTTCTACTGCGGCGGATAAAAAGAACGAGGCTCTGGATTCCTCTCGCATTTCGAATTCCTGGCAATAATACATCCGCACGTCTCTCCATGTGACACACGAAAACCAGAAGATCATTATTTACCGGACCAAAAATTCACCAGACTAAATCCAGAGAAAAGAAACTTTTGGGGAAACTGAAAGAATATAAAAGACACGGACGCAAACATGCGAGGTGCATTCCGAACTATCTTACAGTTTGCGAAGAGGCAAAAGTTATATTGCTGCAATGGTTTCGCCGAAAAGGGCTCCTTCCAAATTCGGCGAAACGGTTCCACCGCTGGCCGCGTGTTCGACCGACAACAAGTGGCACTTGATTCCCACCGCATGCGTGAAAGAGAACACACACTTGGGATCCCTTTTCGTGAAAAGGTTTGTCGAAATAAAAAAGGCTGGCGGAGGGTCGATAGAATTTCAAGAAGATCGTACAGAGGAGCGCTGACCTAGGGCACCCGAGTGCAAGGACGAGCAGCGGGAGGAGCAAAGATAAAAAAAGAGACAAAAGCGTCGCGAATCCGGCAAAGACCACATCCAAAGCTCTCTTCCCATTGTGTACACTTACACCCGCCTTCCCCTACCCACTATAGCCCACCCTCGCCTCCTTTGTGCGTGCGTTGAGAGAGGATGTGCCGAAGCGGAAGATGAGAGCCGAGTATGCTTGCCACAAGTTCTCCGGGACACTTCCGGAATCGGACAAGGAACCTAGAAACCCCTACGATTGAAGCGCTTTCCTCCCATTTTAAGCAAAAATAAAAACAAGTACCATACTCTTCGTAATACTATCGTTTGCTGCGACTCTTATTCATTTTTCACATGCTAGTAGCTACCAATATTTATTTATTTTCACATCCACAAAAAACAGCACTAACGGCCTTTTACATCGGGTGTTTTAACATGCAACAACGTACGGACATAAGCACCCATGTTCTGAGTGGAGAAAAAACCAGCTTAGGACGCGAGGACTTTACCCCATCGCCACCATGTAAATGTATCTCAACAACTAGAGATTAAAACGATTGGCACATAATGATAAATGATATAATGCGATCGTAAATAAACTAGATGATGGTAGAACTAGCTAGCGACGACCAATTATGGAGATTACAAATTCAACGGTCGTCATAACTTTTACTGAAATTTCCCGGAACCGTCGGGGATTTCTAAATCTTAGAACGGACATTTCCCGAAATCAACTCTCGAGGAGTTGGCAAATCTAGTCTCTTCTATGCCCAAGAGTCCGTCCGTCCGTGGAGCGGTGGAAGACGAGCCGGTCAGCGCAGAGAGGAGGAAGAGGGACGAGAGAAGAGGGTGAGGATCGGGAAGGAGAAAGAAAGAGCGGAGAGGATGAAAGGGACCGGGGGCAGTGAGGGAGGCGGAGGAGCAAAAAAAAAGCGAGGAAGGATGGCTCAAGAGCGGCGCCCCATGTGTTGGGGTGGGGGGGGGTTGCCGTGGAAACGCTGCGGGGGAGTGGAATGGGAAGGGGGGAAGGGGTCTCCTGAACAATGAGATGGGAATGGGAGGGATGAGAGGGGGAAAAGTGAGCGAAAGGTAAACTATTTAAGACGGGAGGGGTCGGACAAAGGGGCGAGGGGACGGGAGGAGAGGGGCCGAGGCAACAATTACACTCAAAAGGAACACCACTTCGCCCCTCGGCCTCTTGGTTTATTCCCTTAACAACGCAAGATATATGCCCGTGTACATCCCTAGCTCTCTACCCAGGTATGTATGTACCTCCGATGCTAGAAAAAGTTCGCCGTGCGAAAAAAAAAGTTTCCGCAAATCCTAGTACATTATTTAACCACGTTATAGTTACCAGCGTTGGCTCTGTTTACCGGGTTATAGGAATGCGTGTGAACGGAAGTTGGTTGGAATACGAGTAAGAAAATGGGAGAGTCATTTAGAAAGAGAGCAATGCTACAATGAAGAGTACCTTGAAATTCTCCTCAACGCCAGGGAATCCATCAAGGGGAGGAGGTATCGACGAAATTAACATTTTAAACATACATGAATTTTGAATAACCCGGATCCTAATGTTGCAATATTTCGCAGATACGGTAAGAAATGGCCGAGTATGCAGGAAACGAAATATCCATACCATATGCCCTGGCAGAGCATAGTATAGATAATGCGCACTCCATCAATTTTAACGGCACCAAAATCCTTTGCCGTCCAAATGGATACTGGGATCGTTTGATGAAAGAAGCTATCGAAATAAGTTTGGAGGAGAAGAAGTTAAATCGAGACTCTGGGCAGTACATCAGCCAAATATGGAGACCGCTACTCAGTAAAATTAAACGGTCGCGGTTACAATTCAAATTCAAACCGCCTAGAACGAGCCGGTCAACAATGGGTTTTTTCAACCGCCATTGGCCAGCTATAAAAACCCCGGAATGGACCAACTCGGCAATCAGTCTCAGCCCTGATGACGATGAGGGAGTCACTCGTCGAAACGTTGGCCTTTAAAAGCCTTACCCGGTGGCAAACCCGAGAAGATTTTACTAATCCATACCCTCATTTAACAAGATTTTTTTCACTTTCTTCTGTGCCAATATTGACCACGGCACTGCTTCAGTCACGTACGTTGCTTCAATTATTTATTTAATCATGTACCATGACCACCAAAAACAGCACTTTCTGGCATTTGCATCGGCGTATTTAACAATCAACAACGGACGAGCACACACATCCATGCCATGGGAGGTAAAACATCCACCCAGGCGGGACTCGAACCCGCGACCTCAGGTTTAGCAGGCGAGGACTTTACCACGCCGCCGGCTTTTTAGCGGTTATCTATTCTTCACCAGATGTTACAAGTATCTCAGCTACGGTGAATGGGAAACCGTGTGAAGGCAAGCGGGTTACAGCTGCCATATCAACCACCATTAAACGTTAGTAATGTTACCGGGATAATTGAGAACAATGTTCCCTAACCACCCTTTTATTATTCCCACCCCCACGCCGGCCAACTCCTCCGATAACCGGTTAGGATAAGTTCACTGGAGAAATTCAGATCAGGCGAATTTCATGATAATACGGAGGATTATTTAGTCTTTATACCAGGTAGAAGCGACAACATCAGATATATAAATTGTCAAACTGATTTGCACAAAAAATCCTTCTTTCCAATCTTCATTAGTGGCTACAACAAAAACAGCGAGACACTAGGACACTCCGTTAGCGTCAAGTTCACATTCGTCCTCCTCCTATTCTTTTTCCTTATACCATCTCCTTTTCGAGGCTAACGTCCCAACTTTGCCTGCCACGCCACCGCGGCGTGGATTCTTACCCCCTAGCGCCCCCTCTCGCCTGGAGAAAGGTGGGGAGGGGGCACATATCCGAGGGAAGTGGGAGGGAGGCAAACTCGGAAAGGGAAGAGACGACGGAGGGAAAGAAGGCAAATCGCGAGTGCATCGAATAAATCGGATCGCCGCTAAAGGAGAGGAGGGCAGCCGTGAGAGGATTCGCTTTAGTCCTTTATCCATTCCGTGCTCCCTCCTCGCTATACGACACACCACTATGTACTCCTCCCGCTCCCACCGTATGTAAAGAGAGAGAAAGAGGGAGGATGCGGACGGAGAGGCGGAAGCGGGCGCGGGCGGAAAGTGGGGAAGGCGGCGGATTCCGACGGACGATGAGCGAAAAAAATTACGAGCGAGGGGGAAAGAAGCAGAAAGGGAGTAAAGGCGATGCGTTCCAGGATAAACGCTCGGACGGAGGCGGTCGGGAGAGATTGTGCGCGCACAGAACTCTCACCCGATTGGGCGAAAAACAAGGAAATGTGGCGGCGGCTGAGGAGGATCTAAAAACAGACGACAAAACGACGACGGCAGGGGTTTTTACAACAATGCGAGGGCTGCGGCAGGGACGGTGTCGTGGGGTGAGCGGTTAAAACCAAACTAAGAAAGCGGTGAGGTTCGCGAAGGAGACAATTGGAGACGCGGGTCGGCATCCATTAGGAAAGCGAAAGCAGGAAAGGTAATCACCGCCATTTGAGCGGTGGCTTAAGAAGGGGCTATAGCCAATTAGACAACCCCGTATCGCATTCGAGAGAGGGAGAATACACTTAATGTAACTTTCAATATTTGGACCTAAAATGCGCGGCCGGAGATGAAAACCACTCCGATCAATACCTGCAGAAGTTGTAAGTGTAAAAACAAAATATTTTGAGTAATTGTTTCGTTGTCAACGTATCATATTCTGCTAAAGCTGTTATTGATCGAAGTTGGAAGACTTTGCTAAACCAAAATTAAGTTGAGAACAGTTTCGACACATGGCCTACACCCCTTGGGTAAACATAAAACATCAATATGTAAAGAGAGTCGAATTTACATTAGAAAAAGTGAACGTCAAGTAAATGACATTACTTCAAGGTGATGAATAACACTTTCCAGGTCTGCGATCCATTCTTCTATTATTAACTGCACTTAAAAAACAAACGGGTATAGTACAGGATAATTCCATAAATTTCATAGGTAAATCTGTAATCAACTATTTCACAGTGTTAATGAAACACATTTATAGTATTTATAATTGAATATTCACTTGAATTGGCCTAAACTGTCAAAAATTCTAACCCGAGCTCTCAAATAGTAATACCGCCAGTAATCAACCAATATTATACTTCGTCTAAATAAACAAAGAATCGTTACGATAAAAACGGCGGACACCAAAACACAATGAATGAGCAGGAAAAATGGGTAGCCGCATTTGTCGGCACCCAATGGTGGCATTGGATTCGGCAATCTGCGCTATATAGGGTAACACTTCAGCACACAAAACAATTCCATTCTTTCTTAATAAACCTATTATTGGCAGACAGTAATAAATCCTTTCAGGGATTCTAAAGAAAACGCCGCGTCAGCATCCACATTTTTTTTCACAAGAGAACAATGGCGGGGAGGCAGGCGTCCGTCCGACCCAACCACCCCGGAGGGCTTCTTCTTCTTCGCCGAGAGGAGGCGGCGCTAAAAGGCGAGAGAAGGTGCGTGATAGAATCCTCTCGCTTTGGTATTCACGGACTTTTATCAAGCGGAGGCGAGGGTGAGTGAATTTCCAGGAGACGTCAAAGGGTTGTCATCGATTCCCGAGGCCACTCTAACCGCTACGAACCGAAGGCTTGAAGCCTTGTTTCCACTACCTTACTTCACCTTATCCCGGCTTCACCTTAGCATCCAGCTTCACCTTATCCCGGTTAGGCATTACGCTGGTCACATTTTGTAATGGAAACTCATGTCAGCGCCAACCGTGGTTGGATATTTAACCACGGTTGGGTGACCTTGGTGGGTGTGTAATAGTGGTGGCACTAAAAGAACACAACAGTTTCATTAAAACTGCTCGCAACCAAAACAGTTTCAAAACGAAACAGTTCCGTGAACAAACCTGTTGCGTACAACAGCTAGAAGCACTCCAAACAGCGGGCGATCGATCGGCACTGTTATAACATTGATAGTAGTTCTGTATTCTATGCAATAATAAATCTTTCACTTAAAAGGAACATTTTCATTTAGATTAATAAAAGATACTTCACAGTTCTAGTATTAACTGCAACGATGGGCGGACATGTGTAGGCTAAATAAACCGGCAACCGCCTGAAACAGACTCAAATCCTACAAAGTGTAGGTTATAACCGCAACGTAGCCACACGTGCAGTGCAACTGGAACAGAATAGAAGACGAAACAGTGAGCTTCAGCAATCAGTTGCCGCTGCACAGCCCAGATCGCAACGGCGCGGCTGCGGCACAATCACAAAGCTAAACTGTTGTGTGAAAGAGTTATTTGAAACTATTTTCTGACCGAAGGAATTGTCTGCAACCGTTTCGCTCCGAGAACACTATTCCACCACTAGCGTGTAACGTTGTCTTCAAGTCGCGGTGGGAACGCTAGTTACGTGACTGCAGTAAACAAATTGGTAATCTCAAGCGGCTTCTTTGCCAAATTTCATGTTCCCTGGCTGTCTGGAGATGTAGAAAGTTCCCAGATCCTTAAGTCCCAGCTTACTAGTGTAATTACTCCTACATCCATCCTTTTGCCCAACATCATTGATCATATCTATTTACACCAACCATGGTTCCCAGACGGCTGTCTTTCCAGGATGTCAGAAATTTCCCTCTGGAACGCTGGTAGGTTATCCAGCATTTTCTAACCAGCGTAATGGAAGCAAGGCATACTCATGGGAGTGCATTCGAAGTACGCGCCTCACAAGGGACTTCTCTCACCTGCGACATCCACGCCCCTTGAACGGGCCTTAATGCGTCTTGATAAGGAGGACACGACTCGAGGATTTATGCAGCGCATAATCGAAAATGTTAAAGTGAAAGGGCAAGCCTTCCACAATATAACCGTGAAGAGAGCAACAAATATCATCGAAACTCTTCCGCAAAAATGTTTCCCACCTGCCTTTGTGTAACCGTCGTAAAAAAATAACGTGCCCGTGGGATCTCACGCCGAGTCGCTCGTCGACTGAGATGCACCGCCCCCGGGGCGCGATCCAGCAACAATGTAGCGAAGGGCAGGGGGGGGGGAGGGGAGAAGAAGCGAGGAATACCTACTAGCACTTGGGCAAACAGGAGGGGGAAGAGGGGCTTCGGAGGGAAATCGCTATCTTTGCATCTCCCCACTCTCGCGCAATAAGGACTAATTCAAGAAAGCGAGGGGATGAGAGAGGAATAATACAGGACGTGGAAACGGGGAGGGTTATTTCAGAAATTTACGATAAAATCGGTCATTCAAAGATGATCGGAATCAGCGGGCCCTCTTTCTCCTTTCTTCGCGGAGAGTTTAAGCCACGCTATAAGGCAGAGGCATGCGATGACGGAGGGAGGAAGGGTGGGGGTGGGGAGTTCGAGGGGTGGGAAAGGCTCTGAGGGGTCGTGAAAAATGAAATAATGGCAAATCCGTGGAGGCAGAACGATGGCGGTGATGGAGAGTGAAGGTAAATCGGCGAGAAGGTAAGGGCGAAGAGGGAGGAACGGAAGAAAGGGAGGCCCGAGTGCATCCTCTCGATCATTCCTCCCACACATTCGTCGAAGAGTAAGGCGAAAAGTAAGCAATTTGCGAATTCACACGTCTGTGCCGTCGTCGCAAGTGCGGTGTATAAGAGAAGAAGCAGCCTAATAACGGTTAACTACGAAGTAAGGATATAATTAGTGTTAAGACAAAAAAACAGACCAGGAAGAAAAAATATCTCCCAAGGGAAAATAATCATCAAATAAATGACAATGGCAAAATCTGTAAATACTTCATTTTTTACGGAAGATCCTATTTTCTGTTTTTATTTTTTCATTTTTATTACAACATATCCCTTTAGTGTTTTGGACTGTTTCCATTTATTAAATGTTACACATTTTAAACACATATCTCACTGGATCTTTCCAAATAATTTGCTAAATAAATCCTTTCGAAATACTATTAAAAAAACAGCAAAAAATAGTATTTTATGTTTAATTAAAACGCTCCTAGCAACATCAACGACAGAGGCAAAAATGAAATTGTAAGGAGGAAAAACTTTTCTAAGAGGCATTAAACATTGACTGCGTACCAAAAACCCTTCACTACAGTGAACAACCGAAAACGTGGTTTGTTAATGAATTACGGTTTCCACGTGCCAAACGAAGTTAAAGAGTGTCCGAAAGAAAGATTATACAGAAAGTAGCTAATCGATGAGAAAGCGTGTAGAAACCATGTCCGGTTCTAAATAAGTAATAGAAAATATTTAAAAGTTGACTTTATTAGACATGAAGTAGCACCAGTTGACTGAAAATTCATTCTCGGAGATCAAGCTTTTTCCCATCAACTTAGAAGAGAGCAGGATGGTCTGTAATTCATGACAAATTTCTCAAACACAGGCGCTAACTCTTCACAGCACCTCAGTAAAGTTCATCACGATACACGTCATCTAGATGATTCGTCTTCATGACCTATTAATATGTATTTTTTTCTTTCAGGGGATGTAGGCCCATTAATTTATAAATTACTTCATTTCTCTCTACCAACGTAATGTAACATCTCGTTATTTGTGATTTATTATTGAAGGTATCATTTGACAATAAATTCAGAAGGAACTCTCTCTCTCTGAGCCTTGAAGAAGCATGTATAAAAAATGCGACACGTCGGTAAAGAGAAATAAAATAATTTAAATATTAATAGAGCTATATCTCCTGAAATAAATTGATATATTTTATACCAGACAGAACTACTATAACAAACTTTTCAACAAATAATTCCGCAAATTAAAAAAAGCGTAAATTTCAATGCATACAACAACGCTAGCTTAAGGCGAAGGGGCTTGTGGAGGAAATGGAGCAAGGACAGAGGGATGGAAGAGGGAAGGAGCAGAGTAAAGAGGGGGTTGAGGAGAGATAAGCGGTTCGATAGGAGAGAGCAGACGCTGTGGAGAAGGCCGCGAAACAAAGGAAGCATCGTCGACGCACGCAAAACGGATGAGAAGAAACGAAGAAGGGTTAATAAAAGAGCGATTGCGAGGTGCGATGAAGACGGGAGGGGGTGGTCAGAGGAGAAGAGTAGAATAAAAGGAGGATGCGAACGAAGGAGAGGAAGGAGGCCAGCGAGAAATAAGGGAGAGCCGGCGATGAGGGGGAGGAATGCCGGCCGCCCTAATAAAGTGAACTTATAAGTGACGAAGCAGCACTCTCACTCAACCGTCTCGAGTCCGCGCCGCTCCCATCTTCGGAGGAAACCGCGCGCCAAGGAGAGAGAGGAGTGCCGACGCCTCCCACACCCACTCCCATCCTCCTCCTCTCTCCGCACCCCCGCGCTCTTCCATCTCCTCATCATCGTCCACCGTTCCTCCTTCCCTCCCCAGCCGCCCTGTTTGTTCCCACGCGTCAAAACCGTGGATATGCGCCGTCCGAGCGATGAGAAGGACTCCTCCCGTCCCATTGAAAACTCCTCCACCCGCCAGTAAACGAAACCACCCCTTTCACTGCATTCTATTAGGCACCGTCCCTCGGCACTGCACTCCTGAAAGCGCAGTCATTCTCGTGAATCAATAAGCGATGAACTACGCACAGAGAGCGCACATTCGCACAATCAAGAGAGTGGCGAATCACTTCCCATTCTTTCCACAGGAATCCAAAGCGGAGAAACAATTTGAAATTTATTCTTTTGAGTGCATTGCTTTTTTTTTACACATAATCAAAGAGGAATTTTAAGGTGAAATTAGTACTCGGGGAAAATTAATATTCACGGAAACTCATTGCCATTTATGGAAATTCTCACAAGTCAGGGAATTCCAAGGATTGGAGCTGAACAACCTCGTCCCTAATCAATCGTCTGGAGTTCAGTCTACTAGTACAAATTAATGTCGACACCATTGAGCAGTGAATATAAAAATAATGAATATCTACCAGGAAAAAGGACGGCGAGGCAAGCATTGAAAACTTTAAATATCGGGGAAATAGGAAATAAAAGAAAAAAACCCTAGCAATCAGGGAATACATAAATATTTCACTTAGAATAAGTTGAAAGGTCTGATTGCACCCAGAAATACATGCCGCATACAACCGACATACGGCCAGCAATACCGAATGCCAGCATTAATCATGCATTGCGTCGCATAGTTAATTACATCAGCAAACGCGAATTGACTCAATTCAGGCGAGCATGCTGATTTCAACACTTGAACATTTCAAGTCAAATGCGCGTTTCAAGGCACACCGCACTCCGCAGACGTGAGCCGCACTAGAGAAGAGAACCCCAGCTCGGGCTACTCACCTGAGGCAGGCGAACTAGCATCCACGGTTGCGATTCCAACCGACGAAATGAATACAATGGAAATGAATAGAGAAGGGAGCAGAACCCGAGAGCGCCCAGGCCGCCGCCGCACGCGGATGGACGCTAGAAGGTAGCAGAAAAGCGCTCCGAATGGGCCGTTATGACCTAAAACGGCCGTTGTACTCGAAACAGATGGTCGCGGAAGGAATGAGACGATAAAATTTGCCACGCCGTTCGCTCGCCTCGCTCCCTAGCGAGGCAGAGATATACACAGACCCACATACACCGCATAATATATTTCCTTCGTCGCCAAGCCCGTAAAGAAGCTCAGCAAAGCCGCGGCTCCCTCCTTGCATATAATCCCGAAAAAGGTTTGCTCCTTTGTCGACTCCCGTCTCCTCTCACCGCCTCCCTCCCACCACACCGCCCGTCCAATCGTCCGCTCGCGGGGCATGAGGATTCGCTAATCTCTTCGCCTCGAGAGAGAGAGAGAAGCCATTATTCCGTTCGATCTTCGCCGATCGGGAGGCGGCTTCGTCATGTCGCAGAGGCGAGTCGACTCGGGAGAAAAGAAGAGAAGAATAAGACTCAAAAAGGGACACCGTAATTGGCCGATGCGCCGCGGTCCGCTTTGTTCCGTTCCCCCTTCACTCGATTGGCGAACGATAATAACGGAGGGAATGGAAAGAGGGCGCGCGAGGAACAAAATGCCGAAAGCGATGGAAAAGTAATTGAGCTCGACGGGCGAAAAAGTAGAGACAGCATTTCTTTCGTGGAAGGATGACGGGAGGAAAGGGTTTCCGTCAGCCAGAACGCTGCTTCTTCGCTTATTGGGCGCATGTGCCGAATCTCGCCCAATTAAAGAGGGAAAGGAACAGCAAGGCATTGGAAGAAGGGGGAACGGAATTTTGAAGACGTTAATGTAGGATGTGCATCCAAACGACAGAAACATCCGTAAGGAAGCAGCGATAAAATAAGCTGGCGCAGAAATTATAATCAGGTGGCATCGTACTCTTTCTTACGTATAGAAGGCCTTAAGGGCTGGCTGCATAGGCAAAGCATTTCTGAATGGCGATAGAAATTACTTGGCAATTATTTAAGGGAATCCGGATTTTTTATGAATTTTCTGTAACGCCGGCGAGTGACCACTAGCTTTTCTTGAGCAATCTAAATTCCTCTAGTCCCGTTTTCGTGGAAACTTTGGGTGAGATAAGAGAGAGGTATGAACTTCATATATGCATACATTGAGAGGTGGAGTCTATAGGAGAGAGAGATAGTGCGTGAGGGGGGAGGGACCGTCATGCAGTTCACCACGCGATCACACCTACCTGAAGCCAAAGGTTAGAGAGAGCCTCATTTCATTTAAGCCACAAGTATTTAAAATTAAACATAAATATACTATCTCAATTAAAACAAAAACCTAGAAATTATGGACAGTTCTCAAATGATAATGAATCCTGGCAATTACGGGACTCGGCCGGGCGTCGTGCCCTGCGGCGGTGGGAGCAAGGCCCCTGCGGTCGTCATCACACGAAATCCTTACTCAGACGTAGTAGCAGAAGAGGAAAAGAAGATAAAGGAGAGGAACGAAACTAGAAGGGGTTGAAAGTATCTGGGTGCAAATGGGATTTTGCACCCCGATACTTTTGCACCCAGATACTTTCAACCCATTTGCACCCAGATACTTCCAAACCCTTCTCTTTACCCGCATACATATTCACTCTTGTTTAACTCCCACCCTTTCCTCTTCCCATCTAATCCCCTCCTCTCCCCCCTTGTCCCCAGACCCTCTCCTTACTTGCAATTCTGTATATATACTGGACTTTGTGTCATATTTGTCACCTGATGATGATGCAGTGCATCGAGACCGGTCGAATTAAAGTTTAAATGTGGAAAATTGCCAATATCATTTTATTTTATTTTGTTATTCCACGACATCAATCCTGAAACAACTCTTTTCATGTGTCCTACCTCTCTTCATAGCGTCCATAAAACATTCTCTTTCTCTCCCATCCCCGCTTGCTCAACATCCTTGCCTCTATCACGGCCTTCAGCAAACCAAAAGTTTGACCCTCAAAGTTTATAACAACACATGAAAAACTGAGCATCTTAAAGGTCCATCTCCCTTAAAAGATTACTTTAATTTCATTGATTTTATATTAATTGCATTTTAAAGCGACGATTAACTCAAATCTTTTTTTAAGGAGAAAAGCTGATGCATCAACCAAAATCGACTCTCTGGAAATAGCACTCCAAAGCAGGTTACTTTTATCGTTAAATTAAGAACGGTATATGCAAAAGAATATAGGAAAAGTAATTTTAGTGAGTATGCTTATTTTGCAAAGGCACGGGTGGCAGGAGGATAGCCTTTTCATGGTAGCGCATGAGTCACCGCATTACAATGAGTTCACTCAAACAATAAACAAAGCATCTATTTTTAAATGGCACGCAACAGAGTAGACGTTACGTCACCTCGTGACAAACGACCAGCGCAATGTGAGCACTCGTCGAGTGTTCGCACTGGATGCATTCCAGTAGAGTGAGAGGAGGGCGGTCTTGAGCAGGTATTGTTCTGCTGGCGGAGGGAGGTTGGGAAGCTCCTTCAAACTCGAGCCCAGATTAATGATTGGATTGACAATCAACTGGATTAGTGCAAACGCATTGTTCAAAAGAGACATCTATAATGAAGAAACGCTACTCACAAGGAACATTTTCGGAAAAGAAATACCACTATTTTAGGAAATACGTACAATAAGTATGGTCAGCTGGGGAGACAGAATAATTGCCTCAAATCAAAAGAGCAAATTCAAACGTAAGAAGACAGGCTGAGACACACAGGGAAATATAAAAAAAATAAGCTATTGAAGTAAAAAAAGGATAATTGTACGTAAAATAAGGTCAGTTTGTAAATACTTACAATGGCAAAATACCTAATTAATTAAAATTACACATAGAAATACGAGCATGAAATGGTTGACACTTATCACTAATCTCACCAAATTGACAGACCCAATCTCATAAAATCATTTGCCGGAAGCAGAACATCGGGAATAAATAACAAGGCTGCTGTCCCAAGAAATTTCCGTCAGGGCTTTCCGAACGAAGAAGATTAATCATTCATGGTAGCTGAAGTGAATGATGGAACACATTTGCTAAAAAACCAGATGCTGATGACGAATACAGTAAATTGCGTCTCATCAAAACGGCAATCTATTTTTTCGCTAAGTAATATCCTCAAAGGTCAATCCAAGGAGTTCTGCAGTACCAACATAATTAAAAAGGACGACTCTAGTAAAATTATCAACTTGAACGAGCATAAAACAATAGTTTTCGTGAAAACATAAGTCATTCCGCCTGTTACGCCATAGTTTTCTGACGCCACAACACACGAGAATAACGCGAAACGTAGCTATGGAGCAACTTAAATCTAAACGTAACAAATATTCCGAAAAATAATTGATAAATTCACAATCGATACCCCCTGAAAATGGAGGCGCAACTGACTTATGATGTCGGCAATATTTTGTCGAGTGACGCAAGACTCCGGAGCGAAAGGTAATCAACAAGGCGGTGACCATTTTATTCCCGCGCGATGGAAGAGGGGCTTAGCCAAAAGCGAGATGACAGCGGCAGGAGGAAAAAAACAACCGAAAAATACTAAAGAAAAAACACAACGGGGAGCTTCACAGAGCCTGTTTTCACAGAAGAAGGGATCGTCATAAACAGAGAAAGAGGGAGAGATGATTAGAAACCGGTGGGACAAATTGGAGGCGAGGGAGTAATCGTAAGAATTGACCGCGACGAGGAAGGATAAGGGAAATTTGCGGGGGTGGAAAGGCGACGGGGAAGAAGTCGAGGGGGCGGAAACAAGGGGGCGGGGGGGGGGGGGGGGGTTGGATGGGACGAGAGGGAGGTGGAGGGTTTTGGAGGGAGGAGTGGAGAGAGAGAGAGAGCAAGAAGGAAGGGCTTAAGACGATGAGGATATGAAGGAAGATTAAGGAGATTACTAGAAAGACCACGAGCGTAAAACATGACGGGCGTCGGGAGGGAGATAGCCACGCGGCGGCCGGAGTGGTCGGGCGATAGGAACTGGAATGAGACAAGCACGGACAAGGCGGTTCAGAGGAGGAGGAGCGCGTTCTTGTGGGGGTAAAGGAATTGACGAGGGTGAGATGAAAGAAGGGGGTTGGACGGATGGGGGTGGGCGGAAAGGGGGGCAAGGATGTTAATGCGCCCGGCGGTTAGGGTAGGCGCGAAGGTGATGCGAAGGGGATTGGGGTATCCCTCCTCATGAAGGAGAGAGACTAGGGCTGCCAACTCATGAACAGTTGATTACAGAAGTCCGTTCCCTGGGTAGGAAATTTCCGGAGATAAAATAAAAAAAAAACATATTTTATAAAGAACACTAACGCAATGAGATTTTCCACGACAAAGACAGCGAGGTTGATCATAAAATCAGGAAGGCACAAAGTGGAGCAAGAATAACAATTTAATTACTCGAGTAGAACGTTGGAGAAAAATGAGAATTGTAGCAAAGCCACTACAAAGGTAATTGCATTAGCGAAAGATGCGTTCAGCAATATAAGAAAGGTGATGTTGAGGGCCTTGTGTAAGGATGCAAAGGAAATATTGGCGAAGGGGTTGGTCACATAGGTATTTATGAGGCGTGGAACAGGGACGTTGGTAATTAAGAGTAAAGAGTGGACTGGCGATGGGTTCATCATGGAGTGTAGCGTTGTATGGCGTGGAAACGTAGACTCTGAGAACAGTATATGAGTATAGGCTGCAATCGTTTGGGATGTAAGAGGGAAGGATAATGGGTAAGAGCGATGGATAGAAAGGAAGTCGACCGACCGCTCGACTCGGTAGTCGACCGCTCAGTATGGTGGTATGGAGAGGAAACTTCTGGAGAATATTAGGATGAGGCAGAGAATGAGATTAGAGCAGGCAAATGAAGACATAAGGGTAGCGGGGAAGAGGAAGAAAGAGAATAGACTTCACGGATGGGCTAAAGAAAGGTTGGAAGCATGCCGACCTGAAGAAAGAAATCAAGTAGGGAGGCAAGGGCGTGCGACAGTAAAAGATTAGTAGGCATAGGTTTACCTATTTCCGTCTAAACATACACTTTACTAATATTAATTTACAACTGACGTGGAATGTGCATTCCGCATAACTAAATAAAATAAATATGCAAATGTTCATCAATTTTCTAAGACAACTATTGAGCAAACTGAAACACATAAAAAAATTAACCTCCGAATCATAGTTGCCTTGAATATTATCACGTGGGCTTGAAAATTTTCGTACATTATTTCAATATATTTGTTTACAGTAGGAAGTTTTTTTTAAGTAAAAGAAAATCAATAACCTTTTTTACTTAAGTAATCTAAAACAAATATTTTCCACAAAAAATACAACAAACCTCAATCCTAAGATATTCCAATTCATTCGGATTACCATTAAGGCGAAAAAGGCAGTTGCCAATGCGCCCCGAGGGTTAGGGGGCCCGAGAATTGTTTTTTCCCCTTCTTCTCTTGCGACTAGTTAACGTGGGCCCCTTTGCTTGCACTGCCTACAGGCCCCCAAGTGTATTAATCCGTCACTGTTCATTCTCAACATTATGGAAAAAAATACTTCATTAATTATTATTTTTAAATTAAGGCGGAAGGACTCATTCCGGGAGATGGGATATTTGAAAAATGCTCGTCCAATGGACGGGTGGACATTTAGGCGAAGCGGATACGGTTCCAGCAATCCCCGCACATTTGCTATGCTCGCTCTTGAGGCAAAGAATCTCCGAAATAAACACCGTTGAAGTGAAGGATACACTACTGATTACACCATATCATCATCACCATCTGAGTGATCTACCGGTTAGAGGTAGGTTATGACGAAAGTCAGAGAAAATCCAACAGACTCTTACACGTGCAGTGCTTATCAGCCTCTAGTATTTCTTTCTTCATCTCAGCGTAAGTCGTACTTTTCTTCATCCCGCCCATAAAACCTATTCTCTTTCTTCCCCTACCCCGCTTGCCCAACATCCTTCCTTCTATCACGGCCTTCAGCAAACCTATTACACCACAGGGTAAAAATTTGACATGCACGACTTTATTAAAAGCTTTGATATTTAACTTCAAGCAATCACAACTGAAAACGCTCAAATGAGCTCGCTATTCGTTTATTGTAGCGAACGCGAAGTTTAGTTCGTGGACGTTTCTTCCCGCAACCCGTCGCGATCACGTGACCTACGACGCTGTTGTCTTAACCGCCCATTCCGGCAGTTTCCCGGATAACTCGTGAAAGCTGGAAACCCTATGAGAGAGTGAGATAGCGAGAGAGGGCGAGATATGTGAGGGAAGGAATTCCCGAGGTGGGAAGAGGGGGACAAGAAGAGATAGGGCAAGAGAGAGAGAGAGAGAGCAAGACCACTCCTCTTCTCTCTCGTGAGAGGCGAGTGAGTGAGTGGCAGGGCCCCGGGGTCAGAGCAAATAGAAGGACGTGCAGACAGCCTCCGGGAGGGTCGCTTCGGAATAAGGGAGGCGCGTTCGTTTCTCTCACAACCCTTCTACTCCCATCTCCCCCGCTCTCGCTCGCCGGGGGTGGGGTGGGGAGGAGAGATGCGCGCGACGAGAGAGAAGAAAAGAGGGTTAAGATGGTTAGGTAGGTGATTTTGCCCCCCGCCCCACTCGCGACTTGACTCGTCGGGGCAGGAGGAAGAGCACTTTTAAGGAGGGAGGGCACTCCTCCTGCCTCGCTTGGGAGCCCTCGACGCATGCCGCCGAAAATCCGCCGCGGACGGAGAGGGGGAGGGAATAAGAAGATGGGAGTAGTAGTGACAGAGACGGCGGCAGGAGGATTATAAATGGAATGCCACTCTCCGACCTGCCACGGCTGCCCGGCCTCGCGCACCCTCCCCCCCCCCATCATCCCCCTCCCCCCGCACTCAAAAGGAGAGGAGAGGGGGTCGAAAGGGGTGATTGAACGGCCCTCTCAGCACCATTTCTAATCGCTACCGGAGACGATGTCCCGAAAAATATGCGAAATGCCGGGTCGTCGTGGGAGATGCGGCCGATACGAGGGCACCCCGAGTCCGCACCGCGCACGTCCGTCACCCCGTTGTTCCTTCCGCCCCTGTGCTCGTCCCCCCCCCCCCAGGGACCCAAAACAAAAGGGACCCCTCTCACGAGACTCGCTAACGGACCCGGACGAATCCCATCCCTCTGTCTTTTCTTTTATCCACCATTGGATTTGGGCGTCCGTGAATGATACGCCTCCGCGGTCCCTAATCATCACTCGACGACCTCGGTCCCTCCAGGGGACGGCGCAAAAATAATCCCCCTCTCTTCCAGAAGCTATCAGCGGACACACACACGCACAACAGGGAGGAAGGGCAGAGAAATGTACCCTCTCCATCACGGGAAGGGCAGTCAAATCAAAATTATCGATACGGCTACAACAATGTATCAAAAGAATGTCGATGTGTCAATGCGATACAATCGGGAAAAATTATCGATACGACAACGCATCGATTTCAAGACTTTTCTTCATTAAAAGTGCTGATTGGAAAATGGTAATTAATTTCACGCCTTTGATTTTCACCCGCTTTCATTCCCTTCTAATACCCTCATGAGAGCTTCCTTCATAAGTGAATGTCGTTGCCAGAAGTTCCCATTCCTATATCCAAATGTATTGAAATATGCTCCAACGATGCACAAAGAACTGTTACACCGGTTCTAATCTATGCCCACTCTCATTACATTTATTCTAGGCTTTATAATATATGATAAACTCTCTTCAAATGTGAACTACTAAATCTAATGCAGGTATGCCAAATTCTCAAAAGATTTCGCGAAATATGAAGTACCTACAACAATAGAAATGTAGTATGCAGTAGGTACAGCTTTCAGTATTGAGTTTAGTATACATACAGAGTATAAATTTAGATAGCGTACCATAAAACCAATTATCGAAACAGAATCATCGATAAACTCGAAAATGTGGAAACGTGCCAAAGTTAAGCGGCGATTACACACAGGAGTTGACTCATATTCGAGTCCACTTGGAAGGTGAACTTGGACGTGTATCATACCTACTCCTATAGGAGTTCGCCATCGATAGTGGCGGAATTCGATACTTGGACGGAGTAGCCGCCATTCTAGTTGTGGTTCCAAGTGAAGTCGAACATCAGTCGACTCGATATAAATCGATTAGATAGGAGTCAACTCCTGTGTGTATCTGGGGCTTTAACCACATGTTATTTATTGTATATCGAATGATAAATCGACACGGGCACATATCGAATCTAATGCGCCGCGGCGCCCGGGAGACAGCGTCGGTGATGCCCGAAAACCACATACCACGTGACAATTTCTCTAACACATGCTTACGTCACAGCATGGCGAAGTGCACGTCGTGCCATTGGTGCGATCAACTTTGCTGAAAAGATAAAGCTTGATCTAATCAAAGTTAATACGTTTGCAGCATGCCAGTCCTGATGTCACCAACTCCACATTTATGTGTGCACATACAAAATGTAAATGAAAAAAAGTGCTAGAAATAAGATGCCAAACCATTATTTTCATAGATGACCTTTCATCCTATGCTTGAGCTTATAACTCACCAATTTATCTCAGGAAAACAACTGAGAAAGTAACAAGTGAGAAAGTATTTGTTTTAGCTCCCATTAAGGTTTTATTTTACATGTTCCGTGTAGAAACTTTAGTCGATTCTTACAGCAGTGAACGAAATGTTATCACATAAATCCACATAATAATACAGGCTTCAAAACCTGCTCGAATGTTTCGAGGCTAGGAAGAAGCAACGGAAGAAAAAATATGAAATAATAAAAGCAAAGGAGTTTAGATGATAATTTAAAAGAGCAAATAGAATACTCAAATGGATCCTAGGTTTCATAGTCATAATTCCTGCGGATCAATGCGGTATGAATATGAACGAAAGCACTGCGGCTCCAAACCATTAGACACAACCAGTAAAAGTTATGATTTACTATACGTGAGATATAATAAAAATCAAGCATAAAACTCCTTCTCTCTTTTCCAAGAGAATCAAAATTGCTTTAAAAATCAAACTCATAATCAGTGCTAAGCAATGGTGTGGATGAATTAAAGTTCCAGTGGAATGAATGATCATTCTAAATGACAATAAATTTGGTACTTAAATAAAACTGCAGTAGTTCTACTGTACACTTATATTTTATGTAAAATATTACACTACACGTGTTTCGACGCTTAGGGCGCCTTGACCCTTAGGGCGCCGGTTAAACCTGACGATGACGCCCTAAGCGTCGAAACACGTGTAGTGTAATATTTAAAGTTAAATATAAGTGGACAGTAGAACTTCTGCAGTTTTATTTAAGTACTAAAATGCTGTTCCACCACGTAACGCCAGATACTGTCGACAATAGATTTGCAAAAGGACTGCATAAAAATACATCTAGGGTTTTGCTGATCAAGTTTTAATTCTTATCATATCCCCAAAAAGGTATGAAGCTACTAGCAAGCTGTATTGAAAGGAGGTACTGCAATTTTCTCACATTTCATTTGAGAAAACATTCCCAGGTGTATCACACACACTGGGTGTTAAGCTCATACGAAGGCTGCTCGAGGCCTCCATCAGAGCGTAATAAGATATCTTCCAGACTTGTCCAGTCACGGTGATGCAGGCGAAAGTGCCGCCAAGTGATTGATAAACTTCGCATAAAACAAAGGAATAATATATTGTTTCTGATGGTGCAAAGAATACCCACTCTAGATTAATTCGGCGATAACATCTCAAGAGATACACTTCCAATGCCTGAAGTAACATTGAAAGTCAGATCTCATCAACTCACAAATTGGATTGTAGACTATCGAATTTTACGGAGACAAGGGTGGGAACAACGTCAGAACAGACAAAAGGAGTAATCCGTAAAAGCTCAACGGTACGGTTGTTGAAAATATCCTGAAGCACTAGGATTCTAGGCCGATGACAATCATCTTTTTCAAAACGTTTGGAGTTAGGGTTCGCTTAATGATATTGCCGTAGTTTATGGGATATTACACGCAAAAAACTCGATCATAGACAGAAGGGTAAGAATAGCCTCATTGACAACAGAGAAGGCTAGAAACATAAATAATACTTTTACAAATACAACTCGAAAAGCTTCCAGAGTGAAACCAATATATTACCTTACATCAACCCAAGATGAAAATATCTTCCGCAAAATCGCCTAAGCATTATTTGTTCCCGCCGATGATAAAAAGGGCGAACTTTAAGACCGTATGAACATAAAATCGCCGGGACAACGCAGCAAACTCCCTCCGTTTGCTCTCCTTCGAAAAAAGACTCCCAGACTGCTTCGAGTCTGGAGAGCGAGAGGCCATACGCCCAACGCCCACTGTCGACCTTCAGGAAGGACTGAGGAATATGGCAGCTGGGTCATGATGTGAACCTTCGTCACACCATGAACTGCTACGCTTTCCTCATCTCACATAAATTTCCTCGCGGACCCTCGTAAAATAATCAGACGGAGCAATAAATGCTTCATACCGTTTGCATCCTTTATCCTTTGGTTTGAAATAAGTACAAAGAATAACTTCGGGAACAGCCACTGGACTTCGAACATTAATACTCCCTCAGACACAGATACTAAACTGCTTGGTCTTTAATAGGAATAGATTTTTAATGTATCGCTAGGTATGAACTCCCATTCAATATTACAAAAAATAACAACTAAAAGTAGAAGTTGTAAGTGAATATAAATTACGTTATATTCTCCATACATAGATGCAAGAATATGGTACTGCTAAGAACACCATAAGAATAATCAGTTAAAAATAATTTGGACAGTTTGTTATGAAAAAGGAAACAGCTTATTTCAGGCATCCAAGTATAATGAAAAAAATCACTGACTTCCTAAGAACAATACCTACATGATATTTTCAGAATAATTATTCAAAAAGACAACTAATAGCAGCATTTTATTGTTTTACTCTTCCCGATGACGACCTTAGAAATGGCTTACTAGCATAATGAAAATTAATATGTACCCCTCTATACAATTCTCCATATTAGAAACAAGCATGAAATAACGCACGAAAGAATGACGTAGAATATTTATAAGGTTGTTTCTATTTCGATGAAGAGAATTAGGTGACCGTTAGAGAAGTTCCGCTTTCATTATCCAAAATTAAATGGGAAGGAATCTAAAAGAGACGAGAGTATTTCGCCAGTCTAGGGAGAGTTTAATAAACGCAAACTATCAGTCTTAAATTCACGAAAAGGCGCCAGAGGCGTGATTCAATTATCATTCCGCAAGCACGAGAGACTGGAGGCGGTGAAAAACGCTATCGGAGCCATAAAGGGGCGACCTAAGTGCACTTGGCCATGCACGCCGACTCGGGAGCAGGGAATCAAAAAGATGAGCGATATAGACGCGAAGGCGACACGGCAAAAAGGAATAAAGAGTAGGACGACCACCTTTGAAAATCGCACGATGCAGGACCGGACGGCACTCACTCACTCACCCGCTCGGACAATTTGCCACCGCTCTTTTGGCTCGACCACTGCTGCTCCTGCTGCTTTTCCACGGAATTTCCGACGGTGGGGTGGGGGGAGGGGCCGGCGACTGATTTACGTTAAATACGCCTTGCCACGCAGACCGAGGCGAGCGCAAGGGTGCTGGGAGAGGTGAGAGGAGGAAAGGGAGAGGAGGGGAGGGAGAAAAGACGAACGAAGCGAGGGGATGCAAGGATTTTGGCGCGCATCTGATGCGCACGGTCCGAAAAAAGAGGTTTTTTTCGAGCCGATCCACGAATAAGGAGAGGAAGAAATGAGAAGAAAGCAATCTTGGCAGAAAGGGAATTCTGGGAACAAAAAAAATACTTGATATGCTCCAGCAAAAAATAAATTTGAATAAAAAAACGGAAGTAAGACACTTTAGCCAATATCAATTCCATAAAAATGACAAAATGATCTCAAACAATTTACAGAGTGCTAAAGGAGAGCGCATTTATTATTTTTTTTTACTTTAAGGAAAATAATAAAAATTGTTTCTTTAAAATTGCCTCCACTATGTAAAAATCTTGTTCGCATCATTAAATTACTAAGTTGAAACCGAAATTCAGTAAGTAAAGTTCAAAGAATAAACTTTTCATCCGGGGGGATTTTTCACTTTTTGTTTTTACAATATAGGTACATACATATGAAATTTTAAAAAAATGAGAAGAGGCGCTGGTCAGAGAGACTGTGCTTGAGCAAAAGAGAGGCACTTTGGTCCGGAGAGGTGAGAAAGAAATAACGAAAAAAAATTCGTAAGACGATATGTGACCTCCCCAGCAACATGTTCCTTCTCCAATTTTTTCAAAGAAATACGGCCATATTTTCTCCTTGAAAAGGTAGGCAAGTCCACTTCGTACTTGCAATGATTTAAGGTTCAAGGCAAAGCAGGACCATTAAAAAATAGCTGCGTTAAATTAACAGTTATGGAAAATAATAATTTACAAGACATATATTTCATGAGTTCAAGACTCTGGCAGAGGAGAACAATGATTATTTTAAGTGTGACAGGCAATTACGACATTTTTTATGCTACGTCATTTCCTGTTTCACAGAATGGATACATACTAAAAATAATCCTAAAATAAAATTACTAATACACAGAGTGCGAAAACTCATAATAAATTCCGTACAAGTAAAAGTGATATAGCCAAATTACATCATTTTTAGCTATAAAACACTCTTCTAGAATGAAATAGTTTATTATTACGTCGTGCGGGAGAGGAGTCGGATTCAATTGTTTTGAGGGGAAATTTAAACTTGTGATGGCGATCTGTACATAATTACATACTTTAAATCTGATTACGTCAAAAAAGGAAGCTCCAATGCATGAATTATGTTTTATACTTTCATCAATATGGTTGGAAGTTTTGATCCACAAAAACTATTCTACACACCCCGGTAGATAAATGCTCTCTGCGTACCCCTAGATTAGACTACTTTAGGGCAACGACTCAGCAATTTCTAAAGCCACTTCGCACCTATATATTATTACTCAAATGTACAGGTAGTCCCTTATGAATACTTATGCTATAAATTATTACAATATGACCTCATGCACTTGTTACCGCGTCGCTGAACGTGCACATCAACAAAATGATTGCCCAGTTAGAGAAAACAACGTCAACATTTATCACTCACCATACATGCACCCACCAGTTCTTCTTCGTCGCACCATACTACCATTAGCATTCTCATTCCTCACATTTCAGCTTGATTATGCATTAAGTGAAGAGTTATTAAACTCCGGACACGTGAATGGAGTTCGAATCGCGAAGCACAATATGCAGCACGCGGACGGAAGCCTCGTTCAGCAGCGCGAACGATTAGAGCCGAGGCGGGACAGGGGCGAGAGCGAGGGCACGCCTCGACACGCGCGTGAGAAGGAGCGACGCTTTTGGAATTCTTTCCTGTGCAGTGCGACCTCCTCCACCTTCCCCCGGCATCGCCATCACGGAGCGAGGAAGGGAAGAGATGGGCGAGGAGTGAAGCTAATGAGCTATGATTAATGAGACCACCGCAAGCTTCTCCTCCGACGAAACCGCCTTTGCGACAACGTGAGTGCTCGCAAGAACGTTCTCGAGAGGAGGACATTGGCGATATACAAAGGGGACGGGTGGATAGTGCGGGGGAGGTATACCCAAGGGTATGGCAGAGAATCGATATATCGCACTGACACTTCCGTTGAAATAATTACAGTGACTTACAAACAAAAGGATGCAGCTGAATATTCAAATCCACAGAAATGTTTAAGTATTTTTTTAAGAGTAAACCTGTTCTTTTTACATAAGGTGTTACGCTTTAAAAAATTATAGTAGCCCTTAAAATAAATAAATGACAAACAAAAGTACGGAAAGACCTGTTCCAATGGTATGAGATATGCACTCTCCCAAGGGTATGACCAAGGGTATGGCAGAGAATCGATATATCGCACTGGTTATCACTGGAGCTATTTTTTCTGGGGAAAACAAAAAGATAATAAAATCTGCGAAGAAAAGGTTTTTACACTTTGTATAACATACCTACGCATCTTTTAGTAAATATTATTAATCGTTTTGGTTAAAAGCTTTTATTTCCAAAGCCTTTGAGGTATCACTATCGTGCTAAACATAACCATCGTAAACAAAGATGGCCAAGCAACTTTCTTTAAAAAATAGATTGATATTACGCATCATCCTGGCGCATTTAAAATCTGATTAGGACGCCGCCTTATTCAATATCTCATACCATTGGAATTAGACTTTCTGGAATTATATTTGTTGTTTATTTATTTCAAGGGCTACTGTAATTTCCCTCACTGCCTTTGTTACGTAAGAAAATATACGTAAAATCTCACACTGAGAACGTGATTTATGATTTAAATAGTTTTAATGGCAAGTACAAAGAGAGGCATTGCGTTGAGTTACCACGACAATGAGCGCCTAACCGCTAGGGTGCTCTGAATGAAATGTATAACCATTGGAGGCGTTGATGTGCCATACCCTTGGGTATTCCTCCATCCGAAGCGACACTTGCGAATACGTAGGGCTACTTCTGCGGTTATAGCTGCCACTCCCCTCTCCCTGGGAGAGAGAGATGCTACCGAGAGGGAGCGCCAGAAGTCCTACCAGCCCTGGCAAGCGGGAGGAGACGGTGGTGGTGGACGGGGTCGGATCGGGCTCTGAAAAGCGAGGAGGTAAGAAAAAAAAGGCGACGCTTTTGACATCCCCTCTCAATGAATTACCAATTCACGGGAGACAGCGACAGTGTAAGAGGGAGTTGGGAGGTGTTGGATGCACGTGGGGTGAGATACGGGAGAGGTGGGAGGGAGGGACGCGTGGGAGGGTTGAGGAGGGGGTCGTGGGCGAGTTTGAATAAGGCGGGGTGGAAAAACAAATGACGGCGAAAAAACGAGTGTGCGAGCCGCACGGAAGAGGGTGGGGGAGAGAGAGATATGACGCGGGGGGCAACGGGGGTGAGGTGGGAGGGAGGGGGGAAAATTATGGGTGACAGCGGATGGGTGGGGACGCCGAAGGTGGTGTGCATGCGAGGAGAAGGGGGAGGACTGCTTCTCCAAGAGGACGAACGAAAATAAAAAGTGCCGCTTGGAAGATGATAAAAGAACAGGAGGAGGAAAGAATGAGGATGATGGGGAGCGAGAAAATGAAGGATGTCGACGGAATGTGAAGGTGAGAAGTAAATATGAACGGAGACACTCGGGGGAGCGCGGGGAAAAGTATAATAGGATTTTGACTAAAAACCCCAAAAATATACGAAGAGGGGAGGAAGAGAAATAGGAGTGTGTTCCCATAAGCACGCCAACATCTCGTCAAAATTAAGCCACGAGAAGCATAAGTAAACAAGAGGAATTATGACATACCTACACGAAACATTTAGCTGATTAATTTCATTCCCAGGATCTCTCGTCAGGATTGAGTATTTTCGGGCGGATTAATCTACCCACTGCGTCTTAAATCAGGCAAGAGTATGACTCTTTTACTCACAGTGCTACTCCGACAAACGTACAAAAAATACTAAACCTCTCATTCTACTACGGCAGAAGCTGGACATATTGTTCCATCTTAGGGATACGATTAAATGACACCTAAATATTTCTGAGTTTCGCTGAATTTTTTTATGATGACATATTGAGAAAGAGGTAGAATAATATAGAATATAAAATGAAATTCATTATTCCGGGACAAGTGTGTCCCTTAGGAACATAAATGATTATACATATCTTAGAGTCAACAAATAGTACATACAATAGGAAGATTTACATGATGCATCATTATCACAGAATCCGACATAATTTTTTACAAAATATTTAACAAAAAGGCAAATGTATGAATAGGTATCAAGAGGT
This sequence comes from Pyrrhosoma nymphula, assembly GCA_963573305.1. NCBI lineage: Eukaryota > Metazoa > Arthropoda > Insecta > Odonata > Coenagrionidae > Pyrrhosoma > Pyrrhosoma nymphula. Next base: position 18,074,764 of record OY754336.1, read on the forward strand.
AAAGAGAAAGCACTGAGGATAAATTAATGGTAATAGCTTCCAGAGTTCAAGATCGCGATCAGGAGAAACAAAAATGGAATGCTCGTTAGAAACAGCCTTAGAAGAATAATAAAAATTGGGGTCACATAACATAGGCTACGAAAAGAAAGAGAAAATACAGCTAACAGAAGGAATTCTCTAAGTGAACACTCAAGTGAAGAGCTCGGTTGAACCATACACAAAACCTTGCTTACTGATGAAAATACCTAACGGAAATACTGTTGTCTGAACTGGCTTACGGGTAGAGAAACCCAATATGTTGCGAGGGCTTTTCTACGTTATCACTGAAAATTAAAATTATTTTACTGCTTTTCCATTTTCTGCTTAGATATTTATGAACGCAAACGTAATGAAAATCCACAGTAGTAACACATTGAAGCGCTTTTGAATTAAAATAATGCTTTAAATAAAGACTCCTTTCGAGAATCAACAGAAAAAACTCATTTAACATTAGTCAACCTCAAGGAGAACAGAGCATTCTGATGCAAATTGGAAACTCTTTTCTGCAATGTAGTTACGTTGAAAGTTACGGGATTGTGACGTAATGATTATAAAAATGCCATGACAGCACACTAATGGCTCCGAATATTATCCCTGAAAACGCAACTTATAAAAAACTACGCGGGGAGCGAACAGAAAAATGAATAAATTCGGAGATTAATTCCGAGAGGCGCTAAAAACTCAGGCGGAAACATGGAAATCGTTTGCCGGGATGTCGAGGGAATAAATGTGCGTGAGAGAGAAGGAGAGAGAATAAGAGGCACTCCTTCACCTTATAACAAACCTCGCCACGCCGTTGAATCAATGAAAAAGTAATGAAAAGGCGTTTGGGACCGGCGGCGGCGGCGTTAACAAACTCCGCATGAGAGGAGTCAGAGTCACATGGAGCGCAGTGCGAGAGGCAGCTGATGTCATAAAGGGGCGCGACCGACCGAGAACGCCGTATTGAAACGACCGGGGCGAACATTTACGTCCCCACGCAACTCCACCTCTTCGTCTCCCCCAGAAAAACGTACAAACGAGCTGAGGTGTGGGGGGAGGGGGGTAGGCGGATGGGGGAAGGCAGTTGGGGTTTGAGGGAAGGAAGGAGGAGACTCGCCAAGTGCGTCCCAATAATAAATTTCGGAAAAAATAAACAAAATGAGGCAAAAACGAGCGCTCACACAAGAAACAGGGTGGGATGCGAGAGAGAAGAGCCTCGAATAAAAAGGCAATTGGGGAGAGGAGCAGGGGAGGGCAACCGAGGACTGCGGCTGCGAGGCAATTTTCAACAGCCGCGCGGAAGAGAGGAAAAAATAAAAAATAAAATACTAAAACAAATACGGAGAAGAACGCCAAATACACTTTCCCTCCCAAACTCGATGGTGTCGAGGAGAAGCGTGCGAGACGGTAGGTGTGATTTTCACACTAAAATATTACTGTAAGACAATAAAAGAGTACTAGACTCCCTAAAATACTCAACAGCGGGGAGTCCATTCGGTTGGCAGGAAGGGGACAGTGGGCGGTCGAAGGAGAAGAAAAGACGGAGAGGAGTGCAGAGGAATGGAGGACGGTCTGTCTGGCCGGCTGAATGTGCATGACACCCTCCGAGGGTGGCACTGGGGAGGGGCGGGAGGTTGCGCGAGGTCGCTCTCGGAGGGCACGCAGGCTCAGGCGGGCGAAGAAGAAGTCTCGCCGCTCCCGGCTTTTGCAAATGACGCCCACACGATGGCATCGCGCGATTCAAAACGGCCGAGCAACGAGAGGCGACGCGGGGAGAAACAAATGACTGCGGGAGGGCGCGGACGCGCGTTGTGGGAGAGATTGGGTGTTGCGCCCTCGAGACGGGAAGCGTGAGAAACAAAACGGGAAGTATTTAAAGAAGAGAGGCGAAACGGCAAACAGTGCGTGAAAAAGATTTAAAAGGGAGAACGCAGGGGGGCGTGTGAGAAAGTGGCGCTCAAAGAGCAACCACAACTACCTCTGAACGACCCTTGCGCAGCGGAATAATATATGCACCATTTCCTCCTTAAATATCTCAGTTTCGGGAGTGAATTGCACATTGTGACGCGGTAAAGTGGGAGTGAAGAAATTTGCGGTTATTCCCGTAAACTTTTACGCATTGTACACTTCCCGAGTACGATTCGAGCCTAAATTTACATTAGAACGAAGTAGGCTCGAAGAAATAGTATTTTCATTCTCATGGCGTAATCTCTTAAGGCAGCCAAGCATGGAAATACCTGAGAGACTACCGACAAGGGTTCCATGAAAAATACTCGGAAGAAAATTAAATCTCTAAAGTTTACTAGAGCGATAAATCTTATAATCCACTAAAGGTCAACTTTGAAAATAAAAACATTTATAACTGGTTGTAGAAGGCTTCACTGTGTGGAATGTTTCCATGATAAAAAAAACGTACAAGGAATGCTACCTACTATTTGTTTCATTTATATCATATAAACTTTGCCGTCATGCAATTTATATTGATAGTAAATAATGACTTTAGCATTGGGTTTAGGGATTCATTTCACCAAATATAATCCATTGCCTCTACGAAGTTTACAGTGAAGGAAGACGCCTACGTTCTATGATTGGTCAAAGCATTCAAAAGTGCAAATTCAAGAGAATACTGCTATATTTTGTTTATCCTCGGACGACCCGAGCGAAGCATGATAGACATAAGGAGATATCTTAGAATGATAACAAGAAATATCAATAAATTGACTGATGAAAATCGACAAGCTAGCGTTAAATTTTTCCTCTTCATTTTCCCTCCAGGGATGGGACGAAAGGTGGGTAGAAACGTGGATGCACGGAATAAGTGCCTCAACTGCTCATTACCAGAAATAAAACATTTCCTTTCAAATGGGGCGAAGGTACGCCTCGTGGGGACTTTAATGGAATACACCACAGTATATGAACACTTATTCGTTACACTGCAAATAATAACAACAATAATCTAAAGGATCTCGATTTGACCTTTAAAATAGCAAAAATTGTATTCTGTCCTGATAAAATATCAGAACAGACTAAGAAAACACTGGTCTGAAGTACGAGTATCCACACCAAACAGACCATGCATGCAATTTGCATAAGAACAACTGAAAAGGAGTAATCTTTATTCATTCCTAAAATTACACGCACATCACAGAGTTGAAATGTGGTAAGTGGTATACGGAATGCTTCCTTGCTTCCTCGAAGGAATAAATATTATTTTCTTTGCGAATGAAACATCATTGACAATAAGTCCTGACAGTGGCGGGTGTAAGGAGGGCGGATAATGATAATTACACCCACCAAGGGAATTACAGGACAAAACGATGCCTGGAAATGTTTAAACTTTCCATCATTTATTCCCCATGCCATGCTATCGTGATTTTATCTGAAGCCCTTCCCCATCTCAGCGTGAAGTCTAAATTCCGCCCCTGACCTATTGTCAGACAAAGGAGGAACACAAAATATCACCATGATAAATTGCAAGTGGAAAGGAAAAAGGTGCCATGAAAGCAGTTCTCTCAACTACCGAGTTATTCATGAGCGAAAAATTCTCCACGTCCGTGAACATGCTTGGAAGGACTACTTTCAAAGGCTAACGAGAGGAATTACATTCGTTTTGATTTGATTCCCATGCAAACAAAACGGTTTCCACAACGTCTGTTCTTCTGTTGTTTTTTAATTGACCTATCTAATCCACACACTTTTATTGAAATAATAAATTTTAATTTCATAGTTTGTTTACAGTTATAAAGGACAATTTTTTTAAATTCCACTGCACGATTAGAAAGTTACAGACTAGGAAAAACAACATCCAGACTAGTCAGAAACGAGCCAGATTCGAGTATGCATCCTCCACCGCTTAAAAATATTTCTCAATATTTAAAATATCGCTAAAAATTAATTAGTTTCGCAAATAGGCTGCCTGAGAACATGAAGACATGTTTCTCATTATATCGACAGGAACATAAAATGTAACTGCATATAATATGATTTCAACCAGTAGCACAGTAAAATTTATTACACGCTTGGGAAGTCAACCTTTTTTCATGTTGCTGCTGAACCAAAGGCAAAAAACTTTTAAGGACAAATAGGTACTCCCAACGAATTCATCAAGCAAGCCGCAAGCACGACATAATTCTTCTTTGCTTTGAAAGACAGCGCGAACAATAGATGCTACTGCAGAAGGAGAACATGGCAAAATAATGCGTTTAGAAAGATGGAGACAAATGAGAAAGAGCACTAGACAAAGGAGAGAACTCATGAGGTAAGATGATCAATGGTAAAGTTGAAAGTCGAGCACGGTCAACAATAAGGGACAAAAACTACTTACGGAACGTAGAATGAAGACAAGAGGTGAAAGCGAAAAAAATGGCTTTGAGCCAAGGTAAAATGAATTTCGGAATTCACCGTTTAACGCCCAACCATAAATGTGCATTAAAATAATTTGAAAAAAAAATCAAAGACGAGGTGAGGAAGATCAACTAACCTGTGACGTTGATAACAAATTCTTGTGAATAAGGGGAATAAAAATTGTCATTTCTGCTATTTAGGGAGCTCATTCACTGGAAACATGCCCACAGGAACGAAAATGAATACTAAGAGATCAGACCTCCAGTTATAGATCTAAACAACATGGTTAAAAGTCATTTTCAGCTAATGTACACATGGTTTTGTTACATATCCTTATACAGTAACACCAATACTACCGTCAGAACACAAACTAAATTTGAAGAAAACAAGTGCTTTTCATGCATAACAGTATTCCTACCGCTAATTATCAATACAATGGGCTTCGCAACATCTGCAAATTTGATGTTTTGTCTTTTTGTAAGTAAAACAGTCTTCATAAAGCACTGTACTTCGCTGCGCAATTTGCTTCATTGCACATATTCGCAATACAGAAGTTTTATTTAGACAAGAGAGTTATTTTTAATGTGTTTGCTGGAAGATTCACGGCACTATAAAACGAGATCCATTTGCATTTGCATCCAGAAGTAGATATGACAAATGCACTGCTCATATTTTCACTGTCTGAGCATGTAAGATATGTTCAAATGATTTTCGAATTAATTTTAATCAACTGTCTTTTTTAATAGCAGTATCACCTATGGACAACAAAATATTTCTAAAAAATGGAATAAAGGGACCATCTTCCACCAGAGTGACGCGTTTACCACTAGAATGCCCTGACTTTTCGCCTACCTAATTTGCCTAATGTAATAATTTGGATTGCCTCCGTATTTTGTCGCTATTAAATGCATTTGTGTGTGTTTTTTTTTGTTTCAAATTACTTCTTATGTTGTGGCTTTATGTTCTCAGATGCAATACGAAATTATTTTATTCAGGAACGTTCAAAAGTTTAAGTTTAAGTACATTTCAAGCACGAGGGTGTGTGTATTTTATGGTTTTTCATAACTTGTCTTCGCTAGAATGACGATTTTTATCAGTAAATGGTATGTAAATACTATTTCAAACATTCTTGTTCAATTTATTTCCTTTATACGCGGAACAGTCTGATTTTAAACAAGAGCATTCTACTTCTAATGCATAGTTTTTTTTACGGGTGCCACCACGTTGGTGATTGGACATCTTTGGACATTGTAGTAAAGTACAAATAATTATTAAGAAAAGTAACATGACAATAGAACATTTCGCAGGAATTTCACATTTCCAGACCAATTAAAAAAGACAGTTGATAGAAATTAATTCGAAAATTATTTGAACATTTCTTACGTGCTCAGACAGTGAAAATATGAGCAGTGCATTTGTTATATCTACTTCTGGAGGCAAAGAGCTAATAATAAGCGCGTTCTTCATATCTTCACCTTGATACTCGGTGATGTGAATACCTTTATGGAAGACAATAGTTCCTTCACGCTCTTAATGTCATTTGAAACATACCTCCTTATTTTGTTTACAGTCAACAGCAAGGTAGCACCAGCTCTCTTCAGTTTCTTCGCTAGCGTTACTGGCGAGAAGAAATTCTCTGTCGTAACGTTGCGGCCGTTACTCAGGTAAGGATACATGCGTTTCATGACGACATGATCGGAGAGACGATTACTCTCGGAACGAGTAAGATCTTTGCCTGGGTAAGGGAAACCATTCACCAGGTATTTATTATCTTTATCCACACCCAGCAAGAATTTTTGCCCAGATTTATCTGGTTTGTGGGCTTAAGTTCATGAAAGGATTTCTTTTACTGAGTCGAATAATGTATATATGGGAGACAAAAAAAACCTCAGGTAGTAAAAAAGACTATATCGGGCATTCTAGTGTGAATAATAATTTTGCGAACTAATGCTGCTAAATGCTAACGTTCTAAGGGTTTAACTCACATTTATAACAGTTCATTGTGATTTTATAGCCAAATTCACGGGCTCGTACATTTCGCCCGGACAACTGCTACAGCGAAGAGATCAAATCAGGCAACTGTTTCCAGAGAAAAATAGGGGGCACATGCCGAAGAACCTTCACATCGAAACTCCGCCGAGGCAAACCTTATTGCACATTTACCTTCGACCCGAGGCACGGGCGCACAGAGAGGCTCAGGAATAGCACAATCCTTGGTCGCTCGCCTCGCCGAGCAAAAGGGCGGCGATATTGAGATAGGCGTCGTCGAGGAGGCGGATGAGTGAAGGTGAAAAACACGCGGGGAGGGAGGACGACACGGCCGCACATAACACTCAAGGGTGTGACTGCGACGGGGAAGGGAGGAAGATGTGGGAAGGAAGAGGAGAGAAGAGAGAAAGAGAGGAGGAAAACGGCGGGGGAGACGCAGGCGGGAGTGTGAGGGAGTGGCCGGTTTTCAGGGGCGAGAAATATGAGAAAGAGAGGAGCAGTGTGGGTGGAATGGAGCAACAAAAATGGGAGGAAAGGTGGAAAGAATAAAAACGCGCGCGCACAAGGGAGGAGGAGGGGAAGGGGTGGGGGACGAGCGAGAGTGTGGGGGAGGGGGAAAGGGTCGGTCTGCGCTGGAAGGGGGAGGGGAGAAAAACAACCTGCTCAATAAACAGCAGCGGTCCGGGAAGAATGCGGGACGGGATAAATTAACGCAATGTTGGCGAGAGGGAATGGGGTGCGGGAGGGGGGAGCAGGGGCGCCCGGGATGGTGGTTTGGTGCGGCGGCGAGGGGTTATTTAAGGGCTGCTCTCTCGGGAAAGGCACGGAAGAGGTCCCGGACAATTTGCACCGCCGGCAACGAGGGGGTGGGGCACGCAAGGAGGGCGGAGAGTGGTCGGAGAGAGCGAGAAGGAAGGCAAACGTACAGAGGCGGAGGATGATTCGAGAGGAGTGGGAATGGAGACGGAGGAAGAGAGGTGATGCGGAGGTTAACAAGGGTGAGAGAGGGAATAGAGAGGGGAGGGGGAATGATTCCCCCCCACAGAGGAGAGAGGAGCAAGTAACACTACACCCCAGGACCAGGTATCTCCTTTTATTATCGCATTGGTGGGACGGGGTAAGGTCTTTCGAGGGGCGAGCGCAAGCGATATTGAGTCCTCTTTTGCGTAATTACGACCCAGCACATAGGCTACCAGTAGAGCCACTTGAGCAGATATTAAACCTTCTCTTCCCACCTTCTTAAACACCACCCACAACCACCCGAAGAAATGACCGCCCAAAACAATGTAAAGAATGTAAAGACTCTTTCCGAAATAAATGGAAAAATAAGAAAAGTATTACCTTCTTCAACGTCGCGCTTTAGATAATTCTCAGATCCTTCGGAAAGGGAGTATCGAATGAGTTGAGATCTAGCTCTTCTATGTACTGGGTCACACGTTTGCTTGGCTCGCCTAAGTCGACTCCGGAAGCATAATCGACGCAGTACTTAATTTCAATGATAGCGAACTTTTTTAGTACAACGAAAAGCAAGAGGTAGCCGAGACGTTAACCAGGCGCGATAGCTATTGAAGAAAGCAAAACATATTTGAAAAAAAGCTCATTTAGGCAGCATTACTTAATCAAGAAAATTTAAATTTTTAATATTTTTTTTTCATTTGCTAAATGTTTATAATTTCACAGTGAGCAGTCCTGTTGCTCTCAATTCAATATCATCCTCCATGCTACGTTCGTTCGGAGATCTGTCAAACGAAAAATTCTATCTGATGATTGCTAATAAAACACGGGACAATATAAAACAAAAATCTCCATGATTACTCATTAAAATCCCAGTGTGCTCCGCTTTCGCGGTACAGTCAAGTTGTTTTCTTGGCTATGTTTATATCATCATCATCATCATCATAAGCTATACAATCCTAGGATTGGTTGACTGCACCCCTCCACTGTCCGTTGCCAACACCACCATATTTTACTCTAGCTTGCGAGACTTCACCATCTATTTTCCCCTACGAGTCATTCCTAACATGGAAAGTAACCAAGATTTAAAAACAGCACATTTTCTAAGATTCCAATCGAAGAGTGGTGCTGAAGGACCGCGGCTGGAGGAAAAGCACATTCATTCTTGCGCTCGCATTTAGGATTTCTGGGAGAATCATTTCCGGGGGACGTTCCAGTTGTTTCGAGTGATGCTAAGGGTGTAGATGAGCGGCGGAGGGCGACCCTGGAGCAGACGATGGAATGAAGGAACGAATAAGAGACGGAGTGAAACGAAACAAAGTGACTCCAACCTCCAAGTAGAGGTTGAAAAACGTGCAAATGAAAACGTCACCTAGGAGATGTTGGTATGGCCATTGAAGCGGACTTCTTTTATTCGAATATGAACATAGTCGTGAAATAACATAGGTAGTTACTTTAACATATCATTTGAAGAAATTTCAGCGATAATACCTAAAATAACTGTCCATTATATACCATTGTAAAATTTGTCACGCCAAAAATATCGCTAAGCACCGCGAAAGGATAAAGTTCCCCTCATCGTTTTGCATAAGAATACAACGTCCAGTAGCGTTAAGCGCGTTGCTAAAAATAATAGAATAGGTATGAAATGTATCTTTATTTTTTCAGATAAATATAAGTTGTCACTAATAACTCTCCCTGAAATGATTAGTCGGATGCAGATATTCCTTTCGGGTTCTCCCACGGCTCAGGTTGTCCATACTGGCCAAAGTTTTGATGCTAGACTCGCGCATCTAACAAGGGGAGTATTCAATAACCGGGTCTAGGATCTTGACGAAATTTGGCAGGCAGGTAGTCCTTGAATAGTGTTTTAAGAATCACCTCCCTTATGGGGTCATAAATCCAATAGTTAAAACAAAAAACGAACTTGAATATTTTTACAGCATGTATAATGTATAGAATTGCACGCTAGATTAGCAAGAAGAAGTAGTCTAGGAGTAGAGTACTTCAAAGAGAAAAGATCTTAGAGTTCTTCTTCTGAGAAAAGTTCACATAATTCGCTGGGAAATGATGAATGAATAATGAAGGAATAGATACCTCCGTGGCGAATAAGATTAAGGTTTTTCATTTTTGCGTGCAAGATTACGTAAAATAAAGGTTCTGGTACTTTCCCAGCGAATGATGTGAACTTTTCTCAGGATATCTAGTGTGCCAAGTGATTGACTGCTGGCGAACACCTGACCCGGTTGTCAGGCTTACAGCATCCACTCACCCGCCCCGATGGAAATCCCGAGAAAAAATTAAAATTAAACGTAAAATAATTGAAACGCATTCCGGATAAACATATTAAAAACATTTAATACCAGAGAGGGTCATAACACAAAAATACGACTGAAAAATGCAACGGCGGATGTGGGGCTCGAACCTAGAACATATGATTCTATAGCCAAGTACTCTACCCCTAGACTACGTGCAATTCTGTACATTCTACATGCTTTAAAAATATTCAAGTTCGTTTTTTGTTTAAACTGTTGGATTTATAATCCCATAAGCGGGGGGTGATTCTTGAAACCCTATTCAAGGACTACCTGCCTGCCAAAATTTCGTCAAGATCCTGGACCCGGTTCTTGGACACTCCCCTTGTAAGCCTCGGCCAGTACGGACAACCTGACACACGGGAGAACCCGAGAGGAATATCCCCATGTAGTACGGCCGGAAAGCACCAGATTAGTTGAGAGTTTAAAACCCAGACCGATTTCAATTCATTGGTCAAAGTGGGCGTGGCTCCCATGCACTCCCGTTCCATGCATTTGGAGAACAGCAGCGCCCTGTCAAATATATTTCAACCTCCTCGACTGTCTCATCTCTTCGCCTCTCTCCCTAGGGAACGGAAGGGAGCGCTGGATATCGCCACGGGAGAGAAGCGACGCGAGGAGAGGAGCGAAAAGAGGAGAAGCCATTGTCGAAGGTTTAATGGAAGTGTGCCTTCGCGCTTTGGGGAAGATAAGCGTGACGAAGATGAAGTAAGAAGGTAAACGTTAGTGAACACGTGGGCAGAAGGCGTGGCGCTGTTTTTTAGGTTCGGAGTGGGACAATGCCCCCCCACCCGTACCACCCATGGACTGAAGGGGGGGGGGGAGGCTGGAGAAACAAATTGAAAAAGTAGCGGGTTGATACAACAGCCACCACCTTCACGCTGTCCTCTCTAGGAGTAAGAATCCCGCCGGGGCAGGAAAGAGAGGGGGGGGGAGCCTAAAAGGATGAATACGCGGGTAGATTGTTCTGGTCGGGGCGTAGCAAGATTAGTGTCGAGTTACAAATGTGATATTCCCTCGAGATATATTCCATTCAATTAAGTTCAACAAAGAACGAATCCCAAATCTGATTTTCCCAAGAAATCACGTAATTTTGGTCATTTGCATTTCCCCTATCTCTGCGGGAATGGATAATGAATTCCACGAAAGAACGTCTCCCGCAGGGCGAGTGCCAGGGGTATCTTTCGAAAATTCACCCTTGCCTGCCGAGTCCCAATAATAGAGTACACATGCAACCTCACACGACATTTAAAACTTCAGTTGCTCACATGAATGACAACTTGAAAGAGGTAGACGTCAATGAAAAAATAACTGAGGCGTGGGTAAAAATATGGATTATTTTTTAAATGCAAATGATGAATATGACAGAATGGAAAGGAGTACTCTTACGCTCAGTGTCTGCGGTCAGTTTTATGATTGGATTCTGAAAAGTCTTGAGATGGATTCATGTTCACTGAATAAAATCAACTCGAATAAACCCTTGAACTGTTACTTGGTAGAAAATAATTATCATTCGTGAAATGAGTATATTAATTCCTGGTAACGAGCAAAAACGCAATGCGGGGGTGTTCTACTAGCTAGTTCATTCGGACGAGAAGATAAACTCAAAATACGCAATTATTTGGCAAGATTTATGTGAATTAAATCCATTAGTGGGCAAACTCGAAGGAAAGGACCCGCGAGAAAGACATGGGACCAGACAAAGTCGAGAGGGATGTAGGTTGGGATGACTATCAGGATGTACAGGAGCAACAAATACGAAGCCATAGTGCTACGATAAACAAATATTCATACTGAAAAACTTCTAATGACAAAGCAAGATGATAACCGTCGCGTTGCGCGATTATTATCGTTGGCAAATTGTATAATACTAATTAAACAAATAGTTTCAGGCTTAACTTTGTGGAACTCTTTCATTATTAAAGAAAGAAGAAACTTCAAATAATATTAATCCACACTTTCATTCACAATACCGACCCAGGTTTTGACGGAAAACCTTCGTTTTCAACTGTCCTTGAAAATGACTACTATCCATTGAAACCTGGGTCGGTATTCTGAATAAAAGTGTGGATTAATACCATATGAAGTGTCTTCTTTCTTTAATGTATAATACTAATTAATAATCATGACTTAAAATGCCATCAAGTTTACGGAAATTCGAGAAAAAACTGTATAAAATGTAATAGATATAACTATACTAGTTTTTTACCAAATAAAATATTATACATTACCAAAATAAATATCGTCTTGACGTTAGAGTTTGGAGCAAGAAGGCACAAATATATAATAGCACACCAGGCAAAACTAAAGTTTTGAGGAAATAAAAAGGGAAATGCATACGCTGTCGCGAAGCTGAAATATTGATTGATAAGTAAGGGTATTCTACACTGGGAAAAACCAAGTAACACTATATACGAAAAACCAAAGACAATTAAAGAAATAAGAAAGCATAAGGGCTTAAAAAAAGTATATTTCAACCTAATGAGCTTCGGGAAAAATAAGATTAAAATAATGGAGGAGATAGTTTGCCAAATTACTAAATGCTCAAGAGGAAGATGGAGGCGAAGGCACGAGGTAACAAATCCCACAGTATAAATTACGGAAGAAATTCCCTTATCCAGTCACACATGCTCTTTCACTCCACGACATGAATTTATCAGAGCAAGGAAAAAGCAAGCATTTGGAAAATACTCTCATAAGTAAGCGTCATAAAATAGTTAATGCACTTTAACAGCAAATTTAATGCACGATCCACCGGGGCACGTCATTTCCTAAGTCTTTTACCATCAGAAATTGCGCTAAAGATAGCGATTTCTTGTCCAAACAAAAAAAACTGTGATTCGACTGTCAGTTAAGAGAGCGAGTTGGAAGAATATCTCAAAATACCTGCCTTAAAGCTTACAACTGGACAGAAGAGGCGAGCAAACTCAGTACGGGTTTCCTCTGATACTTGGAATGATAAACTGTTCCTAGCTCTTTCACGGTGTCTCTGGTAAAATTTAGCGCACAAGATGACCCGCAAAGAAATGCATGTCTAGCGAGAAAGAATTCCTCACTCCTCACAATCTCGGCTCGAGATCTTCCCCGCATCCAAGTAAATGCATCCAACCCCCGCGACTCGGATGCCTTAGAACGCTCACTGAAGGCAGGAGAAGGGACGCAGGCACGACTTCAATTGTCGCGGGGAACAGCTATCGCTGCAAAAACAGCTCACCTGACAGTTATTGTCAACCGCACACAGTCCATCTTCTTTCCACGAATGGGGCGATAAAAATTGGAATAAATTCCGATTTGAAACGCCTTCCACCCCTCGACCATAATAACACCTTGGCGAGTGTAAATCACCGGAGGAACAAATGCTTGGACGTGGGTTTCAAAATCAAAATCAACAGTGCTGCCGGACCGGAAAGAGGCGTCATAAAGTCGAGATGGGCCGCATAAAGATCTGCACGCGACAGCCAACTAGTTAAAAAAGTAAGGTCTCAGTGGCTCCTGGTAACGCACCCTTAAGTCACTCGAGCTTCAATGGCACTTTACAGAACTAGAAAAAATTGTTTCCTGACCAACGAGAACGATTGAACGAACGATGGGATCTTAAAAAAACGCGAGGCCATATAGAGATACGATATCAAGTTACTTTTCGTGACAATTGCTGTTTCCCGGTGTTCCTTCGAGGAGCAACAGAATATAATACGGTAAATACTATTGTATCTTTTAAGCCCCACTACAAGTTTCATACTATTTTAGCGTTTACATCGGAACTTAGAGACCAGGCATTCGAGTATTCACAGCGTTTATTGTAGAGGCAAGAACAAGTTAAAGACCTCAAGCACTATGGCGTTGGCGTATTATTTTTAGAGTAACGACGATTGAGGTTAGGATAAGCATCTAAGAAGGCACGCTTGCGTATCAACTAACCATCTTTCGATTTATTAGTCCACTGAATTTTGAAGAGTGTAATTTCGCCTGTACTTTAACCAAATCTAATTATCCACAAATGTAACGCTATAGAGTTAGAAAGTAAAGTTTGCTTACAATCTGAAACATGCTTTGCCGAAAAAATGCTAGAGAAGTTGAAAGTATTCCATTGGAGTACCTAAAACAATGGCACAAGGGTGCACAAAGGTAACACATGAGCGAACGCATAAGCTACACTGCAATTAACGAGTCGCGTAACGTGAAAAAATCTCAGACATCGCAATCTTGCCAACGAACGATCCAATCGGCGACCCCACTCTAATACGATAGCATCTGATTCCGAATTAGTCAGAGCAAAGGCATTTACAGTCGAACCCGAACTTGAGGCTTGGCACGAACAAAAGGAAGAGCAGGTACACCATGATTTGTAGTAGGTGAGCGAAGGCGAGAGAAAAGGACACGTGAGCACAAAGAGGAGGTGATAAATATCGCCATCCTTGGAAGATTACCAACTTTCCCGGAGGTTGAATCCAAGTGCGACCAATTCACGGTTGGCCTTCCGAGCATCGTACACCAAAACAAATGCACTTGGCAAGGAAAATGAACCTGAACGCAAACCTATGCACACGTCAGCGTTTGGCGCGAGAAAGGAAACATATCAGCTCAAAAACTTAAAACAGAACTATGACGCATGAGCAAGTCATAATCTGCATGGCGACGATAAAAAGGTATTCCAAACGAAGGTTCCATTAGCTGCTTTAACATCGACGAGGAAAAACTCCACCTATGCAGAATTTGCGTAGATAAATATTTTCTGTTAGATCTTCTTAGAGTTATTTCTTTTTATTTGATTGCACATTTTAAAATTAAATCGCTAAACACCAGAAAACGATTACAATGATTCGTCTACAGAAGCTTCAAAATTATTTGACAGGTGGAGGAGTACCTACTATAACACTTAAAAATAATGAATAGCACTTGCAACTAAAGAATGTAAAACTGATGTCCGTGACTAGTGAAAAAGGAATAATAACAAAGGATTTGAACGTAGAACAATTGGAAGCCTAGAGCGAAATAACTGGATCTAAGACCTCAACAGGCATATAGGTGAGCTAATCACGCAACTACAAAGCAGCCAACCCAAACACATTTAACACAACTACAAATATTTCATTTATTTTTGTTTTGGGGGAGTAAATTTGGGAGAGTAAAAATGTGTTTATTTGCAACCGTTCCCCGAAGCAAATACACACATTGATACCTTCTCGTATAGTATTGCTCACTAAAAACCATCAGTCGAAATAGTTAACTCATTTGGAGACAAGCATTAAGGATGCCGAGGCCGGCAGAGAAATCAGCGGTAAAAAAACCGAGAAAATTAAAAAGAAAAGACCACGAAATGTAAAAAATGTTCACATTGATTAAACCAGTTATGCGACAAATCATTGAGTATTCATAAGGTTAAACACTCTGAGGAGAGATTTGAATTCAAAAGAAGAAAATTATTTAAGTCAAGAAACTTAAAATAAAGGGAAATGAAAAGATGTATGAGTGACTGGCTATAATAAAATTTTTCAGCTAGCAGACAAGGGTCAATTTGATCTAGAAAAATATTTTTAATAAGGACAAAAAGCTAAATATAAAACAGCACGGCAAAGGCATTAAAAATGGCAACATTTCAAGCATTTCAAATCGTGAAAAGACATTAAAACTGTGAGTGACGAAATAAGGAAAGGTAAGATAGAAAAGCGAAACAACTGCCAAAGTTATCTAGCAATTCTCGAGCCAAACTTGCCAAATCAGGATATAATCGGGTCCGCGACAGGCTCCTTAACAGGATGCGCAGCACAACGATAGCACTCAATTGAAAAAGCCACTCCTGGGAAGAGAAGACCTCCCAATGTTGTGAGGTGAGCAGAGATCTGCACAAGCCACCACGCCGGTCCGACACAAATCAACCAGTCTAAGGGTGCATCGCGAAGAAGCGTGGGACTTGCTAGCTACGCGTGTGTACGTGCGAAAGGAGTTACGGCAAAAGGGTGCGGAGGAAAGACAGAGGGAAAAATAAAACACACACAAGGGTACGTACATGGGACAGGGGGGGGGGGGGTGCATAATGGACATACGGGCGGGCGGGGTTCCCAACACCACCATTGTGAGGGGCAGAGCCGAGTTAAAAGGCAGAATGCTCGACCCCATGATGGGACACACTCGCTCCCCCCGGCGTGCACCGCCACCCCGCCTTGTCTTTCCCCTCACACTCGCGCACCACAAGGCCTGCCCCGGAGTCCAACTTGCTCGGCCCTCCACCGCACCACGGCGTACATACATACGAAGGCGAATCCCACTCCCTCCGCCGGCCCACACCGTTTAACTCGTAACTCAAGACTGCAAACGAGGGGGAGGGTGTGGGTCGGCTCGCTGGGAAGGAAGGGTGGGGAGAGCGGGAGGAGAAGAAAGAAAGGAGGATGAAGAGGGGACAGGAATGGAGGAAAGAAAGAGAGAAGGGGGCCAAAGAAGTGGAGGCAGCGGATACGGATAGTCCTGTGCGACGAGGCAGGCGCATTCGTCCGGATCTACTCGCAAGGCGAAAGGGTATTCATTTATTTATTTATTGCCTTTTTATTTAAGGCGAAATAAGGGCTATGCAGCCCTCGCTGACATTTAACCCTTACATTAACACCCATGCCCTGAGTGGAAAGAAACCCACCCAGGCGGGACTCGAACCCGCGACCTTCGGATTAGCAGGCGATGACTCTACCCCGCCGCCACCGAGGCCGGAGTATTGGACGTGAAGCAAGAGAAGAAACGGCGTAGGGGGGAGAGCAGACTATTGAGGGGAGCATTGCACTCTTTTTATTCTTCCGAAAAATTCACTTTCGGTACCCAGGAGGGGGATGAACGTACCTATCACTTCCCGAAAGTGGTTAAAGAAAAATACCACGGGCTACATCCAAACAACACAGCGTGCAGCGAACATCACGGAGCGAACTCAGCTAAAACATCCACGCCGCCAAGAACGGTCATCACGGCACCGGGGAGGCTTTCAATACCGGCGATAATCCGACAACACTGGTCGGAAATGAGGCGCCAAAAAATAACCCCGCGCCTGGGAAATTAATAACATAATCCGTCCATGATGACAAGTCAGAATTGTGTCTTCATACCTGCTATAGGAGTAAGACGCCCCGAGTTTGATGAATCATACGCCATATGCCACGCTTACTTAGCCTAGGCATATTCACTCTGACAGATGGCAATATGGAAAAACAAATGATTACAGCTTCTAAACGAGGATCCCGAGGAGAGAAGCGCTTATCTGCATTTTTTCTTTCATTTGCGTTCTGAACAGCTTTTAAAAATCTAGGACGAGTAATGAAAGAGGACACATTTAATGCAACGGTAAAACAAAGAATTCACTGGAGAAAACTGCTTCAATGATAATGCTAGAATCAATAAGTAGAAAATTCAACATGCAATTAAAGTACAGTCGATAAATAAGTCAGCTTTTATAAATTCCATGACACAAACCAATTGGAGCTAAATTTGAGATAACTAAAGCTTTAAAAAAGGTGCATCATCAGTCTGCCAAAAATAGCCCTTAAAGACTAATAATGAACCTCTAAAGCACCTAAATCTCCCATTGACTTTCTACGAACTGCCCTTGTATGAGCAAAATGAACTAGTAATGATTATTTACTTCATCGGTCGAAAGCGTAACCATACCTGCATTGCAAACAAACCGCTACGCTATGCATCCGAGGAAGGGAGAATTTAGATTGTTAAGCGTGTCTTTCTCAAGAGAGTCCATAAACTCCATGACGCATTTACCACTAACGAGCTAATTTCAAGAGACAGGACAAATAAAACCTGCACGACAAAACTACCAGCAGAACACAAAACAAAGGAGGGAGAGGTCAAGTGGTATCGCTGACAACCTCGCCAACAAAATCTGCACGCGGACGTTAGAGCGGTAAATCTCGGCAGTGAATCTCAGTTTTTAGTTGGCACCAGCTTTCCCACTACCAGCATAGACCACGGATTGCATATATGAAGCAGAAGTCTTCAAATGAAGAAAATGGTGGCATGCGAGATGTTCGAAGGGAAAGGCGGGATAATGTATATGCCGGATATGTCGGCCGCCACAAATCTGGCCAGCCTTAACAGTGTCCCAACTTTCTTCGCTAACACAGTGAAATACATAAATCCAAGTTTCCGCAATGCGTCCACGGACGCCATACTATCTTCACTCTCTATCTGTAGTCTCTCGCGCCATAGACACAAATCCGATTCAAACCTTCATCAAAACACCCTAAATTCTTACATTGACAGTCCCGATCTTATTTATTTCATCAATATCAGAGTGCCTTCTCGTCCTACCCGAACTATTTCATTACTCCACATTCCCACACCAAGATTGTCACTAATTAAACGTTCTCTCTTCTTCCGTCTCTTCCTCCCTAATAAATTCACTCACTACTGATATTGTTCCATTTTCCCTATCGTCTAAAAGTTCCACCTACTTGGCCCGAACACATCTTTCCGGAAATAATCATAAATATAGACAATAATCAACAATAATCAGCATCCCTATTCCATGTTCGTTAAGTTGTTTTTTATTTTGTAATTTTGTTGTTAATTTGTGTCTTATTTTGTGTTACAAGTGCACTTTAAATTGGCAATATTGCTGTACGTGTACAATTTTCTTTAAAATGGAATAAATAAAAATAATTTGGGAGTAGTGACGGGATAAAGGGGAGGGGGTGAAATATTCAATGAAACATCCTATTGTATATCCGCGTCGGCGGAAAGCTCCAAACACACTGCGAGACTCCACCGATTAATTCCCAGCCAGGTGTCACGAGGGCAGGGAGGAGAAAGGTTTGAGGACACCACTGGAACGTCTCTTGGGCTGCCGGTCGCGCCCTAAACCCATCGCCTGCGAGGCAGATTGTCTCCCGCCACCATACCATTCCGATCCACCATCGCACCTCTTCTTCTCCACTGGGAAGCGGTGGAATGCCGAAGTGGCATTTTGTCTTGTGTGCCCCCCCGCGGCGCCTCTCCCAGGGGGGATATCCACCCCCCCCCCCAAACCCCTCTTCGCCTGCACCGTGCGCGCCTTAAGTTATGGAGCAGTAAAGTACCGACGCTGGCGACGCTAACGAAGCCTTTGGCAGGTCCTCTGCGGGCCGGCAAGAGGGAGGCTGTGAGGATAGGGTGCGGGGGGAAATGGCCGCGCGAGGAGAATTATTGATGCGAGGCGTCGCGAGATGAGAATTGAGTCTCGGGAGAGAGAGAGAGGAAAAGAACCTGATGTCTCGGGGGGGGGTGGTAGGGAGGGAGGCGGGGGGGGGGGTGAAGTGGGAGGGAGCAATCGACTGCGAAGGAACGAGCAGCGACGGACGGGCCATAACCGGGGAGCGGAGGGAGGGAGTGGGATTGCAGCGACACCACCTCCCGCGGAGAAATAATAGACTGCCATCCGACAAGACATTTTCGAAGGGGCGAAAATAAAAAAAAATATACATATATATATAAAGATATAGGAGCCGGATTTACAAAGATTTACCCACGCCGGAGGGCCCAATAAAAATTAATGACGAGGGGCTGCGAGAGAGGAAACCTTCTTCTTCAAACACGGCGCTAACACGGTGAGTGTTAAGGGCAAGTTTAAGGACTAGAGAATTATAGTTCCACGAAAAAACAGAATCACAAAAAGGAACAACAAACGGACAAGAAAAGCAGTTTAGAGTACAGACTGAGTGAAACAACAAAGCTATTGGAAAACCGTGGATGTAAATTTGACCCGGTGCGAAAAATGCACTCTGGAGCTTTTCGTGCTCGCGCAATATTATTATTTTTGATTCCATAAATGTGAGTTGCATAAACATTTACATGCTACAACATTCAAGTCACAAGAAGAGTACTTTTACATTGAACATCACTACAGATGAGAACACCCAGAGGTACAATGAACTAAGAGTTGTTTTTCAACGAGATGGGATGGCCCTCATCCCCTTTTCCAAAACTCTACAGATCTTTAAGGGAACCATTATGAAGACATATCTCATCCTGAAACTTAACTTTTTTTCAGTTTATTTGGTTTACTTCAAAATCCTAAATAAATAGGATTATTCCAATTCTTATTTTTAAATTCAATTTGATTGAAGCCGAACCTAGTTGCGGACCACATTGCAAAACGCAGGTATACACTTGATGCTAAAAGCTTTTGCATTCTCAGTGAGAGGTAACATTCAACCGTTTCATATCCTTCTACTACAGCGAACATAGAGCAAGAGAACCAATAAGGAGAGAAGGTAATGGGCTTTAAATCAAGCAATTGTCGTTTGAAATCTGCCCGCTCTCAGGAGGGGTTTATGTCGAAGAAAACACAATGGAATCCTCTGTGCCCACGACAAAACAACAGTTTGCTCCCAATGATAAATGGCTGAGACAGCTAAGTAGAGAATTCGTGAGCATTTACATAGGTCCCGTTTTTCATTACATGCTGTCAATAGTTCCGGAAACAAGAATAAGGAAAGTAACAACTGCTCAAGCTGAGAAACACGAATGGTTTCCTTACTTTGGAATGATGGATGTTCTCTTGGATATGAGCCCAATGTCCAATGGACTAATAGTAAACTAAACACCGACCCTAACAAGTCGATGAAAGACACTGCAATCAGACCGAGTTTCGCGATGCACTCCGAGCATTGAGCAGTCGAGCGTCTTCCAACGTAACCATTTCTACAGTTTAAAGCATATGTTAATTGGTTAAGAAAGGCGAGTTAATAATTACCTACCAGGAGGACCTCGAGGGTAAGAAGGGATCATATTCAATGCCTGATGGAAAATATTTGTCCGCACACGGAATATTCACATAGTTCACCACAAACAAAATTAAACAACATTGCAGAGAAGTCATATTAAATACGTTAGAGAAGGTACTAATTCACCATTATGACATACAAATTTGCGAATATTTTTAAACCCCTCCTTTCCACAGCAATATTCTTTAATCACAGCAGGGATATATGCCCAAACAACATACTGTAACGACTCGCTCCTTAAATGCTTAGTAGCTTACGTTTTATATACTTTGTGCTATGGTTTTGTTGCTGCTGTTTGTTTTTTTATGATTTGGAGATGTTCGTTGCTGAGAGAGCTAGCTGGAGGAGAGACGTGTAGCAAAACAAAAATATATTGCATCATAATTTCCTCTCCACTGTTCTGGGGAAAATAAAGCCAACTAAAAATACGTTTAACCAATATAATTTAGCGCTACCAAACGACAAGGCGTTACAGACGGCTGGAGGAAGAAAACTGGTGGCAGCGACGGGATCGAATTACTGGTGCTTCGGCAAAGAATATCAGAGCGACGATTCGATCTGAAATTCGGAATTTGGCGGTACGCGTCTTATGTTGGACCTTCTAGGTTTTATACGATTGCAGATCGAGATAATCAGCGTCCTGGACAGCTTGGGAGGATAGAAACTGAGGTTGGATTCACCTACGCGATGGCTACGTCGTTGTCGGAGATTGGCAGTTGAACTCATCGGAGGTCAGCGAGGTGAGCAGAGGGTGCGTCGACTCCTGTTCCAGTGGAAGGGACTAGGAACTCATTTCGTGGTGCGGTGAGGCCTGCCGAGTGAATGCCGAGACGGTTGAAGGAGGATTCGCCTTGATTGCGTGTTCAAGCAGCTGTTCAACAGAGACAACACTAGGCTGGAATTGTCAACCGCTGGCACTCAGCACAGTCAGAATCAGTCAAGTGCCTAGGTTGGTAGCGTGCTTTGCATCAGCTGTGACTGTTTTTTGAGTAGTGTTGTTTTCGGGGGTAGTAGGACTTCGAGGTATTATGATGGACTATTTATCACGGCATTTAAATAAGGATTTGTTGTTTTTGTCGTAAGGGTTACGAGAAACAGTTCCCGTAGGTGCTAAAGTCGTCATCATAAAAAATCTCAGAGTAAAAATCTGCAATTATGATGAAGAATAAGTAGAAATTGCCACGAGAAAAATCGCCCTGGACCGGGAATCAAACCACAGACCTTTGCTTGCTTGCCGGGCCAATTCGCAGACTACTACGCTTCCCAGTTTTCCTGATTCCCGTGGCAATTTAGGAGGACATAAGGGAACTAGATGTTAAGCCCTTGCGGTCCATCAAAAATAGCACCATAAGGGAGCAGAGGACTTCAAACAAGTCACATCCCATGCGGTTGCATCCTATACCAGCACTAATGCCGTGCTAGGCCACGCATGAATTTATTCATGTCTGCCGCATACTCGGCGATGAAATACGTAGAAATTGCCACACAATTATTTCTGGCACCCGGTTAGAGAAGTTGCCAACTTAAATTGCCCATCACTTATTCTCAATTAAGTGAATCCAATAGTCAAAGACTGACCCTTTAAGAAAAGTGAGGAATGAAATGGGATGCGATGGTACTCAGGAGAAGAGGTGACTGACGATTCAACTCATTCCGGTCAATTACAAATTTCAGAAAGCAAATAGTATTAAGACGTGCGGCTACCCGAAGACGTCCTCAAGCCAGGAAACTTCTGGTATGCAAAAGAGATATATTTATATTCCGTCAGCCGGCGATCGAAAAAAGAAGTATTGAGTGACATTTTTAGATCAAGAATGATAAGTGGCCGACCTTTGAAACTGGCCGAAGTCACTGAAAATTACCACTAATCGATAAAATATAGGCGGGAATTTTTCCAGAGGAAATCATTAAGCATGGATTATGGATCGATTCCAAGTCTCCAAGTCTAAGGGCAGTTATCTTGATGTTCTTCCTTCCCGGCGTAATCCCTACAGTCACGTTACTTGTTTACCTCTTAGGTGAGGGGAATGGAGTGGGAGCATTTGGAGCAACGTTTAAAGCAGAAGGATATGGGAAAATACGAAACTCTGTAATCACACGAGGAGAAACTTCAAATTAAAAAAGAGAAGAATTAGATCTTAAGCGTTTTTCATTGAGTTGCTTCGCACGTGTCAGAGTTTCATAATATTCGAAAATAAATACTATTATATGGATTTAATTTCACTTATCGTTGTGTCCTCGATCTAGCATACTTAGCATGTGTCCTCGATCCAAGTGTGCCCATTATTTTAGATGGGTAAAGTGAATGGATGGGTAAAGATGGGGGAAGGATGGCTGACTCACATACTAGTGTGAAAAAAATGTGACTTTCAGTCACATTTTTTAACGCTTGTGTGTGAGTCAGTTCACGTCAATACAGATGTTAGGATTTAAAATATAAATCAGTAATTTTATTAACAGTGGAAAATTTGGCCTTGATATCGACAGTAACACATACGATGTCCCGAATTTTTCATACCGGCACATATTGCGTGAATGATTATAATTAAATTATCCAAAAGGCGACAGATACGCAGAATTAGTCTTATTTCTCTGCACCACTACTTTATATAGCCACACAAATTGATACATTAAGAGAAACTGACGAATTTGCGCAGGAATACTATTGGTAGGTACTTATTTTAAATGGAGACAACTAGCATATATTGATCACACTGACTACAGGGTCGCGCTCTGCTATCTTTCGGAAATAAAATTAAGCATAATTAATATGTTCTTGCATACGATTCCAAAACATCATTCAAGTGTACCACTACATTGTTAGTAAGCAGGCCGCTTATCGTAGGCTAGAATCTTACACAACCTATTATAAAAAATCAAGCGGTATGAACTTTACGTAGGATGATGATTTCAGAAAAATTTACAACATCCGTTCTCAATGACATAAGAGACAAAAAAAGTCCATATGCTGTAAGCAAGCATAGACCCCATTTTTTTACTGCAGCCTGAGCGCACATTTAAGAGGGGGGGAGTGTAATTTCACTCTGACGAACGGGAAGCAGAACAAAAAAGCAATTAGAGTGATTGGCAAAAGAAAGCTCCTTCTCTTGTAAGATGCGCTGACTGAGAGGAAATGCTTTCACGACAATCCCTGCGGCATCGCAGGGACAAGGTAATCGCCACTCAATCACGCTCAAAAGCGAGCGATCACAGTCAATGCTGCGATTTTGAGCCTCATAATTTCCACGAAATGGAGAAACGAGGAGAAACAGAAGACGGTTGCCGATTTAGCAACGCTAATAATCCATATTTCTTCCGTCTCATGGCAGATAAAAAGGAAGGCATCGGTAGAACGAGGAGGCGAAGAGGACGAAGGAAAAAGCCATTGCTTACCGACTACTCACAGACGGATTGGGGGAATGACGCAAATGCTCCCAAGGGGATTGGCTCGGGACCGAGTCGAAACTCAAAGAGTAATATAAATTTATATGTAAATTAATTAATCAATACATATTTATGCCTTTTACTTACATATTTCCTCAGCCCGAGAACTCAACAGCATCGCAATTTCGAGGAATGAGAACGCTGTACTTTGATTGCGACACAATTATTTAGAACAAATTACGAAAAACTAAACAGAACAAAAACACAAACCAAGGAATAACGAATACATCGTCAAGTAGGAAGGCGGTATGGAATTATATACATCAACAACTTCCTCATATGGACCCCTATAATTCCGCTCAAGGTCATTCCATGACACAAATGTAATAATCGTACAAAATGGTCATGAGCTCTAAATGAATTCGGTGTCAGAATTTTATCGCCATTTTAATTCCTCTAATAAGGTAGGAAATGAGTTTTCCACAAGGTAAATACATAGCCATGATATGAAAAGTCATTGTGCTGAAGATTGTTTACAAGCAGCTCTCCACTTTACGATGTCCTTATTTCCGCAAAACTCTTCGCTCATTCATTTTTCTTTCTTCGACCTAACGCACAACTTGTGTTAAGTTTTCCATCCTTGGTATTTCTCAACAACTCGACCCATCCATTCTTCCTTCCCCGCGATTATTTAAGCGTGTGTAAAGAGAATAAGTTTGTCTCCTCGATTCCGCAGCATTTTTAACTTCCTTCCTCCCCTCCTCTACGAAGGATTTTTTCCCCTCGAAGAAACAGCTACCTAGCCAACGTGAAGCTTCGTTTCACCACTACGGGAGTATACTTTGAAGAGGATTCGCAGAAAAAGTGGCAGGGAGCGAAAGAATTTTATCGAAGCTGACACAGGCCGATACGCAGTGATCACCACGGCTGGGAAACAATACGCATCTTTCATTTCTCTCTCTCTCTCACCCTTGAGAGGGTGAGAGAGAAGGAGTGGAAACATCCCCAAGAAGACTCGAGAGACAGGGGTGGCGAGTGGGAGAGCAGAGGGTTGGGAGGAAGAGAGAGAGAGCCGACGACGGCCACTTAAACATGCACCTCGCCCTTCTACGCATGCCCTAAAGAGAGCAGAGCTTAACAATGTTCCCTCCTCTGCTCTTTCGAGTCGATTCCATTCTCGGGAGCGCATTAGGATTCACTCGGCGTCGCCGCGGAGGCAGGAAGGAAGCCGACGTACGCGCGCAAGCAAACACAAGCGCCGACGACGACTTAAAGACGCGGGCCGCCGCATTCCTCGATCTTGACCTTACCTTTCGCGAATTCTCATTCCGCCGCCTACTCCAGCGAGCGAGCAGCAGTGGCTGGCAGGGCCCTTTCAGTTTCACATCTCTCCCCCCACACACCCTATCCACTAGCTCCCGTGCTTGATGTCGAGTCGCGTTCGCGGAAACAAAAGAGAGTGCTCGCGCGGCCGCCATACTTGCTAGGGAGGAGAGGACCCAAGCGATCCACGGCCGCCGCGGTGTTCCTTTGGCCTCCGAGAGCGCAGGGCCGCCGGCTGCGGGAGAGGTGTGACTCGGCATCCAAGAGACGGCCATTAGCGGGGACGTGCGGCGGCAGCTAACGCAGAAGGCCCTGGCTTCACATTCCGAGGTCCCGAGTGCGGATCCCGGCGGCGTAAGAGGCTATTCATTGGAATCCCTATCCACGGTTGTTGTAATGTGGATAACACCTCGCAGTGCAGCACTCCGTCCTACATCAGGTGGGACGTAAAACCACGGGCTGGACTCGGGAAAATGTAGTTAAAAGTATAGTGATACCCATGCCTCAACCGGGCAATGAACGGGTGGAGGCTAGAGCTTTCTAGGGCATCGTCTCCCCGACGCGGCCCTTCTGAGACTGAAGCATTTATTTAAGGCATAGCCGGATTAAATTCACCCAGTTACCATAATATTCTGTTTTAACCAAGAACTTCGGGTCCATTTAAAGTTTATATAATTTAACTATAAAGGGTCCAAGTCAATAATAAATAAACAACTCATGAGATAACAGCGAACGATAACTGATTATTAAAGCTACCATAAGTTATTGGATGTCCCTTTACCTGTGGTAAATATGTCTACATTTGTTTAGCTTTGACAAATGCAATCATAAGTTATTCTTTGTAGGTATCGAAAACCAGTGACCTCCATAAATTTGTGATGAGACTGTAACAACCTGTTTGGAGGTCCAACAGTTGAAGCTGGAAGATGAAATCACAAATCCCTAACTAAAGACGTTCCATTGAAATACCTATATGATCGATAATGAGGAATGCATGGTTCGCAAGGGGAAACATAACTGATTGATCGATATGCTTAAACTCGTACTCGGTTTGAAACTCACGTAGGTACGCACTCGCATACTAAGTTTGAGCACTTCCTGGTGGCCTACGACCTGCCAATTTGGTAAAGAGAGAAGCAGTGTACCTAAACCACCTGGAAAAATAGAAAAATTCCACAAGTGTTTTGTGTGGAGCCCAAAAAATATTTTCTATCCCGCTCACGCTAAGCGGGAAAATTATGCTATTATGCTTGCTAAGTGATACGTCGATAACGACTGAAATATTATTTAAAATAAACTGATTTTAAAATTTGTGCTACTCCGGTTGAGATTTATCACAAAGATGTTTCAGGGATACCAATATCTTTAGATAGGGGGATCAAAATGTCTTTAGATAACATTTTTTACCGGTGATCATCAATACTTTTTCAAGTACCAGGTGATTGCAAATTAGAATTTTTAGACTTAATGTTGAATACAGCAATTACTAAAACGCTGATAAAATTCAGTAAGGCAATTATGAATAGTGATGCGCAACATAACGTCCTCAGATAAATAAAAAACAGCTGTGTGAATTCGAGGAGCGTTTACGATAAAAATAAGGAGGTTAGAGAAATTTATTTAGGTTATTAGCCATCCCTTACATTCACGACGGTAGCCTATTACCATACCTTTTAATGCTCGCTATACACACGCAATCCTTACCAGTTGTCAAGGTAAACATACACTCGAAGTCATAATAAACCCGAATCTCAGACATGTTATGAGTAAGTTTTGCCCACAAGTGTAATCATAATGACCTTTTTACACGAGGCACTCAATTTCACAGTCTGAAGAATGTATATATGTGCAGCAAAATGCTTCGTGAAAAGTGGAGAATCATAAGAATTACTCCACAAATGCAAGGACGACAGCTTGAAAAATAGCCCCTGCTCAAATTCGGTGCTCGCGATCTCGCAATTTTAACTCACTAAACTGTGCAGTTAAGTGCCTGGAGTAGAACGGCCTTGAAGAGGATGCTATCGAAAATGATAAAATGTTCGGTGATTAAATTACTAATTCTCACAAAACAAAATTCAAAAGGACCCTAATTTACATAATCCCTCGAGTTTCAAAAGTTATTAATGGTACACATATTACAGGACTTGGGTGTATTCGCCCGCAAAAATTTGAGGGTGGGATGGAGAGTGAAGTAAGAGTGGATCAGCGCGCAGAGGAACCGAAGACCTCTCACGGCGAATGCCAGTATTCCCCAGTTCCATTCCCGCTTCCAGAACTGCATTTTTCATGTTTAATTTTCTCTGACTTTACGTCCTAGGCAGGCGATGGCCACTAAGTTTTGTGGTGTCTCTAGCCAGTCGCCAGAGTATCGAGCGGGAGTATTCTTAATGTAAACATAGGCTCCAAGTCACGAGGATTCCGAATTTCAGCCGTCCATCGCCATCATGGATGCGACCGAGCTCCGCTAATCAACAGGTCGACCTAGCAATAGACCACACCACCTTGCCACGAGCTTTGGACTCTAGGATGGTAAGCTTCTTCCGAACAGAACGCAGCCGGCTGGAGAAAGAGAAGGGAAGAGGAGTGTTACGAGTGCGGCACAATCGATTTCCCGAAGGAAAGGGAGGAGCGGGGGAAGGCGACATAATTTGATCTCAAACGCAGGTTATTTATCTCTCATTGGGTCGTTTTGCCTCCCTACTGGTGCATAATATATCTCTTAACCTCCTCACCCTCCTCCCAACTCTTCAGCGACCACCCACCCACCCCCTTAAACCTCTCCTCTTTCCCACGGAGGAAGAGTAAGCCTTAAGTGCGCCGTGCACTTGTGCCAGGGGTCGAATAGGGTACATACGTGCTCGATACAGCGAACGCAAGCACCCAGGCCACTCTCTCCACCCTGCTCGGCAGCAACAACCATTTAGGCAGCTCTAAGAATGGCCATAAAGTTGGGAGGGGAAGGATTCTAAATAAAGGGCTCACACGAGGAGCAAGGCTTTTGCAGTTGTTCGCTTTTAACGCTAAGGGAACATGTAAATTAGAAAATTTCATTCCCTTTCACCGAGGAGTTAAGAGAATAAGATTACAGGACGAGACGTGAGCAGAGGGGCGGGGGGGGGGAGAAAGAGGGAAAGGGGGAGGGCAGCATTTTCGCTTCGAACGCAAAAGCATTACTGTCGACACGATAGTTCGCTAATTGTTGGCGAGCGGTCGTAAGTCACACGGAGAAGCTAGAACGAAACCCATTATACTCCCGAGGCAATGCCAGCCGTTTTCTTTTCACCAGCTGCGAAAGGTAAACGCCAGCGATAATTTCTACGCCAAAGGCAGTGATATCATCGATGAAAAAAGGCACTTGACTTCATACGTTTTTACCATATTCACGGAAAGGAAATGAACGATTTCATTGAGAGAGGTCGAACAATTGATTAGGGAAAATTTAAGACGTCTGCGAATGTCACGTGAAATGGGAAACTCGGAAGACTATTCATTGGATTTACATATAGATAGGTAGCAATTATACGCCTGACAGGTGAGCGCCAAAAAGTATCTAATGGCATAGCAAAAATACATAGATCATTTGATCACTGTTATAAACCCAACTAAGACCACGGATACATTTACACACGAGCACAAAGCTGTGACGAGGAGGAGAACGGAGCAGACTCGGTGAATGTCGGAAAGACGGAGAGGGGGGGAGAGGAAGGCGCCAAAATACAAGGGAAGGAGAGCCCTGAGTAAACACGCCGGGAGTGGAGGGGCAGCTAAGAGGAGACGGGAGGCTAAGTGAGTAAGTTAATGAGGAATAAGAGCATGTCCTGGATAGCAAAAGCGTAAATATTTACTTAGGCCCCCACTAGACGCGGAAGGCCTTATTCCGGAGAACCTACAAGGGAAAAATTTGTACAGGTCTTACTAAAGCAAGCAGTCAGGAACATCTGCAGCCTTTCCAACTGCTTTTACGATCTCCTCAGAATATTTACCTTGGGGCATTTTAAAAAGATTCTACGCCTTCCGTCCTACTAGGTAAAGACTCACTTCCTGGATCCAGAAATGGAAAAAAAGCCCTGTGCTGTGCATGGTTTACCTTCAGCGAAACCGCCATCAATTGCAAGTATAGGTAACGAACAGGACTCTGTTTCTTGGTGGATTCCAATAATTGATCCAAAGCGAACTATTCAATCGGGCTAGATCAGGAAGATTCAGCCGATAGCACAAAGGAAAACCCTAATAAGGACGTCAACCGAACACTCTAATACCTTTTCTGAAATTAAATGTGAAAAAATATCATTGGATTCTGAAAAAATAATTCACCTGTAAATTACAAAGGTCATTTCTAATCTAAATCTTCTGCAAAAAGTCGATAAAATGTTATGTCCCGAAGACAGACACAAATCGCCGGAAGTAGATAGCCGGCGAAGGATTTTTTACCGGTAGATATGTTTAGAATAAAATCCGAAAGGCTCATAAAATCGGAAAACAAATGAGGCAATTAAAATCGAAAGTCAACCGATAGCTTTCACAGGTGAAACTTCTATATTCCGTCGGATATGTTCCTGAAACCGTAGATCAGGAGAAAATTGACCCACAATTATTTCCCGAGAGAGATCAGAACACCGGGAGGAAATGGGAGCCATTTCCATCCGCCACGCATGGGAAACGGATTCGGTGGACGAGAAGTATCGCTTCTCACGACAGAATATTGCAAAAACAACGCAAGCCCTCCCCACCAACTTCCCGTGGAAATGGCAAGTCGCAACTCTCGAGATCTTTAACTCGAAATTAACGGAGCTCTCAGAGAGGCTGAGCGGAATAAGTTTTCGACGTATGCCAAAGGGTGTACGTTGCATGCCTCGAAGTCACAATATAAGACGCGGCGAACAGCTGCGGGGCTTGGATGAGGCGGAAGGGCGGAGAAGACTGGGCGGCGGCGGTGGTGGGCAGTGAAGGGAAGGAAAAAGGGGCAAAAATAATACGGGAGAGAGAGACACCGAGTTACTTTATAAGCAACGCAAATAATAGAGAAGGAAGGTCGGGACATGGAGACGAAGGGAGTAAGCGAACACCTTCCTCGCCCATCCTGATCATGAAAGGTCATAGCGGGTGTCCCTCGAGTTCTCGGGTCCAGTGCATGTACATCTCTGTGGGCTGAATGGGGGTGAGACTGTGTGAAGCACCA
The DNA here is from genome assembly GCA_963573305.1 of Pyrrhosoma nymphula. Lineage (NCBI taxonomy): Eukaryota > Metazoa > Arthropoda > Insecta > Odonata > Coenagrionidae > Pyrrhosoma > Pyrrhosoma nymphula. The sequence goes on from OY754336.1 coordinate 18,105,024, forward strand.
GAACACACAGCCGTCGAACCGCAATTTTGATTTCCTCTGGGATCGCATTGGTGCGGTGACTAGAGTATTGCTTCCCACCCAATCTAGGCTTGGTGGCAGGCTTCCCACGCAACTTAGGTTCCTATCTAGGCAGCGGTGAGGGTTTTTCAGAGGAATCCGGGCCCCTAATTGAATGGTTTGTGGGAGGTACTTCAAGTGTAGTACTCCATCCGTCGGATGAGACGTTAACCTGAGAAACCCCTGTCGCTTTCCGTTAGGAGGAGCCCAATGCTACGCCGGGTTTCTGTTCACAGTTCCTCCATTTTCCAAGCAATCTTTACCTAACGATCCCACCCACCTATCCTAAATGGCGCAAATCACCTCAGCCGTCGGTTGCCTCCCTTTCAAAACGCCAAGGAAGTCGAATTAAATGACATTCGCGGAACCCCGCTGAGAATTAAAAAAAACAACAACTGTTCCAGTGTCTCTTTCCACGAAACAACGAAGTAAATTCGCGACGAGTGAAACCGGGGAGGTTTGGGGCATTGGGATGCGGATCCTCTCACGTGTACACCCCACCCCAAAGGCCGGGAGTTGCGTGCAAATGATGCAGCACGGCTCCCTCCCTCACACCACCGGAAGGTCACCACCCCCTTACTCTCGCCTTGGGAGGCTCCTCTTCTCCCAAATGGCCGGGCTGAGAAACAGAAGGGGGAAGAGAGTAAAGTCACCAGCCGGCCACCCTCCAACCCCCCCGGAGGACCCTCCGCGCCGCCTCTGCGTCTCGCCCGCCCCCGTCCCTCCCCGCCACCGAATAAACACACTCCTCCCTTTGCCCCGTTTGTCACCGTGGAGGAGGGCTGCCCCCTCGCCCTGCCCACTGCCAGCCGACCAAGGATGTGGGTGGCACGCGGAGAGATAGATGGACGGTAGGGGAGGCGGAGGAAACAATAAACACGGGAAGGCCACACGGGGGAGAAAAGACTTTGGACGGGCGTACTCCATAAAGCAGGAGACAAAAATCCCAAATACATCCGAGGCCGCTGCTTTGCATTTCGGGTCCTCAGTCCACCCGCTTGCCCGTCCGTTCTTCTCGTCTCCCCTCGCGAGTATTTCCCCTGTCCCGAGCGGTGGCGTCATTTAGAAGACGGATAAAGATTTCGCAGAGGCCACCTAAAACATATATAACTGCCATCAGGCATTGCCTGCCGAAAACTGGATCCATGATTCATATATGCTCGTTATTGTTTCCGGCTTTTGATAATGATGTATTTGACCTGGGTCATAGAAAAAAACTTTCTTCAACTTAAAGTCGAAGTATTATTGAGTAAATGGATGGTGGTGTCAAAATACAGATTAAATCGGATTGCGTGCACAAAATAGTCGAGAACTTAATACAGACAATTATTGAAAGCACTATGGGACAAGGCATGGAACTTTATCACCTTATCATTGACTAAATATTTATTTTACAAACATAATAGCATTTCAGGTGACAAAAAAACAACAACGCGAGAAAGAGGGATAACTACGGTGTTTCGATCTTATTACTTCAACAGAATTTCCAAATGTAAGCTCTTTAAATGGGTGTTACACTGAAAATGTCCCAAGCACGAACGCCACGTCACTCGAGTCAAAACGCACTTTCTAGAATATCCGTGAAGTTAATCGATGCGATTTCCTTATCGTGCGCTTTAATCCTTTTAGACACTAGGGGCTTTCACCTCAAGCTGGCAAATGTTCCAGCAGGCGAAAGAATTGAAGATGCCTACGGGGAACAAGATAAAATCAGAAAAGCCGAGAAGAGGGGAATAGTGGCGAAAGGTATTTGATAAATGAAAGCTTGTGACATGACTGTGGATGATTTTGCGGAAGGGAGAAGATGGATGGAGAGGCGACTGAGGGATAAGCAAGGAAGACAGCGCCTGCGAAGTTAGAAAAGGGGCAGGAAATAGAGGGATGAACAATAGGACGGTGAGCAAAAAAATTCATATGCAACAACTTTCAATTAAGTTTCAAGTTCAAGGAAAAATTTTAAATGTCTGTATTCAATTACGGACATCGAATAAAATTGTTCCCGTCAACAAAAAAAAATACAGGGAGTATTCTTGATACTCCCGTCGGATCTTTATTTCGTGAATGCGACATTACATACGTTACTCTCGTTATTGGGAGATACTTTTGTTTTGTTTGCCAGAAAGAAAGTTGAAATGAAAGAAAGAAAACCATGCTACATATATCATTTATTCATCGAAATCATTAGTACAAATGGCTAAACTATGAACAATTGGGCGATGGTAACTAATACTTTTCTTCTTTCCAATGTAATTTTTATATTTATTGTGTTATTAACCTCTAACTCACGTTCTCAACTCTCCGTAGACACCTCGATCACTAAAATCGACCAACTCGTTCCGTAGATACAACTGAACTGAGCGCGCGCCGTGCCCACACAAGCCAAAATTTAGACCCCCACGCGCAGAGCTGTGACGTCACCTCGCAACCCCTCTCCGCTCGCCACAAACCATTTCCGGTAGTTGACGGAACGGGCTATCCAGTCATAGTTTTAGATATTCTGTAATCCTTATAGTTTTTGCACACGGGGCCCTGGAAAGTACACAAATATTAAGCGCGGCAAAACCTTACATGACACCGAGAACGAACCGTAAGATGTTCATTCGCATTCCCATCAAAATATAGAAATTAACAGCGATAAGAAAACGAATGAATAAAAGAGCAAATCACATCACACAGGCTGCTGGAAAAAATCGAAATGTCAGCTTTAAGTGTAAAATTCTGTTAGCAAATGCTCTGAATATAAGAAAGCAAAATCAATGTAGAGATAAATGAAAAAACATAGTGAACTCCACAGTGAATTTCATTGCGACAACCTAGGTTTCGACACGTAGTGTCATCTTCAGGTGTCGGTGTGTCTACGTGTCGAAACCTAGGTCGTCGCATTAAAATTCACTATGGAGTTCACTATGTTTTTTTCATTTATCCATAATGGAAAACTTATACCACATCTCGCCGGAATTCATATCCTTCAATGTATAGAGATTTTATGAATAGGTTAACTAAGTGTCAATTTTAATTACAAAATTAAGCGTCTCCTATAGTATACATTTTCAATAACAAACAATAACGGTAGTTTTAAGCTTATCAATCGTCCAATTCACAGAAATTTAATTTCAGGTTTAGCAGGATCCGAAAGCTAATGAATATTGTTCCAGTAATTTTCACAATAGCAACATTCATATAAATTTTTCTCTAAAATTCAGTGACTCTCGCGAAACTGAGCTTCATCATCAGTTTCAAATATGCGCTGCACCTACCGAAGCCATCAAAAAAATTTCACGGGCAGCATATTATATTGTTTCTAGGAAGCAGTGAAACTCGCCAGATTGAGCTTTATTATAATTTTCAAATGTTCCCTGTTCCAAAAAGTCTTTAGAATTGTTTAACCAATAAAAAAATCGCTATTAATTTCCTTTCACATTATATTTCGTGCTTTTCTATAACTTTTTCCATGTGTTGCAGGGCTACGGCCTCCTTCGAGCGCAACACACATCAGAGCAGGGAATACCAAAGAAACGAGCGCAGCTCCACCGATCGACGTGATCGCGGTCATTAAAGTCTCCACGAACACACGTTCTTCAATCCTTCCAAATTTAAAAGCACAAAATCCATGTCATAGTTGGGCTTAAGAAATAAGTTCACCATAAATTCACACCTAATTCGATAGGTGAGGACCAATAGGCTGTCGAGATTAATGGTCTCCGAGTCGGATTGCTCGGAACTTTTCATGGAAAGTAAATTGTTTTCCCTGCTACGCTCTCCCCGGGCACTTGATAGGCCTGGGAACGAGACAGACATAGGAAGGCAGGTGTGGGAGTAGAGGGAGTAATTATTAGCGGGGAGCCGCCAAACCCGCGTTGGGGCGGGCCAGGGTCTGCGTAGTCGCGGAGGTTGGGAGGGAGGGCGGGTCGCCAGACAAAACTTTTCGGATGAGGACGGATATCTGCAATGGCGCGTCGAGGGGAGAAGGGAGATCGGGCAGGGTGTGACAGGAGAAGAAAGGAAGTAATGGCGAGTCTTCTGGGCGGGAAAAGAGGACGTGGAGAGAATAATTTCCAGAGGATTTGTCCGACGGAGATTTCGATTGGGAGGAATAAAAAGAGGTGGAGCGGTGAGGCGGACGGAGCGGTGCGGAAAGGGAAGAAGACGCGAAAACGGAGAAAGAAATGGGAAGGCCTTCGAAGGAAGACACAAGACGAAAGAAGAGAACGGAGAGGTACATACTAAGAGATCAGGACGTCGACGAAGGGGGTGGTCACCTTGCGTCTACGCTCACTCAACCTCCCCTTCGCAAACGCGCCTCTCCCTCTCTTCCTTCGATCCGAATCGAGGGTGTCGAACACTGAATCCCGGCCGTCTTCGTCCGCAAGGGAGAGGTGCGCAGCGGGGAGACGTGGTTGAAAGAGGAGGGCAAGGGAGCGTGGCCGTCGTCCCCACACTAGGCTACCCAGAACTTCGCCTCTTCGCCACGACACCGAAACGGAGAGAGGAGGAAAAAAAAGACCGCAATCTTTATTTCCACCACGGTGCGATAAAAAGAAGCAGACACGCAAAACGACCCATTTATCGCCCGGCGAGTGAGGGAACGGAAAGGAGACTGGGAGAGGCAAAGAGAGAGAATGAAGGGCAAACACGAACAGGAAGGGCAGAGAGAGGGGATATAAAGAGAGCAGCTCTCCTACGTGCTCATCATTCCAGGCTAGCAAAGAGATAAAAGGGTGTCAAAGAGCTAACTCCTACAGAGGGTAAATCATCCGCCATGACCGGGACTTGAACCCGTATCGATCTTTTACCCCAGCCCCTTTTAAGTCCATAAAAATCCTCAGAGGAAAAGGACACCTCGGTAGCTTAAGTTAGTTTGATTGAGAATTTTCTCTAGTCATATAAGGGAAAACATATTCGAATTTAGTTCTCAAATTTCACAAGTAATAAGAAGTATGACTTAAATATAGTACAATAAAAGACGCAAAACCGTTTTTTATGACTAAGCTTCTGCGTAATAAATTAAATATAGGTACCTATTTGAGGCTTTAACGTGAATTATGCGTTAAACATCGCATTCTGAAAACGCCGAAACAACCGAAGCTTCTTGGGATTGAATAAAACGTTTTACGGTGGGGAATACATTTATTTTTTAAAGTTATTAAGAAAATATAAGAACTACTTACCGTTACATTTTCAACGCGATATGTGAGTCAGAACTTACTTATTTTTTATAATAATAATAATAATCTCTCCGGAGCGCAAAGCTGTACCATATGGTATGGAAAACGACTTTTATTTTTTTTTTTTTAAAAAAACTAGAAACGCAGTGCGATAAATAACTCATATAATGGTATCACTAGTAATAATAAATATACTTACATCGAGATCCAACTCATTGAATTTTATCCGTTGATATATACACTCACACTACCTCAACTAGCATAAGTACTCGGCGAGATATCGAGGGATCCGAATTCGAATTCCAGTCAAGGCGCAAGCTTAATCTCTACGGAATTTTCGCACTCCTGTGGACTTTCGGGTGACATCATATAGGAATTGTCGCGGCCAGTTTGCTAATCTCTCAAGATTTGAGTGTCAATATTTTCATGTTCTGCACACCTCCCTCTGCACCGTGGGATCATCGTTTTTCCGGCGAGGATCGAACCCGGTCTCACGTCACACTAAGCGAGGCTAATAAGCGAGTCACTCGAAAGATAAAGCATGGGGAGGAGGAGGTGCAGTTGAGGAGGGGCGAGAGTAAGGGGGAGGGAGTGAGTGCGTGGGACGGGAGAAATAGATGGAAATGCGCGGAAGGGAAAGGAGGTAAGGGGAGGAAGAGGAATCCGAGGAAGAATAAAGAAGAAGGGAGGGGAAGAGCGACTGTCAACTAACTAACCGCCTCTCCCCGCCCTTCCACCTGCTGCTGCGCTCCTGCTCACCGCCAGTGAGAGAGTCCGGTCCATAAACCAGGCGCGCGGTTAAACACTCTCCCCCCACAAGGACCACCACCTTCCCACACCATCCCTCTCCACCACCATCGCTTCGATCCCCCGAGCCACAACTGTTCCTTCGGGCGGCTCCTATTCCTCCCTTTATCCCCTTCCCCCCCCCGCCATCCCGACTACACCGGCGCAGTCGGGCATCTAACCCCCCCACGCCTCTCCAACAATGCATCCAAACATCGCGGAACGCATAGCAAGTGCGGACGGTTACTTCGCCACGGTGGCGAAGCGAACCATTCACCAAGTGCGTACTGCTCCGCCTCCCCTCCCGACTCTACTCTTCTCTCTCTATTCTCAAAGTTACATTAATATTATCATCACCATTGGTCGTTCAATCTTAAAAGATTGGTTGACTACAGCACTCCATCCTCCCCTATCTAACGCTGGTTCCCTTACTCCCTGGTAGTTCTTCTAATGTACTCTCCTCTTTATTTGGCCTATGTATCTACATCTAAAAAATACCCTGCAAGCCACCTCAAGGGTGTGTGGCAGGGGGTGAATAGTCACCAACATCATTGAGTAAGTATATGAATATGCTTACTCTATGCCAACATGCATTACACTATACCCTTAAGTTAGTATAAATACGACTATTGATGCATTAACATACATCGCTAATGCTTGTCAGGAGGCGAAGCCTCACAAGGGTGCACTATACTATAGATAAGTTACCAATGCTAGAGGGACCGTAGTATTTATGTATTTTGCAATTACATAAACGGGCAGAGGTTCAAGAGTTATGCTAAAACATGCACGACGTGCTGTAAGCACTATGTAGTACTCAATGTATTTATCCCTTAGCCTTCCTCTTGTAACTTATTTCTTCTTCTTTTCGGCGGAAATGATGGGCGGATATGTGTTGAGATGTGAGGGCACATTGAAGAGGATTATTGAGGGGCGAACGCTTGGCAAGCACGGGAGAAGAAGGAAAAGCATGGGTATTTTGGGCAACTTAAGGAGAGGCAGAGGGTATGAGAAGCTTTAGAGAGAGATACCTCTCTGATGGCGAGCAAGTAATGCGCAGGAATGTGAATAGATAAAGACTGTCCAAAAACCAACCAATCAACTGGCAGCATATACTATGATGATTCTCATGATAATAAAAATTCATGTGTGCTTACGCGACACAAACAGAGCACATGGTTGTCCCAAGGGACGTCATTGATATTTTTCGGGAATTACATAATGTTTATGCATGCGTGTGCGTATAATGAGAAGTGTGGACTTCGCATTGTGATAATGAATTCTGTACTAGTAAAATTAAAAAAATACTTCATTAAAGAATTTCGATGTAAGACCATCTTAATTTTTTTTATTTTAGCGCAGTAACGGACTACTATCAAATTATATTTTTACCAAAATATTTCCATAAATTAACATAAAAATGAATACGTGAAAATGTAGACTTTTGTTGGAGTTATGAACAACAATGGAAGCTTACTTCTTCTGCACTTTTACAACATGTAAAGAAAGATAGTTTCTCTTCTATGACTATGATTTCTCGATGACAACAAAGGAGCATTTAGTGAGAGGATACGTGCTCGGATACGGAACTGTAGGTCAAAGACATCGGCTCATAGCAGACGAATGCTATTCCCATATTTTCGACCTCAATTTTCTTTTATTTCTCCCTAATGTCATCCACTCCATGCGGCGGAGGAGACAAGAGGAGAATGCATGGCAAACGCTCATTCCCTTCGCTTAAACGATTCCGTGACGGTAACGCTTCTCCTTCCTTTTGGAGACGATTTTTCGTTACTTGTTCTTTCAATTCACTCCCAGGCGGCAAAAGGCCAGTGAAGGATCATCCGCGAATAAGTTTCACTTGAATAATAATTGGCGCGACGACATTTCTCGGACGCACGCGATGGTTTCCCGATCCCCCTCCCACCAACAGCACCACCACCGACAGCTTCCCCCTTGCCTCTTCCGTGCAGTCAATCGCGCATTCCTCTCCGTACGCGCCTCTCCACGATGCGCGTTTATTGGCCTCACAACTGTTTAAGGGGAACTGTCCTCTCAGACGCTCTCATTTCTTGACAGGCGAAGTAGCACTCAAAATATTTCCATCCAAATTTTTACTCGTATGCGGAAAAGGTGTCTGAAGCGATACATGCTTCTGGGCCAGAGAGGTTTTGATAATTGGATCAGTATTTTTTATAAATATTTGCATAACTATGAGTATGACAAAACAACGAAGGCTAACGTTATTTATTAATCCGCAAATGAACTAAGTAACTTAGTGATATTGCAATAACTATTAGGAGTATACTTAGCGTAAAGTATATTCTTGGGTATATTAATTTTCATATACGCACTGCGATAGATGTTACTGAGTCTTATTGGTAGGATGAAACCTAAATGTCAAAGTGATTTAAAAACACTTTCTACATCACTTGGATTAAGCAACTTAATGACAACATGCACTCATTTGCCATGAACGGATGGGAATCAAAAACACTTCAACACAGACACATATGACATCAGAGATTGCTCGTATCAAGAGATAAGGCCTACTGCACGCATACTGCTTGTCTTTGGTGCCACAATTTTTCCCAGCACATCGTGAACCTTATGATGGTGGTAGGAATTCTATTCGCAGTAAAATTTCTAGGGTTTAAACCTTATAAATCTCTTGGTTATGCAGCAAGATGATCATCCACCATAAAAACCCACTTTTTACATTATCTGAGCGACGACTGATACGCATCAACAAAATGAGAGACGTTTGAATAGTTACAAATATATAGTCATCCATAACCCCACCTCGGTGTGATGTTTGTGCGAATATCTTACCTACCAAATATTTAACACAGAATACTCGACAAAAATAAGCGCTTGTGCTCCTATTGCGCGCTAAATAATAAAAATTCAACAGTGATGCACTTTATACTTAAAATTTCGTATGGCCTTTCCCCAGGCAGGCACGGCTAAATATTTGTCAACCGCGTCTAATTCTTTGTCGATAGTCTCGTCCTTTCCTACTTTTTAGGTCGTATGACATTTTCGGACAACAATAACTGAACCGTAGTACGAAAGAAGGCCACGAGTGAACATAAGACGGGTTCCACAAGGTGATTCACCGGCTGATATATCATTTTAATGCAACGGGGCTTGGGAGTTAGGTTGAGTATGCTAGACCACGGTTATAGAGTAAAAATATCCCGTTAAATTTAAGAAATTCACTCAGCTGCAGGAGAAATACCCCGTCTACAAGCCCAGCTTGCAACTGTGTAAGAGTGGTTCTATAATAGCACACAGGATGAAAAAAACCAAACAGTCCGAATCACGATTATTTATCCGATACTAGGCCAACTTTTAAGTATTATAACAATAATTATTTGAGCGATATTGGCTTTAGAATTACAAAAATAAACGACAACACATGGTGTTGATAGAAATAGAGATTAATATATGACACGCATCGCACTGAATTACGATAGAAAGATCAGATATACTTCCAAATAAACGAAAACGAGCATTTAAATCACCACGTCAGCATGAGTGACATGATGTATAAAAATTTTGCTGTTTTGAGAATCAGTTTTGCAACGTATAAAGAATTATTCTTCCATTTAGTGAATACGCTCACGGAAACAAAAGCGCGAACAAGATGTTTAGACGCGGCCGCTGCAAATTTCGTGTGTCGATAGTTGGCGAAGTGGGAGATGACACCTGGGCGCTAAACTTAGACAATGAACAGAAGAGAGAAGGGGAGAGAGAGCACAGCTGGCTGGCTACTAAGGGAATGGAATCCCATGGTTGCGTGCCATACCAATCGACACCCAGAGGGTTGACAGGTGCAAGCAGGCCCACCTGGGTTGGTAATTCGAACCTGGGGCAGAAGGCAGAGGGCGATCACAGCCTTACCGAAACGAGAAGATTTGTCTCCTCATTTCAAATAAATCTTTCCATGACGCATCAAAATGTAAACATACAACAATAGAGAAAGCTAATAACAGGTTAAAATCTATCTTGATACGGAAAATATAATAACCTGAAGACATTCCAAGTTTCTATAACAAAATAGGCATGCTGTGTGTCAAATTTCATTAAAATATTCCGTCCCTCACCGAATACATTTTTGTTTTCCCCATCATAATTCTCAAAACATGACCATGAAAAGAAATCTCCAAAGGGATCCAGAACGAATAAAGAAACTAATACATTGGAATGGAATACATATTCAATCCAATTAAAATGAAGGAAGTTAATACAAGTGGTATAGACGCTTTTGCCGAGCGAGATTTGTGTACGATAATCTGCCCCTTCACTTCAATCAAAAGTTGAACACTTCACTTGAAATGCTCCCCACTGCACTTCTTAGCCCATCGGACGCGACGTTAAACTGTGGGTACCTTGGCGCCTTTGTTAGAGAGCAGAATAACGCCGGGACCAAAATCCTTTTCAGACTTCCGGCATTCTGTAAAATAATCCTTCCCTTGACAGCATAGTCGCATGTTCCATGATGGCGAAAATAACCTCGATTGTTGGTCACCTCCTATTATGTCAGCCCAGTAAAATCCACAAAAGTTTCCACGAAACGCTTCCTTAGACCCAGGCTTGTGACGTTTGGTGTAATCAGTGACTGTACAGTTAGTTTACTTTCTGTCGTTAGTTATCTAGGTTATTATCCTTCGGATTCTGCAATTGCGGGGGTGTTCACACAGTCTAGAAAAACATTCTTCCATTTTTCAAAAGGAATACTTTTTTTTTAAAGGAATACTTTACTTGATTTTATTTTGAAGTAATCTTCTTTCGAAGCAATAACTTGCCCTACACGGGCCTACATTTAGTCATCAGTTTCTTATACCACTCAGCATCACCACGAAATCCTCTGCAACAGTCTCACGCACCACGCTACGTGCTTGTCATTTCTCCCCTCATCCGTTATGTAGCTCTTCATCTTTTCCGCTTTCTCGTTTACTGTCTCCTCGATTCACAGTAAGTACCACACAATACAGAACAAAGGCGATAGTAAGCAATTATATTTTATAGCTTTTAAATCGTAAGCTCCTCCTGCACTACCATCACAACTTAGCATTGATATATCTATATGTAATGCTCATCAACCTCAGGCAGTGGCGCTTTATTGCTTTCCCTGGAGGGTACGCGGGATTTTCCCCATCCTCTTTCTCTTTTAGTTTTTCTCTGATCTGCTTAGGCAATAAAGGGCCGTCGGCCTCTTTGTATTATCTCATTTTCCGCTAAGAGAAGAGAAGAGAAGAGAGAGAGAGAGAGAGAGAGAGAGAGAGCAATGGTAGCTTCCTCTGTTCCTCAGCTGCTTCAAAATCAACTGTGGTCTTCATTAGTCTTCTAATTCCGTCTTCGCCCTTCCAACGATGATTCTTATCATTATATATGAAGCAAGATCCATGAGGTCACAGCATTTACCAGGAATTTAATTTCTAGGTCTCATTTATGAAGTTAACATTCATACTAAGGACTGTAGGTATTTCTCCTACATACAAATATCAGGATTTTTCCCAGAGCTGAATTTTCGTCAGTACTTACATCTAATAATTCTACAGCTGTGGTCACTGTGGCCACTCAAATGAAATGATAATGATTAAGAAAAATAGCAACGACAGCGAATCCATTCCTAATTTACACTCATGTGAGTTCAGATAATTATCGGGGATGTTGATCTAAGGAGGAAGTTCCAACGGTTAAAAATGAAAAAATGGCTTAGATTAAGCATTTCAAATCAATCAAGCTGTTTACACATTATTAACTACACAGAAAACTCAGTAAACAACCACTTTGGATTCCTTCAGATTATGTACAGCTTATCGTACGAAAAATAAGACATCACGAAAAATGAACTTAACTCAGACGACGATAGTAATAATTGAATGCATTAAAGGTACGCTGGGCTTCCAGATGTGAAAGATGATTTCCAAGGTATTCTTGGTTTTCATGTTGAACTCTTAAAAATTTAAGTTTTTATAAGGAATAATGACGCATGCACAAATATACCTCTTCCGTCGATACTTCTTCTGTCCTTATTTCTTTATACCTTCACTTTTATTCGTGAAAGAGAAACTAATTATATTAACTTTCAACATATAATCGACTGTTGGGTAATAACATTGGAAGATCGAACAATAAGTCGACGGACTTTTTTGTGAGGGATAATGCCTTCAAATAGATATTTCTAGATAAAAAATAACAAACCACACAATTTGTTTGGCGAATGATGATTATTTCCTATTCAAACCCAGTGAGGCTCACCTTCACGAAGAACTTACTTAAAATGAGTTGAGAACTGATAACTATGAATATCATCTTCCGCGACCAGGTAAAAAAAATACAACCAGAACAATTTGAGAACGTGGACTAGTTTATGTCTAAAACATGGTTCAATCGTAAAATAAAATTTTACTAGCGTTTCAGTCTGGTATTTTTTTTTCCACGCTTCATTCCAGAAAACTGCCCGAGGGGATCCTGACTCACCAAGTGACGAGGAGCACACTTATCCACACAAGTGGCAAAGAGTTAAGTTCCCAACCTCCCAACGCCTTTAAATCCGGCTCCTTTTTTTAAAACTACTCCTCTGCTACTCTCTGAGCACGGCGACGCTGCCCCTCCAACCCCCCTGCCCTTCCAACGGTGCCCCCCACCCCGCACCAGACGCAAAATGAAGAGCGAAGCGATAAACCGAGCCGAGGAAACAAGAAGGGAATAAAAAGGACAAAAAAACATCGCGAGGCGTATCGACCACCCATATTTGGCGTCGAGGGCAATAAACGGCGATGAATATTTCAGATCTCTCTTTCTTCTCCTTTGCCTGTCCCTCCATTCTACTCCCTCTGCATTCACCTTTCCTCTCTATCCCTCATTCCTCTGCTCTCTGCGTGGACCAAAAAGAAATACGACGAAGCCATTACTTATCGCGTATTTACTTATTATTTTCAAGTGGCGCAAGTTTTATTTTTCTTTCGTCCAAGTACTCCGGAAAAAAGCAACTCGGGGTTCCTCCTCGCTCAACGGGGCGGGTGCAGTACTATACTCAACTCACTCACTCACTCACTGAAAATTAAAAGCCTCAAGAGTCGTCGGGTTTGGCGAGGCGAAAAGCATTTCATTGCCCATTTCTTCCGTCCTCTTTCTTTTTTCCTTACTTCGTCGAATAGGCGATGCCGAGAGATGATTGGCTCGGGGACTGCCCGCGATTGATGCGGGCGAGGGAGACGCTGACGGCGCACAGTAATAATAATAACAATAAAAAGAATGAACCATTCAAGTGATTGAGAGTCGAGAGAGAGGGAGGATTTCTCCGGTATGGAAATTAAGTGGTCGGGGAAGAGTTTGTAGATGGAGGGAGGGAGAGGGGGGGAGGGGAAGAAGGTGGTACGAAGGAAGTGAGGAAAGTGGAGTGGATGGATAGTTAATGGAAAAACAAAAGGGGTTGAAACGTACAAGAGGGAGCGCAGCCGATTCCATGCATGGCACGGGAGCGTGGCAGGATAGGAAGGTGACGTCTACTTTGATCAAAGTATTGTAATTTCACTGGGTTTAAAGTACTCCATTCCGGGTAAACAATTACCCACAGCTTATATTTAACATTTGAAAGATGGTTAATAATTGCTAAATGTTTTTGGTAATTCACGAAACTCCATTGGATTCCGTGTTTCGATCGTGGAAACGATGAAGAAAATCGTTGGCTTTCATAGTGTTCAAATTACATTTTCGACGTCAAAAGAGGTATAACCGTTGATTTTTTCCAGAATTATCGCTCTGCAAGATCGCTTGATAAAATCCCGATAATCGCTTAATCGCATTCACCAATTCGATTAAACGGAAGTTGCATTACATTATTGCATGCATGATGATATGCTCGCAGACGGGAAGACAAGTTCAATGAGACATACGTTGACAAACCGAGATGGCTGACCCATTGGCAACATGAACATTTCCAAAGCCTCCAGTTCATTTTAACCTTCTTGACGGAAAGGAAGAAGTATGGAAGAGCAAAGAGAAAGCACCCCTGTGGTCGCTCTCGGGTCAAACGCCGCTCATGCGACGCAAGGGATAAATAAATCAGACGATAAATAAACAGGCGAAAACTTCGATTAAATACACGCAAAGGCAGGGTTTTCCGGATTTGAGTTAGTTATGGAAGCGATAGCCTTCGTAAGACGACAGTAACCGCGCCGTATACGAGGCAGCGGACGACGTCGGAAATCATTTCCTCCGAGCCACCTAACCCGACCGCCGCCGAGAGGAGGAAAATCTGGTAATATATGGTCGTATGACTGACTGCTTAACAAACTGTGATACCGTTCACACGACCGTGAGGAATTCCATTTAATACGACGAGCACGACGCTCCTCGGGTGCTAAAATTTATTTCAACTTTTATTTCCGTGGAGACGTCCGGGAAATGAAAGGAGAGTGGTGGAGGTAGGAGATGGGCCGCAGCGAGAAGACTTGTGAAGAAGGCAGGAAGGCGACGTGGATGCGTCCCAATTGATGCGGGCATTCGATGAGAGCATTTGTCAGGAAGGCGAATGGGAATTCCCCATCAAAGCCTCGGCCGAATAATAATAATAATACGCAGTTTAAAATCCTGAAGTAGCATCGTGCGGCACTCTCTCCGAGCTACAAAATAAGACGAGGCGATAAAGGTGAAATGCTTTCAAAACGTTTCCGTGAGGGTTGAGTGGGTCTTCAAAAGGTAATCGGATCCCTAAGAAACTGGTGCGTACGAATCACTTTTACAGCGGCTATCGTCCAGTGAAAAGATAATATCTACACCTGGGCTAAAACGGTACGGTTAATAAAACAGATCTTATAAAATCAACAGGAGGGGCTTTATACAGTTTCACCCGCACCGAGCAATTTCTAAATTTAGCTAACGGTGCTTAAATTACGTTTCCGTTTGGTTTGTTATGCATCCCAATAACGAAGAAGACCAAGGCCGAGGTGATAAAGTGATATTCCAGCGAATCAAAATAAAAACACAATGTAGCTCCTTTTTTTTACAGGGGCGTCAATGTTTGTTTCCTGTTACTTAAGAAGATAATGCTTTGGAAGAGGACATCCTGTACGGCAACGATTATTTTTCTAAAATTCACAAAACCTAAATGAGACGTAAATTAGAGTGGCGGAGGTACTTTCGGAGTACTTAATGTGTGCGTATTAAGTGACTTTATGAACTTGCAGACAATTATATTGCAGTTTATGAATCCATCCGGTAGTTTACTAACTTCAGCTGTACGTAATTAATGAAGGTACGCACGACCCCTTACGGTAGTGGGGCCCAAAAAAAGAACGCAAATAATTTTGACGGCAGCAAATTCATGCCGAATATTTAAGCGCGCAGTTACGGTTAAATTCCAATAAAAGAATAGTAGGCTAAGGAAATTTTACATTTTAGAGTGTTGAATAAGCGCAGAAGAGACATACGTTAGAATAAATCACACGATCTTTAGATGAAAGATCAGCGATTCCGACAAAAATTCCCTAGTCTCTAAAATCGCAGTGTTAGCCAAACTTGCATGCAAAGTTATAGCTCTAATTATTTCAGCACCTCGGAGCCCTACGCCTGCGACTCGACGACGAAGATGCCACAGTTAGAAAAACAAACCGGGAACACACGGTCATGGAAGAAATTCGAGATGATGACTAAATCTTAGAACACAGTAATCAATGTCCACGACAACACCCACACCCAAAACCCTTTAATCAAAACGAGAAATCAAGCGATTCGGACCACGAAAAGAACAGGTTTCCTACGCGCGAAAAATTCTCTGCTACTTTATAGGATGTCATTATCTTATTGCCGAAAAAAAACACTGCCCATAGAACAAGAAAAAATGTGCCCCGCCGTACACTCAAGACGAAGACGCAGGCGATCTGCGGGGCACATTTTTTGAGCCCTGACTTGTGTAAACATCCTTTTTGTGAGCTGTCTTTCGGCACCCGAACCGAGAAAAGAACCTGGGAGCGTGTGGTCAGGTTGCTTTTCATTTGAATGGAGGAGGCACATATCATAAGCCGTAAATCTCTTGGCAAGGTCCGCCACGAACAAACCTCTGGAGGGAGACGGGAGGAGGGAGGGGACTAGAAGGGGAGAGAGAGAGGAGATGGAGTGGGAGGGAAGGGAGAGAGAGGAGAGAAAGAGAGAGAGAGAGGAGGTGTCCTCTGGTGAATACCGCGCCGAGCCCTGCTTAGCGGCAGGAGTTCTCTCCCGGAGGAGAGGAAAACACGGGACGGCTGCGTGGGAGACTGTCGGGAGGACTAGGCCAGGCTGGAGAAGAGAATTGTGGGGAGGTGTCTGAAGGGGTGGCGGTGGAGACTCGGGGTCGCATGAGCAGATTGGGAGGTAGAGAAAGGTGAAGGGTGGCGAGGAAGGAAAGGCCATGTACAATGGTATCTAGAGAGTAACCTTTCAAACAAATACCTTTGAAAACGTTCCAATTTTTAAATTCGTAGAATAAATAAGAATCCTTCAACTACGCACGAGCATATACTTGAAGTACATACAACTATAATTGAGCGAGAGCTACTGCATTTTAAAGAAGTCGTTTTCTGACTCACACAGCAATGGACTCGAGCAGATACGATAGCATTTTCCTTCAAGTATTTGCTTCCTTCCTATTCCTTTTTTTCAGTAAACTTAATGACACAAACAAAGCTGCATTTAATGCGGATGATATATGTGCTTCTATAAAGAATTACTTTAAACGATAGTAATCAAGTTACCACAGCATTATAATTTGAATATCCTTCCAATAAAAGTAAAACTTAATTAGCAAGAAGAAAGCATATAACGATTCGAGTAGCAGTAGAGTAAGCCCAAGAGATCAGACGTAAACAAGCACTTATTTTTGAAGCATAATTTTACATAACTGTTATGACACAATTATTTTACGACCTTGTCAGTTTATTCGGATATATTACAACGAATTTTTATATCGCTGCAGCAAAACCAACAGAAGTACAACTTTCGATACCATTGTCTTATTTCACGATTGCTTAAGAAAAATACTAATCCGGACATAATTCACAGGCTCTTTGGAATCTCGATCTTAGGAATTCTGATATAAAAAACTGGAGGACACATGTTTCCACGCAAAAGTTTTTAATAAGCCATGAATTTTGTGATCCCACGATCATACCTCCTCTTTTTGAAAGTAGTAGAAAGAGTAATAAAGAAGGGTAATAACAAAATAAAAGAAGAAAGGGACAACATTATTTCAAGTGAAAATTATGTAAAATATCTAATCCGGTAGCATAAAACAATTATCAGAGTAAAACTGTAAAGAGTTTAACTTTCGCTAAGATTTTCCGTTCTACGCCCAACTTAAAGCACTTGGTGTTACCTTCAAGCCTATAGATAATTCAAAGTAAATGGTTTGAGGGGAAACATGGTTTTTCCAATTCATTATGATTTTTTAAAACTATATTTAACAAAATACATAAGTATTTCTTTGCAAGCATGATCAGACGATGATACGCCGCATTGAAACCATTGGAAAATAATAATTTACTTGGAGGACCAGCAAACTGAGCAGACAGCGCTGACATCGTCCGTTTCATCTTTGTAAAAAACGATACGGAATTCCAGGGACAGAGAGAGCAAGTTGTTGCTAATGATCTTCAACACATAAAAAGCCATAAATGAAATTAAGAAAAAAATAAAAACAGGAATACAAGTGCATGGAGAAAAAATATTCTAAATAGCAATTCTTGCTGAGAAGAAAGAAGATCTGACGAGAATGTTGAAATGTATGGACAAAATTATGAAGAAATACAACCAGAAGATTTATGTTACGAGAACCATGATTTGTGGAAGAAATGAAAAAGACAGAACCATCGTTAAATTTGGGCGGAAAAAACTCGCGCAAGTGGAGGAATTTTGTTGTCTGGGAAGCAGGATCACCAGCGCTGGAAGAAGCAAGAAAGACAGTGTGGACAGAATAGCCAAGGCAAAGAAGAAATTCTATCAGAGGAGTCTACTGACAGCTGGCAACACAATCTGGGAAGTTAGGAAACACTTCATTGAAACATATATTTGGAGCATGCTTTTATATGGCAGTGAGGCCTGGACAATAACAGTAGCAGAGCAAAGAAGATTGGAATCATTGGAGATGTGGTGTTATCGAAGAATTATGGAGATTAAATGGACGGAGAAAATCACTTACGAAGAAGTCATGCGAAGAGCTGGAGAGAAAAGAAGCATAATGACCGCACTGCGAAGAAGGAGAGACAAACATATTGGACAAATTTTGCGACACAACAGTCTAATGAAACAAATATTGGAAGGAGAAATAAATTGGAATAATTACAGAGGAAGACCAAGAATGCTATACATAAAAAAAATCACGAAGGGCGTCAAAGTAGATAATTATGTAGGAATGAAGTGGGTGGCAGAGATGAGAGTGGAATGGAGAGCTACTGCAAACCAATCTTCGGATTGATGATATTTTCCTCCAATGATGAACAAGAGCGTTAAAACAAATGACTTATATAAAGCGCCATGAAAAATACTACAATGTGCTCTTAAGTAAATTTCACGCTTATTTAAGTTAGACCATACCGCACACTTTGTATTTACCCAACGCAACTCAGGTTTTACACTAAGTATTCCTGAGAACGCCACAAAGGCCGAAATGGTAATGGAAACTCAGTACTCCACACTTACATAGATTGGGCCTTATCCCGAGCCCACCCGTTTCTTCTCTTAGCTCCCGCGACACGCAACACGAACAAAGGAAAGATGAAGGCACGCACGCGGGGACACGGGAAGACGGGATGACGATCACGATGTGGGCATCAGGGCGTTAGTCATGGATCCTTGTAACGCTAGATTATTTTGTGTCGTGGCAATTTTTCACAGCTTTGATCAATTGAGAAAACGAGATCACCCTTCTTCATATGTTTTGTCTTTTACTTCAAGGCCCGGTTTCATAATCTCTGATTGCATATTTTCTCGGTATGAAAACCGATGCTAATACGTTCTCCCATCGACAACTCTCACGTAAACTAACCGACATTCTGTTGTAATATACCTAACACAAACTCTCAAGATAAAGACTTTTCTCGCGGCAATATTCGTGAAATCTATTGCAGTGATTTGGCAGGGTGAATATCATCGAATACGCTGCTGAGTACAGCTCAAGTGTTGGTATAGGATTGAGCCTCATGGTTTGTGGTTTCTCTGAAGTCCTCTTCTCCCTTGTGTTATCATCCGTGATGGACCGCAAAGGCAAAAAATCTAGCTCTCTTGAATCCTCCAAAGTTGAATTGGATGATGCCTCGGTAGCGTAGTGGTCCGCGGATTGGTCCGTGGTTTGATCCCCGATTCAGGCCGATTTTTCTCATAGCAACTCCCGCGTATTTCATCCCCGTAAATAGGCAGTGAGAAAAGCGTCATATAACATACTCCCAGTTAAAATAAAGTTAAAGTAAAGCATGTGATTAACGATAACCAGACTTTATAATGTAGGCCTACATCAATGACTGACGTGGCGATGACGAAAACTCACAAGATAAGCAAATGTCCGCGTCTCCGGTCTGTGCGTTGCCTTCAATATCAGCTTCCCTCCCACCCTGAGGGCTAGGGTTTCGGTTCCAGCAGCGATAGGGATTTTTCAACGGAGTCCCGATCCCTAATTTGTCACCATGTGTCGATCACTCCAAATCTTATGCATCGTCCGTCGGATGGGACAGTTAAACTACGGATCGTTTGACGTCTTGTGTTAGGAGTAGGCGAATAACGACGCGAGGTTTCTCACCACTTTCCCTGATTTTACTCATAATCTTTTCCTCTCCCACCTATATTTAACTGCGACAAAATTAACTTTACACGTCAGTCGTATTCGCAAATGAGCAACCAACCAGCCTAGGAGGGCGCTCTTCAAACAGCGCGCTTCAAATCAAACTTTTTTGGGATTTTTGGTATCTTGTACCCGCTACCTACTCCCCAGTGGTACATGGCAGCGCTCCAAACGTTAGAAAGTTCTCTCCCCGTAATTCCAGTCATTTCTCGTATTCTGTTCTAACGTAGATATGTATGTACCAGCCAACACGCATTCCGACTACTTAGGCGTTATTCTCCGCTGCCCTCAACTGAAATTACAGCGAACAAATGAAAAGCAAGCAGTTAATTTCAAAGCAAATTATAATTCTCGTAGCCATGACACCTTTTGAAATACCTACTCAGAATGATTTAAGGTGTAAATTAATATCTCCTAAGTTCATTGACTGCTGTGCCTTTTGTTTGTCGTGCTTCATATTCCCGGATTCCCCACCGGGTCGCTAGCGCCAAACCCTGTAAGTTGGCAGCGTTAGAAGCAACGTGTTACAACAGTACAGACGTGCAATTTTGGCCCACAGGCGTTGGAACCCCGTTACGTCAGTAGTGGAATTGGGGCATAAAAATAGAGGTCTATCTAAAAAAAAGTCTTCCTCACAGACATGCTGTGAATATTTTTCATTAATATAGGCCATTTAAAATCAATATGAGAAAGAAATATTTCGGTGTTTTTGGACGGGTTATTCGCAATCCTGTAGAGCAGCGGCGGCGAAAACAAAAGAGAACTGGTCCCCTCTCTCTAGGGTTGACGGGGGGGATTTTTCAATTTCCACCGCCGAATACAAAACGCGACGAGTCGGAAAATGACATCATCGCCCCTCCCTCCACCATTTCCCACACCACGAGCTTTTATTTATATTATTTTTTCATTTGCCGCCGCGTCGTCGACGGCCATTTTGCTGCGGACCGAGGATGGGAGGGGAAGAGGGTCACCACAAATTTACCTCCCCCCTTCCTTCATCCCTGGCGGCGGCTTCCACGCCATTTGCGAAAAGAAATGAAATGCGATTTTTCCTTCACCTCCGCGGAGTCGGAGGTGGTGGGGGGGGGGGGGGGAGGGGGGAGGGGAGTCGGGTGGAATGAGGGAATGAAAAAAAAAGCGTGCATGTCCCAACTCCGGGCCGCTGCGGAGAGCGCATAAAACTGAAGCACACGGCTTCCCAGGGAAGGGCAGGTAATAAAGCGTGTAGGGAAGAGAGGGTGGGAGGTGCGGGAGGGCGCAATTTCACGGTGGTTTGTTTTTGCGAGACCCCCCCACCACCACCCCCGGCTACACAGCCGCCCCCGCTTTCACTTTCCAATCGCGGCAAAATCCTCCGGGGAAGACACTCAGTCGTCCCGTGGAAAACAGCACCACCACCAGGATTTAATTGCAACGTCGAAGAAGTTAATCTGGTGTGTTTATTTAAAGCAATACAATACCAACGCTAATACAAACGCCGAAGCGATTCCACTGGATTCATTGTTGTTACTAGACTTGGAAGAAGACCGTGGTAACAACTATTTATATGTTCAAGACCTGAATAAAAAATACATTTCCATAATGAGAAATAAACCTATGAAAATTGTAGCACATAAAAAGCAAATCGGTGATCTCCAAACCCCATTATTATTCTTTACGATGTTTCCCTAACTTGGAACGACGTTCCATCAACCTCACCACTACATTCCGTACGATTGCATTTTCTGTATCTTTGTAGCATTGTAGCATTGCAGCTTTGTATCGCGACAAAAAATAATGATATATATCCATTGGAATATTTATCTGATTATAAAAATTACAGTTCACTAATTTGTCCCAGAGGATGAAAACAAAAATTTGAATAGATTACACCATATTTTTTCTGGAAATTATTTACTGTTCACTCATTTATACTTAAAATTTCTTTCAGGTTAAAGAAACTGATATTAATAGAATCAAAGTTCAGAATTTAATGCAGACAGGAATAGTGTGAGTAAAATAACAATAGAAGGGCAGAACTTTCCGGATTTCACGCTTGAAAGTAAAAAAAAGTACTGCAATTGCAGTTGATAATAAGTTAACTTGCGACGGGCCCCCTTCATTCCCAAACTTCCATTGAAGAGGAGGACGTGACATCAAGTAAATACTCGATATTAATTTAAAAAGAAACTGTGAGATTATAACTTAGCACTTACAAAGAAAGAGTATATTCGTGGTCAAATAAATACGCCAGACCGCAGGCATATAAAATATAAAAGCATACGTTTTTAATTTGAACCCAACTAATAGAATGTAAGAGGTAAACGCCTGGAAGATAATTATTCCCCACGTTTCAATAAGGTAAAAGCTACAAATAAACCCGTTTCATTCAACGATGCATTTCTTAATGAAATTCAATCATTGGGTTCACAGTTTTTGCAGCAAACTTGAGCAGCATGTCGGCCGGCAAAAACTAGGGGTTTCCCCACCGAGCGACCGGAATCCGCGTCCTTTCGCTGCTTAGGGAAAACTCATAGAGCAGAGCGGCAACACTGCGCGAACACATCAGATATCGACGTCGAGAAGCATTCGGCCCATAAGTTTAAGCCTCAGCCTCCACTACACTCAATGCTCCATACTTCCAACAGGGGACACGACCGCTGCCGAGGAAACGAATGATCGAGGCCGAGTCACGGTTAGCGCGGTTAATGGACAACGAGTGGATGCTCTGTGAGTACGACGACAGCGTGCGCGGGCGGTGGAGAAAAAACTCCAGAAGGAAGACACAAGAGAGAGTGAGATCCTGCACACAGATTGAGCGGCCTGAAAAAAGTGTAAAAACGCATAAAAAGAGAGCCCCCCAATGCCTGGAGACTGTCACTCACTCGCTAATATCCAGTCATAACAATCCGTGAGCGGCATGAAATTGCCAACGCTGAGTTCGTGCCCCGAGACGAGAGGATACCATGATTGTGCGAAGCGTTTGTTTGATGAACGGAGGACTGCCGTGCTAAAGCGTACGACAGAACGTGGCACGCGAGGCGAAAGAGCAAAGGACACGTTTGGAAAATGCTTATCAATCAAAGAGAGGGGTTTGAGAGAGAGGGGATGAGGAGGCAATCTGGGGACGGCGAAGGGAGACATACGTGGCGGCAAATTCAGCGCCACTCGGCTGTAGATACGTATATAAGTGTCAGATAAACTAAACTACCTCGGAATCACTGTAATCTCAGGTCTAGCCTCAAGAAAACACATGAAACACTTGCGACGCAGTGTTAAAAAGACGAAGATGTATCAAGCAAATATCTAATAAGAAGGCTCTACAATAAAAACGCGAAATAGAGATGATGCTTTTTTGCGCTGGTTAAAACAAACATCTCTCACATAAGCCGCGAACGTTTACGATCCTGCACAGAAAGATTCAAGACGAGAAAAGAAACGTAAGAAAGCAGCACGTTTCGTTAGCAAATGCTACGAGCGAATAGAAACTGTTTAACAGCTGATGTAAGGACTATCATACGTTGTGAGTCGCCGGAAACTCGGGAAGATACACGCTAGATTACGATTACTTGAACAATTCAAATAAGGCGAATTTTAAGGATGACACAGAGTATAATTTTGTCCCTAGCACTACATCTCTAGAATCGATCGAAGTTACAAAATAAAAGAGACACAGCCGAGATGATAGGTACAAAAATTCCTTCTTCCCACGCACCAAAAAGGACTTCAGCAAAAACAGAGCGATACATTAAGAAACACTGTAAACA
Source organism: Pyrrhosoma nymphula (assembly GCA_963573305.1). Lineage (NCBI taxonomy): Eukaryota > Metazoa > Arthropoda > Insecta > Odonata > Coenagrionidae > Pyrrhosoma > Pyrrhosoma nymphula. The sequence goes on from OY754336.1 coordinate 18,128,600, forward strand.
CACAGTTCCCTTCCGTCCTTTACCTCTCCCCGATTCCTTTTCTCAATTACCTTCCCTTTTCATAGCTGGTGTTCTAACACCCCCTACGACATGTCCCCGCGTGTATGAGCATGATTTCACGCAGACGAATTCGATAGCTTAGATTGCGGCGCCATGAAAACAATGCCTTCCTTGAGAGGCAATCAAAAAAGATAAGACTAAAAGGAATATGCTGCCTTACACTGTGGAATAATCATAGAAAATTCAGTCAGTCCGAAGTCATCTCGGATTACCGCCAATGCGAATCGTGAGTGATAAAATTCTAGTATATGGTACTTCAAAGACACACAGATGAGACTTCCATGAAGAATTATGAAACCGACCGACGAAAATTCAAAACTCTATTGAAAGATGTCAATCAAGCTATTTTTTATATAGGGTGACACTGTGCTCTAAGAACGTGGAATGAATTGATACTTCATTCAGTTTCTTCCACGTCAGCCACAAGTGAACATAAAACAGCGATTACGCTAGAGCCAGAACAAAAGACTCCGTCGAAAAGAATCCCCCGAACGATACAACGTCACGAGTCAACTACGGATGAAGTGACTCAGCGCATCGGGCTGGGGCCCACGGGAATTCCAGTCAGGTGCCAAGGGTAAAGGGCACCGCTCCTTCCCTTTGTGTCGCGCCGGCGATTTGATCGCTTCATAGCCGCTTAGGTGAGACCCTCTCGACTGCACCTAATTAAGGCCACACATCCAGGGCGGACGGACCTTTCCGCGTCGTCGCCATAAAAACACCGCGCCATGAGTGGCGAGGAAAAAAGGACGCAGGCGATGAAAAATGGCTGCATTATCCAGCTTCGGCCACAAAAGCGCGCTCTCGCCAGAAATCCAGGCTCCTGCAGAAAAAGTGGACGGAGGGTGAGATTATGCCTCAATCCAGCATGAGGGCGAAAATATAATGCTCCGAGAGCGAAGTATACTTCACCGCACACATCCAAGCCCGGTGTCGTAATGTGGATAGGTATAGGTATGCTGGCCGGCTGGCTTCGTTCATAATTTCACGCAAACTTTTTCAGTTATAAGAAACGGTTTCGGGCGTAACTTTGAGGAAGTCCTTCATACTAATACATTTTGACGAGGTTTCGAGTTTCGAGACAGCTTTTACCTGATGATGCCACTCTGCAACGAAACCATGGTCGAGGAAAATAAAATTATATGTGGAAAGGCCTGTGTCAAAACTTTGTCAAAATATCTATAATTTAGCATAATTATGATACATATTTATTTTATTCTGCAATCCGCCAACGGGACGAGTGGCAAGGGGTGTTAGGAGATCATACATGGAAAAGAGAGGGGAAAAAGGAATTGGGAGAGGACGAACGTGAACAAAGGAGTGTTTTACTGCCCCGCTATGTTTTTGCTATATTCACCAATAGAATATAGAAAGACGGAACTTTGTACCTATATCAGTCCGGCAGTGTATCTCCTTTATTTTGCTACTTTTATCAGTTCTAGAGATATATAAAAGGGGTTAAAATGATGTCCACCATGGCATCCTGAAACTAGCGTTATCTTATTATTTCAAATAATACTGGACAAATGAGTAGCCCCCGAGTCTCTATTGGCTCTCAACCTAATCCTTCAAAAAAAATAACCCGAACCGAGAATCAAAGAAACGTATCTTAGGCTTACCGGGAGAATGCGTAGACCACTACTCTACAAAGACTTCATTAGATAGTATAACATTGACTGTGAATGATGTCAGCGTCGACGGCTCGGACACATACAAGAATCATTGAGAGCCATAACATGTCGACACTTATGAATACAGGTATTCCCCAAGGCTCTTTGGATTTCAGAATGGTTACCAAACGTATTTTATGAATGTTTGAGCGCGTTTAAGTCAATAAACAGTTTCCAAGCTTAGTTTTCTGCGTAAGTTTGCAAAAAGTAAAATAAAACACTTATTTTCAACGCCGGACAGTTATGCGCCCACATAACTGTTGTAGCTCGAACGTTTCACAAACTTTTCTTTGGGGCGTTATAGATTCGGTGGGTGAGTCACTAAACCAATGATCGGACGTCAATACTCCACATTCCGCCGTTTTCATGTCGCCATGTTCATTTCTGAGAATTTCCGGCATCCCGCAGGTTGTTTCATATGATTTTCTAGATATTGCCTTCTCTCCTGTTCATCAGTTGCAATTTTTATGGGGCCTTCTCACATTGAGAAATTTCCTACAGGAAATACTCATACTACTCTACATATGACCATTGATAGAAAATTTCATCTCTTTCTTCATTCTCTGTTTAATCGAGCTAATTAATTTTCAGCATAATCTACTAGAACCGTTCATATTTATTAAGGGATGTCTCTTTTCCCATTTTACTCATTTCTACGCCTAAAACATCAACATAAAGCAACAATCCCAATATCGGTCTGAAGTAAATGTGATAAGAGAAATTAGTAAACATCGACAAAGAAACTGCAAATATTTTCGCAAAAATGAGCAGGGAGGGGGGCAAGGTGACCCAATTTTAAGCGGCAACGTGAATCGGCAGTAAAATAAAATGAAACAAAAGACTGCAAGAGGGCACGTGCGGAGAAACCCTTATACCCCCCCGCGGAGACCCAGGGTGCAACTTAAGGGTCGAGACCTTGGGAGCAACAGATAACCGACGGGAAATAAAAACCAAGAGAGGGGGAGAAAGACACGCGATTCGGCGGAATCGCGAGTATGTTCAACACGCGAACGTACGCCAACACTCATTGAAGAAAAGGCCGTGTTCCATTGCATTATTATGCGCCCTTCGCACCCTTATCCGCTCTTTACGATAGTCACTTTTCTGTCGCGACGTCACGTAGTGCTGTTCCATTCCGAATGTTGAGAAGAGCGCAAGGGCGCAGAGCAGGAAAGAGTTCCACCATGCTCCCTTATGCGCCCTAAACCATTGAGCTACGCTAGATCGGGACTTTAACAGCTATAATGAAGATTTTTTTAAAGCTTACACCACGGAATGGAAGTAAAGAAGGAGTTTTCTTCCTATTATGAATCCTAATTAAACAATACATTTTATGAATATTTGTGTATCATTAATTTTTCCATGTAAAAATTCGAAAATTTTTTAACTTTAATCATATATTGCAAGAAAGTATAAGTGCTGGGATATATGGTGGGAAGTTGCCATATGGTATAGGAGAATGAAACTTATTATTTCTTGGTACACACCTATATTAGTTTTCTTTGGTGAGGTAGGTATTAATTTATTGGTAAGTAAAGTATTTTTCATTTTAAAAGGTCCTTCCTCTGAAGCTGTCTTGTGTGATATGGGTTTCCGTTACGTTAGGACGTTATGGGAGCCAATCACATAGGTTTTATGGCTTCTTTGGACTTAAGATAGATATTTTAGCGATTACAATGTAATGAAACTAATCGGTCACTCCACAGGCGATAGCCTGTGATTTAGTTAACTGGGAATTTCTTGGTTTTCATTAGCCTGCGATTTGCATATGCGGATGCGGTACATTGTGAGTGTGAATATAGACAACATAGTGAGAATATATTTATTTTGTGAGTGATATTTCGTTGTTAGGGGATGGCGAGTGAAGCTTACGGTGAAATAATGGAAATATTGCTTAAAATGGTATATTTCTTAATAATTTATTGAATTCAAGCTGGTTTTCCCGTTGAATTATATCTAATGGATATAATTGAATCCGTAGATACTACCTTTTTGAGTTCAGGTATAGTTTTGTTGACTAGAGGTTGAATAAACAGGTAGCGGAAGGAAATAGCCATCTGATTTCAGTACGCCATTGACTCTCTTGGCTTTAAGGTCTATGAGTTAGCATGTGCTTAGGTCTATGAGTTTGCATACGATTAATTAAATACCTAAATGGACTACAATGGATATTTTATACAATAATAATGCGACAATTCATCGTCTCGTTTCCCGAATAAATAACAATAATCCCTCAGTTACAGCGTTCAACCAACAGTTGGTCCAACGCCAACGCATGCTGGCGAAGGGCAGGAAAATCTCTTTAGTCCGTATTTGACTGACATATCACCTTCTAAATTATCATCTAAACAACTTTCAAGCATTCGTCAATACATGCTATATCGAACGTATTTAACAAAATTTATGCATGGTATTCATGCACCTACTCAAGTGACCACGGAATGCGTACATCAATTATTCATAGTTGTCAAATATGCCAATCGAAGACTCTGGCGCCACCTACTGAAAAGAGCAGATAAGAGCGTAGGGCATTTAAGAGCACAAGGGCGTAGAGCGTAGAGTGCACCCTACTTGAAATGGAACACGGCCAGAGATATGCCTGTCGTAAGTATGTGTACATGCTGCGGCAGCGGAACAAGGTGACAGTTGTGCCGAACATTTTAGCCGAAGGGTCCAATGCGCACACACAAGCGGAGTGACGCAGTCTTTAAAGATAGTTAGAGCTAAATATCACTTCACCTACAATTTGATGAATTTGAACTCATTTTAAGGGAAAAACTCTTATCTTTCCAAAGTTTTCAAAATAATAACCTCTTGCCTAACTACTTTTCGAGCAATTTGCCTGAACATACTAGCTGTTTTACAAAGGACAGATTGCAGCTGGTGCGCTCCAGAGCGAGAAAATTGAAAAAATTAGGAATTTCTTACATCTAGATTTCGTCAAAAAACTAACGTTGTGTAGTTTGTATGATTTATCAACTATTTATAAAATATAATTTACTACTCACCACATTAATTTTTACAGAATCACCAAAAAACCTTAATTTTTGAAAGAGTTAACACAGTACGGCGCGAAAAAATATGTCAAGTTAGAGACTTGGGTAGATATATTTATTAAATTAATGAGAATTTTTGTCATACACGTATAAAGATATTTTGCGCCAATAGTACTGCAATATTTAATTCATAATTCTAACAGACTCTGAAATTAAAAAATAAAATTATAAAATGGTCTCTAGAATGACTAGGGAAATATCTCACTCAAACTGCCTCAATTCTACACTGCCGACACCTTCTCAACCTCTCAGGTTCAGTGAGATACGTTACGTTGATAACGTATTAGTATGCGTTGTCCTCTCCCCTCAGTTCCTTTGCTTACCTCTCCCACTCAAGCCTTCCCCCTCCTTGACGTCACGCTTCGAGCAAGCGACTGCCACCAAGTTTCGCTACATTGTACACACACAAAACTGAGCGCCAACTTCTACTTCTCCCGCGCGATCCACCAGCAGAACTCTCCACATCGCTCAACCCATCACTGCGCTTCATTTTTTCTCCCCTCCAACCCATCGGAACGAAGGATAATAAGTGTGACGTCTCTTCTCACGAGTTTCATCTGCCGGGCACGCCCAGGACGCGTCTCGCGTGGTGAAGGCGTATGTGAGATAAAAGGAAGAAATGAGGAGGAGAGGATGGATGAAATGAAAGAAGAAAGAAGATAGCAGGAAGCGGAGCGAATGGATGAAAGGTGTGGAAGACGCCTCTTCCTGCTACTGCACATATCCCCGCTAGAGCTTTGGGAGGAGGAGGACCCGTGGATAATGCGGGGAGATGTGAGGGCTTGGGTGTGTGTGTGGTGATGGGGTGAAAGATCCCGAATCGGCAAGGTTAAATCCGGGCGGGAAGAACCCACCGGGATATTTCCTCACGATTAAGGGACGCCATGAACGCCTAGACCCCATACACTCATTACTGAACGCCGAGAATGCTTACCGTCCGCTACCCAGTCTTCAACCGCGATCACTTGCAACATAATTCAGGTCATCCAATAGGCATACCGCGATGGACAGGTTGGTAACGCCGGGCCGCGATGTCCCAGAAACCCAAAGGTCATCGCCAAGGACATGGCTGCGTAAGCCCAACAATAGATGCAAACATAGCAGTAGGAGAACTTTAGAGGAAAACCGAAGTCTATCACAAACATTTAAACTAAAACCACATTTATTAAACCGATCCGATATCGGGGTCTAAGTAAGTTCAAGATTTCAAAATTTTCAGATGTTTTGTAGATTTCCGGCCAATATTACGATCTGTCGAACTCACACATTCACAATACGCGCACGATATTTAATAATATAACAGAATTTCTAAAAATAGGTCGAAGTTAAAAATGATTTTCACGTTACGACACGCTAACATGCTGAATTTTATGAATGTACTAGTTTTCACAAATATTAACGATTTCAGCCAACCATTACACTTTTTCTAAAATTTTCTTTTAATTTCACGGCCCTAAATTTCTTTAACACTTCCAGATTTTGCGAAAGTTGAAGGTCTACAGAGGACTAGATATGAAACAGCCAGCTGTACCGTGGACACACGATTTTAACTTTCTATTTAGTACATAACAAGGGCAAGTGTCACACACCTATACACCCATGGATAAGCTCACTACGTATTGGCTCCATGAAACGTATTCAAAGAATATGAATGGATTTATGAGGGTTACTAGCGGAGTTTATCTGACGCGAGACGATAGAGAACGAGGCGGAGATGAATGGTTGTTGGAGATGAGGTGGGTTGCCTTTAGACAGGGAATTGCCCTGGATCGCTTTGAACCTAAAGCATCAACGGAGGCAGAGAAAAAAAATACCGAGTCATGAAATGAAACCCCTGTTCCGGTGAGTAAACGGATGAAAAGAGGGCACGAGCCAAGATCAGCGCAAAAATTCTGACATTCATTCTCGTAATTCCCGCAGAAAAGGTAATCGATAATTGGGAAAACATCCATCCATCTACATTAACTCCTTCCGTTTTCGTTGCTCCCGCGTTACATTTTCCTCTAACGAGCGGTGGCTTTCAAATATTTATTTAATTTCAAAGTGTTTTACCAATGAACATTGGCAGGTTTATGTACTTTTCCTACCAAACTACCAGATCGCAGATTTCTTCCTTTCGAACCCTATAATCACCACACACGCCTTTCTTTTCTCTCATCCTAAACCCTTCATACCTCCTGCCTTGCTTCACGGCATACTATGCCCACCCCCTAAAGCTGCCTCTTGCCAATCATCCATCTAACAACAAAAAGCTCCTTCACTGTATCCTTCAGCCATTTCTTCTGCATCCTTCGAATTTCCTCCTCTACCTTTTTCAGCATCTGGTTCCTGTTACCACTCACCCAAGCTTATCTTCCCATTATTCCCAAGACCCACACTTCAAAAGCCTCCTAACCACGCTCAACCACTTTCCTAAGTGAGTACTAGGAGACCAAGTGACTACCAAAAATCAAGTGAATCACAACCTCTTCTCCCACGCCGCAGACGGGATCATACGCGGAGGAGTTTGGAGTAACCGACCCAAGAGGCGTGGGAACGCTCTCGCGAGAGAGAGAGATGGGGAAAGGAGAGAAAGAGAGAGATGGGGAAAGGAGAGGGAGAGAGACGATGGGAGAGGATGTGTGTGCATAGGGAGAAGCGGGATTGGGCAGAGGGGGTGCGGGGCGGGGGAGGAGGTGAGCTGTTCGATGGGACGGACACTGATTGACGTTATCGTAAGCACTCATTAGTCATTATCTACGGCATGTGCTACCTGCGACACAGGTTAGACAACGGGGGAACCAGAGCAGTTGCCAAAGAATTAACAAGAGTCCACCTGGGGAGAAGGAACACACTTGTCAAAGGGACAGTTGGGGGCGGGCGGGGGCGCTTTCTGGGAGATAGCTGGCGAGGACGAGAATGCGTCCAAGTGGTTGGATCGCGTCGGTGACACGACCAGTGGTCGTCGAGGGGCGATGCACCCATGCCTCTGCCCGCTGCCCTCGCGCAACGCTCCAGCTCAAGGGCGTACTCGACGCCTTCACCCCGTGGAGCGGCAGCGGCTTGACGATGAGTCGACCTGCCACTCCCTTCTGGCCGCCGCACCATCCTACACTATTCTGCAGCTTTTGTCGACCTGGTGCGGTGGCTGAAGTTTCGGGTAACAAATCTGCACCTCGTCTACAAAACCCGGCCGTGCCTGGGATAAATATACGTCGTACAGAGGCTAGAATGGTTGAACTGTTCCATAACGACGAACAAAGAGTCAGCATTTTTCACTTTAATGATGCTAAATTTCACGACTATTTTCGATGTCTTCGTTTTCAAGTCAATAATAACTGCTGAATGCTTTTGGAGAAGTAAACTAAAGACTGATGCTTCAACAATAGAAAAACTAGGGTGCATACTACGGTGAGAGGGTATAAGTCAAAGTAAATTTCAATTCGAGCACATAAGATGGAGAGGTAGGGTTAGGAAGTGAATTTAGCATTCTTAAGAGGCATTAAAAGGAGGAAATACTAAGAGAAGTGAGGAGTAGGATAATGCAGAGAAAAGGTAATATATGAGGAATTTGTCCGACGAGTGCGGCAGAAAAACCACTGAAACCGTGCATGAAATAAAGGTTCAAAAACCGAAGATTTCTGAGGAAATTACTACGATATGGAATAAACTCAGGAGAGAAACAAAGTAGAGGAAGCGTAACTGATAGTACAATGTGACGAAACGGGAAGACTACTAAGAATAGAAGTAAATATGTGCGCGCCACACACGAAGGTTAAAAATGCCAGGCAGAAAGAAAGGAAAAACGACTACAAATATTACACCTGAAACAGTATGATTGTTTTCCACGTGTAATAATAGTGAAAGCATATAGAAACTATTATTTGCACGAGAAGAGATTCATTCTGGGTAGAGGGAGAAGACTTGTGTGATAGAAAAAAAGGGCTGCAAGCTCAGTCACGGAAAAGGAAACCGACGTAGAGGAAACAACCTGAGACGAGGAGAATTAGATAGCGAAATAGAGAAAGCATTGACGGATATGGAGTCCAGAAATAAAGTGAAACACGCAGATTTACTTAAGGACCCGGCAAAAAGCCACATCAAGATTCCCGACTTATTCGTAAAATCAGAGGGAGGAAATTTCGCCGCAGGACTTTTGAAAAGTAGTTTTGAGCCTGATTCCGAAGGGGATAAAAACAGGTTTGCGAAGTCTAACTGACAAAAAGTCTTATTAAGAAAAGTTTGAACAAAGAATTATTAATAGAAGGCTAGATAAGAGAACGGACGATTATCTATGTGAATATACGTTTGGGAAAACAAGAGGAATGATACCACAGGGTTAATGAGAACAGTAGTGGAGAGGAATATCGAGTACAATCACGATATGCTCGCTTGTTTTGTTGACTTCGAGAAGGTGTACATTAGGATAAGCTAATGATGGTACTGATAAATATAGGAGTTTGAGTGGAGGGATAGGCGACTGATAAGAAACCTATACACGGCCCAGACGGCGCAGTTAAGGATAGCCGATAGAGAATCCGAGAGAGCAGTGAGGGAAGCGACAGTCCCGACCTCTTCAACAAACATGCAGATCGCAGAGGACATGGTATAAGAGGCATGGTTGAGTTTGAGAAAGGAATTTAAACAGAATAACTAATAGAGGAGAGTAAGCAGTGGATGACCATGCTGAGGGTAGCCACACTGCTCAAGCAATGCAGTCGTCAATGAACACCCTCCAGAATAAATGCAGCATATATCGAATAAAGATAACAATCGAAACAATTAAAAGACAATTTTAATTAGATCTTCCAATGCGCACAAATTAAAACTACACATAACAATGGGAGACGTGAAATGGGTAGATACTACTATCGAGTACTATTGATATATTACATTATTTTCGTGACCTTTAACTCGTTAATTTATAGCTTGTTTTCGCGTATAAAGGTTAGCAATCACAGTCTAAAAACCGATGTAAATGGTTTAGCGATGGTTTAGCAACCGATGTAAATACAGTAACTACGAGTTAGATACACGTTAGCGACAGAAATATGAACCGGAGTGGGACGTTGCTTATTCAAATTAAATAGATAGATAGATAAACGTCTTAATTGGGGCGAGATTGATACTTTAAAAGTCCCTTCTTCCATCTAACCCCTAAAGTAGTGACCGCGTGGAATATCGGGACCGGAATCAACTTCGTAGCGTCAGTCGCTAATGTCGTCGATACATGGAGTGTCGCTACGTCACTAATAAACACCAGAATTGACCCATGCGAAAGCTCTTAGTGCCCAGACCGTGCTTCCACTTACTTGGTGACCCTTCAGGCCCATTCCTCCTCGTTTATTTACTTAACTAACCGGAGGAACTCGCAGCAAGGAGGAGGGGGCGCTTCAACTATGGGACTTCAACTTGCCGGCTTCGGTGTCGCCGTGGTAAGTTCATTCGTTGCTAACCTGACGTCGCGGGTTTTCAATCCGCCCGGGTGGTATTGCATCGTATAGAGCTTGGTTGAATAAGTTTGAATAACAATATTAAATTGTCCATAATTGGTGATAGCTGGAAACATTTACAACTCTCTCTATTGATTAGGTACAATCGTTTGTATCTCCTCAGAGGATGACGGTGCTGAAGTTATTCAGCTTTAAAACAAAAGACAATTTTAGTTGGCACTCTAGCGAGCAGCAAGATCTGACAACTCCGGAACTGAACACGCCGACGAGGTTGATTATGAAACTGTCGTTCCCTAAATGGACCCACGCGGTAACTAGCCTAATGAATAAACGATTTCCGACACAATCAACTCGAATGTTGACCATCTCATTAAAAATAGAGGCACAAAATGATCATACCTCCTCACAATATAATAATAATTATTCTGCATCCGGCTTCACACGAAGGGTGGACAAACATGCATAAGTAGGTACTTCAAGCCATCATCCGACGGAATTCACTCGTAAGTCGTTGGAAGGATTCGCACTCGAGGCGGGCGCCGATATCTTCGTCGACCTCGATCGTCTAGTGCACGTCAATTTTCTAGGCAATCATTTCACATGCATAAAAACTTATGATTACACTACAAATTTAACGTCCTTGGATATGATTAAGAAATCTATCAAACGGGTGGACGACACCGCGGGGTCGCCGCCACAGTGGTCTGGGGAGCCCGTTTTCCCGGTCAAAAGTCGATTTTCCGAACTTGTTCAAATGACACAAAAATTATTACACAAAGGAAGATGAAAGATCAATCCATAACACATAGAATTTTTTTTTCTCGATAAAACATTTATTTTCCAAAATAGAGACCTAAATTTGAGGGAAATTTGTCTTGACGCAATTTTTGAAAATTTCGCGACTTTTTTCTCCATCTGTAAAAAGAGTTAACGCCTCATTTAATGCATTTTATGTGTTTCAATAGCACCTTTATTCCATCCTCTTCGATATTTTCCTTTTAGTTAGCCTACAAGGTCTTTAAAACCGTTGGGACAGCGTTTCAAAGAGACAAGGACGGAAAATCTGTTAGTGTGTGCAAATTTGGCTGTACAAAAAAACCATTCTCTTCCACCGTATTGAGTTATGCCAGAGCAGAAAGAAAAGTAACTCTATTATGTTATTTTGTAAAAACCATCTGCCTTTAGTTGCCGTTTTGCTAATAGCTCGCCGAAATGTGTTACTTTGTCGCCTGGCTTCCGGAGCGCCATCTCACGGACAGGCGACAAGTTTGCTGATATAGAGGAGCGGGCGGTCATTGTTTCACCGAGCTATCTATGTTGAAGTGCAGTGCTCTTTTCATTGCTCATTGACAGTGATATATCTTGGATTTAAAATTCTCTTGCAATGCCAACTGTGAGGGAATACTTTCACGTTTTACGTGAGAAATGGGATGCTAAGAATATCTCGCGTTGTCAGCATTTATATGATTACATGATAAGGTGAGTTCCCTTGAACATAATGGGATATTCTATTGAGTGATACTATCAATGCAATTATGGCTCTTTGGAATGCCTCTCTAATTTGGCTGATTTACTGAAAGGATCTGTCCGGATTTGCCCGGCGCGCCGGCGCGGCGGGCAGATCCGGACTGGGCATCACGATCGAAAAACCGATTTTATTTTCGGCGTCGCACACGGTCGCAGATGATTTCTTCGGATTCACTCAATAAAATCTTCGTTGTTATCATGATTTAAGTATCTTAGTGTCAGTCGATGACCATTTTTTATATTACTACATAGAGCCAAATAAATGACGAAAAACAGGGCCCGCCATTTTGTCATGTATCGATGAAAAATATTACAAATTTACTAAAAAAATTAAGCAAATCAAGTTATATTTTATGAAAAAGAACTGTTATACCAAAGTATTTTAGTTTGATTCCACAGCTTCACTAAAAAGAAGCTTCAGCATAAGCTTCAATTCAGTGATTTTCGAGAAAAAATTAATGCGGGCGATTTTTGCGAAATTTGTCCAAATTTGAGCCCATGTAAGAATTGTGACGAATGCCTTGCAATATCACATGCAACGACCTATGGAGAATTACTGTGCAAAGTTTAAACTTCCGGCCTAAAAAAAACAATTTTTTTCGTTTAGGCCAACTTTTTTAGATTTCAGCCCATTGTGCGCCGTGGGCATGGGTCGTCTTCCTTTACCTCTTGCCTAAAAATCGTTCCCTACACAACTGAATCAACTCGCGGTGAGAAGCAATACGGTTCGAATACAAACAAATCTAAAAGAACAAATAATATCGATAAATTCAATCGAAGTACATAATAAACGAGTAAGATCCATAAGATGATGTTTACAGCTGACACCTAGGAATCATGTACTGAGATTCCCCATCTGCACACATTAGGAAATGTTCAGATGCGGAACAGCGCGAGCAAGGTGACACAAGTAATCGCCAGAGGGAACAGCAACATTACACATAGCGCAAATGTGAGAAGTAATTAAACGTGAGGTAAATGTGATCACACCAAGGCATAAAGCCAGGTACTTCCACTGTAAGGTCACTCAGTCACTCTATGAGTTATTTATGACTGAAGGGAAGAATTTACCGACGAATTACTCAGAATACTAGTCAATCTACTGCGAAACCCAGGCAAGCCACAATAAAATGATGGACTAGCCGACGGACTAAACGATAACGATCAGAGTTCTACTTTAGGTAAGGGGACGCACGACGAGCCGCGGTCACCATAATCAGACCACTAGAGTTGCATAATGACCATAGACATTGGGAGCACTTAAAAAGCAATTATCCCTTACCTCTATGCACAATATTCGGAAGTTGCGGTCATTAGAGATATACCATTGGAAGCACCTTGATTCAAGATTTTAAAAATCACAAATGTGACGCGATCCAAAAAAAAGGTAGAAGGAATCTCATTTGTCGCGCCTTGTAGCGCAACGGTGGACATCCCAGAAGCACAGTATCTGAGTAATTACAAAAAATGCAAGAACTATTGCCACGACCACACTATATAAGGGCAGTAAAATAAAAACTAAAGGGTCAATTGCAGTCCTCTGCCCTACTTTTTACCACCCTTCTTTAACTATAAAAAAAAACTTCCATTAGGATCACGCAGGTCGGTTTCCTGAGAATGGGGTCGGTTTCCTATACATAGGTATATAGGAAATTATTCATTTACGGGCTACTCTTGGGGATGTTTGATTCATATAAACCCCCCGCCGATTCCAGTGTGTCTTTAGTAGACTAGATATCTTAGTGGTCAGAGCATCCGGCGCGACATCGGAAGGTCCGTGGTTCAATTCCCGGTCTAGTCGAACTTTTTTCACTTGGAATCGGCCATCATTCCATCTTCACATCACCATTGTGTTATCACATTTTATGTGTTTCCTATCCTCTTTCTTTCAACACCTGTTTGAACGAAATATTTATTATTTACGCCTGTGAGCGGTTTGAGTGAATGAATGAATATATATAGGTATATATACACAAAACGAAAATTTCGCCAATAAGCCACAACAATAAAAACACTTGACAGGGGGTGGGGAAAGAAAAGTAAAAAGAGAGAAGACTTACAGGGACGTTTCGGGCATGTAGGCCCTTCTTCAGCTATAGAAAAAGTGAAGTATATTTTTAATTATATATAGTCAATCGATGAAAAAACACTTATGGTGAAAATAACTAAATAAATATATATATATAAATAATTAATATTATATACATATATATATATATACGAGGGTGAGGTGAAAAGTTCTCGGCCTTACACAGAGATGGCGTAAGTATCAATGAAATTTTGGTTTTGTTATATTCGAACACGTTTCCCAACAATGTAATTCAAATTTCAAGTTGAGCTGCCACATTGTATTGTTGACACGGCTTTTTGAAGTAGACGTGTTGTGTGTGTTTCGTTCACATGGATAAACTGGAGTATCGTGCTGTCATAAAATTATCCGTTTTGGACGGTTATTGGTGAACGGAAATTCATCCAAAGTTGGTGAAGGTTTACAAGGACTCTGTTCCTTCATTATCGAGAGTTAAAAAATGGGTGTCAGAGTTTTAAAGTGGCCGAAATTCTCTTGAAGATGAACCATGCGAAGGACGTCCCAAAACTGTAACAACAAATGAAAACATCGAGAAAGTGCACAATATGGCCAGTGTTTTCTGGGATGCAAAAGGGATTCTTCTAATGATTACCTTACAAATGGTAAAACAATAAATGGTGAATACTACGCAAGTCTTTTGGACCAACTGGATGAGAAAATACGTGAGAAGAGGCCTGGGTTGAGAAAAATGAAAATCGTCTTTCAGCAGGACAATACCTCACCCCACAAAGTTGCTTTGGCAATGGGAAAACTGAGGGATATGAACTAAAAATAATTGGAAAATTCATCCTATTCACCAGATTTGGTATCATCTGACTTCCACCTATTCCCACATTTAAAAAAAAATTGTAGATGGAAAACGTTTTGAGTCCAATTAAGATGTTATTGCAGCCGCAGATGGTTATTTTGCAGACCTACCAGAATCGCACTTCCGTCATGGAATCTACTCATTTGAAAAACGTTAGACAGAGTGAATAGACATAAAGGGGGACGATGTGGAAAAAAAAATGCATTTTTGACATAAAAATTACAGTCATTCATTGCCAGGAGGAGAACTTTTCACCTTGCCCTCGTATATATACAAGAATATACACGAGTATTCCCCGAACTCTTATATATATATATATATATATATATATATATATATATATATATAAATAAACTTTGCCACAGGTGGGGCGGAAATAAATATAGAAACACAAAAAAGAAGAACACACACACTATACGTTCTGATATTTCGACAGCCGAGCTGCCTTTCTCACAGAAGGAAGGATACAGAATCAGATTCTGTATCCTTCCTTCTGTGAGAAAGGCAGCTCGGCTGTCGAAATATCAGAACGTATAGTGTGTGAGTGTTCTTCTTTTTTGTGTTTCTATATTTATTTTTTATTTCCGCCCCACCTGTGGCAAAGTTTATTTTTATTTAAATTATCGCGTGTGTGATTTTCCACGAACTCGTATATATATATATATATATATATATATATATATATATATATATATATATATATATATATATCGTTCACTCACTCACACACCGCCTTTAGGCGAATAAATATATAATAATTTGAACAGAAGGTGAAAGAAAGAGATAGGAAACAAGTAACTAAAATTGGACGAAGACACTGGTGATGTGGAAGATGGTAAAGCCGAGAAATCAGAGGGTAAAAATGTGCCGTGACCGGGACTCGAACCCGGAACCTCCCGATTTCGCGCCGAGTGCTCTACCAGTATATGTGTGTGTGTGTGTGTTTATATATATATATATATAACCATTCATTCATTCACTCAAACCGCTCACTGGCGTAAATAATAAATATTTCGTTCAAACAGGTGGTGAAAGAAAGAGGATAGGAAACATAAAATTGCACAACACAATGCAATATATATGCAATATATAATAATGCAATATATATATATATATATATATATATATATATAATAGAGCCATATGCGCAAAAAGCAAGAGGAAAAGAGCGCATATAAACATTTCAGCGCAAAATTAGTATACAGAAAGTACATACTATTCGGGCAGAGTAACACGGCTAAAAAAACCAGGGTCACATGGAAAAGGCGGGAGTAATGTGTCATCGATTATTAGCAGTGTGTACCACGAAATCCAAGAGTAATTGGGGGCGGGGGGGCAGGTGTGTAAAGAATGATGACACAGACGAATGTCGAAAATGCGACGAATATGCAATTATTCCTAGGTGCTAAAAGTCTTCGCGGCAACCCGTCATCCTTCTAACTCTCCATTCCTGCTTTCAATGAAGAACGAGAGTGAAAAAAATGAAGAAAAAATAGTCCCACCACAACAAGAGAGAGGTGTAAGGTGCTCGCCTGCTGTCATAAAGAGCTGTTGTCGGAAGTGCTACTCACTGAAGGCTGGGCAGACACTAAGTCGTGGGGTGAGAGATTGGTGGGCAGCAGAAACGTGGAGCCCTCCGCGGTACAGGAGAGAGATGTGCAGGCGAAAGGAAGGGAGGCCATAAAAGGCAAAGAACACATCACTTCATGTAATTCCATAATGGTACCTTACACTTCCGTTAGAGGGACTCGACGAACCATGTGAAAGTCGGCAGTGGGAAGGAGAGGAAAATAGTGAACCGTTGATTGCTAGAGCGAGATCGCAACGTGCTGGTGTCGAAGATCGCTCTTCCATCGTCGCGATACCACCGTGTAACTTCCGTACGTAAAATATTGCCGGGTAAAATTGACGTTACAGGATTCCTACTAAAGAGTCGTGTTGTGGCAACAGCGTAAGATGATGACATTATAACGCTGGTGGAGATATAGACACGACTGATTTATTACTTTCGGAAGTACTTCCAGCACGACAAAACTTTTTTCACCATAATTGAAGATAAAATATGCAATGCACGAAGGCACCCCAGTTGGTTGGGCGTTCGTATCCGATGCTTCAAATACCGGAATTATACCAAATATATCATCTACTTGATAACAATATCTGATAATACATGCAATTTGATAAAATAAGTAAAATCTGATACCTGATATACATAAAATCTTCCCTCGATCCGGAAAATCTGACCACACTTAAACCAAAACCGGGGGTATCAAATAGTGCACGTCGTTTATTTAGTACATTTAGGGGTAGCAAATTTAAATTAACATCAATCTTGATCTTCTGCAACGCGCAGTTTCTTATGTCCAATTTTCGATAAAACGAAGGAAATAGAGCTAACGCACGAATCTTCTTCTCGTTTTACGTAGGTACACTACTACTGAATTTTCTTAAAGGGCTAATTTTACATTTTTCAGTTCCTGAGCGGCATGAAACTTCTATTCACTATGACAACAATACTAAAAATCCAAATGAACAGATGCCTTTGAGTTTTACGATACATGATAGCACAAAGTGAGATCCAACAAGAATGAAATATTCATAGTTCCATACAAAATGCGTGTATAATACACAATGTCTATACTTATAAAAACAGTTAAGGTGAATAAAATTTGTATCAACATAAGTTCGAACCTGAATATTTTTCTGCGCAAATTCAACGGCCAGGTGCTGTGATGACAAGATATTCTTTTATCAAACTAATGTCCTTCGGTATATGGAGTAGCTGTTCAAAAATGGAAAAGAAAAGTGCTCGTGGCATTGAAAGAGCAGCCTCACGAATGAGAATATACGGCTGAATCTATCAGCGAAGTTTCTACTAACATGAAAAATGACTGCAAGGTCCGAGCCCCGCACAAAACGAATATTTACGTAAATAGGAACACATCCCTTGCATTATGGCATAAGCTATAAGAAAACACTAGAAGGGAATTCGAGAAAAGGTAAACGACGGGAATCAAGGCATCTTACCAGAACACTTCGAACATAGTCGGAATATACAATGACCAATGACTTCAGGAAAAAAATATGGTCACCCACTAAATCAAATCATACATAAAACCATAATTCTATGATAGAATTTGCGACTGTGATTTCATTTTATTTCCATATTCCGCGTTCCAGAAGTTTATTTGCTGACGACGCTGTCATCTATTGCGAAATTAATGATCACTCTGACTTTGAAATTCTATCATCGGATTTAAACAACGTTCATGTGTGGAGCCAAGAGTGGGGACTCGAACTTAATCTGAGCAAATGTGCGGCGGTACATTTCTTGCGGAGGTCGTCCAACTATCCCCGTGTATATGCTGTGGATGGCGTTAAGATAAAGGCGACAGATGAAGTTAAGTATCTGGGAGTTACAATAACCTCAAACCTATCGTGGGGAACACATATAAGAAATATTTGTGGCAGAGCTCTGAAGAAGTTAGGATTCGTCAAGCGTATTGTGGGAAGATTCTCAGATGAAAAAGTAAAAGAGAGGTGCTATTTCGCACTCGTCCGGCCACACCTTGAATATGCAGCAAGCATATGGGATCCGGTGCAGAAAGACTTAATTCGGGAACTTAATAAAATACAAAGGAAAGCTGCGCGATTCGTCAAAAACTGCTACGGGCGTACAGACAGCGTTACGCAATGTTAAACGAATTAGGCTGGGAGCCGCTAGAGACACGGAGGCTGCGCGCTAGGCTTAGATTACTTGAGCAATTGAGAATAGATATCTTTCAGAGCGACACGGAGAACATCATATTAGAACCCCACTATATTTCCAGGTCCGACAGAAACGATAAATTAAGAGAGATATTTTGCCGAACGGATAGGTATGGGAATTCGTTTTTCCCCCGAACAATAAGGGATGTAGATGTAGATGTTCAAGCTTCCTTAAAGATTGAGGATTGAGTTATCGTAGACTCTTTTACACGCCAAGTATAGAATAGAACAGAACAATATTTTTACAGTATGAGCTTCGAGAAAGATCACATCACAAACGGATCCCAGGAGACCCAGAACGACAAGCGCATGCACACACACAAGCGAAACCATCAGGGAACAGACTGGAAGTCACAGCACAATGACGCGCGATTAAACAGATGTCGACGTGAAATGATAAATCAAATAATAAAAATAATCCATTCGGTTGGGAATTCCGAAGACTCGCGGAACGAATTTCACTTGGGGCCTGTCCGGGAATACAAAGGCAAACACAATGAAGAAAGGAAAGGCGAAGGCAAATACCCGAAAAATACTCCCATTGAGAATCGCCGATTGGAACGGCAGGGGGTTGGCGGGGGAGAGGGTGCAGAGGAGGGATAGGAAAGAGAGATATGTTGGCAGGTGGAGGAGAGGTGGGAAGAAGAATGCAAGCCAAAGGGAGAGATTGCAAAAGCTCCCTCGCCAGTTGGCTTTCAGAATGATGGCCATAGTTGCGGATGACGTAAATCTCTCTCCACCCACGCTCTGACCTCCCAACCCCTCCCCTCCCCCCAACAACTGCCAATCGCGCCCTCCTCACTTTCCTTCCCTCTCGCAACAACGCAACCCTCCACGATCTCTAATTCGGATGGCTCCCATAATCACAACACACCCAAAATATGAACACTGAGCACACATGCATGCGTACTTGTTCCCGCAATGGGAGAGACCTGAACGCCCGAATGCCCACGGCTCCACTCCGGACGAACAAATCGTTTCTTCTTCAAGTTCCACTTCGTCTACAAACATCTTACCACTCCCCCCAATACTAAGTTCACATCCACAAATCCACGTCACGCCCAGTTCAATCGTAAGTACGTCGCGCCCAGTTCAATCGTAAGCATTCCCAGTCTGGCTACATGCCGCGAAAACATAGTTCAACAACTTAAAACTTTTGAAAGCGTTCTTATGCGCGGGAGAATAGGTTTTTTCGTTATTATCGTATTAAAATAAATGCAAGCCTGAGATTAAAAGAAGAATAGCATCAGCGACACAGATTTTCAAAACAAAAATAATTTAATAATTACTTATAATGTAAACATGGATACTAGGAAAAGTTCAACAACACCTTCGTTGTGAGTATATTATAATAAGGATGTAAAGCATGGACCATCTGGATTGCTGAAAGAATGAACCTTAAGACAATGGAAATGAGGATCTGGAGGAAGCTTACGAAAACAAGCTGGGTAGCTAGAAAAAGCCATGAACATGTTTTAGAAGAGTGAGAAAAAAGAATTCTTTTGGAAATAATAGGACAAAGAAGGGAAAAACTGATTTGTGTTAAAGCTTAATCAGTTCCTAACACATATATTCGAAGGTAAAGTGGTAACAAATAAATCAAAAGGACGACCAAGGGCAGCATTCCTAAAAAAACATGGAGCAAAAGTTGGAACTGACATCGTATGTACGATAAATAAAGGAAGCTGTGATGAAACGAGAGATGTGGCAATCACCATAAGGCATCGTCTTTAGAAGTTGATGATGATAATAGGATATCCGGGATTCATTAAAAAAGGGACACCAGAAAGACTTATACCTAGATTCTCTAATCCTGGTTCCAAGCAGCTTTACTCAACTTAAAAAAGCTATGCAAAAACTGAAAAAAGAACTTTAATCACAGAAGCCAGGGAATTGATCTGTTACCGAAACATAAAACACCAAAAGTTTTCCTTCATCTCTTCCACATCTCCATTCCTTCCTAAATATCTTCCCATTCAAAATAACACCCAAACCATACTATGACAAATATCGTTAATAAATTGCCTTAAACTAATTCAGCAGAAATTCCCAGCAAATATCCAAGAGACTGGCCACTGAAGGAAAGCGCAACAAGACACTTTGGCGTGACGTCACTCAAGAATTATTTACTCATGTAAATTTCGTCGTATCCACACCAAGGGGACATTATCCGAGGTCCTCTCAATGCAATCGGAGCTATATGTCTTCCAAAAGGAGTGTCTTACGCCTACAGAAGGTACGGAAAGGGAAGAGTAAAATTTCCAGATTTCCTAGATGTATTTCGCCATTCACCAAATTTTAAACCATCCTTAAGTCTAACCTAATATACCTTTTTATTTTTAGTATTGCTATACTTCTTATGTCTAATTTGGTGTTATTCCAAATCACCATCATTAATGTTCTCACAAGCCACACATTTCAAGACTGAAAAAGATTAGGTAACTTATCTGATGCGGAATAGCCTCACTTCATTGACTCTTGCAGATGACTGTAGCCTTCCTAAATACGTACCCCATTTTCAGCGTATTTAGCAAATTTTCCATTTCCCTCAGTTCGCCGACTCTGTACAATCTCCAATGGACAAACCGATATCCCATCGCATTCGCCACCTTGTCAACGACCCCCAAGTAACGACAGCACCCCCTGACGGATGCAGTCGAAATTTCCACGCTAAAAATAATCCTTTCGATCGAGCCAGCGCCGTCCATTCACTCGACCATACCTGAGCGACCACTCCATCCATTTCCACATCCATTCCGCAGCGCACGCGCAGAAATTCCGATCCTCCCGCCGCCGGGTCCCAAGTACTCGCCTCATAACCTACCCCCCTCCTCCCCAGTCTCGGCTATTTTCCCTCCGTGCGGACATCACTCAGTCAGCCGCGAGTTCCGGAGGCGGAACGTGATCGCCGCATACGGAAGGCGGCGGAGTGGAGGACGGACGGCGGGGGTGCGAAGGACGAGACGCGTCGCAACGCGGTACGTGTTGACGCGAGCAATTGGGATGGGGGGCGCGGGGGAGGGTGAGGGAGGAGGGGTGAGATGGGACAGTGGACCGGGACGGCTCGTGACAAGACCCCCACCCCCCTTTTCCCTCCTTGGGCAACTCCAAATCGCATCCCAATCGAAGGAATGCCCTTCTTCAGTTGCGGTGAAGCAATCGAGGGGGTGTGGATACGAAGCAGAGGCGTGGGCAAGTCAGCGCGACATGACCTTGGCTTCATCCAGAAGGGTGATACGTTGACATTTCTAATTCTATTTCACAGGGTTGTATGTTTATACAGGGTGCGGCAACATACCTTCCTTTTTTCAAAACGCAATGAAACCCATTTTATGAATCAGAATTTTTTATTTTTTTAATAATAAAGGTACATACTTAAAGTTTTGTTTTACAGTTTTGAAAATCAAATCAGGTAGATGACGCCCCTCACTGTCCATGCACTGAGTATGCCGATTTCTGGCGTTTGTCATGACTCTTGCCAGCATAGCGGCGGATATGTTGGCAATTTCTGCCCGGATTGTGGGCTTTTTCTTTTTCCGGGGGTTTCTTGAAATCCCGCGTTTATGTCAACCATCCAAGGACCCTACAGCACCTGAAGGCCAACATCCGGGCAGAAATTGCCAAAAAACCGCTGGTAAGGGTCTTGACAAACGCCATAAATCGGCTTACTCAGTGTATGGACCACGAGGGGCGTCATCTATCTGATTTGATTTTCAAAACTGTAAAACAAAACTTTAAGTATGTATCCAAGTATTATACTAGGTAAGATCGGGTGCCATCACTAACGATTAAATTGTAATTCAGTACATTTTTTTACGTTATGAAATCAGTACCTTAACACAATGAATGTGAGTTTAATGATATTTTTTTTATTCCTCAGTAATTCAATGTGGATCTGTGCTCACAGTAACCCACTCACAGTCATTCAAGTAGTAAACCGTCCGTTTTATCACTTATTGGTTTCTTAGTCCCTGCTGGGTTTCCTATAACTATAATCGATGAAAAAAATATGCATCTCTTTGATAAATTTACTGCCGGCCCGCTATTAAGCAACCACTCGCTCATCACAAACATTACATTGAGTTTCGAAGGTATAACAATAGAAATTATGAAGAATTAAATCGGAGAGCAGTTGAAAACCCATATTTTTGAGAGAGTTGTATAAACTAGTAGTAGAGGGGTAGTAAAAAATAGACCAATCATGCGTGCCCGCAATTGAAACTGCTTGTTCAGGAGGAAACGGTCTTGAGATCTCGGCAAACCTCTACTGCAAATTTCTTGAGACAACTCTGAGGTAGATAGACAGCACCGTGACGAGAAAATGGTAAACTCGGCCATTCGTGATTTTTCAACATGAAAATCCTGAAGTCTTCCCCTACGAATAAATATTCTCCGTAAAGGAGAACTAACAATTTAAGCATAAAAAATAAACACTGGAAGAGGATGAGAAAAATATGATTAAACTCACTTTCCTGATAATCAAGGCATTACCTTTGACGCGAGATATTAGAAGATAGAGCGAATAAGAGATAGAGCATAGCCCAAAAATAAAAATCAATTGGTTATTAATACGTAATTACGTAATTAACGTATAACGTAACGTAGCGTAATAACGTAACGTGACGTAATTACGTATTAAACGTAATTACGTCCCGCAACACTCCGCGCAAGCTTCGATTGCTCGCATCAGAGAAAAATCGCTCTCAAGAGTGGAAAGAAAATTGATACGATACGATAGCGAGTGCAGAATAAAATTAAAACAATGTTACGATAGAATACTATCACTGATAAAAAGCGAATAAAAATCTGTAGGGGAGAAGCTTTATTAATGTCAATGAAAAAAAGAAATATCAATATACAGAGAAAAATAAACGCAATCGAGTCTACTGATCACGGTGATATTTTAATTTTTATTTTTGTAAAAATTACAATTTTATAAAACTTTGCTCGCTCAAGGTTAAAACCTTCTGTAACCTTAGAATAGAACCAGCTGTATTCCATAAACCCGGGTTCCATAAAATGTTTTGTGGAATACAGCTGGTTATACTCAAACAAAATCGTTCAATCAATCATTTATAATGATATTTTACAAACAAACGTAACATTAACATTTTTTACCGTTAGCCAAAAGTATAAGAAAGTATGCCATAGATGGGCAACTAAACATATTCCGTGCATTAAGCAGTACTGTGTTCTCATGGATGGGATCAGCGGCGCTTACAATTCCAACAACTCAAAATTACGGACAGGAAAGGCCAGGTGTCGAGGGGCTCACCATTGTCAAAGAGAGTCATCCATTAGCTACAAAACTGTGCCTAGGATCGTGCATGCGTGATTGATTTCAAGACCGTAAAGTGAGGAAAAGAGCTGCTGTGCTCAATGGAGGAATGAAAAACTGGCAACAACCCCCGAGCGACTCTCATCCACTCGAGGAAGCCCCAGAATGGAAAGAGATTCACGATTCACTCTCATCCATCTAAGACGACGACTAGCATATGGCGGAGAGTGGAGTAGTAGTCCGGATGGCATGGCATTACGATGGACGCATCGATTTGCAAAGGACGACGATGAGTGAGCACGATCGGATCGCAGCGGTGGAGGGCAGGGGGGGGGGGGGGGGGGGGAGGAGAAGGGATATGAGAGAAGCAGCGCTAACACCACGACGGACACAAATGCATTCAGAGTGACGGCAACTAAAACAAGGAAGCAAAGGACGAGCTAATGGACTAAGCAATTTTTACCCCCCGATCTCTTCTCGGCTGATACACAGCACAGCAACCCAACGTCACCGCGCCAGACACCCTAAACTGCAATAATGACGAATAAGCAGCATTGCGTCAGTCGATCAATCGAAAGGAAAGTTTATTTTTGCCTTTGCGGACGACTCGAGTAGAAACACTGACCGACTGATCAATCGCACACCGCAAATTATCTACGAGAGGAAGAAACTTTAAATTTAGTTGAGTGAATCATCACAAAAACAGTGTAAATTTTCACAACAAGTTTATTTTATCGACGTAGGTTTCAGCAAAACATTGCCACTATCAAGGTGAAGAAAAGTTGATAATGTTAGGTCGGTAAAAGAAACTTGTTGTGAAAGTTTACAAAGTGTTTATGTGATAATGTTGTCTGTCACACATTTCCACAAATTATCGCCTGATACTGTAAAATCTGTTTAGTGGAGAGTCTTATAAGTGAAACAGAAATATGTTATTCTGAATCTTGTATAAGTTGAAATATTTACAAAAATAAAAAAACATGATTTTTATTATATTTGATTAACTAGAAGACAAATTGTTTGCAATGCCAACATGGGTAAGAATAATGCCGACATGATCGTCACATCTCAACAGTTATGTTTCACTCAAAGGGTCTAAAATTAAACCGGTGAAAAATTATGACACCTCTCGCGGTTGCTCAAATTTTGCGATCCACTTTCCACCAGTGAGCCATTTCAGCCGACCGCACCTCGTTAGCGATGTCATGATAACACAAGCACGGCATTGTTATTTATTTACGACGAGCAGAGAGATGGTGAGTAACCAAGGTGAGAGAGCGAGAGAGAAGAGTCGTGGAAAGAGAGAGAGAGGCCACTAAGTAAAACGGCTTCACACATGAAAGTTGACTTTTACGGAAGTGGCAAGTCTCTAAGTATATAGCTAATTGCAGGGCATCGTTTTTCCCACAATTTACTTCCGAATTATCCGCAAAATAAAAGTACGGCGGAAATAAATAATGAATATGGCATTAATGAATATTTTCCATATGCAACAATCAATGAATTTGTCCACCACACAACTCGAGTTCCACAGGTATTCGAAGACATAGTACGTATAAATTAAATTGATCTACGAAGCGCTTTAAGTTGTACCAATTACTACCCCTATCGATCTCTACTGCCATAGAAGTCCGTGCCTGCATATCGAAGTGTTACTTGTAAGCGACTTAGTTGGTTGGTAATTTAGGAAGCGACCGACAACTGATGCCATTGGTGCAATTAAGGATAGGTGGGTAGGTTGGTAGGGTAGGTATTTTTTGGGAGGAGGAAGGGTGGAGAGAACCCCGGCATCAGGCGCCTAAGGGTCCATACTTTAAGTTCCTATACGGCACACGGAGTACTTCACTTGAAGTATGCACTCCCCACACAGCAGTAGGGATCGGAATGTCCACTCAAAAGTCACACCAACTACCAGGATTTGAACCTGGACCCAAGGGATAGGAAGTCAGCACCCTAGCCACCCTACCAACCCGATCCCATTGTAAGCCCCTTATAGGGCAACCGCTATAGATATTCATGCGTTGCATCCATGCGTAAGTGCTCCTTCCGCTGACGAGTCGCTAATCCCTTCTCTCTCGAGGAGGTGGGCCACGTCGCCATTAGCGACGCCGCCTCGACGATCAGCATACTGACTAGCGCCTCCCCACGGCACGAGTTTTTCATAGATGCCCATCCCTCAAAAATTACGTTTTAAATAACGAGAGCGCTGCCAAGTGCAAGACCAAACGCAATGAGAATCCAGGATCAATATCTTGCATGAGAGCTCAGCGTCTTCCCCTCTTTGCTCTCGCAAAAAGGCATTTAAAAAAATCGAATGTTTCTCACAATAGCATTCCTTCGCATCGGTTAGGATGAAAGACGGCGGCGCGACTTATATGGAGCGGTCGGGAGGGATGACAAAAGACTCGGTGGGTGGGTGGAAGTGATTGGGGTCCACGCCGACGGGAAATTGAATGAAAACGAATGGCTGGGAAAGCGAAAGGAGGCTTTGGTGGTTGGAGAGTGGATGTATATCAGAGGGGGGGGGGGAATTCAGCAGCTAGGCAGGGGGAACGAGAGCAGTTTGACGCGCGATAGAGAGGGGGGGGGAGTTTGGAGGAAGAGAGAGGAGACGATGCGGGGAGGAGGAGAAAAGATGCTGCTCTTACTCAACCCCCGACCACTCGCGCCCCTCTTTACCTTTTCAACGGGACAGCGAGAACAACAAACTGATAATTAATCTTTCGGAAGGGGCTCTCTCCTCATTAGCATCGGTGAAACCACACGGAGGGAGAGCAGGGCTGGAGAGTGGCTGTGGGGGAAGGATGGATAATGAGTGGGTGGGAGGTGGTGGGAGCATCCACGGCGGTCGCAGTGCGGGTGGTGAGACTGTGGGAAGGGAAAGCGTGAAGGCTGGCTGCGGCGGTGGAGGAGAGGCGGGTGCATTGGTCAACTGGGTGGTAATGGGCGAGGGGGAGCACCCACCCACCGACGGGATACTGGAGTCGACTGGCTAGCGGTGGTGCAAGGTGCTTGGATTGCGGTCGCCGATTAGAGGAAGTTAAGTGAGGCAGGATGAAGGAGATTGCGCGGATGAAACGACTTAGAAGGGCGGAGGGCGCGCTCACGGGAAGCCGCAAAGGAAACGCGATCGACGGGAAGACGACGCGATATACGCGAAGGCGGAAGGGGAGGGAGGATTGGTCGGTGGAGCTGACCGCGGAGATTGGGGAGTGAGGCGAACGGCTGGTGAGAGAGGCGGGTGCAGGGAGCGCCTCTTATTTTCTCCGTGCCTCGGCCGCGCGGGTGCGGTGCCGCGTCAAAACACGCGAGCGGAGAGATGACGAGTCCAACGGCGGAGGCGCGCCTCTTCCCCGCCCGCCACCGAGGAAGGATGGAAAGACGGATGAAGAGCGTGGAGATCTATGCCCGGTGATTGTGCGAGCCTCGAGCAGAAATAAGAAACGGCGGAGGAAAAACCTTATTCAGAGAAACCGTAATTGAGAAGAGAGATGCAAACGAGGAAAAACACTTGGGAGTAAAAGCCTAGAAAATGGAATAGGGTGTCACAATAGCTATTAGCTTAAAACAACGATTAAAATGCCACACACAAAACAGTCACAACCCGCTAAGCACTTTGAATTGTTAACCCATTCTTCAAACGTTGAACGTTCGGGCACCGCAATGGGCATTGGGAGTGGTCTCATACCTTCGGTCTTACACCCTTCAACGAATTCCACGAGAAATCAAATGGTTCACCGCGATACCAATGGGCACGAGGCACAAAAAATGCGTTCGACAGAAATAAAACGTGATGCTTTGAGATTCTAACCAAGAAAAACGACAAAATGTAATTTTAAACAGATAGAACATAATTAATAAGAGGACATAATACGTATTTAGGCGGAATCAACGTTAAAACCGAAAGAGCATTCGTCTATGGGCGGAATAAATAAAATGATGCCATCTCAGGTCGGCGTGGAATTTTTGTGTTCAATTTAAGCATAATACTTAGAATTTCCAAATACATTTACGAAGTTTATAAGTTTGCGAGAGCGGATGCACATAAAAAAAGAAATGTCACATGAAAATCTATTTGAGAAGTGCAGTAGAGGAACGAAATATGAGAATATATAGCGCAAAAAAGAAAGAGAATTGTAGTTATGTATTAAAAAGACGGTAAAATAAATAAAAATAAAATTAACTTTTCATTTGCTGGAGTTGCAAATGCTGCAAAAAATCGCTCAAAGAAAGTTAAATACCGAAAGCCGTAAACTTGTATACAATTCTGCCACACCCACATTTTAATCACTAACTTCAATTATACTTGAGTATTTAACAGTCGATACATTTAAAACAAAATTTTAGAGTTCCAAAATAAGTCACTGCACAGCAGGGAATTACACTGGTCAAAGAAGAAACTTCAAGGAACGAAAATATACAGAAATATATCGTGGAAATGCCGACTTGTTGTCGATAAACCATCACAGACTGTAAGTCTTCAAATGAAGAACATGCATCATTAGCAATCTGCCGGGAATTTCCGCTGCATATGCCAGCGTTTACTCTTTCCTGCCCCCTTGAATAAGGCAGCTTTAGGTAAAAATTCCAGGAAGATGGGCGAGGACTCATCAAGACACATGGAGACCTATGATAAAAAAATGTGCAGTGCGCCTCTAAATTTCTGTGCCTCTGTGCTTTTTCCCAAACTTAATGTTTCGATGAACGAGAGGATTGTAGCAGCACCAAACATTGAAATTAGCAAGGTTACACAGAAATATTAAACTATCTAGGAAAAAGAATGGAAAATGGAACAATATCGAAGACAGTGAAGTTAGCCTGGAAAGAGGGCTAACACTTGGCCTTGACTCCAGATATGGACATTTTGACGCAGAAGCCTCTACGACTAAGTCAAGAGAATAATTATTATTAAAGCTATATAGGTACTTACACAGAAGATTTAAACTGCGCGAATGCTAGCCTCAGTTTTGATGGTCAATTTACCTGAAACGAGAAATAAATAAAAGTAAATAAAATTGATAAAATAAAGTCATAAACTTATATTACCTAATGTATTCTAATCATGCTCATTTTTAATACAATAAACGTATATTAATATATTCTAACCATGCTCTTTTTTACAATAATTAACGTATACTAATGTATTCTAACTATGCTTTTTCTTTTACGTACTCCCACAGGAGCAAATGATTCTCCCAATATATTCCATCAAGGGCAATAACATTCCCTCAACTGACGAAAATAAAATGTTCATTCTCTGATGTACTCTCCTTTAAGGTAGTTTGAGCGAAAAATCATTTCACCTAGAATTTTATGAATTTGACCTCATTTCCAAGAAAAAACTCACCTTTCCAATGATATCGAAATATTAACCCCTTGCCGAACTACTTTTCGAGCAATTTGCCGGAAAATACAAGCTGTTTTATATAGGATTGATTACGGCTGTGAGCTCCAGAGGGAGAATATTGAAAAATTCGGAATTTATAACTTCTACATTTCGACAAAAAACTGTGTGTAGTTTGTATGTTTTCTCAACTACTTACAAATATAAATATATGACTCACAGCAATAATTTTTACAGAATCGAAAAAAAACTGCTGTTTTGAAGGCTTGAAAAAATGAGTCAACTTAGAAATAGAAACTCAATTTAACTGCTGAGAATTTGGTCTTGTACAACTATATTTTGCCCCATTAATAATACAATATTTGCTTCACACATTTTACAGACGTTGAGATTAAAATATAAAATTCTAATATGGTCTCCAAAATAACTAGGGAAATATTTCGCTCGAACTACCTTAAAACTGTATCCAGTTAAAATAACATAAAAATAGAAGAACTAAGGGGCCATTCACGGAATCATCGTAAAGAAAGATTGCAGAGAGATTGACCAGATTCCGCAAGATTCGAAAGGGAAAAAGGAATACATTCGACCCGCAATAGTGAGGAAGGGGATTGGGATTGAAGAGAGGTGCTTTCACACGGCATAAAAGGGAATCCAATTCACACGAAAGGTAATAGAGGGACTGTTGTGCATGAACCACCTACCCCTACGGCTTCAGAAACCACTCACTGAATGAGCCCGTCCAGCCCATCGGTTCGCCACGACGACACTTCCAGCGATGAGAGGACATGACGGCGGGAGACTGATGCTACGCAAAAAAGTCCTCGGATTATTAGAGCCTTAACTGACGGAATTTTGTCGTCACACCCTTGAAAATTTCAAATATTGCCATTGATTGGGATTTTTTGAGGTTATCACCTCACGTCTACGACATTGCCGAAGTCCTTCCTGAGAGATTCCCGAGAGCTTGAATCGTTCTCATCGCTTGACCAATCCTCGATCCGAGAGCCAGCATGAGGAAAGGATACTACGTATTCTAATTGATATCCGCGCGAGCTTCCCGAGTTGCTCTCACCGATTCCGGCGAGGAGAAGGAATGCTGAGCGCCCGACGTTCGCCATTAAGTGAAAAGCAGATCTAAATACCGAGACAGCGTAATGGCTGCCCCGACCTGGAAGGGATACCTAGAAGACTGCTACGGAGCAAGTGACTGATGCGATCAATTATCGACCGAAAAAGGAAGAGCGATAAACACACACACCGCGACCGCTCGACCAAAAAATATCGCCTCCGGTGCTTCACTACGAGAGGCATCGACAAGATGTCGCACCAAGTTAGAACGTATTCCAAGAGGAAGGAGAGTTCGGGGAGGACGTTACTATTAACCGAGATTAACAACGTAAGCCATGAAGCACGAACGCAGAGGGGGAGAGAAGACGAAAAGGAGCAAAAAAAAGCCAAGGGGCAAAAACTGAGAAAAACCCACCTCCTTAGGAGATCGATTAAGACTTCCCACCCCTTCTCTGGAAGAAGTGGAGAGTTAAGGGGGAGGTTGGAAGCGGCCCTCTTCCGACGGAGAGCATGAAACCGACGTAATGGGGAGGTCGTCATCAAAAAAGAGCAGCGTAGGGGGGAGGGGAATGAGGAGGAATCCTGATGATGATTACGGAGGGGGAGGCGAAGGGTAAAAAAAAAAGAAAATAAACTAATTTCTCAACCCGAAACTAATTCGCGCGTACGTCCCCCCGTTGAAAACCCACACGCGATAAGCAGGAGGCCGAGCGAGCAGGTGGGAGCCGTGAGGCGGAGAAAAAACCACGGGAGTGGTGGTGACGACTCGTTGAGGAGGAGAAGACTCTTGCGATGTGGCGGGGGGGGAAGTGGGTGGTCCGCGTTGCTCCGGTCGGTTGGCTGGATATTTGGGGAGGCGCAACCGACGGGTTAGGTCATTTGCGCCATGAGGGATAGGTTGGTAGGGAAAAGATTATTCGGGGAATGGCGGAAGTTTAAAAGGAAATCCGACGTCAGCATAATCCTGCTCTTAAGGAAAGGCGCCAACCACAGTTCCACGTTACATCCGAAGGATGGAGGACTAAACTCGAAGTGCCCTCAGCTAGACACCTTCGTAGGGATCGGGATTCCACTGAAAAATCTCCGCTGTAGTCGGTATTCGAACGCGAGCCCTAAGAATGAGAGTTTCGGAAATGGATGGGTGAGAATAAGACGAGGAGGCTGTTATAATTTTCTATTAATACTCGAGATATTCTCACGTCACTTTTATTCGACCACACTCAGTATGAAGACTTGTAAAACAATAACCTCTTTTTACCAACAGACACACCATGGGGAGGAACTGTCATCATGAATAAAATACAAAACAAATATGTAATAAAATAAGTATTTTCAAGGATCATTTTCCTAATAATAATTAAACACTTAGTACACCTGCACACTTGTCAGGTGATGTGTGTACACTATTATTTCTTCTGGATTTTGGACATTAGTTGGATATTTATTGTCGGTTTCGGTGGTGTTGGGGTAAAGTCCTCGCTTGCTAGCCCTAGATTCGAGTCCCATCAGGGTGGATTTTTCACCACTCAGTGCATGGTTGTGTGTGATCGTAATGTTAAATACCCTGAAGTATACGGCCATAGGATCTGTTTTCGTTGGTAATGGAAAATAAGAAATATCTGAAGTCCCTTCGTAACCCTTAATACGAGGTTGGTTTATTGTCAATACAAGGATGCCAGGATATTTCTTTGGTATTAATTTTAAATCACTTTTACTAACTTGCACTTAAAAGTCACTTCATCTCCAATTGTGTCACTTCCATGTAATATGCAGTTTCCTGAATATGCTACAGCGTTGCACAACCAATTGAAGTAATAATATTTTTTGTAAGATATGGTGTCTTCCCGGCGGATAACAAATGTTATCGTCGTTCTAGGGATTCACACCGGGTTAGGTAATTGACGTGAATACCGAGAACTCCTAACATTATAAAATTTTACATTCTGTAGAACACAAAGTTTTAATTTGAAGTGCTCTTAATTCACTTCTTTTCCATGATAGAATCTCTCCCTTGTATACAGCATAATTTGAGCTATAAGTGATCAAAATTAATGTGCTGAATTGCAAAAAAATAACCTCATACATCTAAGAAATGGAAATCTCTAGGGGAGCAACAAAACCATGACCAAGACGATAAACATGAATATAAAAATGACAACATACACTACTGAGGCGAGTACAAGAGAGATGAAGTCAGGGAAGGAGGGAAACCACCCTGTTGGGATAAGGAGGCGAGGCGGAGGAAAGAGGAGATAATCGGTGAAGGGAGGAGCGGTGGTGGAGGAGGAGGGGGGAGAGGACGGCCCGGGGGGGGGCACCTTCTGCGCGGGTATGATGATGCGATTGGGGGGAGCAGAGCAGAGCGCCCGAGGAAGGAGAGAGAGAGATGGAAAGCAGCAAACGGAAGCACAAGGTCCCCCCCTCCCACTCCCTCTCCTCCCCCCGCCCTCTCCCCACACAAAACACCGCCAGGCCTCCTCTCTATCTCCTCCCAAGCATCCAAAGCTCATAATTAGGCGACTTGCCCGACCGGCAGTGATTATACGGCTGTTCTCCGCTTAAACCTTCTCTCTCTCTCCCCGAAGACCATCGGGGGCTATCTCTCTCCTCTCCTCCCTTTCCATTTGCCCCTTCAGCCCCACCCACCGCTCCTCCCCCACGCCCTGGCACCGCACCCGTCCTCTCTTCCTTCCCGCATTCAAGTCTCCTCCCCCTTCGTTCGAGCCGCCGCGGCTGCCGGGCAAGTGCGGTGGTTACACAGGGACCGACACTACTCCGGGCCCAAACGAGGGAGAGGTCGAAGGGGGCAGGCGGAGGGGCTTTCGAGTGACTCACGGAATGGGGGCGGGGGGGGGGGGGAGGAGTGAGCAGGAGGGCGGAATGATGGGGCATGAAGAGGAGGGAATGAGGATCGAAGAGAAGAAAAAAACACACATTTTCCTCCCAAGTCTCTGTTTTCGTCCGGGGGGGGGGGGGGGGGGGGGGGGGACTTGGGCGTGGAGATTAGGACGTCCGCTCCTCCTCCTCAGGGAAATCACATTGGTGAGCACTGGGCGGAGTTCCATCGGAGGCTCGAGGAATCGAGACACACTCCCTCTTCCAATTACATTAATGCTCACGTTACGATTATCATTATAGATGATAACGGGTAATCGGTGATGCCCAAAAGCCAAATGTGACATTTTATCCCGATTGAAAAGGAAAGGAAACGTTCGGGGATGGAAATTTCGATCTAGAAAACGAAAAGATTTAACGCCAATTTGTTTCCTAGAAGGCGGACAATGACAGCCTTACCTTCGACCCAAATTATCAAAAAAATAAAATGAGTCGAAGGCCACCGTGGCAAAGCACAGTTAACCGAATCTGCCAAAGGAGGGACTCCGATTAAATTTCCCTGACAGTAAACGTAAAAGTCTATCAATCGGAATTCCCATAAATTTTTATTTCCAAGGTTTAGTATCAAAAATTACGGTTGGAGAGCATTTGTTACCCGAAAGAAAAATATGATTCTGATCGTATGATCGAATTTAAACATCCCCTGTTTTTCGAATATAGATCTTAATACGCAAAAATGAAGATAATTATTTGCATCCATTCTTAAATGGCCTCATTTCTAAAGGTGCTGCAGTGTAGAAAAACAAGTCAAAATAAATATATCCTTTGCAGTGGATTGTCAACTGTGAATGATTATATTGCAATTCGAAAATACGAATGAAAATCTAAAAAGTACCGGCCGTCTCTATCAGCTAATAAATATCCGCCCAAGAATGCTGAAAACCACACATCTCTGAGGGCCGCAAATATTTTCGAATATGAAGCTTACACATGATATAAGCATCATAATTTCCATTTAAATTTTAAACAGTTGTGAGAGCCTCACGACTTGAACCATAACCACTAGAATGATGGGAAGTCGTTCAAGAGCAGACATACCAGAAGTAATGTTACTTGATCATTCGATATGCTAGTAACCTTTTCTCAAGAATATCATTCAAATTGAAGGATATGGAGTCCATTATACCGAATATAAATGTTGCAGCCATTTCGATGAACACGGCAATTTAGAATTCATAGACTATAATCAATGAAAAACGAACCCAACAAAGAACCGGTAAAACTAATCAATTATGCGAGTCGTCGTCCAAGGATGAGCGTCGATTCAATTACAGCGTACATCTGGCTCTGGCTTTTTACAATAACACTCGAAGGAAGAAAGTGATTCCCTCAGTCAAATATCAAATTATAATTAAGAAGGATTGAGAAGTTTTCAACGGATGCCTAATGATTCCCACCGAGTGATAAGTCTACATGAGTCACCTGATTCACCGAGTGACGAACAATCTTACCTCCACTTAATCATAGTAACAAGATGCGGTCAAGGTTTCAGTTGCGTATTTTATTTTGGAACGTTTGAGAGCCGTCTGCTTTCCGACCTGCATAACATGAAAATGAGACCACTTTGATTAGCAAGCTCATTAGTTATGCTTAAAAATACCCAGTATTCATCCTACGAGCCAAACCCAGTCACTTTGGCTGAAAGTCGCGGGTAATTTTTCTCCCGGGTCACAAACAGGTATCCGAACGAGGTGCAAAAAAAAACTGAAAAAGAGGCGGATTACGAGTTAATTTATTCAGAGCAAGTAAGAACACAGAGCGGTTATTCAACAAGGCTTGCATACAGATCAGGAGCGGCCTCGACAGTGGTTTATTTTGATCGTGATGGGAGGTAATGACAAATTCTGCATACACGTTGCCCGTGTTAAGGGACTGCGGGGGAGGAGGGGGGGAGTTTAGCGGCGAGGGGGGAGAGCAATTGGTACGCAATCCTCGAAGCACAATGCATCGGCGGCGGTGCAGAGAAGCGAGCAGGTGCGTGCTGTTGGCGGGAAGGGGGGAAGGGTGAACCTGATACGGGTCCAGATGACGCTTGTGGGAAATACCAACCGGAGTGTCTCGGCGCAAATCTTGGGAGCGAATCTCTCTCTCTCTCTGCGCAGGGGGTGAAGGGAGGGAGAGGGAAAGGCGATCAAAATCCCTTCCTCGGTGCATACTCGCTTAGGAACGACGCACACGGCATCCTGATGACCGCAAATGAATTTTTCAGGATACTACGACGGCCTTTAACTTAAACGTTTTCATGAAAGAAGCGAGGTCAACATGTGTCCCCTTCAGGGAAAGTCGTGGATTATGCGTTGCAGGACAAGCCATCCGCTGTAAACAGCCTTGGGAGGAGCATGATAATATTAAGAAAAGAACGAGCACAGCTCACCCGGATGGAAGGGAGACGATGTGCCACACCGTGTTACTTTCCTCATCTACACAAACAATGCGGGCACGTTAGTTAAAAAAACGATTCGATACGCCCAGTCTATTTTTAAATTCAGGACGACCTCCAACGTCCATTATCAAAGAATGAAGTCATAAAACCATGAATAATTCGACTCCTGATGTAAAAATATCTCATCGTCAGTAACAACATTTTCTTGTACACAGTTCGTGATGTTACTCACAATTTTTTTAACAAACACAACAATAAAAATTATATAAACTTATCTAAAAGCACTGAAATGAAAATGGATACTGAAAATATTGCGAATATACATATTCTAGAGTAAGTTATTTTCATAAAAGTTCACTTTCATCCCGCACCTCAAGGGAAAAGCAAGAACATATCGGCAGTGTCAATGATTCACATATTTACAGAAAGCACACGACCGCGAAGTCCTCAAAACTATCTTCACTGGTTGTATACTCCACCAGTTCAAATACTGCTCCGTGATACACTCAATCGCCTCTCCACCAATTAGAAAATCCAGCAGGGTCCCACGGTTTTACATGAATTTTTCGTAACCTTGTACCCAACTTATCAGATTAAATCTACGTCCGCCTCTCGATTTCAGTTCTACGTATTACCTGCGAGCCGTCGCATAAGAGGGGTGTCAAGACCCTAGCCCCGCGAAGAGTGTTGATAAATTCGTACATTGCTGAGGGAAGAAGAAATATTTATTCACACTGTTCGGCAATTCACTCATTAAGTCATTAATATTCTAATTAAAGGTAGGTTATGATAAAATTCAAAGAAAATCCTACAGGTTTATAACCCCGCAGGGCCCTATCAACATCTAGTATTTCCTTCTTCACCTCAGCGTAAGTCCCACCTTTCTTCATCCCGTCCATAAAACCTATTCTCTTTCTTCCCTTCACTGCTTGCCCAACATCCTTCCCCCTCTCACGGCCTTCAGCAAACCGTCGCCACTCATTACCGCTTCCAGCCACCTAACCTGCCTTCCCCTAATCTCATCCACAAGTTTCCTTTCCTCACCATCTAGATCAAGCACTTCCTCGTTTGTCTTCTTTTCCGTCCATCCTCTTCCACGCCCACATCTCGAACGCCTTCAGGCTACTTTCGTCTTCCTTTCTCAACGTCCTCGTTTTGCCCCATACAACGCCACACTCCATAGCAAGCTCCTCACCACCCTCTTCTTTCACCTTAACTTAAGGTCCCCATCATCAGCTCCCTTGTATTACTGAACGCTTCCTTCGCTAGCGCTATTCTCCTCCTAATGTCTCTGCTACTGTTCTCATTTTCGTCTAGCGTACTAGCCAAGTAATTGTTCTACTTGCTCCAGTTTTTGTCCTCCTACTTTTGTTTTCTTATTATTGATCTTCATTCCGTATTTCTCCTACTGCTTTTCCAATGCATCTACTAAAGCTTGCAGTCTCTTCAATGATCGACTAACCAACGCCTGGTCGTCCACGAATCTGACCGATTTTATCAGCTGGCCTCCTACTTTGATTTCCCATCTAGCTCTTCCCATGCCCCTTTTACCATTTCCACAGCATTAATATGCTAAAAAGCAAAGGCGACAACGGGCACCCTTACCTTACCCCGTGACCTTTAACTGCTCATCCTGATTCACCGTCAGTTATACCATAGAGTAAGATATATTACTTACTCTATGGTTATACTCACCTGTTCCCCCTGGCCACATATAAGTTTCAGATGAGTCTCCTATCACGCCAATCTATTCCTATTTTCCTGAGTATCTGCAGTAATTTTTCCCAGTTTACTCTGTCAATCGCCTTTCCGAAATCTGTTTGCCAATGCATATCTTTTATTCTGACGCTTCTATCAGCTCTTGATATTTCGTGCGGGATTAAAATAATATCCTCCGAGTCACCCTGGAGCTATTGTGTTCTGAATGTTTCATCTTATCTTATATCTTAAGTATATTTAATATGCCAGTATAGGGTTCCAAAAGCTTGCGGAATCCCCTAGATTTGGCCTAACAAGAGAGAAACAACATATATTTTACTCCATAATTTCTACTGGCTCCTTAAATTATTCCATCGTCATTAACTAACCCAACATGATCAGGCATCATTTCACTTTAACCAACTCTCTCTACACCATGTCACATTTTCACAAAACACTTCAAAAAGATAATTACACCAAACTACCCTTTTCTTAAGTACACACTGAAGTGTGAACTTATTGTCATTAGGAACCCCGCCGCAACATCTGAGCTTGCTACTTGCTTCTTACATATGAAGCTTATAAAGCCTCCGACTTCTTCGTAATCAGTCCGTGTGTTGGGTCATTTTTAAAGGAATTTCCGCACTACCCTACTGAGAGATTCGGATATGGTCTTCAATTATTAATAGATTGCTCTATTTTTAATGTATTACTTCTTGCAAAGCTCGGAAACTTTTCCTCTAGGAGTCAGAAAATCCCAACAAAATAATGCGATGACAAAAGCTTTTAACTCCGGTAAGGTTATCACAATCGGAATATAAAAAAACAAGCACTGACAAATGCTTTGCCTTGCAATGCTCACATGTATTTCTTGCAATTTATTTTGCTTCGGGCGGGTTTCGAGTGAAATGACATGTCTTTCTTCGCCATAATCCGCGAGAGGAGAATTAAGGAACGGAAGGAACGAAAGAGAGCATCCAAAAGGGCAATCCACACGTTTTATCAACATTTCCTTCTCATATTTCCAACCATAACTTATTTCTCAACGTCACAATTGCATGCCCGGATGAACACTCAAAAATATCAGGGTAGGGAGAACGGCACGCACAAATCGAAAATGGTGAGAAAAAATCGAAACTATCAATTACATTAACAACTATCAATTCAATAATATTATTATCACAGCGAAAAAAATAACTCTTTACCACTTTAGTGAGCTTTCTTGATTCTCAAATAGCGGTATGTTGGGAACACAGTATTTGGAGATTTCAACGCGCGACCTCTTCATCGATGGCCTTTCAGAATAGAGTATATTTTACCAAAATGTACATATATCAACTTCAAGGTTGTCTGATTATAGAAAATGATGCCATTTGCAGAACTTGCAGAATGCCAAGCAGAATTTTCCACTTTAAACAAACTGGTATGTGAAGCTCACTGGGCTGTTTTAAAGGTCAAAATAACATGCAAATTAGATGGCGCAATCTTTGCATGCAGTGGAACCGCATTTTTATAAGCCAGTAACCTGCAGGAAATGAAACCCGGAGGTCGGCAGCCCCCGAATGATAACCTCTTCAACTAACCATTGATGGCACTGAAATCAATCCTAAATTTTATGTTCGCACTGACGTCTTTCGTTTAGGAATCACCTTTATTGCAACATAAAATTCTCCACTCCAAACTACGTTTCGTTTGAGGCTCACAAAAACTGTATTCATATTGGGGCATGATTATTTCTGATTTATTACCATAATTGTTTCACATATTGCTTCCGCGTGTTGCTAATGACATAATTTAATGCCATAATTACACTGCTAACACACCAAATGGCCTTTTGCTTGGCGATGATTTCATCAGTCCCTCCACCAAACTCTCATTAAAAAACCTTTTACGTCCACGCAGACTTTTTGAACCAATTCTCCGATGCGTAGGCTAGGAGGGGAGGGAGGTGAAGGGTAGGGGAAGCAAAGTGAGAATAGCTACCCACACGAATCGGTGTATCCTATAGCAACTCCCATGCATTAGGTATTTAGAGTCAAAGAAAGTAAAAATTCAAGCATCTGAAGATGGTGCCAAATTATTAAGAAGTCTTGCCGCATGAAACTAGAATTTTGGCGAAGTGGCCGAGGGTCCATAGTAACGTTTAAGGTAGAACCAACCACGTTCGCCCCATTGATCTAAGATCTTTGTGTATTCCTCCATCAGTCAGCTGCCTACTTCACTTAAAACTATAAAGATAATCAATACGAAGAATTAAAAAATAAATACTTCAATCGGCTTACTTTACCTAAGCTTGATTACACTTATGAAGCCAATATTCGTGTTGATCGATGAGTGAGTGAGATAAAGTAATAATACAACCTTGAATGATAGTGATTACGTTAAAGAAAAGAACAAAAAACGAACAGATAAATATTTTTCTTTCCAGCTCTAATGAGATCACAATATGATATTCGATGATCGAGGAAGAAATTAAAATTTTGCCTCGAATATATGGATTTGAAATTTTGACGGAAATTGGAATTAATAGATACTAGCTTTACCAAAATCTAGATTCGGTTATTAATGATTTTTTTATATTTTCACCAAATTTTACTCAAGTAATTGAGCAAGTTCGAATCATTCATACTCATTTTACTATATAAGGTTACGAAAAATAAATTGAACGTTCTGAAGTTTATTGTTTCAGTTGAACAGGCAATTGAATTGTCGTACTCCATCAATGTCTCTAAATATATATACGTACGGAATTAAATAATTTAATAACTATAAAAACGGAAAAAAATATATTTTTTATTATTTAACTATTTCTCAATTCTCTGGCGTCGAAGACCCGCAGCGAATTTTCGAGGTGGTTTGTCTCATTGTGCACAGGTGTTATGAGTCAACTTTGTCAGGCCTTTAATTTTGGATATCAAAGTTTTGTAGAGTTTCTAGTATAAAGAGAATAGTTTACAAATTATGCAAAAAAAAAATAAAATCAACAAAGCAAATCAAAAAAGCATAAAAATATACGGGATAAGGTATTCTTAGATTATTTACACACCGCGAGAGCTCTAGCCTTCCCAAACAACACTATAAAGAAATGAGGCAGCGTGACTGTCAGTATATCAAAATTTGTATAATACTTGACATCTTCTAATCGCCTTTCCAAAAATTCCATTTATATGTTAATTCGCAGAGAGAATCCAGCAAAGCATCTGATCCAATACAAACACCGCGCGATAGTATTATGAAACGAACAAATATCTTAAGACCCCAGGGACCGGAAGACAATTTTATCGTCCTTTATTATATTAATTGCAATAGTTTCGTTTGAGTAACTTCCTCCTTAACTCCCGTCATCCCTCTCCTCCGAATCAGGATTAAAAAAAGAAAAGAACGACGCGAAAGGCTTGTTCCGGTCGGTGCCCATAGGTTATTATTTTGCTAGGCCATCTGATCGCAGTTGCTCGCATCACCAATGGTTTGAATCGTTGAGTGAAGCCTTTGCACCACATTTGTCAAAACACTATAAAGATAAATAATCTTGGCACCTACCGTATCAACGATTGCTACATTATACTTTCTTTCGAAATATATTTTTCATAAGAGCATTCAGTAATGTCAAACATTCTGTTGGTAGGTATAGCATTCGATTTAGCACTTTTAGTCGTTTTTAATTTTTCTACGAAAATATTCATTGACATAAAATTTGCAGGAACGAGTTAATCTAAATAAAAAATTAATAGGTAAGTCTTAAAATTAAGTAAAATCTCTAAATGGATGCCCATTTCAAATTAACTACAACAATCAAACGCAGAGTATGAACCACTGAAATACTACAGAGATGACAATATCAGAGGGGCTTAGCAAGGAGCTGATTATGTATAATACATATAAGGAAAAAAACAATTTGGAGGGTCAGGCAAAATAAAACATCAGGAGAGCACAGAACAATTAGGGAATGCATCGCTCATAAAGCATTTTTAACGTCAGTTTAAGGAAGATTAGTATTAAATATAGCGAAGTAATCCCAGAATTACTAAATTTAGAATCGACTAACATCGTCGTCATTGCGTGACAGCACGGAAGGAGTTCTCGCCCTTCGCTCAATATTGGCACAAAAAATTGTCATCAGAGGAATGCTAAGAACATGTGAGAGTTGTGCAATCAAAAATAAAATGAAATGTTGAAAAACAGAGAAACAATCCGGATGTGAAACAAAAATTCAAGGGAAAGTAATAAAATAACACAATGGAAAACTGGGAAGGCTTGCAAGGGAAAATTGTCAACGTAGCTAAGGAACTTTGCGACATACGAAACACAGATGGTGGAACCAAAAATGTGAGGAAGTCATCACGGAGAGACAAAGTCTGGAAAAGGCGGTATTCATCTAAAACCAAAGATTACTTCAATCAGTCAAGATAATCCACAATAAAACATCAAGAACTACAGGAAGTGCTAAGAGAAAGTATGAAAACAGCAGACTTATCCAAATCGAAGAAGAGTTCATTGAACAACAAAACAAGAAATAAGATTTAATGTTTTCCCGGCGAATACTTGGCGTTAATTCTTTTCGGGATCCTTCGAAACGTCGGTACCTTTTGCCAATTTAGCCCGGTGGAAACCCCAAGAAGAATTTACGCTAATACAAGACGTGTTTGCATAACATTCAAAGAAGAAATCACAAGATGTCACACCTAATCTCGCGTTTAAAGATAAAAGCGGGAAAGTTGGACTCAATAATAACGACATTTGCGAAATTTTAGCCAGGCACTTTGAACAATTTTACTGAACTGTAAAGAACCTGAAGAAACATTAGCATTCAATCAACCAAAGATGAAAATAGACTCGGATACTCCTGATAAAGTAGTAATAGATGATATAATCAGAAACTTGAAGAACAACAAAGACGCAGGGGAAGATGTGATCGTGGCGAAAAGGTGGAAATAATCTGGTAATGAAGCATGACAGTATTTGAGAGGTTTACTGGAAGAGATACTTATTTATTTATTCAAACATACATTGCAAGCATGCCTGGTGTCAATGAAAGTAGACATGCACATAAAATAATCTGATCACCTACATGATTACATGAAGAGAAAGAAAAAAAGAAATACATAATATGGATGGATTAACATAAGTAACAATATAAAAATCAATTTTGCCTTAAATATTCTAAACATTTACTTCTAAATGATTTTAAGTTCTTGGGTATGGACTCAAAATGTTCATCAGGCAGCCGGTTCCAATACCCCTATTTAAAAAGGAGTACTTGGCCGCGTTAGTTTTTTTTGTTTTCTTAATTTTATTTTATATGGGTGGTCATTTCTGCCCATATAATTTGGCCTCTCCATGGCTCTATTTAATTCTTCCCAGCCCTTGTCTCCTGAGACAATCCTATACACTGCACTGAGCCTTTGCCTTTCCTTCTTGTTTCTAGAGAGTCCCAACCCAAAGCGTCTATCATCTCCGTCACGCTATCCGTTCTCTTCTGTCTACCTAATACGTACCTGGCGGCCTTCCTTTGCACTCTTTCAATTTTCTTTGCTACCCCTTAACTCGGGGGGGTCCCACACCGTGGTTACATATCCAACAATAGGCCTTACAACGGTTGTGTATGCCATTTCCTTTGTAGCCATGTTGCTTTCTTTGAGATTTCTCATGACCCAGTGGAGTGACTTAAAGGCTTTGCCGACTATATGGTCAATGTGCAGCCCCCGTCTTAGGTCTTTGCACAAGTATACACCCAAGTATTTACAATTTTCACTAGCTTGTATCATTTCTTCCATTACCTCATATTCCCTAGTCAGACCCGTCCTACTGTTGAAGAAGGTGAGATATTTACTTTTTGAAATATTAATTGTCATTCCATTGGTTTCTATCCAGTTGTCGACCTTTTCAATACCGTTCTGTAGGACGTCAGGATCAATGCCCTCGTTAATTTTTCAATAGAGTATGCAGTATATAAAGGTTATGAAAAAATAAAAGTAAATAACTAGAGAGGAATCTCCCTTCTGGTAGTCACCTATAAGATCTTATCAAAAGCTCTCTTAGACAGTATAGACCCAGTAGTGGACAAACAAATAAGGGAAATCAAAGTGGGTTTCGGAAAAACAGATCCTACTCACAACAAATACCAAATTGGAAAACAATAATACGGGACCGAATAACAAGAAACACGTAATAATCTCTGCTAATTTTAATATCTCTGTCGATTTTAAGAAAGTCTATGACTCAGTAGATCGAGCCTCACTATTTAACGTCCTAGAAGAATTCGGATTTGATTCAAAGGCAATCAAGATAATCAAGCAAACTCTCAAAGATACAAAGTTCAAAGTGAAATTTCTGGGAGAGATTTCTGAGGAATTGAGAAAATATTGAGACTGGTGTTAGACAGGGAGTTTCTTTCAGGGACTTTCATCAATTATTTTTAACTGCGTCCTGAAGAAGATAACAAGGGTGTGGGAGGAGAAATTCAAATAAAGGGGACTCAATCACAAGAACAATCTAGGGCCGAAATTTGGGGAAGGTATAAATCGTTTGGCTTTTGCAGATGACATTGCAAGTTTCTCTGAAAATATAAAGACAGCATGCTAACAAATTATCATTCAGAAATAAATAGCGAAGAAATTTTGACTTCAAATATCTTTTGATAAGGCCAAATTTATGACCAGCATAGGAAACTCACTTTAGGTGTTAATGACAGAATGGGAAGAATCGGTGAAGTTGAGAAATTCAAATACCAAGGAGAAATAATCCAAATCAACGGGCTAGACAAAGATGCAAACAAGCAAGAGAGATAAAAATGGAAATGGCATACACCAACTCACTAAGGATACCTACAATAAGAAAAATCTCTCCACTAAAACCTGAATAAGACATTACAGTACATTAATCAAACGGAAGCCTCTACCCCACTGAATGCATGTTCTAAAAGATATTAGGAGAAATAAAAGATAGAGAAGAAGGAAAGAAAGATTCTCAGAAAAAACCTAGGACCACTAAAAACAGAGAAAGGCAAGTTTAGGAAAAGGAATAATGATGACCACTACAAGAATGAAGACTGCAAAAAAATATCAGATGAGAAAAGGAAGTGGAGAGTTGGGTTCTTCGGCCACATTATGTGAGAATGGACAACAGTACACTTACAAAACGAATTTCCAGTCATGCTTATAATAGTAAGAATGGGTACCAGCCAGTTCGAGGGATTAAGGAAGACATGAAAGAGGTGGGCAAAACGGAAGACATAATAAGGGTGAAACTATATTTGGAAGAATGATTCGGAACTCCAAGGGTTTACGGAAGAAGGAAAAGACAGGAAATAACACTTGAACAGAACACTTGGAAGAAAGCAAAGCGAAAGGATGAAAATTTATCCGAGAGCAAGAAAAGAAGTGGATCATAAAAAACGAAAATGAATGCAAAGGATTATTTTTCATGTTCCCTAAACGGCCAAAGTCGAAAGAAGACAAATAAACAATAAAATATGCAAGAACTAAACCTGAAATAAAGAAAAACCTCATTAAAAAGAATACTTATTGTTTTCCTTTTATTAGATTAATTATTGGACTGACCATGGCTTCAGCTAC
Organism: Pyrrhosoma nymphula; assembly: GCA_963573305.1. NCBI lineage: Eukaryota > Metazoa > Arthropoda > Insecta > Odonata > Coenagrionidae > Pyrrhosoma > Pyrrhosoma nymphula. The sequence goes on from OY754336.1 coordinate 18,173,253, forward strand.
TCGCAAATAGCCACTTGTCAGTGTTATTCATTCAGCGCGGTCATTTTGTAACGTTAGTATTCCACGAAGTTCAACCGCTAGACGACAAAAGAACTACATATACTTGTCATAAAATATGGAGTTCCTTTGCGTGAAAATTATTTATTAAACTGACCCTGACAATAAGGTACTCACCCTAGCCCAGGAATCTTTATTAGTGGTAATTTAATTCAACGTGTTTAGGCGGCTAAGTTAATTTCAAAGAACTTCAACTACCCCCAATTCAAAATTGAAATCGCGCCCACGCTAGTGGCACGCATCAATAGGCAATGCATTATTTGGGTTAGAGAGAGTGAAATTCAACGCAATAAAGAAGCAGTGATGTCCCAAGGTCCCAACTCAACCACTTGCCGTTTTGGCGGCGCACGGATGACTGTGTCGCCGGCGATCGCAGCGTTGGAAGGCCGGCGCGCCGCATCGCAGCCAATCGGTCTCGGCCGTAAGGAGCGAGACTACGAGATAGGAGAGAGGTACGAGGGAGGAGGGGACTTTGGGGGGCGGGGGGGAGGCAAGTGTGGAAGAAGAACTCCCCCCCATGCAGCTGAAATAAGGAGTCGAGAGACAAGACAACTCGGAAGGATTCGACAGGTATAAGGTGGGTGGGAGGACGACAAGGAACTGAGGAGCAGCAGCGAGGAGAAGGGACGCCCGTCTGCTGCCGAGTGTAGCGCGGAAAATGCCGAAAGGAAGGGGTGAGGGGGTAGAAAGAGAGGAGATAATGGGGTTTATCGGGGTGGTGGGAGGGAGAAATAGAGCAGAGAATAGATGGGGGAGGGGGGTCGGCCAGCGGAAAGAGGGGTGATCGCCGGAGAATGGAGTCGGTTGCATAGAAAGGCCGCATAGATGGCGCCTTTATTTTCAATTCAGACCGGCCACCGGTCTTCTTCTTCTTTCGCTCCGTCGTGACTTGCGGGAACCTCTCCCGGATGAAATCCAGAGCCGGCACAATGGAGAGACCGGAATGGGGAGAGAGGCGGGGGAGGGAAATGAGGAGGGAGGGAGGCAAAGGAGGAGAGGAGGCGATGAAGGAGAGGAGGTAATACTCTGAACGGAGGAAGATAGGTAGAGGGGGATCGGGTCGGTTGAAGTGGAGGCTAGTGTTCCCATCCCAAAAGGCCCGAGCTCGAATCACATCAGTTTTGTAGATTTTTTCAGAGAACTCCCGATCCTCACCTTGGGGCTATGTGTATATCACTTCGAGTACAGTGTAACGTCCGTCAGATGGGACGGTAAACTGCGGACCCCTTGGCCCCTTTCGTTGAGAATAGGCTATGGCCGAGGTAAAGTTTCTCTCCACACTTCATCCACTTCCCAAATAGTGGTGGGAATGGGAAAACAGATTAAAACAGGGTGCACAGGCATGCATGCATTTTCGCGGGCGGTAAAGGCACCGACTCCCCGACGGGGCCATCCACATCCACGTAGTAATCCAGAAGGGTGGCTTCCGCAAGGTGAGGCAAGAGATGCTGGGACTCCATCCATGAAAGTGCGAGGGCAAAGACTGTGCAGAAGAACAGAGAGAACACACGCGTAGGTAGCCACCACACGCCACTCTATTTAGAGTCATTCATGCAACAGCGTCCGACTTGTGGCGCTGAGGAACTCTCAAAATCGGTTGCCTTTTCAGCTCATTCATTCCACACTTGCATCGTAATCAGGCGTTGCTTCAAACAGGCACTCTCCTGTTTCCCAAACCATTCCGCCTCTCAAGGATCTTCTCCTCAACATGCACCAATTACGATTTTCTTAGTACACCTCTCACTCTGACCATTCACTCTTATACCAATCCAAAGTGAGTGAATAGAGGGTAAAGAGATCTCTCTTTACTCACTTTAATATCAACCAATTGTTCGGTGATTAGAAAATAGGACGTGAATGGGTTGAATGTGTTGGTATAAGACGGAGGCGGCAGAGACTGAAAAATAGAATAGCTTGAGATAGTCCTGATTTTCTTCGTTTAAACCCATACCCACAGTGATTGCGATGCAACCTTTTCTTGCAAAACAAGCGGGATGAGATTTACACTTTTAACAATCGAAAAACTAACCAACGAATTTCCCTCAACGTAACATATTAATATTAAAATGATTTTGGCATCAAAAGTTCCTTGAGCCATCTTGAGCTCGGATCTTGCTCAGTTTGTTGTAACTCAGGAGTCAGTGAGAGTAGGCGAAACTCCTGCTTAAAGGGGAAGGGGAAATCCCTTCCCTGACTGCTGCGAGTGAAAGTATTTTGACGAACATAGCTTCGCTTAGGTGATAAGTAAGCGGACTAATTTCTCTTGCATCCTTCGTCCTTTACCACCAATTATTTAAGTTTTGGACTCGTGGCTGAAACAAATGGTGCGTATATTTACTTAACAAAGAAGTGATTTTTCTGTAAAATGTCACAGTGCTGCGTGGTACCATCTGTACAAAAAATATCATTCACACACGACGCATCTGGCTAGTTTTTGGGACGGCGTTTCTCCTCCTCAGACAGACCCCTTATTTGTGACCATGAACGGTGGGTCGGAAAGCAATTTCTCGGACTGAATATCTCCGGCACACATTCAAGGTGTTAAAGTTAGAGCTAATCGAAAAACATAAGGCATTACAGCGCATAAAAACGACGATGAAAATGGAAATATATGCAGTATTCCTCTTGTTGTTCGGGTGTAACCCGCATACTTATTCATGTGTGTTGTTACCCGAAATTTCGTGGACGTGTCGACAACGCACCTGAATAAGTACGCGGGGTACACCCGAACAACAAGAGCAATACAGCTATAATGGTCCGCGAAAGCTTCAACCAGGAAAGATATGCGTCAGCGGAACGTTCGTTAGCTTGCAAAGAGTAACATTTTGAGCACAATGCTCACAGCAGAATGTCTTGCAAAAGGTTAAAAAATTCGTTCAAACTACATACCTGATAAGGTATGTTTTTTACAACACAGTAAATAAAAACTTTGCATTAACCTTGTTTGACGCCTACACAGAAAATCACCACTAAAACAACATTCGCGGATGCGATCATTCAGCTGCCTAATGACCAGGCTCTGAAACGAAAGACAAGATGTTACAACGGTTTCTTCGGCGTTTGGCATATCTAGTCTCTGCTTTCGGGCGTTCCTCCGCTTGTTGTAATTCTACGACGACAGTTTCTCCAGACATCCTGCTGGCATCTTCAGGTCAGAAGTATCGATTGAGATTTTTGGCCCGTCGTTTATATTCAAGTCCCATCAGCAAGGAACCTGGGAACCTTCTGATCTGAAGACGGGAACCTTCTATCAGCTGGGAACTTTCTGACCAGAAGACGCCAGCAGGATGGTAGGAGAAACTGTCGTCATAAAAAGACAACGCGCGGAGAAACGCCCAAAAGACACTAAACACGAAAGGAAAAAGATACTGCACTGTTGTGTCGCGACGGAAGCAGCGACCTAAAGCGAAAGAAAATCAAACACTACTTCCCTATATTCGACGCCATCATCCGACCACCCAAAGTGAAGAGAATGGCCGGGCCATGGGAATAAGTCAAAACACAAGTTCTACCCAAGGAGGTTAGAAAAGAAATGGAGGCGACATACCACTTGATTTTTGAAGCCAATTCCGCCATTGCAGTCGGCACAGTTCAGACCGTCCTCTCGCTTATGTGTCCAGCGGTTGCGTTCGATTTGCGTCAAATCTCAGTTAAAAACCACAGGCAAGGCGATGTTTTGGAACTGGTTTGGCAACACCTACTCGGCACAAAGCCTTCCCAAGCACCCCTATTCTTGCTTCACTTTCGTCCATGAGCGTTCGCGGTCATGCCTCCTCCATTTTATTTTAACCTCCTTGGTTCTACCCTGACGGCACCAATTTCGAGCAGTATGCACATTGACCAAGCACACTACGTCACGCGCAGGCGAAGGAACGAAGTGGGTTCGGGCTGTCGTACCAACAACGATACGCGTATCGTGGAATTCGCTTTCAATCTTTCGATAACGTCGATATCTCAAAAGCAGGAAAATAAGAAGTTGATTCTAATAATAACAATGACGATTTAAATCAAATGGGACGTTTCTTCAAGTCCAATGTTTCAAATTACTATTTAGAGATTTAACACACCCACGCACTGAGTGGCGAAAAAAGCACTCATCTGGGACTCGAACGCTGAACAAGCTGATAAAGATTTGACCCCGTCGCTACCGAGGTAACGTCTTAATCTCGATGCGACTGTTCAAACATCACTTTTAACAGGCCAAAAGCTTCGAAAACACAATAAAACACTTCCACATCGACGAAAACACAGCCTTTCCGCTTCTCGAGTAAAATGAGTATAGTAAGTCCTATGTTCATCTTTTTTTTTTGTTTTTTTTTTCTTTTTTTTTTCTTTTTTTTTGTTTCATCTTTTTTTTTCATCTTTTTGTTTTCAGCATTCATCAATTCGAAGATTATTTTGCTGCAGCTCTCCACTCCACCTTTCAATCAGCCAACCGTTTCATTCCTACGCAAGTCTCCACTTCGAAGTCCCTTTTAATTTTCCTGTATTTCACTCTTGGTCTTCCTCGATAATACTTGACATTCACCACTCCTTCCGTTATTGTTTTCGGGAGGCTGGAGTGTCCAGAGAGTGCAAATGTGCTCAATAAATATTTCTCTTCCTTGAGTTTTCATCGTCTATCTTTTCTCTCCGACTCTTCTTCATTGGTGAGTCTCTCCCTTCATTAAGTTTTCATCATTATACGATAACAAAACATTTCCAATCTCGAACATTCTGCAGATGCTACTGGCCAGGCTTCACTGGCATACATGAGCATGCCATGAATGTTTCTATTAAGTACTTCCTTGAATTGAGGACAGCGTTTTAGTAGAATAGACAAAACAAGTACTTGGTAATACTGCTGTTTTGTCGACTCAATAGACGTAATGTCCTCAGAGCATCGAAACGATAAACAGGCAATGAAGTAAATTTCGGCAGATGAATGGCCGATCCATGCATTTTCGGCGATTTTACATCCATCCGTGGTTTGATAGGGGCGGATGGGCGTAGGGTGGAGTGGGGAAGACGGGAATGCGGACCCTCCTCGACGATACATATCCCAGCCCCCCTTCCTCCTCCCCCAGGGTAAAATGAAGGAAAAGAATAAAGAGGGAGAGAGGACACAAGAGAGGGAATGGGGAGGGATGAAACCGCCCACACCCCGAGCGCGGCTCTGCCACCTCCTCCCTAATCGCGAAAGAAGAAGAGCGCATTGTTCGCCTTCTTAATGACAGCGTCCCGATTCAATCATCAACCTCGTCAAAAGTAAACATCTTGCGAGGGGAGGAGGTGGGAGAAGAAGGGGGGTGGGGTCGAGAGGGGAGGGGGTGGGAGGGAGGGCTCGGTCTCGGGGAATGAAGGCAGACACACCGTTTGTCGGCATGAAAGGGGGGGGGAGGAGAGGAGAAGGGTTTAGCTGTGCTGTGTAGCGGACGAGGACGACGGCGGAGTGAGTCTGGGAAAGGAGCAGAGAGGAAGGTAATTGCATACAGCGGGCGGAGAGGGGTTGGAGGGTGAACTGTAAGGAGAGAGAGAGACGGTAGAGAGGAAACAACAAAGACGAAGAATGAGTCGCCAGCCGATGTAGGAGAGGAGATATAGGAAAGGAGAGGAGGATAGATTGGGATAGAGAGAGAGACGGAGTGCAAGAGACGGATGAGGCTGGACACTTGAGAAACGAGGACTGAGTACTGTGCTCTGAGGATATGATTGGGAGAGGTTCGCAAGCGGGGGTAGATGTGGGGGGGGGGGGGGGGGGCGAGGCAGATGAAGGGAAGGCGAGAGATGGACAGTCTCCCTCGTGAAGAGACGGGAAAGGAAGGAAATAGTCCTGCGCCATTGAAATGAGAGCTACTGGTGGTAGCCGGTAATAACGAACATACACGTTTTCGGTTTTATCGAAGATTACAGACAGATTGACAACCCAGCGCGGCCTCCTGGGTCTTGCGTTGCAACGGGGTTTACCGATCAAGGTGGGTATACTACATCTGGATAAAATATTGCCACCAGTTAAATGTTTCAATTCTACGGAGATAACATTAAAATATAAAGCTTTAAACAAAGTTCTATGTGTATTTCTGGGGTTGTTCGTAAAACACAGACGATAGGTAACGGTTTATGAAAACAACGAACGGCAGAAAAACAACAGAAATATTTCGAAATATATATACCTAATACGAATAACAATGAGTATTAACCCTTGAAGCCCATGATGAATCAGAAAAATATCCACTGTTCACTTATTTAGCAGCCTCTCGAACCACAAATAAGCAAGAAGCAAGAAAACTGCCGTCGTAAAATTGGGCTTCGTAAACCGGTAATCCATCGGTATCGCCAGTATTTTATGCCATGATACCGATTCGTTTCGTACCGCTCGCAACACACGACAAGAAGTAAGGGATGATGGCACAAACGGTGGGTCGCCAAGTAGTGTTTGGGAGAAAGGGGAGTAGGCAAGGTATAAGGGGAAGGGGAGCGGGAGAGGGAGGAATGAAAAGAAAACGAGGGCGAAGGAGAAGAGGAAAGATGAGAGAGAAGGATAAAGGAGGAAAAGAACAAAGATGGGCAGGAGAAATTTTCGGGAAGTAAATTTTTATACCACCTACTTATTTTTTTAGCCAGCTGCCTAAAATGTCGGCTTATCGGCCAATTTAATCAACTCCAAGCCGGTTGCGGGTTTGCCACCGAGAGCCCAACGCTAACTAACTCAAACGAAGAATCCCATCGCACCGAAAAGGGTGTAGGTATTATATTTTTCCCCGGGATTGAGGCACTCCTCCTTTAAAAGGCTTTCGGAAAGTTTTTAAATGGGGCCAAAAGGGAATGGGCAATTGATCGGTATCGGTTTTCTTCCCCATCGTTAACGGTTTCCGATCACTGCGTGTTAGAAAACGTGCTCGTGGCCCCTGAACTGCCCTCGAAAAAATCCGGAAAAATGTTTCTGAGACAAACAGTTTCGAAAAAATTGAATTAATGACAACAAAACAGAAAACAAAAGAGGCGTGTGAGCATTTTAGGAATTTATTAGCCACTGTTCTTCATCATGATGGAGTACCTCACCATAGAGTTAATCTGGAAAAAATCATATCGTTAAGCAGAATTGAAAATACACTTACAAATGCCATGCTGGGACTCTTACTTAATTGTGTGAGGGTTGTTGTCAAATAATATAAATTGGGAAAAACAGGAAATATATTTTTTGAAATTTCGAAATTTCAAAACCATTCAATACACAAGTTGAATAAGCTTTGTACCACCTAGCAAATAGACTTTTCCTCAATATCCCCATCGACTAATTACTATACTTTGTAATCACTTCCATTCGACAACTGGGAATTTTTTTAACCATCGAATCATATGACCTGACTTTCTTCAAATTTCCGTTCAACAAGCAAAAAATCAAATAGCTATGCAGGACCAAAGCTTCCACCGAAGTAATCACCCATATAATTAGTTTCGAACTCTTCAGCGGACCAAGTTAATGAGAAACACACAATCGTTTCTCTGAAGAGAAATTACCTAATCTCTTTTGAGCAAATCAGTGCAAGGCTCTGGACAGACAACGATGAAAAGTGGAAAGGACATAATAATTAGGCTATTGCAGGGACGTGCTGGCGCGGAGGGAGAACGGATTTACCCATCTGAGATATTAGGAAATGATGCCGCAGATATCGGCAGTAAAATGTGCGACGGGCTTTTATGGCTCCAATAACTACTCCATACATACAACGTGGAACATATCTGTAAACTGTGGAACCAAGCAAGCGAACTCAATCGTTCTTGAATGGGGATGGAAAAACTTAAAATAGCCGAGAGTAATCTCTATGGAGATTTTTACAATATTCTTTTATTGAAATTGAAATTATTGAGGTCTCATTTAACAGCCATGCAGTCGCCATGGATTACATCTAAAGAGAAGTTGGGTAGGAGCAATGAAAGTCCGAAAAATAATAACAGAAATACATCAAATACTATGGCCGGGTAGATCCAGTGACACTTATTAAAGCGACGTAAAAGGTGATGGAATCGAAAAAGAGTTCATAAGTTACAGCTAATTGATATTCTTCTAAGGTTCAACTGTTGAGTAACCCCTAAAGTTATACACTTAGTAGCCCCTGACATCAAAGCAAGTGAAACTGGTTGAGAATTGGAATGAAAAGTCAGCATAAAGTAGTTGACGAAGTGCAACGTGAAATACGCATAACGCAATCTAGCATGACATTAAGGATTAAATAAATCACCTTAATCATCCGTCCACTTCCTTGAATCGTCCAAACGCTCATTAAAAGACGAATCTTCAACCTGAAGTTCGGAATCCAATTCAGACGAGTTTAACGTTTAACTTCGCAGTCAAGTCCCACAGCGGGTTGGACTTGCTTTTTCCAATTGAGATAAGCATTCTGCCCGCTGGCATCGGAGAACATTCTCACGGGGAAATAAAGATTGGAAATTTGCGCGAGGCGCATGCATTAATGTGGTATGTGACGAGAGGTCGGTTCAAATTCGCACAAAATTCCGGCTCCATGCAACCACTCTCAGTGAGCGCGACATTGGAGAAAACCATGCTAGCACCAAGAGTTGAAAAGAATAAATACAATATAGTTGTAAAGGAAATTGCTTAGAAATGTATTCCTACAAAGATTTTCATGTTAAAATGAAAATTTTCACAACGAACTGACCTTACTCTAAATAATTTTAGAGAAAGATATTCGCAGGAAATAAAGGAAAGCATGGGACTTATATGTATGTTGTCTTCTGTTGGCGTATTATGTTTGCAATAATTACTATATTTCCTAGATCTTTTAGCAAGCCTCCATTTTTTGGCCCATACGAAAGTCACTTAATAAATATCTCATAACCATAATAATTAACTCAATCATAGCTATTAATTTACTCACTATATTTCCCGCAATTTTTACTTAAGACATATGGGAACCAAAGTTCAAATGGACTGAGAAAATCACCAATGCAGGAGTATTTAGAAGAGATGGAAAGAAAAGAAAATTGATGAAAATTCTGAAGAGTCGAAGAGGCAAACTAATTGGACACATTCTGCTGACTGAATTCAGTACTAGGAGTAATGGAATGAATTATCGAGTAAAACGAAGATACACAAGGCAAATCGTTAGGAACGTCAAAATGAAGACTTGTTTAGAAATAAAACAGTTAGCTAATTGCACTAAGGAGTGGAAAGCTGCAGCAAAGCAATCATCATATTGATGGCTGCAGATAATTATGACTACAGGAACTGAAGCGGAAAGATCTCTACATAAATTATAGCAGTTAGGGTCCACTTGGTAGTCACACAAGTGACAGGGACGCGAGTGAAATTGATCTCTTTTCACAATGCTCAAATTCCACTAAGTAGAGCCTAAAACCTTTGAATACAATGTTTTTATTGAATACAATACAACAAAATTTTAATACAATGTACTTAGGCTTGACTATGTTTTCCTGCCGGGAAAGGGCATAGAATTTTTAACGCCATAATATGTCGAGGTGTTCCCATGTTCGTAACTACCAGTCTGCCGGGACCGTTTATTTTAGGAGTGTAAGTTCAGTAGGCCGTACAACCTTGACAGGGTTGTTTTTATCGGGATCGCGGACTTTTTTACACTTCGGCAGTCCAGCGGAAGTATGTATGGCCTCATTCATTACCGGAATATTTTGATGGGATTCCTGGAAAGTACTTTAAAGTACTTTAAAGTACTTTCGAAGCAATCACATTTGTCTACATTGTCATTTTTTCTCATACTCAGAAAATTTTAATACAAGGAAATTCAATCTCGGGCATACATTCAGAATTTTGTCGAGCACCTCCAATGTCGACTAAGGAAATTCTCACGACATATCCAACACACAATTACTGAGCACTGATATGCTGTCGTTGTCTCTCCTTACGGTGAGACTGGGTAACAAGGAAAATGCGTACGCTGCAAATATTTCGACTTCTATACTGGAGCTTACGACGGGAGATGCTTTCTGATTCTGACCTTACTCTACAGTAAAATTGTTGTATGAAATATGCGAACGTCTTCGTTTTCTCTTTAAAGGTAAAAAAGAAGATGCAAAAATGAAAACCGTGCAGATCCCTTTCTTTTCCCAGAAATTATGCATCACAAATTGCTGCTTATGCCAATAAGGAGCGTATCTAATACCCTTAATTTGTGATATAGAAAATATAGAAACCAAAACGTGGGTGTTGAAGTGGTATTATGGATATGCAATGTTACAATAATTGCAAAAAATGAAAACAATAATTACATTGGAAAAAATAAACAAACCACCTGAAGACGGGATTTTCGGGACGTTGAAATTCTGCCCAGCCGCTTCCCAATTATGAGGATTTTAGTTTTTCTGAGGTTTGCAAGTTTAAAAAGCGGAGCGGCCATGGGCGAGTGCTCCATCCTCGCGGGCGACACAAGGGGCGGAGCGCCGAAGACGGACGCGCCGGCGACGGCATCGGCGGGGAGCGCGTAGGAGAGAGCCAGCCCTCTTCCTCAATTCGATTTATGCATAACGAGGAGGCGCCCTACGCACATTGATCATCGTGAACTGTCTGGGCCACCTCAAAAATACGAGCACCATTATTTTCGTGGGATATAATTATGCAAAATATGAAGTGCGAAAAGAATTATTTAGTCAACAAAATGAATAAAGGATAGTGAGCCAATGCCTCATCTCAATTTATCCAAGACAACCTAAGTGTCTAAATTTTCTTCCTCTCATTTCGTGGAAAATTGATCGAAACATAATGAAAATGGCCCTCAACATTAGAAGGAGTTTTCAATATTCTGTTTAACTTTGGAAACTTTACGCAATTTTCCATTTAGGGCGAATAAGAAAATGGATGAATGGAGGAAGTGCGCAAGTAGCTATTAATATATCACAAGTCTCCAATCTCCATTTAAATTTTCTGGCGGAGAAAATAACAACGTCAACGGGTAAATATTTATCCAAAAGATTCCTTTGGGGCGTTGAAATTTATTAGCACGGATAACTAAAGATGCCCTTTATAATGCTTACGGTATTAAAGCAAAAAGATTCATACCCGAGTAAAAATATACTGGTCCTTTTTAATCGCAACAAAAACTTCATTACCTTGAGTTTCAGCCGTACTGAAGAAGACATATGGGACTGAAACGCGTCGTAATAATACTTTAAATTACTATGGAACATATACTTTATTTAACCCTTACTATATTTCACATAATATCACTAGGTCATTAAATAGAGAAACCTTCCTCCGTGATCGTAAATTCGGTTCCCCGCCACACGCTACCCTGTTTCATTTTCCCCTTTTAACGACCTTCAAAGCATGCATAATTATTATTTTGTTAGCTGCCTAACTTCAGCAAGGAAACAACAAATAATTTTTAATCTAAGGCAAAAATATTACGAACAAGAGAACAGTATTTTTCGAGTTAAGCGATGTATTCCTATTAGCCACCGCAAGGAAATACTCTCACTGGAAGTATCAATATAATCATTAGCAATCATTCGATCTAATGATTGCTTCGCTGCAGCTCTCCACTCCACCCTCTTTCCAGCCAACAACTCCATAACTTCATAATTCCACATTTGGCCCTCATCCCCGTCGGAAAATTCCCTAGAAAATTGAACCCCCTGTAGCGTCGGACGGTGTGGACAAATAAGAAACACCTAGTTTCAGTTTTCTTTATTCCAAACTTCATTTAATTCCTGCAGAGCCGCTTCCAGACCACTCTCCTACTCCCTTAACAACCCCTCTCTCCCAAAACAAAATCTTCGCAACAAAACATTTTAACAATTAAATATTTGTAAACTCAATCAAATTGAAACACTTAAACAAAAAATATACCAAATTAAACAAATTAAAAACAAATACGGCGGTACGGTTCAAACCCTGCACCCCATTATCCCAAGAAAATATACTTCTAGGTAATAATTTAGCTGGAATGTATTTTCCCTGGGAAATACTTTTGAAAGTGGAGTGCAGTTGCTATGCAGTGAATATATTTGCTTTACACCAAATGTCCCTTCTCTTGGACTACAACCTTGTCGTGATGGAAGGGCTTGCGTGCTCCGATGACCCCTGGAGCTGCACTGGCATGAGCAATGCTCCTGGTAGGGTCACCCATGCCAGATTGGTCGAAGGTTAGGAGACAGACGAATGGTAGTCCGCGCAGCGTCTGTACCTCAGTGAGGCGGCTGCAAAAGGCGTTTGACCCCAATGGGGCGGCCTCTGAAGTGATGGTGTCACGTAAAAACGCTATTGAGTAATTGCTTCGGCCCAGAGGGCCGGGCGTCATGCCCGGCAGCGGTGGGAGCAAGGCACCTGCGGTCGTCATCACACGAAATCTTTGCTCAGACGTAGCAGCAGCAGCAGAGGAAAGGAAGGTAAAGAAGAGGAAACAAACTATCAGTCTAGGCACGTGGAATGTTAGCAATATGCTAAGGACGGGGAATATAGAGAATATAAAGCAAGAAATGGAGAGGGTGGGTGTAGACATCATGGGTCTGGGTGAAGTACGATGGAAAGATGACGGGGACTACAGGAGCGATGGCCATAGAGTAATTTATAGTGGAGGGAATGAAATTCAGCGCGGGGTTGCATTCGTAATGAATAGGAAACTAGGTAGAAAAGTAGTGTATGCAGAACTGCTGAGTGATAGGATTATAGTCGTGGAACTAATGGCAGATCCAACGCATTTAGTTATAATCCAGGTTTATAAGCCTACCTCTAATCACGAAGAGGATGGAGTATACGATCAGCTAGAGGAAATAATTGGAAGGATACCTGGGAGTAAGCACTTAGTAGTAATGTAGGATTGGAACGCGGTGGTGGGAGAAGGACGAGATGGAATACGGATGCATTAACTGGGGCAATGAAGAAGAAGTATCGAGAGAAGGTGGATGAGATAATGGGAGAGGAACATTGAGTTAAATCAGTGGAAGATGAATGGGGAAGTTTGCAAAATGGAATTTTAGAATCGGCAAAAGCAACGGTAGGCATAGTCAGTGCAACAAAAATTAGAAAACCGTGTGTCACGAAGGAGATGATAAGGGAGATGCAGGAGAGAAGGAAATGGAAGAGCGTAAACTCAAGAGTTAGGTAAGAGAAAATACCGAGAATTAAATAACAGGCTTAGAAGAGAAACAAAGAGTGTAAAGGAGGCGTGGTGGAGAGAACAGATCGACTCGTTAGAGAAATACCAAAAAGAGGGAAGAGCTCTGCTCTTATTATAGAAAGATACATTATATAGGAAATTAAAGGAACTAACGGGTGGTAATAAGGGAAGAGGAATTACAACGATAACAGAAAAGACGGGAAAGGTGATCGTAGAAGTGAAAGAGATCCAGGAGAGGTGGAAGGAGTATGTTGAAGAGCTGTAAGGTAAAGAAATAAGGCCCAATAGGTTAGATATAAAAAGGGAATGCTATATCGACAGAGATGGCATCGGACCAAGTATCCCAGATAGCGAAATAGAAAGAGCTCTACCAGACATGAAAAGGAATAAGGCGGTGGGAATAGATGACGTACCTGCAGAGTTTTTAAAGAGCATGGGTAAGAACAGAAGAGGAAAAGGTTTTGCGCTTATTCGTAGGATTTATGAGGATGGAGTGTGGCCGGAAGACTTCGCGAAGACTGTACTAATTCCTATACCCAAGAAGAGTAAGGCAAAAACGTGCGAAGACTATAGGACAATAAGCTTAATATCCCAAGCGGCCAAAGTAGTTCTGAGAATTATAAACAGAAGGCTAGAGAAGAAGGCAAATGAATACCTGGGTGAGGACCAGTCTGGGTTTAGGAGAGGGACGGGAACGCGAGACGCTATAGTGGTGATGAGGACGCTAATTATGAGAAACCAAGAGTATGAGTAGGATGTTTTTGCATGGTTCGTAGATTTAGAGAAGGCGTTTGATCGGGTGGAATGGACGATGGGGGTGTTGAAGAAATAAGGGGTCGATTGGAGGGACAGGCGTCTGATTCGGAATTTGTATATGAACCAGACGGCGCAGGCTAGGGTAGCCAATGGAGAATCGGGATGGACCACGATAGGACGGGGAGTGCAGCAGGGGTGCCCACTATCGCCGTTGCTTTTTAACGTGTATTCAGAAAAATGGCAAGGGAGGCTTGGGGGGAGGAAGAGGAGGTAGGAATAAAGGTAGGAGGGGAGCTGATAAAATCAGGGAGATTTGCAGATGAACAAGCATTGGTTAGTCAGTCTGCCAAGGGGTTACAGTCAATGTTGAATGCATTAGAGGTGCAGTGCGAAAAGTATGGGATGAAGATCAATCACTAGAAAACGGAAGTGTTAAATTTTCTAGAAGTAAGAATGTGGGGCTGAATATAAGGGTGGGAGGGCAGAAGATAGAGCAGGTCGAGCGGTTTACGCATCAGGGTAGTATTTTGGAGGAGAATGGGATTGATGACGGGGGGTCTGAGAAGAGACGTAAAGAAGAGGCTGGTGAAAACTTTAATATGGAGCGTGGCGCTATATGAGTCGGAAACTTGGTCTTTGCGAATGGAGGATGCGCGTAGACTTGAAGCGTTTGAGATGTGGGTTAGGAGAAGGATGGAGAAGGTGAGCTGGAAGGCGAGAATCACGAACGAGGAGGTATTGGATATGGTCGGAGAGGAGAGCAAGCTTGTGGCAGAGGTTCGGAGAAGGCAGAAGAGATGGATGGAGGACGTTTTGAGAGGAGAGAGCATGTTAAAGAGAGTGATAGAGGGGAGAACACTGGGGAAGCGTGGAAGAGGAAGGAAGAGGATAGGAATTCTGGAGGAAATATGAGGAGGTAGACGATATGAAGAATTGAAGAGGGATATAATAACGGGCCATCCTTAGGAGGGATAGTGAGGCAATGTCTATGAGGTTGGAATGCAGAATGGGGACTGTCCAAGAACCTACCAATCAGCTAGTAGAATACTTGAATGAATGACACCAAATGTAGTTGACTGAGAGAAGTGATTTTTTGATAATGGCAGCACATATTTTTATTTACTGAGAAATATTTTGTCACTCTCTTTATAATCAATTCGGACAACTCTATGGTTGTAAAAATGCAACTATGCGGGATAATATTTTTTCTGGACATATATTTTTTCCTCTATAGTCATTTACTCTATGCACTACACACATCACTCTATGCAACTAATGCTGTAATTTTTCCTATGCCTGAAGGTTTTCCCGAAAGTAGCATTTTGTTATAGAGAAATAACTGACCTAAGTAAGTCATTTCCAAAGAAAAAAGCTAAAGATATATAAATCCCTAGAGGTTAAGGGAATTTCCTCAGGAAAGAATTTTTTCAAAGGAATTTTAAATTTTTGCCTTGATATGTTCTATGGATTTCTTTTAGGGAAATTTACTTCAGGAATGCTTTGCTTAATGTATTCAATCCTCGGTCCTTTGCAATAGTTCTTCCCATTTTAGATTTCAGGAGGGTGTGATGCCGCAGAACGTGTCCAATGAGGGTATCACTTCTATTTCGCAGAGTTTCCATCAAACATCTTTTCTACGCAGCCCTGCGTGGTAGGTAGGTACGTTGCTACATTGGTGTTTTTTTTCGCCAGCTCAATAAATATTCTTTCGCCTGCTCCGACAGCAACATATTTTCATACCATCCCATCCACTCTGATATGCTATCAACAGTATAAGTACAAAAAATAATTTAAATTTATATTTTCTATAGTCACTTCTTGAAACCTATGCCTTTAACTCGAGAAAAGGAGTACATGTCCCGATCTGCACATATTTTTCGCAACCGATTCAGGTTGTGGAAATATAATGTCGAGTTAAAATTTGAAAATTAAAGAAGAGACAGACCTAGTAAGATAGGTAACAAGATTTCCGCAAGTTTAACACAAGCATTAACAAATAGGGGATATCGATATTCCTACAGGGTAAAATAACTCATTTTCCCCCTAACAATAAACAATTTACAACAAAATGAAGCCAGAAAATATAAGGTAAGCAAGAGAGAGCTAAGATAACCATTCAAATTTGCCACATTAGTGTTACCCGGCATTCTCAAGTAGGTGCGTTAAAATGATATGCCTCATAATTCGGATATATTATCCCAGTCAGGCTATCTGCAATCGCAAGTTTGTCATAAATCATGTTAAAATGTATATAAATCTATTAACAAAATAGATTGATATATCTTAATAATTTAAAATAAAAAATAATAGAATCAATGATTTTTAATTACACATAGCATACTGCTTAGTCAAATATTTCCGCTGAAAGATTCATTTGCGAAATAGTACATACGATAACTACAACAACAACAAATTCTAACATCATGATGTATGAGCAATACAATCTTGGAGAGAGACATTCCAATCAAAGCTATTTGAGTCTACCAGGTAAGTTGGAATAACTAATAAAGTAGTAATAAGCGTCATCGAGTACTTCCATGGGCGATAGTAAGTAAACTGTACTTAAGGCACTTTGAATTAATAGCACGCATGTGTTTTCTTCTTCCGTGAAGATATACGACAAAAATGTCACATTGTGGAAGGAAACCCAACGCTTATCACCTACACTCCCCAAGCACTGTTCGAAAAATATGTATGATTAAAACGAAAAACCCACTGTCATTTCTACCTTCAGGGAAATTTATGCCATCGAATAACCTCCGCTGGATGAACCGGAATGTGGCATTCCTTCGCCACAGGCAAATCCCACTCCACACCACACCAAGAAATAATTGCTCCGTTACCAAATGACAATTGCGCGACATCACGTCCTACGCAAGGCCAACACAAATGGCAAAGACACCCTCGAGTCAAGCACCCTCTCTTCCTCTCGGACAATAATTGTCCGGTCGGCTCCACTTGCGCCGTCGCGCGGCGTTCCCATATCACCTGACGCGCGTCATGCCGCGCCGGTCGGTCACAAGAGGCTCTCTCTCCACACGCCGCCGTCCGAACCCAAGCAGTGGCCGCGACTCCCACGCCGCAGTCGCTTCCGTCTCAGGTCGTCGTAAAGAGGACGACGTACGCGCTGGGACTCGGGAGGGACGCGCGCGCACGCGCGGAAGGGCGTTCTCCCCAAGGAGCGATAATTGGGCCCTAACTTTTCCTGACTTACACAAATGACTCCAACTGTTTAGCCAACGGTAAAATTTGGATTACAGTACATCATACAAAGGAAAATGTGGAAGGCCAAGAAGCATCGTCTAGACATCCGACTGCTAAAATTCAATAGAAATAAATAACCATGAATAAAAATAAAATTTAAAACTAAACTGAATTACGGAGGATGTAAATAAGCGATTCTTGATATGGAAGTAGGTATCCTAAAATAATTCAACCCAATGAAGTATTAATTATTCTGAGGGGAAAACTATTCTGAGGGGAGCAAAGTGCCGTTTATTGGTTCCAACAACCAGCGTTCCACAATTTTATCCTTGTTTTCAAGGGAACCAAAACTAAAAAAATTTCCTAACTCATATCCTACATTATTCATGTCACTTTCTGTTGACTGAATGTTCGTTTGTCCGACTGCCACCATTGTCTTTGCCTGCTCCTCCTTTTTCGAATCACGAATCCACGTAACTCAATTCTCTAGTGAACGAAAAAATGAGCAACATTTTAAACTCAAACTCAAGAAAATCTGGAGCGCGCTCACGCTAAAACTCAATTTCTTAAAAGTGAGTGCTCGAGTGCAAAACTCATAAAAATTGAGCGTGCTCAAGAGCGTACGCTCAAATGAGCCCGCTCGGCCCCAACTCTGATTTTAGATATATGCTTTTCATCACCATCATCTGAGTAGTCTACCGGTTAAAGGTAGGTCATGATGAAAATCAGAGAATATCCAACGAATTCTTACACGTGCCGTGCCCTTTCTACCTCTAGTATATCTTTCTTCATCTCAGAGTAGGTCCTACCTTTCTTAATCCCGTCCATAAAACCTATTCTCTTTCTCCCCCTTCCCCGCTTGCCCAACATACTTCCCTCTATCACCGCCTTCAGCAAACCATCGCCCTTCATTACCGCCTAAAACCACCTACCCTGTCTTTCCCTATTCTCATCCAGAAGTTTACAAAGTGCAACTCAACAAAAGATTAAAATTATTTTTAAAATATCAGAAGCAGATGTGATTCCTATCAACTTCTAATAAATTATAGGGATATAATCGTCACGAAAATAAAGTACAGGAGAGCATAGTGAAAACAGAGAATACTTAAAATGAGGAGCATTGAGAAGCAACCAAAATGTCACCATGGACCATGATTTGAATACAGAAAGACAGAATACATAAAAAGGAAAAAGGAAACCCGAGAAAATCACTCTGTAACGAAACATAGGCTGTTACCTACGTTTATAATGGGGATACGTACTGTGTTATTTTTCCAACCAACTGTCAACTACAGGGAAAAAAGAGATTGCGCCAGTTAAATGGTAGGGGGTGAGGAAAAAGACATAAGAGCTACGGGTTAACTAAGGATTTCAAAAATAGTTCAACCGACAGTTTATGGATTAATGTTCTTTATATCTTAGGTGTTGAAAAAGGTACCTACAACCAAAAGAGAAGAGGTCCAATATGCGAGGAGAAACCTGAAGTTAACGGAGGAAGAGGTACCCGTGATCATAAAAAAATACCAATATCAAGTAATTAATGATCACAGGCAAGCTCTTATTACAGAAATGAACAATTTTACCCAAGAATTCAGAAAGCAGATTCGTAGCCTCAGAAAAATTAGATAGGTGGGGAGGCGAATAGGAGCCGAAGTACTATCAGTTTCAAGGGGCTCCAATTGAAGAACGGGTTAAGAGTAAAAAAAATCTTCAAGAGAGAGAGAAGGAAAGTAGGGGACCAGCAGAGGAGAGTTGGTTTGAAACATTAAGTGTAGTGTAAAGGGAAAAGTGCTGAGCCGCCTCGAGTAGAACGACGTTGCACAAAGAAACTCCGCCTCAACAAAAATGCAGCGATATTCCTCCTCCTCTAGAGAGCTTTGTCATTTCGGGCTTACCCGCCGACCGACGACACACACTGCTGAGATGCGCCGAGAATTACTACGTCCGCTCAACGTACAATTACAACGAGGTCTCAAAGGAAATTTCCCTTTTTTTAAATTGAGCCTTCGGAATAATGAAAAAGTTGCCGCGTCATAGCGGAAAATCACAAAATCTTTAGAGACGTAGGAGCTACTCCGCTTAATCCCTTTCTGAGCAGCACTGGAGAGGCCGTAAGCTTTAATTAAAACTATTTTTAGCCTCGGAAAATGATTAAGCCGCAATTTAAAGACGTGTAGGTGACGCAGGCGGCCGTTTATAGTTGGTATCAACAGGCTCCAAGCAACCAACCAAGGATAACATCTCGCCTCGCAATATTTCTTCTACATGTTTCCATAAGGACAAACGATTTCGCATAAAAGGTAACCCCATTGTAAATAACTAGTAAATGGGTGCTTGTAGTTTTCAAGCAGAAGGCTTAAGGCGTATGATAGTTCATTGTACATTATTAAAAAAGAAAGCAGTTTAGTCTTACTACTCATAGAAATTGTTTTAGTTGGGTGCATTGGTGACCTAAGAATATAATAATGAGAATTTAGCATTAAATGAATGGGTTCATGATATATATGCTTTGTTTTTGTACGAATGCAGACGTCATTGATGAACTAATTCATAAGTAGTCCACGACTGAATTATCCTGAGCATACAACCGCAGAACGTTCATAGTGTGTTCAAGTGTGAACTATTCACTTGAGACTGTTCATAGATCGTTTGTTTTTACTAAGTATTACTTAATAATGCTCCCCGGTTGAACATTTAAAGAACATCTTTAAACCATGTATATTTGAATTGCCTAACGACAAATTTAATTCTACATTCTTGGAATATTCGTGGTGTTTTGTTTAAATCATCACGAATGAGCGAATGAGCTGAGCCTATGGTGGAGCTGAGTGGAAATCAAATGAGCATTCATAAGCTAGGATTTGGAAGTTGGCTAGTTGATTCCATGGAGATGTTTACGCATGCATATACGGAATGTGAGGACTTTGAGGAAAGAGAATGAGAATGTGATGGAGGCGTTGGTGATGTGACTGCGGAGGATAACGAAGAAAGTGCAACGGAAGGAAAGGAATACTTACGAGGAAGAGCTCGGCATGGTGGGTGTCACCCACTGGGTGAGGAGATGAAGATTTTGAAGGAGATGAGGAGGAGACGAAGTAGGTGATTGGAACAGATCGTGATAGAAGGGAGGATCCTGGATAGGCGGGACAAGGAAAGAAAAAATTAGGGTCTATGGATGGGATGAAGAGAGGTAGGACGCATACCAAGCTGAAAATAGAAACCAAGCAAGAAAACAAGAGCCTGCGGCTATTAATGAAATATAGCTATCCTATCAATATAGGTAATCCTAAACTTAGCTAAACCTATCCTAACCGGAAGGTTACCTCAAATAATAATAATGCAGATTTGTAGCACTTAATTTGAACAATCATTTTTTACAGTCCAAAGACGGCCTTCCAAGCGCTGAAGCAAATCAAACAATTCATTGCTAAAATTATAGATTAGAGAAAGAAGGAATGCAAAGAGGTTTGGGATCGGCCAAGTTAAAAATGCAATCTTCAAGAAGCATTAGAAGCTATGAAATCGTACAACGACACGAGGAAAGCCAATAGAAATAAGTAAGCACTAATTCCGAATGAAAATTTTTTCAAGTGAATTGGATCAGTTAAATGGCGTAAATCACAACTTCCTTTATAACAGCATCTTTTTGAGCATTAGACTGAATTGCTTCGGAAGGTGTAAGCCACACACAGCCACGGAGTCTATGAGGCGAAGAAATGGCGGATGCTTGATGGAATTATGCAGGTGAGTAACGAAGAGAGAATTAAATAAATGCGAAGAAAGATTGGATGGCTCTTATTTCTCGCTCGTAGTAAGGATTTCCGAACAATTGTGAGTAATCTATATTCAGGAAGAGTTCCCGGGTTGCCCAGCGGATCTCAGGGTTGTCTATCACTGACGCTTCGAAGGGTGACACGGGAACTCAGAACACCGAATGAAGAGACGATCTAACAATATAAGCTTCCTTAAATATTTGCAAGTTGTTTCACACAAAGTTTGCAGCTAATAAACGATGGAATATTCACGAATTTTCAATGAGGGAGAATATATGATAGGTGGAAGACGAGCGAATTATTTTAAAATCTCCGCCTCCTCGGCGGCACCAAAAAAAAACATTAAAATTCCCATTGAAAGCATTAAATCAAAATTCGACTTTGCAGTTAGACCGATGTAAAAGGACCCCATCCAGGAGGAATCTTTCCTCCGGGGAGAAACAGTGGGTGAAGGGTTACTCAACTCGCGTGTCGTGGAAGAGAAGAGATTGGAGAGGAAAGGAGAGTGTGGTGGGGGTCACTCTTCAGGGATGTCTTCCGCGGAAGGCGACAAAGGCCCTCATTCGGGAAAGAGAGAGAGAGAAAGAGTTTTGGATTTCGAGTGGACCACGGTCGACGATCCATATTTGGGATCAGTGGAGGCAGTTCGGGGTGTGTCGCAGCGCCCGTGACAGACCGTGGCCTCCTCCACTCCCAAAATACTGAACGAGAGCCAAACAGCGGACGAACGGAGAAAGCAAGAGGAAGGAAAAGAAGACAGGCCAGACAAATGGATAGAGAGAGAAAGAGAAGAAGACGGAAGAGGGCGAGGACGAGAGAAAAAAAATCGTTCCGGGAATGACCGTTTTATTTTATTAGCGCCGCGTCCCATTTTATATGACAACTTTGTTCTGGACGGCGCACGGGAAAGGGCGGAACAGGAAGGCCGATAAAACGGGATGCGACGAGCGAAAGATGTAGATTTCGTTCGCAGCGGGAGTCGAGTCCCCCGGGAAGAAAAAAAATACAAGCACTTCCGCGCCGAATGAGGACCATCGAGCGAAAATTTATTATTTTTCCTTCGCCCTTCATACTAAAAAAACAACGTTTAAATGCTTGATATTTCCTGATTGAGAAGGAGATAAGTAAATTAGAGATACGAATGAAATGTGTGAAATAAAACAAGAGGACAGAAACTGAATCAACAAAGTATCTAGCACCCATCTAACAAGAGGAAGGTGGCAACACTAGTGAAGTTTCTGAATGAAAGTCATCAAGTTATTCGGCAAATAAATAAAATGGCATTATAGTGAAACACCATTCAAACGACATGCTATGGCGTGCTGTGAATTTTACACAATGCAGCAATGTTCAGCTTACAGAAGGATTTATAACTGTCCACCGAGTCTCTTAAAATAAGTCCGCTTGGTAGAGGTAATGCTTACCAGTGTGTGCTACTCTTCCCTACAACGCCTTACTCAAATCCACTATCGATGCCTAAATTGGATGATCAGCAGGAAAGGAAGAGAAATGCATTGAAGGAACTGAAATTAATGCCCCACTCCACCAAACAACGAAAATGCTAAATTA
This sequence comes from Pyrrhosoma nymphula, assembly GCA_963573305.1. NCBI lineage: Eukaryota > Metazoa > Arthropoda > Insecta > Odonata > Coenagrionidae > Pyrrhosoma > Pyrrhosoma nymphula. The sequence continues at coordinate 18,195,703 of OY754336.1, forward strand.
GCACTATCACTAAATACTTATGCACTGAAATACAAATTTCATATCAAACACCCCAACAATTCTCCAGGACTATGAAAATTGGCATTATCGTACCTCTTGACTAAATAAATGTCGATAAATTGAGCAATATGATTAAATTGATTAATACAGTATCAAGAATTATTCAAAAGAAACTATCCCGACGTTTTTTGGGCTCTTTTCACGCTTTTATAAGTGCACAACTCACTTGTCGTCAACTGCTCTAAGCAATTGATTAATGCCAAAAGATAGCTTTTACGAATATATTTCTCAGTTGGAACGCATTCTACAGATAAAATCCTGTAGGAATAGATTTTTAAAACGGAATATTGCTTTAGACTGACAGAAGGGCAGAATTTCTTTTACAAGTTCTACTCCGGTTTTGAAACACCATTCCAGGAGTCTATTTCGAGCAAATATTGAATCCCATTGATATCACCTACATGAAGAATTGAGTGAACTGTGGATTCCATAGTTTCTGGCTCCATTTTGAGAAAACTTCATGACATAAGTGTTTCCTCTCCCACCCACTCCCCTTCCCTACTTCACCAAAGCAATGCAACCAAACTTCACCCCCGCCTACCTCCAACTCTTTTTGCTATTGACAAATACCTTATGCCTTCATGTTCCGTGTATAAGCACATGCTGACGTTGACTATTCGGTGAAATCGGTCTTATCACAATAAATACTGTGGATATAGTTTTTCCAAGAGTAAATGGTATTTAAACAATTACTTATTTTAGCCACGTAGCGTCATATTCTACTCAAACCTGGGTGGATGGGTATAAAGTAATTGGGGGATAAACCAAACACCGAGCGAGAAGAGGAGAGGGGATGAAATAAAGTCGGCGGGGAAACGGAAGCTGACTAACCAAACGGAGGAAAGAGGAAAATAAATGCCAAGGGAGTGGGGGGAATGAGGGGGAGGGAATGAGAGGGAGGAGGATAACAAGTGGGAATGGAGAGAAAGAGAAGGGAATGCGAGAGACGAGAGGAGGGGGTGTGGCCTCAGGAGAGGAAGGAAGGATGGGACACCTCGTGAATGACTTAAGAAAATCTACGAAATTAAATAGTTAATCGTTAGGGGACGAGATGTCTAGTTCTGCGGAAGACGGGAAGGGAGAGGAGGCGTTTTGAAGGAAACGAAATTAAGTGAAACGGATAGGACGGCAAAGAGAGTGGGTGGGTGGGTTCGGGGCGGAGGGGAATTAATCGGCCTCCAGCGGGGCGGACGGAAAAGGCAAAACTCGAAACAAAAAAAGGTGCTCATCCTCCAATTAGACAGGCGGACGAAAGCCAATGCAGCAGCTCAGGGGACACGAAAGCAGGAGTGCTGGCTGGCTCACTCTTCCTTCTCTTCTAATGGCCACGGGCGACGCAAAGCGAAGAAGAAGTGACGCAGCGAGGATAAATGTGCACTCGTAAGCTGACGCGGTGGGATCGAGCGCGAACGGGGTTTCACGAACGGACTGTGCACACACACACACTCAGTACACAACAGCACATGCGTCGCAGGGACGCCCACGAGGAGGAACGAGACCCAAAAGAGGGAGATGTGGGCAAAGAGGGAACGGCGAAAGTAAAAAGGCGCTTAAAACATAATTGTTATTCATTATTTACGACTCGATGGCGTGCACGGGAGGGTAAAAAAACGCAGTTCCTTCATTCAACACACCCCACACCACTTGGTCCCAGCCTCTCCTTTGATTCCCACCCTCCCCCAGAGCGTTTTTATATCATTCCTCTCTTTCAGCCCTGCGAAGGAGAGAAGGGTAAGGGCGAGTCCTCCGAGGTAGGGGAGAGTGCAGCAGTTCTGTGAGACGGAGGAGGAGGGGGGTCTGGAGAGGAGGGAAGAGGGGATGGGGGAGGAGGAGGCTTAAGACTGGCCACGGGCTTGAGATTGGAGATGGGTGATTACGGAAGGAAGAAGGCCGGGGGAGGTGGAGCGCATATAAGGGGGTGGAGGGAGATGGAGGCAATCCAAACTTGTCAATTTCATTCATAATTTGCGAGGCGGACGTTGAACTTCCACTTGGAGCGGAGGCGTGACCGCACCGGGTGTCAGTTGTCATGCCAACTTATATAGCGTCCCATTATTCAAGAGAGAAGAAGACGTGAACTATCTGCGCCGAAAGCACTGGACCCGGATGGGGATTGGAGGGGGAGGGGGGGCTCCTCGAGGTCGTGGGGCCCTGGGGTGCAAACTGCACGCGGGGAGAGGCGATATTTTTCTCTTTCTGCTGCGAAGAAACACCATTTGTACTCAGCCTTTGACCAATAGACAACGTATTCTTTACGGTGAGATGCATGTACTAAGCAGGCCGTCACGACAAAATTGATACTTGTGCGTCACGCTCTTCCCATGTTTCTGGTACACTTCTGAGTAAAATTATACTAGAAACAGTTTTCTTCCCCAAGAATAATTTCATTTTAGCTTCACTAAGAACTAAACCAAATAGCAAAGGAAATCCACACATCAATTTCTATAGGGCCATTCCCTTTACCTCTGCCGCTAGTAGTTTCTCAGACAGACCTGCTAACCAATCAGGTAACTGCGGATTATATGAAGATACCTTATGGTGTATTCGAACTCTGGCCCCACCGTAGGTGGGCAATCGCCATAGCCACTGAACTACCACAATGTCGCTCAGGAGTGGAAATGAATTATTGTAGCCTGGTTAAGGAGGCAAATAATACAAGAGTCTCTGACTTCACTCTGAGCAATTCCTTCGCTAACTAATAAGCAGAAATTACACATGGCAATCCCACAATTTATGTTTCATTTGGAGTCACGAAGTGTAACTTTTCCTAGTTGGTGAAGAAGAGAACATAATGACAGAAGCCAAACACTTGCAGTTTTCCACTAATAAAAGATTTAATGCGACTGGTTTCGATGTTACTACATCATCTTCAAGTGTGACTTCAAGTGACTACTGATAAAAGATATCATGCGACTAGTTCCGATGTTACTACATTATATTCAAGCAGTCACTTGAAGTCACACTTGAAGATGATGTAGTAACATCGAAACTAGTCACATTAATTCTTTTATTAGTGGAAAACTGCAAGTTCTTTGCTTCTATGATTATGGAACGGTTCCACCACATCACACCAGAATATATATTTCATATAAGAGAACATAACATAATAGGTGGACGCCTGATCCTGAATATATTTACTTTTCTCTTGTACTCAAGCTTTTTGATTTAATCAACAACTCTCCCAACATGGCTAATCAGCGCTGTTAACTTATGGAATGTTTGTCTCGAACCCGAGATAACTAGCCACATTCTTTCGTGATCCATGTGGTCACTGAAAATCGTACCAAAAATCATAAAAAGCACACTTAATTCTAATTATAGCTATTTCATCGTTAAAGAAAAAGTACAAACGATAGTTTATATTTTCCCGGATTATACATTCCGATACATATGGAACCTAACTCAAAAATGACTACCTAAAATTAATGGAAATTCGGGGTTTCGTATTTGGCGGGAGACTTAACGCTGGCAGCTCCCATTCAAATCACCTTAAATCACCTCATAACCATCACGACGATGCCATAAAACTTGGGTGGCATCCAATTACGATAAAAATATTCGATCATTTAGAAGAATTCCTCTCGTCACATTCATAGTTTATGGGGAGCTTATCGGCTCGTTATGAAGACGGCGATCTTGAAACTGTTGGACAACTCGGAAATGGATAAAACAAATCGTTAGGGTAGAGTTCACCATAATTTCGTGATAACCACACAGCCGGAGGGAGATACTGTATTTTATAGAAGAGGGCGGAATTTTTACGTTTATCTGATAGAAGAATCCTTTTAAGAAATAAATAAAGGTCATCAGCAGGATAAGAACGGAACTTCTTGCTCAGAAATCTAAGGAACTCAGCGAAGACATCCATAAACGAGAAGATATATGAAGAATCACAAGATGCTTCTACAGGGAACTTGTATTATTTTTAAAAAACTATTTGAATGTGCCGTTCATAATCTCAAATTACATGAATTTTGTCGGAACAAAACGTTATTCTCTGAAAATATTTATGGCCAAAACGTACGCATGAGTGGCGGCGTCGCTAAGTAATCGGGAACATGATGGCTTACGTCACCGAGGGGTATCAATGCCAGTAATACGAGGCATTTCCATGTGAAGTTGAGATGGTATACATTATTTGACAAACATTATCTATTTCATTTCCTAAGGGAGACAATGCACAATTATAATTTAATTGTTGCCAGTAAAATTGATGTATAGCAGAGAAACGATAACATGCGGTCATGTCAAACCATTGATACTCTTTTTGGATCACGTAAATTTTAATGCTTATGCTATTTTAAGGGATTTTAAAAGTAATTGCGGTAGATGCATATACATGCTGATATTATATTTGAGTTCGCTAAAAGATTTACTGTCCCGTATATTACTCAAATGAGAGGATTTATATTTATACGCATGTTCACCATTGGAAAAATTCGCGAGGATCCCGAAAATACCCGCGTAACAATGTTGAAGGGACGGCCAGAGAGTAAGGTTGCACAGGACGATTACCCGAGGAATGAATATGTCCTCCAATTGGTGCCAGCACAATTTTTCAATCGGAAATGACTTTCGCCGATAGTGGCAAGATATAATGGAATGGTGTGATGGTGTGGGGTGCAAGGATATGAGGAAGGGGGGTGTTTAAGGGTCGGGCAGGAGCGAGGGAAGGAGGTGAAACACTGAGGGAAGCGCTCTTTCAAGAGAGAAAGAGAGGGTAGCAAAATCAAACAGTCGAAAAAAGATGGAATCCTGGCGAGAAGGGAGGAGGGGCATAAAAATGAAAGGGCAATATAAACACACTCCGCATTGCGCGGCCACTCGGAGGTACTTCTAAACGCAATAAAACTTTTTTCATTCTCAAATGAGTGAGATGGAGGGAGGGAGAGAATGGCGGAGAGAGAAGGATAGGGGAAGGTCGGGTTTGGGAGAGAGAGAGAGAAGAGAGGAGACAAAGAGAGGGAGGACGAACGAGAGAAGCAAACGAGATAAGGTCCCGAGGCATTTTATCGGGAGATCGGAAGATAGGGAGATGCTGCTATGTACCCCTTCGATTGTGAGAGGCAGGCGCAGAGGCGGAAGGGAAGAAGTTTGAGGAGCCAACGAACGGAGAGAGAGAGGAGAAGAGGCGGGAGCAGGGGGGAGGGAGAGAAGGAGAAAGGGAAGAGGATAAAAGGGGAAGACGAGGAGGGTGAGGCGGAGGAAACTTTATGGATCTACAATGGGCGTTATCGACGTTTTCGACGGCAAGCTATCTTATAGACAGGTTTCGATTCATTACATGAGCCGGCTTCAGGAAGATAGCGAAGGGACTAGAGAGAGAATAGGATTGCATTGAGGAGGGGGGGGGGAGGGGGAGAGGCTCGAGGCAGGGATATAAAAACTGGTTAAAAACAGTTAACTGCCCACGTCGCTCAATCTAAAAAAAAAAAATTCCACGCGCCCCCCCAAACCACCTTTTCGTCTTCTCTCTCTCGCAAGAAACACACACGCAGTGCGCGAAGAGAAGGAAGACACCTCTCTCCATATCCGAACAGTGGTCACTGCTGCTGCTGCGAGATGAAGGCCAAGCGCCTTTCTTCCCTTCATCCCCAGTAGTAGGGAATGATTACGAAATAAACACGTGGGACAACGAGGGACGATTAGCTCAGAGTATGATTTAATTAAATCGCATTGAAAATTCATAGTTAGCGTCTCCTCTTTCAGAGAAATATCGGTCAATAAACCGGTTTATCTAATAATTAAGATGGTTCTGTTAATAGCTATCTTTTGGGCCCATTTGTATCAGTAATACAAAGAATATTCAATGGCGTCAAAAGTCAATCGAGTCGATTTACAGGTATCTTGATACCAGACGGGGAGGTATGAGGACGTTGGCATATGTTCTTTTAAGTAAGGGATAGATCGCCACAACGATAAATATAATTGATAACGAGCACTGCGATAGAGACACGCATTTTAATCAGGGATGACATCGCTACAAATTAAAAAGCTAAAAATATAGTTCAATTCCTAAAATGACGGAAATGAAATACCAATGTGGAATTTAAGCAAAAAAAAACCACTCGGGTACCTACCTTTTCATTCTGGATCCTGCAGCAACTGTTAAGACAAGGAGTATTTCCCGAGAACATCAGCCGATCAGACTCAGCTGGAATTAATACCGTTTTAAACGCAGCTAAGAAGAAACAATGCCGGCACTACAACGTTTTCGGCATTTCGTTCTCGGTCAAGTCATAATTGCAAAATAGTAATCACCACTGAGTGGAACAATATAGCTGGAAGAGCGAGTTAGAAGCACAACACAACATGATTCACGCTGACCTCGATTTTCAGATAGCGCATGTGAATACATAGTCCACATAAGCAACATTTTCTCTTCTCCTAGTTCAATTAGCATGTTGAACAACACACCCAGCGGATAAAATTCTACCGCAAAGAAAAGGATGGCAATTGCACGTAACGTCGGTAGCACTCTTCCTCATACGTGCGTCAGTTGACAAACACCTAAAGCTCCCTGAAACAATATTTACCGATCTGCACTTCGAGATGGATGTTAAAATGATCTCGGAACATCAGGAGAAATGGAAGCCAAGGAAAGCGGCACCAAGCGGCTCATTGGCAAAACGGCCAGACAGCGGGAACATAAGATCCCTCCCAACACCCGCACACCCACGGATGAGAGCAATGCATCGCAATGGATTGCACAAACTCAATAACGCGATGGCTATCGGCGTGCATCCGATGAGTGCATCGCTCGGGAGACGACGCCCCGCTCCTCCCGAGTTCGGATCGGAGGAGACGTGCCGCCATTTCAAAGAGTGAAACATTGAGGGCATTTTCATTCATCGTCGCTCTTTGTCAGCGCATGCGAGATTCAGAGGCGGCGATAGGCCAATCGGAGAGTGCATCCGCGGGAGCTCAGCGAGAAGGGCGAAGCGAATAGGCACGGGCTTCCAGCAGAGAGCGTCGCGTCGGGCAGAAGGACAAAACACCGCACGGACTGCTCGCTCTCGCTGGGGCTAGAAAAAGGATGCCGCAGAAACGTGAGATGGCAACTTTAATGACGTGAGAGAATAATCCCAGCAGCGACCATGAATTCTCGATGACCATTAAGAGAGAGACGTGAACATAAAATCGGTAGAAAGGACACGAAAGTGTCGAAACTTTCTACTGAGGAAAAAAGCATCGAACATAAAAAACATCGACGACAGGAAAATCGGACTTTCCAGAAATTAAGCGTACTGTAAAATGGAGATCGCTCCATTAGGGAGAATAAACAACTAATCAATCCGAAATTAGTAAATAAATAATGATTATAGGTAATTACAAGATTACAATTTACCCACCACTGCTCGAGTATCACAATTTTACGACACACCGAGGACGCATCGGTATTTAAGCACTCAGTGACGCACCTCAGCTGATTAGAAAATGCATGACACTCAGCCAATACTGCGGACGACGCAGAAAAAAGCAGGAGTAATAGATGAGATGCAGAGCCACCCGAGGGCGCACGTCAAAGGAGGGAAAGAGGAGCCCTGTCTCACTCGTGCGCACTCATTGAGCGGTCGAACCCAGCGGCGGACGTTATCTAATTAAACGGCCGAAATTAACAACAACCTTTTCGCCGAATATCTCGCCTCCTCCCTTCCTCGGCATGGGCGAACAAATGAAATCAAGGCGAGCGGAAAGGGAAACAAAAAAGGGTCAATGAATCAAAAAGAAAACGATGAAAGGACATTGAGGGAAAAGAAAGAACCGTAACGATGATAGCTGAGGAGAACGAAAATGTAAACGCGAGGGAGAGGGGGAGAGGGAAAAGAGGGGAGAGGTAAGGTATGAGGAGGAAGATTGGGGGAGAGGAGGGGAAAGTGGGAAGGAGGGAGGAGTGATCGAAAAACGTTGGCCGTGGCGAGAGATGGGTTGAGGAGTTTGTGGGATGGGATCGGAGGGGGTGGAAGGGAGAGAAGATGAGGGGAAGGGGGACCTTTGGAATTCGGTGGAGAGGAGGGACGGGGAGCGCACGGCCGGGCAAAGGGTGGTTTGGGAGGGAGGTTGCTCGTAGGGAGGGGAGGGAGGGCGAGGGGTCGGCAGACGGGACGGGGAAGGAGGGGAGGAGGCGGAGGGAGGCAGTAAAAATCCTACGGTTCGTTGACCCTTAAAAACCCATCTCACTCCTCACGCCGCCTCTTGAGAGACCACCTCAACCTCCCAGCAGTGCCCACACCGCCGCCGTCCGACGCCACCCCACCCACCCCCCCCCCTTTCCACGGAGCCCCCGCAGCAACCCCCCCCCCCCTTCGCCTCCAAAGTGACCGACGCAACTTTAATAAACAGTCCCTCCCCACCCCCCTTCTATACTCCTCCCAACCGCTTCCATCAAAACCCCTCCACCCACCCACCCACCATCCCCCGAAGAGCCCACCTCTCTCTCTCTCTCCTTCGCAGGCAGACCTTTGGTAAAAAGATTTATGGGGAAGCAAGGGAGGAGGGAGGAGTCAATGCCAAGAGAGTATAAGGCTGGGAGGAATGGAGGAGTATTGAGAAGATGAGGAGGTGTGGGAGGGAGGGAGAGGAGGGGGATGAGGGGAGGCGTGAAAGTCGGGACGGGAGAGAGACAAATGATGATAACTAGGAGCGGCAGGGGTCCGCGCGCGAGACTAGAAGAGAGAAAGAGGAAAAATGGTCGAGGGAGGATATTCAAAGTACGATCAGCGTGCTCTCGCCGGCTCGCTCGCCCGCACACACATACATACAGATGAAGGGACTCAAACATAACTACCTCCACCTCGAGACGAGACCTAGAATTGAAGCGCGGCAACCACGACCACCATCGGCCCACGTAAACGCTCAATCATCTCCAACCGTTAACTACACGACCGCCAAGCCGACTGAAGGCTAATTACGATTGGTGCTATGTTCGCATAATCCTTAAGCTCCCCTAAGCGCACATCGAAATTTTTTTATATCACCCTATAGCCATCGGAGGAAAATGACAACTTTCAGGAGGCAATCCATTAAGATAACATAATGTCTTTCTGCATTAATTCACTTAATTCCTAACGACACTTTACGCTAAACATTTTGAATGCAAAGCTTTTTAAGATGCATTTAACAAGTAATGCCAGAGCAAAATCCAACTCCATTTAGAGGATGATCAACTAATATCGTTACGAGCAAATATGCTTCCTTAAATACCACCCACTAGCTCTTCAATGCCTGTGGCATCAAAGCGGCGGGGAGGAAAAATCTGGCAAATGGTGCTCTCAAAATTTAGAATTGCCATTCCCACACAGCACTGTTATGCTCCATAGCAATCATGACTTAGGGGATGAAATTCAAACTAAATTGCTAAATGGTTTTCAATAATTAGTAACATATAAACCCAAATCCATCTATTACGCATCACGTCACGCCAACGCACGTTCTTTTAAGGACTTTACCGCTAATCAGATGAAAAGGAATATCTGTGAGACATAACATTCTCCGCATGTTTGCGCACTATCAAATAACTAGTTAACTAGTTTAACAACAAGTTAATAGTGTTTGACTCCAAATAACTAGTATAACTTCAAGATAGGTCTTTCGCGCACGAATTCACTTTCCTTAAAACAAGAAAATCCAAATGATACATGGGAAATTACTCGAAATGTGCTTGCGATGTCAAAAATTTAAAAAACTATTATGCATTTAAGATGTTTATGCTAATCAATCAAATATTGGCAATTAAGTTCCAAAGCAGGACTATATAAGGTAAATGTGGTAATCATTTAACGAGATATATTCGTAATGTCATTTGCAAGCCTTGCCTCACTCACTGCCGAAAAGCATCGCAAACTCAAAGAAAGGAGCAACTAATTAGCGAGGCTTCAATTCCAAAAATCAATCGGGTAATCTCTTCGGACGCAGAGTGCTTCAACGCCAAAACACCAGACGGGTGTAACCCTCCCCCCCTCACACTTAGTGGATCACACGCCAACAAATGTTTACAAATAATTTTTCCGGCCCCGCGTGCCGTCGCACTTTGAACAAACCCTTCGACAACCGTGAGAGTGGTGATGGCTGCCAAAAGTGGGAGAGAAGGCAGCGGGGCTCGCTAGATACGGACCAGCACCAAAAGCAAGAAGGGGGGGAGAGTTGGTCAATTAAACAACCGGGTGCTCCGTTATTTCCAAGCGAGGGATAATCACCATAAATATATTCCGCCGCTCCTTAAACCCTTCCGACGATAATGAACCGATTTTCGAACGTCAAGAACCTGAGCGACGGAAAGATTATTGCGCAATAAAAGATAGCGAGGTAGGTAGATCACGAGTGGGACATATATAACGCATAACGAGGACGAGGGCCACGTAAAAAGGGGTGGTCAGGGACGGTCGGACTCGACCGTGTTTTTTTTCCTTTCGGGAGAGATGAGCGGCGAAAGAAACACCTTCGGAGTAGCATCACAGTGGCTCCAATGGGGAGACCTTTCATTTTCACTTTTTTTTACCATTCCCGTTCCAAATTCTGGAGGAATATATTGCACTTCCGATGGCTTCAGATGACTCCCATGGCTTCTCTTACGCGAGGGACAAATGCAGAGCGATTATCTCGATCAGGCAGTTTTGAATCCGATAAAAATATTGGCACGACCAAGGGGATTATATATTCGAACGAAGAATCCGAAGGCCCGCAATGCACTTTCATAATTAAATCAACGCGAAGGATACGGCGTAAAAAACGGATGAGTAATCGCACCTCCTTCAGATGCTGGTTTAAAGCAGGGCCGAATGAAGCCGAAGGGAGTTTCTCATAGCTAATGGCTCGATCACTCCGCGATAAATTACCGCGCAACTTGCGTATGCGCATATTAAATGACCGTGCTATCTATTAAAACGGCATTAAATCTGCAACTAATCACACGCTACATCATATTACGGGACATGTTGAAATGTCTCGTGCAATCAAATTACAATAAGCATACCCGAAAACATAACGAATAAGATATGTCTTTCGAAAATTGAGCCTTCGCTTTTTAATGCAGAAATTCAGGTGAAAATCATAAGTAGGCATACGCCACATTATTAGGGAGCAACATTAGTCAGTGAATACGGGCTGGAATGAAAGGGGAAACAATTATTTAACGCAATGGAGAGCTCAGTTACCACTTTCGGAGGTTTTATCGTGGATAGAGTATTTTTTCCGGGAGGAAAGTTAGATGAATTTTCAGCACACCTTTTTCCACATGTAGCTTTATTTATGTATGCTTAAAGTGGGAAAAGCTGAGCTGAAAATTAATCTAACTTTCCTACTGTGAAAGACTTCCACAAAGCTACGCCGGAAACCGTTTCTTATACATTCTATTACTTTCCGATTAATTTTCGAAGAAAAAACGGTGGAAGAAAATATTCTGTGGAAGAGAAACACTGCGCGTATCTCTGTGAACACACCGAATGGCGATGATCATCGTAGAAATCAAACACCTTCCAATCGCCACAAATACCACGATTCGTGGTGTTGAAAATATAGTTCCTTGGATAATACCTGAGGAAATTTCATTTCCAACACTCTAAAACATTACATCTCAAAGAAATAAATGCTTCAGCTGCCTTCAGAAATTTCATTATAAAGTAAAAGTAAATCAAGTAGCACTCCATTTTTAATCACAATTGTCATTTTGATTAAAACGGCTAAACTTTGTTTTTCCCACGTTACATTTTAATTTCCACGACCATGGTTTCGACGGTTAACGTCATCATCAGGTTAGCCGTCGAAACTATGGCCGTGAAAGTTAAAATTTAACGTGGAAAAAACAATACTTAACTTTTTAAATCAAAATGAATAGTAAGTTCCATAAAGTCACGCCGGAAACCACCAACACAATTGCCATGATACAACTAACTACCAGCGGATTAAAAACAAATGAAAGAGGCAATATAATGGAAGCCCACTGGCTATATTTCCTAAGGACAGAATGACTTGTATCGACGTCATTCTCGCATTCATTTGCTCATGATACAAGAAAGATCATTTCGTACTGACAGCCAGGTTGTACCCATATATGAGAGTCGCTAATATCCCGTGGCGCGAAGAATAGATCAATTAATTCTCGATTATAGTCGCCCTTATCACAATTTCGGTGGTATGTCATTGAGATGTAATAATATTCAGACTAGAGTCAGAAACAGTTCACCTTCCTGTCAGGAGGTCCGGCATGCACGAACGCAATTCCATAAGTGTGGATAAAATGTAAGGCTAATGTCCGCCATTCCATCATAAATGGGGGAATCAAAATATTCCAGCGTCTCAGTCATATTATGTTTCTAGTTGGATCTAACGAGTGCCTAACCCAAGCTAAGCATTGAATACTAGACAAACATCAAAAAGAGATGAAAATTATAATTTTAATAACCCACCCTTGAAATATATAAACAACTAGAATAATCCAACTCAATATTATAAACTCATCATAAACTGGAACAAGATTTACTACATAATATCCAGCACAGATCTTCCGATTCTTTTCTTCAGAACTACATTTAAGCTCGATACCCTTTTTAAATGGGAGCTAAAATCGCTTTAGAGCACGGTATCATTACAAAAGAATAACTGTTTGAGACTTCACTGCCCTACATTCAGTAACAAGATTTATCCCTTCGCAGCCCCGTTTCCTTCTTCTACCTGTGTTATTACAAAACCAAAAATCTAACCACTTATCTATTCGCAGTACCATGAAATAATTCCATATGAATGTCTGTACATGATAAAAAAAATAACTACGATACGTTGAGGAAAAAATATCTCAGGAATTTTAATAAAACAGTATTTATGTAACTGAACTCATGTTGAGCGTCGATTCAGTCTTCGAGAGCTTAGGGAAAGTTTTCGTAGTTTTGAAAATGAATAGTCCGCGGCAGGCAGGATACGTACTTTGCGGACGTTGAGCAGCAGCCAATAGCACCGCTTCCCGGCCAATGGCCGTTGACAAAGGAGTGGTCATTTTACGGAATCAAAATGGGGTAACCACGGTGATCATGAGAGGGGGGGAAATAACAGGACGCACCCATAGGTTACAATCTGTAGAAAGGACTGATGCGGGCGGAGAGGATACGAAGGAAAGGAGCTACTTGAATAGCCACAAAAAGATTCTCTTCAATCGCTACGTCTTCCGACCACACATACGAGATACCACCCATTACTGATGAGAAAAAAGTCATTCATCCAGTCCAACTAAGAAAACCTACCTCTTCTCCGCCAATCCAGTCGCTCCGCCTCCGTCAATCAAGCAGTGCGAGTGTATTTGTTTACACTTTTGTCAATCACAAACGCTGTCTACGGCCTTTCACACTTGGAAACAGCTATCTTCAACAGTTCGGCAATAAGTAAGTCTACACCGTGAAATAGGAATGAGATAAGATCCACACTGCCACGAGAAATTGACGGAACACGCATTGAATGGGGTTGAGGAATAAAGGCTGCCGCGTGAAGTGACCTAGGTAGTTTGAGCAAAACCTTTCTCTATTCATAATAGAAGCAAAATTAGTTTTTTATTTTAAAATTTAAGCAGTTATAAAAGAAGCATGAATAAAATAAAGTAATAATGATGACGCAAAAACTTTATTATCTCGGCAGAACTCCTCAATTAAATTATTTGCGGCTTAAACTCATTTGTTTTAATCCGTTCACTGAAAATGCCTTCACAACTGGAGTTTTTTATACGATTTTATGAAAAGTATTTCGGTGATTAATAAATTTGTTTTTTTTAATACGAACTGTACACTGTTACATTTCTGACGCGGTCTTAACGTCGGAACATGCTCATTTTTTTAAATGTCTCCTTGGAGCACAGCCGTGCCATATTCCATGAAAAACGGCTGATGCATTGAGAAAATAAATACTTGAGAAAATACGCGTCTCGAAAAGTAGAGCCATACCTTGCAGATATTTTCGTATCACTAGAAAGATGAAATTTTTCTCTTTATAGGGAATATAGCATTGAAGTTTAAGAGTAATGATATCTCGCTCAAACAAAGGGGTGACCGGTTCGAATCCTTCACGGCCGCTTCTTCGATGCAGTCAGTCGGATGCACGCCCACGCACCCTTTTTCTCGCGCCGCTTCCAATAACTCACGAAAGATGTCAGTCACCTCTTAAACCGCTCAATTAAGTCCCCTTCTGGCTGTCGCCTAATGAAAGACGAGCATTCAGATGCGTAGGTATGCGTGGAGGAAATGAAGACGTGCGGTGAAAAAAAATACACTCGTTGAATGCACTCGCACGTAAACACAGTCCATTTTCCCTCGCGCCTTTTCTCCGCCCCACCCTTCACGCTCTCCTCCCATTCACAGCTCATTGCGTGAGCGCACCAATATTGCGGGGCATGAAGGGTGCAAAGCGAGGAGATGTGGAGGGGGACCAACCTATTAACTGCCCCTGGCGAGCGGGGGGAGATGTGCAGGCCGTTTTACACGGGGCACTCTTGCGCAGTTTAACGCATGGAAATTGCGAGAACGAGGGCACGGAATTAGAGCATGGTCTATTATCCTCTCTCTCTCTTCCGTGCATTTGCGCAGTCATTTAAGCAATTATCCGCTTTACACGACGCACTTTTCAATGCACATCCATGCATACATCAGGCTGTGCAGAGAAGTGCCTGGTGTAAACGCCAGTGAGATCGGTGGGGACGGCGGGGAAGGTGAGCCAGCCCTGGACGAAGGAAGGCACGGTTCTTGAAACATGGGTACAATTCAGAGTTCTCTGCGACGCTATTATAATCATGATGCTACTGAAAGATGGTTTCCTATGAGAACGAAATATTCATAGAAAAGTAAGTTTGTTGGGATTAAAAAAAATCGATTAAAATACTAGAAGAGCAACTGATTTTCTAAATATTTACGCTTTTCTAATGCTAAAATAATAATTTTTATACTAAAGAATTCAACACTCAAATGTTTAATCCAATTTTGGATATCTATCACAAAAAGATTAGCTTCACAAAGGCAGAGTCGCATTTTGACTGAACCGTCCACGGGAGCGTTTTCAGTCTAGTCACACGGCCTTGCGGAGGCACGGCTCCACATGAGCTAGCATCACAGCGCGTGCGCCCCTCAAGTTTCTCCGCACAAGCGGGCCGCCACAGAGGCCGCCTCCATACTCGACAAACGTCCGGAACCCCTGCCGCCCCCCTCGAAAACGACCCTATCAGTCAGCCTGTCATAAGCTTTCTCGAAAAAGAGCGCAAATTATGCAAAAATCACAGGGTGTCCGTCGCCCGATCGATCAGCGCGCGGATGCATCTCATCGCCGGACCAACCCGCCCACCTGCCCATCGCCATATCCCATCCCCCACCCGACCCAAAAGGGGAGGGCAGAGTGCGCACACATAATAAGAAGGAGAAAAACAGCACCCATCCCCCTCACACTTCCAATTCGGGATGTTGGCATCATTTCTCTTTTTTTTTCTTTCTCCCTTCCCGTCCGCCGCTCGCCACTCGATCCTCTCCCGCGGGATAACCACACCCGGGACGGGAGCCCAGCCCTGGAGATCGGCGGTTCTTATCCCACGTCCTCATCGGACCTTGCGACGTCATCACCCGGGGCACGTCTCCTTTTGGGATGAGAGGTAGGGCGAGGGGGGGAAGGTGCTCTTCCCCACGAGGGCCGGCCACAGAGACGAGCGGGAGAGTGGGGCACTCGCTATGGCACCTTGAAGACAGTTGGGCGCTCGCAGAGGGCGTGTCCTCGGTGGAAATAAGAAGAGGACACCGTGGTCTCGCCCCTCCCTCCGCCAACCAATAAGGATGCCGAGCGCGGCCAACGGACACCCATCACCACGAAGGCAAGAGCGAGGCGATTCCGGCGAAATACATTCTTCAAGTCGCACCTACCAAACTTGATTTACATGCAAATTAATTTGAGGAGTACCTGCTCTGTGGCGGGAGATCGCACTAACCTTAGGCTGCCACCGAATTAGCCCGTAAGTGCAAACGACGCCTGAGTCGATTTGGATTAAGGCCTTAAAAGATTAATGTTCATCTGTGGTTCGATCATTATTCAACGACTGATGCCACAACGAGTTTTTCATGTTGGAAGTATTAAACTATGTTGATAAAATCAAAACCTAGAGGGATTCAAGTTTAAAAAAGGAATGATACCAAAACATTTCGAAACATCGACTTTTGACGTATCGTTGTTGTACGTAAAGGACACTTTCAAGAGTTCAAGTGAACGCAGCATTTAAAGAAGTCCTCTCCGAAATGACAAAATTTGAATAAATACCCAAGATAAGAGAAACTTCCACACCTACATACGACCAAGTGACCCGCTGAAAGGGCGTGAGGCAGAGGGAATTAGGACGCCAGCCATAAAAAGGGGAGGGAATAGGGAAAAGGAGCACAGGAACAGGGAAAGGCCGAAAGTGAACTTTATGTGTATTAGGACGCCATCATAGCTCGGCGGTGGCAGTAGACGGTGATGAGCTCACCGCGGATGGAACATGACACCCCTTCAAAGCTCTGCGGTAGTTAATGAAATATGAACAATGAAAGATAACCAAATGAAATATCGTAGGCGTCACAATAACAATGATCCCGACGTATATTTGTACATGCTTGTCATAAAAACGGCAAAATTTTTTATTATCAGTTGCATTGGAGCGATAAAATAAATAAAAAGGTTGCAGTGTTTTCGCTGTTGCCATTAAGTGAAGCTAACGCTAACGTTTTTTTCATCATCATCAGCCAATTGTTATTTTTAAAACCTGTCTCGGTCCACTACTCAGACAACACCAAGTGCTCAATTCGTGCATTTTATAATAATGGAATTGAGTGGAGACCAACCAACTTATTGTACGAGGTTATATGGTCATTTCCACATGAGCAGCTCTACTGCTCAAACATGCAATAAATCCACTACGAAATATCCTCCACATGAAGATGTCCACCCTGCTATTGCGACATTGAGTATTTATGGCTAACGTTAAGAGTAAGGTACTATACAACTTCTTGGGATTGGCAATTTTCACAGACACGCAAGTAAAATAGTGTTGCCGTATCCTTCGGGAGGGCTATTTATGTTGAATGCTAGAGTAATTCTTCTAAAATCATCATAATTAAACCATAAAAAATATAATATTAAGTAAAAATAATTAGTATCAATAAAAATAAGCCATTTCTCCTGTCTTCGAAAACGGAACATCTCTACAGCCACCAAAGAAGGTTTCACTTTTGAAAGGCAGCGTGCTTCCCCGCTTCTTGGCCGCGGCCACCGCATGGAATTTCATCCGGGACGAATTTTTTGCGCAAGTCAGCGGTAGTCAGCGGCCAGTAGTCATGATATCTAAAGACATGCTCTCATCATAGCTTATTTCTGCCGCTGTGCCGCTGCCAGCGAGTTCTTAAGGCTCCCTTAGTGCCTCGCCCTGTTTTAGTGATTGTTACTAATGTTGTGCGGAAAGAAAGAGTTTTCGTCCTAGGAGACGATCCTGATTGTGACTGTCGAATAATGTTATTTTTAAAAGAGTCTGGGCTTTTTAACTCTTTGTGACCAACCATTATTTGGTGTTTTATCTCACGCCCATTTTAATGTCAGTTGTGTTGCTTTTATTTGTCTATTTAATTATTTATTTTAAATAACTTGACACGGTGATGTTAGATTGACGTGGTGCGAATGACCTTAGTCGTCGAAGCACCCAAATACTACTACTACGAAAGAGTTTTTGTACATTTTTGTTTCGGCTGAGTATCTCTCTAAATTTTGTCAATGTAATGCAAGTTTAAATTAATATCCTCCACGTGATTCTCAAACTCAGGTGAGATGATAGCTCAAGAAATCTTATCGTAGCCTCCGAGTTTCTAGCGCCTCCCTACCTTGTCCTTCCATCAGCTGCGAAACACTCGTAGTTCGTACGTAAAAGGTTTTAAGGAAGCGTGCGGCTTTTCTTTGTACGATTTTCATTTCGCGTAATGAGTATTTTTGTGTAGGGCCCCAAATGCCCGCGACATACTCGAGATGTGCCCTTACTATGGCGGTTATCTTTCATACTAATGCGGTAGCGAGGGTGAAAGGGGGAAAAATTAAATAAATGGACCAAGAAGAGGCGAAGAGAATGCGCGGTGGTATGTTCCGAACATCCGATGAGGAACACTAGAGCCAGAGTAACACGATTGGCTTGATCAAGCATTAGACTTGGAATGTGAGCCGGTGCTTACTGTTGACCACGGAATCTAGTATGATTTGAGTCGTCCTAGAAGTTTTCCGCGATTGTCGACTTTGTACTCGCGAGATCTTTCCGTTCATATCGTAGTGTGTGTCCACTATAATTTGAAATTAAGCTAACGTTGGCAGCTGGTGAACAAAACAACTGTCGGGAAATTTTAGCCTATTGTTTTCATCGCCAGAAAATTACTAATAGCCCCAAAGGATTATAAGAAGCGCTGATTTTATGAAGCGAATATCGCACAGCGACTGTAAAAGCTAACATGATTGATCGAAAACTTACTAGACCGTACTGAGAGCGAGTGGCAAAGAAGTATCGCATCAATTATAAAATCTACTAGTAGTAGCTCAGCAAGTAGGATACCGTGAGTCATACCTTGTCCTGGGACGAGCATTAAATGCCTCGTGTAGAATAACTCCGTGCCACACACCCTAGAGGTGGCTTTCAAGGTATTTCGTAGATGTAGATGATAGCGATCATGCTTGTTAGCCAGTATGCTGGTTGAGTATCACACGATACCTACCGGAAAGCTATCGCACTAGAGAGCATTCTCGAACTTTCACTGAATAGTATATCATGCGATACGGGCTAAAAACCCAGTTTGGCATTGAATGCTTGGCGTAAGTTAACGTGAGAACATGACTTACCAAAAGTAACTCAAGACTGAGTCAAGTATACATTGGCGGACTATCAAAGGGTGAATCGCATCGTGGGACACCGAAAATAGTTTTTTCACGGTCATTATTCAGGCCCTACCCGTTGAGATGACCGATTCCAGACAAACGGTGGCAGCGGGGTAACGTCCTCGCCTGCTAACCCAAAGGTCGCGGGTTCGAATCCCGCCTGGGGAGGATTTTGCACTTCCCAGGGCATGGTTGTATGTGCTCGTCCATTCTTAATATTGTTAATACCCCGATATAAAGGCCAATGAGTGCTCTTTTTCGGTGGTTATTGAAAATAAATAAAACAAATGTACTTGCTTATCTTATCGCGCCCCACCATGGCTGTTGCAATAAGCTTAGATGTACCCTAAAGCTATACCTCAGAAAAAACACATGATTTTCAAAATGGAGTCGGACTTAATGAGCTCGCGAGGTAAGACCCGTTTCTAACAACATTTAGAAATCTTCTCGACGATACGAAGGCATGGAATGTGCACCTAAATTGTTACTAAACGACATGAAACAACCATAAATAATTGTTATAAAATATTAACATAATTTATGTTATTCACTACCGTGGTTTCGTAGTCGCAAAACATCAACAGATGTGAGCGTGAATGGGGTGAGACTTGATGATATCTTACAGAATCTTGATATGATTCTTATAAAAAAATTCATTTTGATACACTTAGTTATTTACTTTAATTTCATAGCAAAGTAGTTCCACAAAGTTACACCAGAAACAGGTTTAATACTCAATATCTAGAAAATTAACAGCATAGGTAATTCCTTTTGCCGAGACAAAGAAAGGTGTTCAGTAATTTTGTATTCACTGGTAATGTTGAAAAAAAAACGAGTCATCTTATTGACTAAAAATGGAATCGAATTGTGAACGATACGTCGAAACAGTGTAAGCTAAGCGTCAGCTGAGTTGCCATCCATTGTCCTGGGGACATTGTTCCCCATTGGCACTAAGGGCCAGATAGGGGGATAAGGGAGCGAAAGGAGAGAAGGAAGGACATGCGACGCACTGCCTTTGAAAGGCGAACGGAATCACATCGAGAATGGTCCAGAGTGTTTGTGCCGCGGCCATAATCTCCTTTTGGCGCCGATTAGCCGTCGAATCCTATCGCGGAGGGAGGCGGTGGCGTCGATGGCAATTGTCTAGGCACACCCAATACGGCGGCCGTAATAGGTAAGGAATGAGAAAAGAATGAACCCAAGAAAGGAAGTTGATTCGCAGCCAATGCACTTTTTTCACGAGCAAGATGTCCAAAAGGACTGCTGCTGTAAACCTCGGTTTTACAGCCGAGGATTCCAGATACAAACAAGCACTGGAAAGATTAGTCACCTGAGGGCATTAATACGCTTCTTCCCGAAGGCCATTCGAACACAATGGGATAGAAATCGTTTCGGACACCTTATTATCATCTTTCTACTACGTCGAGGATGGATTTATACGGCCAGTAGGAAAAACATTCGAAAGGTAACAGTGACTTGACGGGGTTTTGTGATTTTTTTAAAGCAACGAACGAGGCTGAGGAATGTTGACGTTATACCGCAAGGGATTCCAAACCTCGCCTGCGACATAGGAATTCCGACATTGAAAGAGTTTTGCTTAAAACATCCAAAAGTGGAACTACAGAAAAAGTTTTACTCAAAATGAAAATTAAATTCCTACAATACTTTGAAATTATTCCAAACTTGCAAAATATGTGGCTGGGATGGATCAAACGTTACGACTAATTAAAGAAGGGTACAAAGTAGTTAGAAGATTAAAAGGGAAGAGAAGAGCCACCTCGTGGGTGTGTGGCACGGGGTGATTCTACACCAGGCATGAAGCACTCGTCCCAGCTAAAATCATAACCTCGCACGTTCCCCCGGCCATTAGGCGCAGACCAATAAGCAGTCAGGAGAAGAGAGCGCGGTCAAACCAGAAACTGGCAGAGTGCTACAAGGAGGGGTTTGTACGTAGCCGAACAAGCTAACGTGCAGTACACTGGTTAAGATACAACTGCTGAATAGCATTCTTAACCGGCGATTACAAACACACATATATGTAGATCGCTAGGCCTGATCTTTGCCCCCGATCGATACTCAAGGTAGCATTTTATATATCCCCGACAGACCACGTGAAGCGTTATTTCTACAAAATTGCAAATGTAGGCCAAGGACAAAATCCCCGATTAATTATATGAAGGAGTTTATGAGATTCCCTGCAGCTGCGGCCAAAAGTATGTGAGACAACCCAAGAGGGCGATTTCCTTCCGATTAAACGAACGCCGCTCGGTTCTGAAAAACAAACATTGTATTGTAACAAACGCCAAAATATAAACGCGCCGAAATAGGTTCTTCTTAGCTAATTGGCTTCGCAACCGGGACCAGAGGACGATATAAATACAGGCCGATTTCCTCAAAGATGTGCCCTAAAAGATCTAAAGATGTGCCCTAAAATGGACACGAAACGTCTTCGCTATCAAGATAGGCCGACGCAGCGGAATTCAAAAGCCATCCAGATTCCTGCACTTACCGCTGTGAAAGCCTCCAGCAGAAATTAAACTGTTTGGGGACCCAAGGCCCCACCCTTACTTCTGAGCTCGTTATGGTTTCAAAGGCTTTGAACATACAAATTTAACATTGAGAGAAATTCGAGGAGAGCGATAATCTAAAACCACCTAAGGCCCGTTTAAAAATAACCTATTAATCTGTCTGGGTCCTAGTTCAAGCGCAGTACTCCGTCCAACGTATGGGAAGTTAAAATCTGAATCCACTCCTTGGCACCTCTTTTAGGGGTAGGCAAATGCCGACACCGGGATTCTCTTCACCCTTATCTAATCCTTAAATAACTCATTCCCCTAACAATCTACCCTCATGTACTTTACGGCGCAATTGAATTCAGTTGTCGGTCGCCTCCCAAAATTAACCAGCCGACCAAACAGAAAAGACGCCCACGTATTCCTGAATAAAATCATCGGAAAGGTGAATTAAGAGAAAGATAAAGCCGGAATGCAAATGGTTTTATGCATCGCAATCCTGTTTCTACACTCGGCCATCGTTCGGGCGATTCGACGAGAGTAACATTTTTGGACGCACAGCCCAGCCCGGCAGGGCAAAATTCCACAGATTCCACACACGATGTAGAGTGCGCACGCGTTACTTTTTTGTTTATTTCTGGGTGGGGTCGGGTGGGGTCGGGTGGGGAGGGAGGGGCAAAGGGGGGGCCAAAACGGAATCGAAAGGAACACCTTCTTACATAAATGCGGAACGACGTCTCGCGTATAATACGAGCAGGAGGGACCACACGCGAACCTTTGAAAGCTAATGGATAGAGAAAGGGAAGGAGAGACGGTGGGTGGAGCGGGTGGGGGACTTGGCGCTATGAAAAGGATACGGGGGAGAAAATTGAAGACGGTAAAAAAATCGGCTCCCAAGGGTAAAGGAAAGTAAAAGGAGCAAGACGGGATAGCGGGGGCAAAAAAGAGCGTGGACGAAATGGAAAAGAGTAAAGGAAGGGGGAGGACAAGGCGAGCGGGGGGGGGGAGAATAAATGGAAAAAAGGCGGAGGGGGTTAAAAAAAAGGGAGGTATGGAGAGGGGGAGAGGGACCATTCGTGGATAATTGCTACCGATGGGAAAGTTACCACGAAGAGGGAGGAGGGAAATTGGATCGCACAAAGGGAAGGCGAGATGGGGTGGGTGGAAAGGGTTGAAAATCAATGGATTCCTCCCGTGGCGGCCACAGCTCGCCCGCTCGACACAAGAGCGTGGATAAAGGAGGCGGGGGGGAGGGTCGGAGGGAGGGGGGGGGAGAGACGAGCAGAGAGAGGGAGGGTTGGGAGGACGTAGATGAGTGTGTGCGTGGGAGGGGGGATACCTATGAGAGTGAATTTCATGAATGAAAAGAAACAATCGACCCGCAAATTGGACGCGCATCGGTCGAAGGTGACCTCGCAAGGGGACGGACGATAGAGGGCAAGCGTGATTGACGGATTAGATGCGAGAAATCCTCCTCTGAAATTATTTGCCTCCCCCCCCCTGAGTTCACAGGGGAATGAGAGTACTGACGTCCTCATCTGGGGAGTACTGTGACGACACGTACACAGCGAAGGCAAGCTAAAGGACACAGGTGGACATTCATTATAGCGCGCGAGAGTAGCCAGTCGAACCATGGACTAACAAATACGGAATAACCAAACTATATAGCTTAAGGTAGTTTGAGCGATAAATCAATTCACCCAGAATTTGATGTCAATTAACAGAAAAATATTTTTTTGGTAACAAGTTTTTTGCAGCTTAATGCCGCTTCTCGCATCCCAAACGAGACTTTTCTTTCTCTTCCCAGTCTCCAGGTTTTAACCCTCTTTTTCTCATTTCCAACTCTATATTTTCTTTCCATTTATTCCTAGGTCTTCCTCTTTTATTTATTTCCACTGGATTCCATTGCCAAACCCTTAATGGTATTCTTTCCTCATTCATGCGTCTTAGATGTCCGTACCATTTCAGTTGTTTATCATATATTGTTTCTAAAACTGTTGTTTTTGTTGAATATATCTGTACCCAGCCTTACAAATTTGGGAGAAGAAATGCAGCCCAATGGGGATATGGGTAGAAAACACCCCCATATATACCATCTTCTTCGCTGATGATCAAAGAGTAATGGCAAAAGACCAACAAGATACGACCTATACGCTGAACAAATTAGTGGAAGAATATAGTAAATGGGTAAACTCGATGGCTTCAGGCTTCACTTTGTGAAAATCCATTCTAATGAATTAAAAAAAGATATGGTACTTTTTTTCTGTCTGTGAAAAAAGTACCATAAAAATCCGTGAAAAAAGTACCATATCTTTTTTGAATTCATAGTAAATGGGGCCTACAGGTAAATACAGACAAAACGCAATACATGGTAATGGGAGGTAAAGGAGAAGATATAGAGCTGGAAAGTGGAAAAATAAAAAACGTCAACTCCTATGATTATCTTGGAGTTACGATAAGTGAAGATGGAAGAGACAACAGCGACATATTGAAGAAAGTTGGCAAAGGAAAAAGAGTGATTAAAATGTTGCATCCAATTTTGTGGAACAAGAACATAACGCATCACACTAAAAGAAATATTTTTAAAACAATGATAGAGCCAGTTATGACGCACGGGTCAGAGATCAGGGTTGTAGATAAAAATATGTCTCAGAGATTAATGTCGGCTGAAATGTCATGCTGGAGGAGATGCTGTAACTTAACCTTGTAAGATCATGCAACAAATAATCATATTAGGAAAAATGTCTACAGAAAAATCTCTTTAATGATATCAAAATATCAACCCCTCGCCAAGCTACTTTTCGAGCAATTTGCTTAAAATTATTAACTGTTTTACATGGGATAGATTACGGCTTTGCGCTCCAGAGGGAGAATACTGAAAAAATTAGGAATTTCTAACACCTGGATTTCGTCAAAAAACTAACGGTGCGTAGTTTGTAAGTTTTATCAACTATTTATAAAAATTGATCAATTACTCACCGCAGTAAGTTTTACAGAATCGCAAAAAACCTTCGGCTGTGAAAGCGATTTCACCGTACGCCGTGAAAAAATGAGTCAAGTTAGAGACTTGTGTAGTTATATTTATTTAATTACTGAGAATTATCGTCATATATAAATGTATTTTTGCACCACTTACATTACAATATTCACTTCATACTTCTAACAGACGCATAAATTAAAAAATAAAATTCTAAATTGGTCTCCATTATCACTGGGGAAAGATCACGCTCAAACTATCTTAATGGAATTATAAGACATAATCGTATGACTTTAATGTTTAATATTTAAATTAAAATGAGGAAACGAAAACCTAAAATTAAACTCCAGAGACGAGGGACACAAGATTAGCGAGTCACGGCTACCAACACTTTCCACAAGTAGGTACAAATAAAATCCAGAACGGAATGCACCCACTCCTATATATATTTGAGTACTCCTCCCTTTGAGAATACATTTCAGTCCAAAACGCAAAGAAAGGTTTCAGGCATCAACCCTGAGGGGGTCTCCGGCAAAGGAGAGGAAAATTCGGTTTTTCGAAATAAAGACGTATGAAATCCGACAGGAAGAATTCATCTTTTAAAAATATAGATCCCGAAATTTTTCAACGAATTGACAATCCTCCAAAAAGACGCGTGAAATTCTGATCTCAAACAGCAAAAAAACATTGTGGATAAGTATTGTAGTTTTCAATTATGTTACAGATTGTATTTATTTATCACAATATCAGATAAATCGTCACTATGATACGAGCAAAAACGAAGAGAATACTAATAACAATGCGGAAACAATCAACTGTCAACTTCAGTTAGAGACAATATTCCTGATGGGCATGTTCATAAAACACATAAATAAGCTCCAAAACATATAAAAACAAGCTGTTGCAGTTGAATCTAACGAAGTTAGTTTAAAACCGCAATCATCGAGAAACTAAAAATTGCGGAGTGAATAGATGAGCAGGACGTAATGACAGAAAAAAATACGCCTATCCCACACTAAAATAAAAGACAAAAACTTACCGTAAAGGAAATGTATCGAGTTAACATGAGGGTTGTATTTTTTTCCTTCATAAATGAAAAAGCACGTAACTCAACCGTCGCTCATATCGTAAACGGCAGTATACCATTTATGACCTGAACTCGCGCTATTAAGACTTTTGAGATGATGCAAGGCGGATAAACAGTCGATCGGCTGAAGCTCTTGTGTGCTTTTTGCGGGGAACGATGCTGCTTATGGCCTACAGCGACGGGGAGAGCGATGAAAGCATTTTCCGCGTACTTACCCACCACCACTACATACCCCTACACACGACACATCACATCCGACAGGGGAGAGGAGACGGAAGTCGGGCAACGTAAGAAGAAGATGGCTAGAGTTAATTACATGGTTTGCATGACAGGGTGGATAATGTACGGGCAAAAAATAACATTCAAGCAGGTGTTAGATAATGCAAACATAACCGAGTCGCGGAATTACAAAAAGTACATCCAATCGTGATTAAAACAGCCGCTTTTCCTATGACGAATGACAATAACAGTTAATCTGCCAAAGGGCGCTTCATCATTCTAAACTACTGATGAACTACGATTCCCGCGAGAGATGCTGTGCTAATGTTCACCGTTACATTGCAGAGATCATTATCCATCGGGACATGAATCCCATAGGTTCGCAAGCACGCCTAAAAACTAAATAAAATATATCCTCTATATAAATACTCTCATCTTCCTTCGTGAATACCTAACGTTCATATACGTTTGAGGAATCGATGTGACTAACGTCTCTATGCTAATGAACTTCCTCACCTTCGGATTAGATTAATGCATTCTTTAGCATTATCATCCTCGCGTCATTAGCGGTAAGTTTTCCCTCTACAGAGCTGTTGTGCTGAAATGGGACTATGATACTTAGTGTGCGAAACATTACGTTCAAAGAATGATGACTACGCTCGCGGTATCTTTATTAGGAATATTTAAAAAAATACGCCAGTCAGAACTTTTCATGATTCACTAATTTTAATTTGAGAAATTTGAAGGGGACATCAAGTCCAAAAATCGGGAAGAGAGAGGAATTAATACTTTATTCGTCATATCGACCTCCATTTACTTATACAGGGGATGTATAACGAGTTAAGGTCAAAAATAAAATATCAGCTATTCCTTGCCAACGTTTCGGAACATAATTAATACCATCTTCAGGGCTAAATCAAAATATACAGGATGACCAACAACAGCAACACAGCATTTACACCAATTCGTTAATAATTATTCATAACATATTATCTTAGAATAGGTACATTAATTAAGTCATTCAGCATCACAGATTATATCACAGTTTCAATTGTCAGTAATATATAAATTAAAACTCATACTTTTTAACAGTTATATTGCACATTGCCATCAGGTCATTATAGTCACTGCCGAGTTATAGAGTCCTATGCATGCACGATTACGAATTACATAATGTCACTACTACGCTGTTTAACACTAAAACATCACCAATATCTTCGAAAATAGAACCATTTAAATCAAGGTTGACAACGATAAAATCACAGAGGATACAACAGAAGTACATTTAAATTTTATAAATACATTTTGTTCTTCTTCTTTCAGGAGATATAGATCAAATAAGTTGGAATTTTTATTTATTTATTACTCTTTGCCAACATTTCGGATTTTTATCTATGCTTCGTCAGGGCTACAATGATAATATTGGGCGTTTTTACATAAATAGAATATAGTTTACAATTTTTAGTACACATTTATGTTAAAAAGTTTAAAAACATTTCATTTTTCAATTTACCTCAGAAAGAGTTCCTTCCAAATTAATTGCTTGGTTATATTTTCGTTAAATTAAATCGTTTCGTTAATTTTGGTTAATTTGGAAGGAACTCTCTCTGGGGTAAATTGAAAAACGAAATGTTTATAAACTTTTTAACATAAATGTGTACTAAAAATTGTTAACTATATTCCATTGATATAAAAACCCATATTTTCATTGTAGCCCTGATGAAGCATATAGATAAAAATGCGAAACGTTGGCAAAGACTAATAAATAAATAAAAATTCCAACTTATTTGACCTATAACTCCTGAAAGAAGAAGAAGAAAATCAATAATAATAAAAGAGGTAATGAAAAGGAATCATTTAAGTTTTTATTTGAACTTACTGTATACATAGCCCTGAAGATTATAAAAATCATGCATATTTTTATTTATCCCTGAAAATGGAATACATTGTTCCAAAACGTTAGGAAGGAATAGCTGATATTTAATTTTTGACCTTAATGACGTTCGGTGGTTTCACTCAACTTAAGAG
Organism: Pyrrhosoma nymphula; assembly: GCA_963573305.1. Lineage (NCBI taxonomy): Eukaryota > Metazoa > Arthropoda > Insecta > Odonata > Coenagrionidae > Pyrrhosoma > Pyrrhosoma nymphula. The sequence goes on from OY754336.1 coordinate 18,223,475, forward strand.
AATTCGACGTAACTTGCTGGAAGCATTACTTATGTTGTCTTAAATCTACCTGATTTTTTTCATAATTATTTACCGCAGGTTACTTATGATATTTGATCGAGAAATGGACAAAAAAATTACATGGGTTCTTATGGGAACACAAGGTACGAGTAGCTTAATTCATCAAAAAGAACCTTTTTCTAGTAATAAGACAAATAAAAATAATAAAAATAAAGTATATCTAATGGTTTTCATACATTATTCTATTGATGATTTAAATTATTTTTGTTTTTCTTATTCTTAGCTAGAAAACGTTCTTTTCGATGAATAAAGCTAGTCGCACCTCGCGTTCCAATAAGAACCCATGTAATTTCAGGCCCACTTCCACATCAAATATCATAAGAAATCTGCGGTAAATAATTTTGAAAAAATTGAGGTAGCTTTAGAAAAGCATAATTAATGCTTCCAGCTAGTTTCGTCGAATTCCCTTAAGTTGAGTGAAACCACCGACCTCCTTAACTCGATATACATCCCTGTGTGAGGAATACATAGTCATTTCAGAACGCATGATGAAAGAAAGTGTGTATGCGATAGACATACACGAAATCGCAAATTAATAGCGTATAAACCTACGTGCAGGTAACGAAGTTTTGCAAAGTTTTCCATAGACCTGCAATCGGTCGTTAACTAATTCAATAATAATAAAAACGCCCGATTGCAAAAAAGCATAGAGGAAGTGGCTTGCTCGATTAAAACACTAAGAAAGCTCCATACTAACATAACCAACAGGAACGCCATCAGATTAACATACACGTATCGACGTAAGTAAGCGGATTAGGGATAAAGGAAATATTTGAAGCAAACCAATGATTATAATAAAAGAAATCCGACCAGAAGACTGTGTTCACAATTCGCAGCGAATTTACTTCTTGAGCATATCTATAGAACAGAGGAACTCCCGACATGCTTGGCGTCTGGCTCGTTGGCCGCGAATCCTCGCGTCTGGCACAAGATGGCGGGCCCCTCGCCCCCCTTCCCTCTCTCTGAACGGACTGCTCCCGCTCTTTCGAGCAATTTCCACAGCGTTCCTTTTGTGGCTAGGGACAAAAAATCTAAAATGTATGATGATTACTTCGCATATGTTTTATACCATCATGAAATTAACTCGACCAAGTACCAAGGGCAAAATAATATTAAATTAATATTATTATCATAATAACCCCCAAGGAAACCATAAATTTAAATCCATTTCCACGAGCATTTCGATGAACGAGTCCTCCATCATCATCAGGACATCATGGCTTGATGATGATGGACGACTCGTACATCGAAAGGTCGGCAGATATGCCGAGTGTGACCCGGTGCAGAACCCGAATACACTTCACCAACATCACACACCGGGAAAGCATCAGATCATTCTTAACATGTAGGCACTCAAGCATGGAAGAAGTATTCAGAAACATTTCAGTGAAAAAAGGTATTCACTAATTTTCATTTATCCAAAAGTGTATTTCGCAGCAGGTTTCCTCGACAACATATAAAATTCGGCAACACTCTCAACTATTTTACACCAGTCAGCTATTAAAAAGCTTCGACTATATTTAAACGAATAATAAACAAATAGAGGAATTCACGGATTATAGGAACATGGAATAAAATTAGACAATATTGATATCTAAATAATCTCCTACACAACCTTAGACAAAAAGAGACCTTCACCCAAGAAATATATTCAACGAGTGTCGTTTTTATGCAAAATATCAAGACTGGAAAACAGAACCCGCTCAAAATACTTGAAATTTTCTTCTTGTTCGACGGAAAATTAATCGTTGTGAAAGATTAGCATTGATAAAGTCACCTTTTTTCCCTTTCATCAAATTAATTAAAGCACTAAGTAACCAGGCACTGGTTTAATGCATCTATGTTTCCTTACGATGGGCAGTAAAAAGCTTTTCATTTAAAAAGGATGAATATAATGTGAACTTAGGTACTCCACCAAATGTTAGATTGCAACTGAGATCGAAAGGATTTAAATTTCCAACCAAGAGCTTATGAATTCGGGATACTAGCATTAAGGTAAGGGGATTCAAATTATATAGCCGTTAAGGTAGTTCGAGCGATAAATCAATTCACATGAAGTTTGATAAATTTGTCCTCATTTTAAAGAAAAAAAGTCCATCTTTTCAATGATATCAAAATATTAACCGCTTTCCGAACTATTTTTCGAGCAATGCCTAAAAATATAAGCAGTTTTACATGGGATAGATCACGGCCCTGTGCTCCAGAGGGAGACTTTTGAAATAATTATGAACTTCTAACACATTTCGTCAATAAACTAACGGTGTGCAGTTTGTAAATTTTATCAGCTATTTATAAAAATGTATTTATTACTCACCGCAGTAATTTTTATAGAATCTCAAAAAAAACCTTCTGTTTTGAAGGCGATTTCTCCTTACGTCGTGAGAAAATGAGTCAAGTTAGAGACTTATGTGGTTATATATAATTACTGAGAATTTTTGTCATTTATAACTATATTTTTGAACCATTAATGTCACAAAATTTACTTCATACTTCTTACAGGCGCTGAAATGAAAAAATTAAATTCGAATATGGTATCCATTATGACTAGGGAACTATCTCGCTCAAACTACCTTAAGAGCAGCGACAACTAAAAGGCTGTCATGAGAAAATAAATTTGTAATAAATTCTTCAACGCATTTGGTAACGTTTACCAGGTAATCATACTCACGTCCATAAACAAGGTAGAGCTTAACACCGACAAATAACCGTGATTGCAGGATTCAATTTGGAGAAAATGGCGGAAGAAAAGGATGGCATCTTCCACAATGACTTCCAACAAATAATTTGCGTCATGCCCATCCCTTTTCACTTAACCGCCGCCGGGGAAAAAAGAACTCCCGAGCGTTGAAAAAGTACTGAAACGGCCGATTTCCCGACTCGTGAGAAAACAATGGACGACGAGGAGTGAAAATGGCGACGAGGCCTTGAGTGAGAGGAAGGGCTGAGAGGAAGGGGCAGGGCGGGACTCAAAAGTTCCTCTTGTATAACTGCTCTCACTTGAGCCGACTCCATTCCGGAGAGCGGAAGAAGAGAGGAGAGTTTTTAAAGACAATAAAGCCCATCCGGCTCATCCACCGCCTCTCTATTTCTTTTGCGGAGCGAAAAACCTTCGCCTACGGGCGCCGCGAGCCACCGCGACGGCGGGCGACAAGCAGGACAAGGAGTCCACCGACGAGATGCCGCGGGGGGTGTATGTGTGTTGGGGGGGGGGGGGGTTGTGGAGATGGGACGGCGGGCAAATGCCCGGGCCTGAAAGGTGTATCCGTGGACGGACACCAACCACCGCCGATCCAACCCCTTCCGGAGGCCTCCCCTCACCAGATGCACCATGAAATGAGTTCCCCCCGCGAGACAATGGGCGAAGGAGAGGGGAGGAAGGTGGTTGGGCTGAAAACCCGATGCCTCGCCGGTGATTGGGAGAGAATGCGATGGGGAGGAGGGCGGTCTGTTGTTCGGTCGGGAAGACGTAATTCCAAAGGGTGCGAAGGGTTGGGGTGGAGGGTGTACAAGAGAGAGGGCAGAATCAACTGAGGCAATGACCAGAACAATGTGACGCCGTGGAGGTGGCACACACACACACAAGGCCTCCCTTCTCACGACCACCGAGTTTTTGATTCCGATCACGCGAAGGCCGTTGCATGACAAATTTAGATCGGGCAAGCTTCAGGATGACACGAAAAATATTGTTTTAACCCGACACAATATTTGTAGGCTGATAGAAACGACAAAATAAGAGACACTGCCAAACTGATCAGTTGGCGGACCGGGCCCTGGACGACCGGTTGCGACTCTGTTGTTCTCTTCTCAATACGATTCGACGTAGCCAACGCCAGAGTAAAAATGTCTTGTTTCGCAGCTCGTCAACCCCTTAACCTATTCTGGGGTCGAGTGCTTCCCACTCCCTTCACTTTATTTCCAATCCTTTTCCCCTCCTATCTACGAACCCCGCTCCACTCACCGAAGTAATAAGCGCAAGCTTGCAGACTCGGCGAGGAGTTGGTTTCTGCGCGGAGTACCCGCGAACCAAATGCCAAATTGATCGGTGGAAACCATTAGTGACTACACCAAAACAGAGCGGAACACAAAGACACTCCACTAACGTAAAGAGTTCACTTTCGTACTTCCCTCTTCTTATTCCTTTTCAATATTCCCTCCATTTTTCAAGGCTGGTGTTCATGCACCCCTTGCCACAAGCCCCCTCGTCAGCTCGCAGCGAATTCTGTAATTTAAATGAAAAGGCATTTCTTTCGCGAGGGCTAAGTGACGAAGAGATGTACTGATCTACGCCCAGCCCTTGTCTAGCACGTTCCTCTCTTACTCAGTGCAAAGGAACGTGCTTTAATCAAGCTGGAGGGGGGGGGGGGAATACAGGCTTCAATCAGGAGACAAAGAACGAACAACAACGAGAGGGACTCGACGCTGAAGACAAAATTAATTTTGATCATGCACGTACTTCAAGGAAGAATGTTGCGCGTAAGCAAAAGAGAGTAAACATGTAAAAGTTGTTATTAAACGAAGTAAAATACGGTATGAATGCATGCTTCAGGATGTGATATCCTCGAACTACAGTGAATAATCGAACGAATATATAGAGAATGGAAGAGTTAATTGTGTGTGGAAGAGTTTGGAAGAAATTATTGAAAACTTTGATAAAATTGTACGAGGAAGAGCGGGGGCAAATAAAATAAATGCGATGCTTGATGGTACGAAGAAATTAACATCACGGTTATTGAAAGAAAGAGGCTTATAAGAGCGAAGAAGGGAGAGTGTAGGGGAATAAATGCAATGTCTGGGACTGCGGCATGGAGTACTAAGATGATGTATAGAATAGTGGTGCGGAGGGTGAGTCTTACGAATTAGGATGAGGGGATGTGAATACGGAAGAAAAAATGAGTGAAAAATAGGCCGTGACGGCGGCTATGTTTGAAAACTTCTGTTGTGCCAAGTGATTGGAAAAAATACTATCCAGTACCTTTATACCAAGGTAGGGGCGTGAGGAACGAATGTGAAAATGAAAGAAAATTAATCTATTGAACATTAAGGGAAGTGTTTGGTAAAAGCTAGGGTCTGGCACAATATAAATCGAAAGAGTGAGGAATATTACACTTGATAGGGTGAGCAATATAGGCTTATGTCTGAGAAGGGATGGACTGATCAACTGTTTGAACTTCCGCTAGTCCTAGAGAAATGTACGGGTGTCCGAAAGAAAAAATATTAAGCATTTGTGGATTCGTAGAAGGTAATATATGATGGTATATTTGATGGCAGCCTCCTTCTCAGACAGGTTCTCCTTCAAGGCTACCTAAAGTTACTCAAAATTTGCTGTTTAAATTTATTTTGTGTATGGAGTAATAAACTTACTTATTATTATTATTATCATCATATGAAAGGGAAAATCAAAATAAATTAAGGAATGCTTTTTTCGGGGTGAATGAGCAGTTATTAAATGTCATGAAGGCGATGTTTGACATTAGTAAGGCATGCGAGACATCGAATTGAGCGAGAATGGGTACTAATTGACTAGCTAAAAATAAAACGGCGCAAAACAAGATTGCGTAATGTCTTCGAGGCTGTTTAATGATTTTATGGATAATTGTCTCAGCAATAGCAGAACATCTTGGCAGACGGCTATCGAAAGATGGAAGGGTATATAGAAGGAGAATGATAGGTTCGCGAATTCAGGAAGGAAAGTCGCAGGAAATTTGTGAAGCATATAAAAAATAAGTGCTTGCCTAGGTAATCGAAAACCGCAATACGCACAAGTGTTCTCCACCCGACTTGCGAAACCTGAGTACGCTAGGATAAGTATATGCACAGAGAATGGAGCACGTGATAAGCATGTGCGGTAAAAGCAGGTAAAAGTAGGAGATATAGAGTTAGGACTAAGTATTTTATAAAAGAATGTGGCATGGACGCTTCGGTAATGGTAATATGAGAGGGGCAAAATCTCCGATCCGGTAATATGAAAGTAGCGTGCTTCGTTTGTTTGGCCATGCTGAGAGAGAGGATGAGAGTCGAATAACGAAAAATAATTATGATTCAGGAGTCGAAAGTGTAAGAGGAAGGGGTAGACCAAGAAATTCATGGCTGAATTTGGTGGAATGAACTCAGAAGAGAAGGAGCATTAGGAGTCTTAAGAACAGTGTGAATGAAGCAATGCATGAATGCGGCAAAAGCGAGGGAGGAATGCAAGGGTGCAGTATAGAGAAAATGACGAAGAGAGACAGTTTTCTGTCCAGAATACCGATAGCCAAGTTCTTTCGAATGTGTCAACCGCGAAAGGGAGTGTGTGTAAAAATGAATTTTTTAAAAGGATTTTCAAAAATATAACACACCTTTAAAATTGAAAAATAACTAAAAACTGCAGGAGGAGGCATAGGATATCCTTTTCTGGGAATCGACTCAAATCTGCAGCGACCAAGGTAACGGTAAGGCCTCCCAGTATTTTCACGTCCATTCATATGTTTAGTTAGTACGTCGGCGATGTATTAGAATTCAATTTTTCGATACCTTTGCATCCAGTTTTGAGGCAGAGATATTTCTTCATTCCTCCAACAAGCTCAACTCTTTGTTGTGTTAGCATTTATCGCCACGATAAACGATTCTGCCATTTAGTCCGGACGGTTAAGAGATCACAGATGATTTTTACGTATGTTCTATCACAATTACCGAGTCCCAAGTATATTTCTCTATTCTAGTTTCTCAGCCGTATATTCTGATTCTATCACCTTAGTTCAGTGCGTTCTTGAAATGATTCTTAAATGTTGATCTTGGCTGAAAATTAAAGGTTGTAGCATTCAATTACGTCTGCCACCAAAAATAATTAACCGCATCACCCATTTACTATCTGTGAAATAACTAAAACACTTCCCTTTTTTGTCCCTTCAATTATCTTAAGATTAGTTTGTTGATATTAGGGGCATCATAATCATTTGGTGAACCAAAAATTTATTAGCAGGTAATTCGAAAGCCCCACCTTTAACTTCCCCATTTCGGAGTAGCGTTTTAGCTTTACAACAGATGATTACCAATTAGCCCTGCACTGCAAAACCTGTTCATGGCCGAGACAGCGCAGGTAAGGATTACCGGTGGACAATCCAAGAGGGCAGTGATAGGGAAGAAAATGTGTAAGGCCTGTCCAATTACTTTGCCACCTGATGATGATGATGGTAACTCGTTGAAACCCAGGCCTTGAGTTCTATTCTTTTCTGATGTTGCGTAAAAGTTAGATTCGTCATAAACCTGTACGTTATCACCCGCTTTCTTGATCATATGAAATGCGGATGAAATGGTATGAGAAGCATGAGGCAGCGAAAGGCAGAAAAAGCAGACGGATGAGAACTTATACCTGTGGTTAGATTTGAAGATGACCAGGCGCTGGTTAGTCATCCACAGATAGGGTTGCAATCGTTTATGATTATGAACACCATCCAGAATCAGAGAAACAAACAAGAAAAACCAACAGAAGTAATGAGTTTATGCTCGAACAATGACTAAAATTCAAACACTGAAAATATGCATAGAATAAAATAAGATAATACAACTAAAGAGATGGAGGCCATAATTTAGAATATGTGCCTCCAGCAATATTAGTTGTGTGGTGAGCATACTGGACGAAAATGGAATTGGGACAAAGGATTCTAAAAGCAGAATTACGTTCGCGTAAAATACGTCCATAATAAGCTACACCTAGGAGGGGCTCTAGCGTTGATGCTTTTAGACGCTTACTATTTTAATGGAGAAATTTAATCGACAAAAACTTTAATTTAAATTAAGTTTTTAAACCTTAATACTAAAAAAATAAAATATTCGTTGTTTCGTGCATTTCAATCTTGAAAATACTTTGTACATGTTTCTCTGGCTCCGTAGACATATGAAAATCCTCGGCGTATTACTTTCGAGACATAGTCTCGACATTCCATGCGATGTTGCGGAAGAGGATCGGCCCGCGAATGTTTTGGAACAGTCGCTGGTTTTGAAAAGCTCTTTTATTATCGCACCTCCGTGTCGTCCACGGCCATTTCAATTCGATAAACGAGTCCAACCTCATTAAAGTTTAAGGTTGTGAGATTGCGCAGTTAATTATCGAGTTAGGTTTCCGGGGTGTTGTCATCGTAAACTTAATTTTTACGAGCTCCGCTCCGTGGAGTCTCACCGGAGGAGGCTACGAGGGCGCAGCCTAGAGAAGACGTTGTATAAAGGCACCTACGCCTCCGCCCAGCTTCTTCGGCCGCCGCATCACGAGTGGAAGGGTAGAGAGCGGGCACCACCTTCCTCTCTTTCCCAACGCACCTCCCTCTCACCCACCCGCCACACAGCCGCGCGCATTCTCTCGCGCAGTGAGAGAACTCTCCGCGTTGTAAATAAATGAATAAATAAATTCGCCCTTTTTACGGTCTCTTGCGCGCACCCCGGCTTCCATCCCCGAGTGGGCGTTGCCCGCCTCGTTCGCCCCCCGACCGCAAGATGCCGCGTGGGTGGCTGTTTGTTCGCGCGAGCGGCAGTGGGGTGGGAGTGGAGTATCGGAACGTCAGCGGCTGCGGCCTCAGCATCCTCTTCACCGCCGCGCCGTCAGGATGAGAGGAGAAGCGAGAAAGGGTTTTTTATTTACTACACGCGCCCTGTCAGAAGCGTTTAGAGTTGAAGTCAGACTTGCAACTCTCCGAGATCTTCAGCATTATTCAGATAATTCACCACCTTCAGTTTTAGAAGGTTGACGTGCATACTTTTGTTTCGTATTATTTTTATACATTTTTTTAGCCTTGTTTAAACACTAGAGGCAAATAAGGCACTGCACGTGTAAGGAAATGTTGGATTTTCTCTGACTTTCATCATAACCTACCACTAACCGGTAGACTACTCAGATATATTACGATGATGATGTTTAAAAATTATACCCTATTCAATAATGGCGACTGAATGCTTAACTACAGCATCAGTTTTTCACTTAATACACCTAAAATTACCACGAGAGATATGGAAAGAACATTTAGTGTTTGCCTATTTGGTTTTCTGGCAGTCAAGGGAGGTTTTTGAAGAATCATTGATACTCTTATTACCCATCCTAGGGTTGCACCATTACCTGACATAATCTGTCAATCCAGTTTATCCTACACTCTACCTCACTTCAAGATATCCAAAATAACTTTTCTTCTCCTCAATATTCACCGCCACCCCAAAGTTTTAACTTTAATGATTCAGAAATAATTGCATTAAGCAAGAAACATAAATACTTAGAGGTAATATAACATGGAGCTTTTTCCATGGTGTCAGCAAAGGATAGGTACTTATTATTAGGTATATATTATTGACACCGTTTTCATCTTTAGCGCGCATATACATACAGCACAACCTATTTTGTTTTTTATTAACAAATACAAACAATGTTGAATAAAATAAGGATAACTGTTATCTCGCAACAAAAGGATTAAACAAGCTCAAAAATGAAATTGTAAGAAGACAAACACCCACATAGTTAATGCATCATATGTATACTGGAACTGCAGCCGCTGTGTGCTGGACGTCAATATTTTTCGGCATATGCGTCACGTGGTTCCCTAAATTACTCCAATAACGATTCACTTGAGCACGAAAATATTTCAGGATCATATTTTTGTAACAGCCATGTCATAAGCGGCATTCTAATCACTCTTCCCTCATAAAACACTAGTGTCATGTCCTCCTTGATTACTTCGTCCATCCACATAATTCACATTCCCTTGATTATTTCAAACAACTTTCCCTCCTCCTCCAAACAGGCTTAATAGTTCTCGTAATAGGATCTTCTCTAATCTTTACTTAACATTATTTGGAGAAAATCCAGGTCAAGTCAAATGAATATTTCATGGCGAATTGCATGATGCCTTTGGTGTTTACCTAACATCTTTACCACGAGTTTCTATCATCAATAAACATTACTAAAAGAAAAAATACGCGACGAAGGAGTCGACGATTTAGGTTAAGTTGCACATTTTCACCGGCCTCCAGAAAAATAATCGACAATCCTGTGTTGTTTTCCTCTATCCTTCTGAATGAATTTGCTTGTTTTCTTTGTATATTTCTGTACAGTAATTGAGAATAGCTTAAAAAAGCCAAGGGAAACTATGCCTCTCGAGAGTGTATGTAGTGAGTGAGAGTATTTAAGTTATTAACGGTGGACGCGCATGCCAATGAGCGACATTAAAATTAGCCGAAAGGAATGGAAAAAACCGGGAGCCTCAACCCGTAAAGCAGCGATAGCAACACGGACGTTGGGGGGAAAGAATGAACGACATTGCAGACATCGGACGAGCAGCGTCGATTGACCTACTCCACCACGGCCGTCAGGAATTAATGATTGTACACAATACATTATTCGGATTAAAGGAAAAGGCACTTTACCTTATGTGATGGCGCTGCCTGTGCAAGGGTCGCATGGCCCGCGCCTCGATTCCCGTTTCGGCTACATGAATGGCCGACTGTCAACGTATATCCCATCGATGAATGACCATTTGCGTATCTCTCCGTGCCAGTATTCAAGAAACGACATTATGAAGACGCCGGTAAAATCGAGCTGAACTAATCCGCCGAGAAAAATATTTTTCTTTATTTACTTATTTGAATAAAGACCACACAGCATGATACCATTTTATAGTGGCACATATAACAAACAAAAAGGACATTAGCAAGAAGAAGGTTAACAAATAATATCCCAACATTGCGAGACAAAAGATTATTGAATTAGGGAATGAGATATGGCTTGGTTAGCAAATGCGTTGGAAGATAAGGAAAAAGGGTCAATTTTGTAAGGAAGGGATTTTAGGAGAGAGAAGAGAGACGGGAAATGAGGGAGCGCTCGGTGAGTGATAGTCTGGGAGTAGGGATATGGAGCAATGAATGGGTCCTGGTAGGTTGGGTAGGTATTCTGAAACATTTAAGGAAATAAGGTCATGGCAGTCAATGGTCGAGTTCAGACGGCTATGTATGAATCAAATTTATCGATTGTGGCGATAAATGGTGAAAGTTAAATATATAATTCATTATGATTAAAACACAGTACAAATTCCACTATTTTTTATTGCTATCGACCGGTTTTGACGTCTAAAGCGTCATTATCAAGACAGATATTTGTCTTCATAATGACGCATTAGACGTCGAAACTGGTGGACAGCAATAAAAAATAGTGGAATTTGTACTGTGTTTTAGTCATAATGAAGACTATGTATGGGTTTAAAATCAGTTTTAAGGAAGTTATTATTAAGATTAGAAATGGAAAGTAAAGACAAGACAACATCAGAGGATAAGTTGCGGAGATGAGGGACTCTGTTTTTAACAATATTTACAATGAAGTGAGCAATGTGCTCAACAAATCTAAGATTTGTTTGGGCTGACATCGGCCAAATAGAGGAGAAATTGAAGAGAATGGGAAGGAAAATAGATGTAAAGAAAGATTGTAATGCTCTGGGACCTTTAATTTAAATAATACGTGGTCTCTGAGAAAGGGAGACGAAAATAGGCTACTGGCGTTCGAGATGTGGGTGTGGAGGAGGATGGAGAAGGTCCGTTGGACGGAAAGTAAGACAAATGAGGAAGTGCTTGAACTATTTGGTGAGGGGAGGAAACTTCTGGATGAGAGGAGTGGAAGGCAGGGTAGGTACTAGGTGGATGGAAGCGGTAATATGAGGGGCGATGGTTTACTGAAGGCCGTGATAGAGGGAAGGATGTTGGTCAAGCGGGGAAGGGGAAGAAAGAGAATCGGTTTTATGGAAGAGATGAAGAAAGGTAGGGCTTACGCTAAGATGAAGAAGGAAATACTAGAAATAGATGGGGCACAGCACGTTTAAGAGTCTGTTGGATTTTCTCTGACTTTCGTGATAACCTACCTTTAACCGGTAGATTACTCAGATGATGATGATGATTGATTGACCACAATTTAGACGGTACATGACTACCATTCCAGACACTATTACCTGACTAGATTTCAAGGAATGACTCCTATCTGGTGTATGCATTTAGCACGTCGTATTGGAAGGAATCCTCGAGTCATATTCAATAATTTCAACATTTTTCATTCAACCCTTTAATTTCAACGGGCACCCTCACCCACTATTAACCTATTTAAATATCCGATTTTTTTTAAGGCGTGGAGTGGGGTTGACGGGAGGAGGGAGGGAGCGCCGATAATAAGCATAGGTAAGTGTATGCACACCACCCCTCCTTGACCAGCGGACCTCCTCTCCGGGATACGCCCAACCCCGCAGCAGCGCAAAGGCCGCTCGTTCTCTTCCTAATCGTCCGCCATCTCGCTCTCTCATCAGCTCGTCCGTCCATCATTCCTAGTCGCCGACGGAAGGGCGCTTCAATAAAACAAACTATTACGCTCCGATAGATAATAATAAGAACAGGAAACAAGGAGGGATATCCTCCGGCGGTTTGAGGGGATGGATTTTAAGGACTCCATTGTGAGCGCGAGCGAGCCTCCCTCCCCTTCGGAGACTCACGAAATCATACAGTTTACAGGGTGCTCGGGTGCCCATTTAAGTTCAGTATCAGCGCGCTCACCGAATCGCCGATAAGCAAACAATCGGCTTACTTCGCCGACGGGGAAGACTGGCGTCTTTCGAGCTCCGTTGGGATAGAACGCCCGCCTTCACGTGAAGCAGAGTTCGACTCGCGAGGACGCAATCTCTCGTATAGCTTATCCTATGGCGCACACGGCACGAAAATAATTAGAGAAATCAAAACGAAATTCCATGAGACAATAATCACCTTAACGTAGGATGGCATGAGGTCTTTAAATGCTCCGACTTTAGGCGCCATGTGTGGCCACAATTAGAGAAATAACTCAGTTTTCCTTGACATTGCGCCAGTTTTCCCTATAGATAATTGTAAGACGTTGGTATGACACACACTAATAATGTACATTAATAAAGGATCAAGTGATTGCTTTCAGCAATGATATATTCTACAAAGAATCCGAACCAGACTTCAACGGATATCATCTTCAAGGCCTGTCATTTTCGTTAGGGCAATATAATTCTACCACCTTTCAAAGATACTGAGTTCAGACGGTTATGAAATACGTACCAACCTCCATTCAAGTATTCTACCAGCTGTTTGGTAGGTTCTTGGACAGTCCCCATTCTGCATCCCAACCTCATAGACATTGTCTCGCTTTCCCTCCTAAGGATGGCGCGCGATTAGATCCCTCTTCAATTCTTCATATCTTCTACCTCCTCTTATTTCGTCGAGAATTCCTATCCTCTTCCTTCCTCTACCACGCTTCCCCAGTGTTCTTCACTCTATCACTTTCTTCAACATGCCCTCTCCTCTCAAAACCTCCTCCATCCATCTCTTCTGCCTTCTACAAACCTCTGCCACAAGCTTCCTCTCCTCTCCAACCATATCCAATACCTCCTCGTTCGTCTTCCTCGCCATCCAGCTCACCTTCTCCATCCTTCTCCAAACCCACATCTCAAACGCCTCAAGTTACGCACATCCTCCCTTCGCAATGACCAAGTTTCCGACCCATATAGCGCCACGCTCCATATTAAAGTTTTCACCAGCCTCTTCTTTACGTCTCTTCTCAGACCCCCCCTCATCAATTCCCTTCTCTTCGAAAATGCTTCCTTAGAGAGCGCAATTCTGCATCTGATGTCCTTACCACTAAACCCATTCCCCTCCAAAATACTACCCAGATACGTGAACTGATCGACCTGTTCTATCTTCTGCCCTCCCACCCTTATATTCAGCCCCACCTTCTTACTCCAAGAAAATCTCATTACTTTCGTTTTCTTGTGGTTGATCTTCATCCCATACTTTTCGCACTGGACCTCTAACGCAATCACCATTGACTGTAACCCCTTTGCAGACTGACTAACCAATGCTTGATCATCTCCTCAAGCAAAGATTAACTATGATCGGTATCAGTATTCCATTTGGTGTATTCATTCGTTGCAGTGTTCGGAATTGCATTGTCCACCAAGGGTTAGCACAAGGAATACTATGAAGAATACCCTGCTGCTGTTGTTCGCTCAGTAAATCGCTTGATATTTCCGGCAGTGAAACGGGCGGTATTGTTAAGAGGCAGTCACACACACCACACTACCCTTAAAAATAGAGAGGTGTGGTGGAGTATACTATACAAGGAAGTAGCTAAAATGTCACTAATACAAGAAGATAAATTTATTTAAGGCCCCCTAAATTTATAACTGCAAATGCTCCGTTTCGAATAACAGCAATTATTTGTATGATATGCATATTAGTTCCCGACACACTGTAATCTGACTCCTTCCACATCACTCACCTCCACAGCTAAAATGACACGATGAATAAGATATCCTTCATGGAAGACAATAGTAAGAAGAGAACGGCTTCAAATAAAAACCATTCGTCATCGTCCAAACACAATCCTCGACCCGCGGAGCACCAGCACACCCGAAATGTGAGCTCTGACGGAACGAACATATATACGCGAGAGAGAGAGCGGGGGGGGGGGGGGTGGAGAGAGAGCAAGCCGGGCAATCCTCATCATCGGGGTCCGGCTACGGGTATCTCCGGAGGAGCAGAAACGTACCATATGACCGCGGGGCGGATTCGTTATGTCCCAACAGTTTGCTCGACACTTATGCGCCGCAGATCTGACGTTAAGTGTCTTAAAAAAGCTATCTCCCATTTGGATCCGCCGTTAAGTGAAACTTGATACTACAAAATGGCCCTTAATACGAGTGCGGGAAACGCAGGGACGAGAATAGGGGGGGGAGGGGGAGAAGAGAAAATGGGGGAGAGTGTATGAGGGAGTGAGTGTGTGTGAGGGGTGGGTGGGAGGGAAATTATGTGGGAGAGACGGGGAGAACGAAATACAAAGGCGGAGGAGGAGGGTGAGTTGGCGCTTTTTCCACCGAATGGACGCGAGTCTCCACCATTATGCTCCGATGACTCCGGGGGGACGGACACATGGCGCGGGGGGGGGGAGATAGAAGTGCGTCTTCATCGCTCCTCCGCCACGGCACCCATCCACGTCTCCTCCCTTTTAAGATTACTGACGTCGGAAGAATAAAAATTATCAGAGTAAGGTGAGAGAGAAGAGAGAGAGCTCTCAGAGTGGCCCCTCGATCCGCGTTGAGCGAGGAACTACCGGGATCACACTTAAAGAGGAGTCAGCCGAAGCATGAGGGAAGAGAGAAATATCAAGGGGGCGACGAACATTCATTGCACATGGTTAAAACAACAAGGACGAAATGTGTAAACTCAACTTTCCTTCAAATTCTAAATTATTGATAAGAGTCGGATAGCAACTGGGATTAATATCAATGTTACTATCACGAAACATTCAACATTCCATTGATATAATTTAGATTGTTTAGTAAATAAATTTAGGCTACTCGATTAACTATACCATCCCTTCTATGGCGTTAAAATACGGACGTTTAACAATATATAGATGCGCAAAAGCGATTCACAATTTTAGGCATAACGCTAGTAGCTGTCATTCTCAAATCACCAATTATGTGATTATGGACGTATGGGGAACTATAACTGAAAGTACTTACGCTAGGAAAAAGGAAATAATTACGGCATTAAACATGTAGCGCGCGATTCAATTGACTTGGCGATAAAAAAAAACTTTATCCTAAGTTCCCTGAGGGTCCTTAATGAACAATATATTTTCAAAAGAACCCCAGTGGATACCGCAAGGCATAATATCTCACTTGAATAATTCCACGGCCGATACTAAAGGATACCGTCTGTCATTACGTGCTATCCATATTTAACAGACGAATAAAGAACATTATTGTAAAAGCCGATGAGTATTTTCACACTGACGTGTTTGAATATCTGCCCCATAAGCTAACATGATTAGTAGTAGTAGATACCACAATTTGACATACCTAATAAAAAAAAAGGTCGAGCTTCAAATCCATATTCAATTCCGGTCACTTCGCTACACAGACCTTATTAATGTCCATCAATACTGATGACTTATCAGACAGCATTTTTGATCAAAAAATCCACAACCATGACTACTTAGACGACAATTACTGACAATTTGGTCAGGCTGGTTTGAACACACTCAAACCTCTGACGTTCTGAATCGCACTCACCTACATCATTTTATGAATTCCTTCTTCAGCTTGTCAGATTCTCCAATGCTCGATCTACCATCATCACCTTCAAAACTTATTAAACGCCCATTCTCTTACTCTTTTCCACGCTTTCCCAATATGCTCCCTCCTTCGTCTGCCTAAAAACATCACTTCCTTCCTCATTACCTGCTACATTATCTAATTTATTTAATCCATTAGCTCAGCCTTTTTCCTAATTTCCTCCAGCAGACTATCCTCGCCTTTCCTCCTTTCACTTTCTCTAGGCCCATCTTATTACCTACTTATTACCCATTAAGGCCCATCTTATTACCTCGAGTCTAACATCATGCTCTCTCCTGAGTGCACACGTTTCTCCCAAGGAAGGACGAGAGCCTGAAATCGGCTCGACTTCACGTATTGGAAATAAGTCTTTGACACAACACAATGCGAGAGCTTCCAGTTGGCCTTCAGTAGAAGTTGCCCCAACAGCAAAGAGGATAGGGACCGCAGGGGAAAGGGGGGAAATGAAGAAAGTCAAAGAGGGGCAGGAGCGCCAATGAGGATAAATACGCGTTCTGTAGAGAAAAATGAGAATTTGGCTACTTATTGGGCATCAGAGAGGAAAAACGTCAAGTAAAAACGAAGGAATAAAATGGTCGTAAGGAAGCCATCGAGGAAAGCTGGATTGCACTTGAAAATATTTTTTCTTAGAAATTCTCAATATTATGGACGAGGGTCGAGAGCACAGTGTTAAATTTTGAAAGTCGACACTACTCTACCCCAGTTTCTGGCCTTGGTTCCATTATGTCAAATTATGAATACACCACTTTAGACAAGCAAGGTATTTAAGCTGGCATGGCACTCGATGCGAGTGAGCACGCCAGAAGAGCGAAGACAAATGTTTGCAACAAGTTAATGAAAAACATTTTCGGCAGGAATTGCAAGCGGGAAAAGGAAAGACTGGTGGAATAAAAACCTAAATGGTCTTGAAATATGGGTGACAGAACTACAGATGGAAATTAATTATCCTCGAGCACTATGTAGCGTAACAACGACGCCATATTAAGTATTTACATAATGTCTTCTTATTATCGATTTCGCGGCGCATAGGTATTACGTAATATTTCTTCTTTTGTCAATTTGGCAGCGGGGGACGCGCATTTAGTCATTATTGAAGCACATCAACTCTTAAGTGTATTATTGTGAAGCTCGCTTGGTAGCCAGTTAATTAATCATAGCGGAAATAACAAGCATTGCTACAGCTGGCGAGGTGTGAATGACGCAACTCCGGGAATTCCTCACTAGGAGGGGGAAATACAAAGTTAGGGGAATCGAACAATGGGTTCGAGTGGATATAAAAGGGCGAAGACCTCCGTACATCTTCACTAACACTGTAAAGGTTAAACTGGTCCCTTCACACTGCATCGCCATTTTCCCCCTGTGTGCCATTGCACAGACAATATCGCTGAAGAGGTGGACTCAAGTTGCACCGTTGCAGCGCTCTATTCTTTGGGCCGAGGGCCCTGCCATTGCCCGTGGTCTGGTCTACATCGGGAGTCACTGATCAACAATATACCCAAAGGCAGACTGAATCCACGCAACTCGGGACAGTAAATTTCTGTATTAAGAGAAATAGAAGAAGTATACTTTGCTTGTGACTCGACAGAAAGTTAAGTAAGGTTTTTAAAGGTTAAAAGCACCCATAAAAAGTTAATCCTGGGAGTACACGCTGTAGTAGACGCAAGACGAGGGAGACTCATCGACTACATCGTCGGGAATTGAAGCCGGTTCCACGTCCGCAGAATCGAGACTTGCTTGGCGACATGATTTCTTACGGGACGCATGTGTGTCAGAGGTCGACATTATCAAAAATTGTATGTATGCTACTATTTGTAAGTGAGGGGTAATATTTGTGTGGAAGGGGTAATATTTGCGTGTGAAGGGTATTATTTGTGTGATTAGTGATCTAACCCTGTGGCCGTGAAGACAAACAAAATATAAGTGAAGGGTATTTCTTTGTGATTAATGAAATCATTATCGGCCGGAAGGCTAAAGGTGAAATTTACAAGTGAAACCGAGTATTAATAAGAGTGTAAATGTTATATTGTGAAGGGTGATTTATACCTAGGCAAAGATACGGGCATATCAAATCTAATCTTTAGTTCATAATAAAGGGAGCTTAATTAACGAGATAACTCTTGTTTTCATTGTATGTTTCTGGCGCCCAACAACAACCTCTTGAGATACATGAAAAGTAAGTAAAAGATAAAAAGAAAAGACGAGAGTCGATCATTTACAACTAACTATTGACGTTTCTTGACAATTGGCCACAAATTCTCATACTGTAGCCAAGGAAGCTCAGACGGCATCCCTCCAATACCAGGAACCAAAGGCCGTCACGGACCATCCCTACAGTCACTTCACAGAAGAGAAAGCCATCGTTCCCAAGCTAAATACTGGGTTAAATAACAGAAAAAACAGACAAAAGTGAGTGAGACCCATTTTAAAACGTCCTACCTCCGCCCAAGAACATAGATGACTAGGAAGAGAAACTGTTTTCGGGCGTTCCTCCCCGTAACTCTACCCAACAACAATTTTTCCAGCCATCCTGCTCACGTCCACAGGTCTTAAGCTTTCCCTTCAGGTCTGAAAAGTCACTTTAGCCCGGAACACGCTAGCAGGATTGGTGGAGAAACTGTTGTCAGCAACGGAAGAACCATGAAGCATTACGCGGAAGAACGTCGGAAACATATGTCAATCAGAATGCCGCGGAAACCTTCGGATCAACTTGAGGTGATGTCAACCTAGTTAGCAGTCTATTATTGAGGATAATTGAGTGCCTGGTCATTAAAAGTCCTCTCAACGAGCCGAAGCTGAGGGACATCAACAAGGAAAATATCAACGCCAACTTTCCCAGGAAAAAATAATTATGTAACAACCCTTCTCAGTAAAATTAATATTCGACTTGTTAGAAGTAAAATTGGGAATTCAAACTTAGGATAGACTTGAAAGGTATCTTTTTTTCCTACGAGCACCCAACAGGTCATATTATTCAATTTTTCAATGAGTCATAATTCCCACTTTCTTTTGAAACTTACCTCAAAATCCTTATCCCTCTCCTCTATTAATTTAAAATTATGGTTTTATCTCTTCAATCAACAGCTTTAATCTGCATTACATTCTCTCCTTCGCACACAATTCACCTCCCATACATTTCCGTGAAGGAACATCTCTAACTTCCTGACCGAGGCGAAAATCATTCATGTGCTTTCATTCCAGCATTTAATTTACCCTTTAGCAAGCCTAGATTTCAATACCTAATTATTTCTTCACTGTGCGGGTGTTCTTTAGCCATCTCCCTTTTGGTGTATCACATCCACGGATTATAGCAACAAAATATACTAAAATTTGAGATACTTTACATCAATTCAAAGCTAAGCACAACCCTTCAACGAAGAAAACTCGTAAAATTACCACGCAGACGACGAAATCAGCTATCCACGTCTTCACGATGACAGAACTGTTGGCATCAGCAGAGCCAAACACACAAAACGACAAAGAAATGTCAACAATAAAGGCTCATTTCACGGTGGAAAAAAACTCTCTATGAACGCAGCTGAGAGGAGATAGTTCTAAGCCGATCAACACCCAAGATGAGGCATAGGTAGAGAATACTAGGTGCACCAAGAACTGAATACTAATACCACAGCTGTTACAAAGCATGCTGAAAAAAAAGATTATAAAAAAGCAATGAGAGGGGGGACGGGAGGTGCAGAGGGCGGACAAATGCCTATCGGGGACGCGCCGTGGGAGCGCATTGAATGGCGAGGGGTGCATGGGGCGGGGGGGGGGCGGACATTTCGGGGGACGGACAGGAAGGGGGGAGGATGACGAGGAGGGGGGTGAGTGTAGGAAGGGGAGGAGAGAATTGGAGGGAGTGGGAAGGGACAGAGTGAAAATCCCGCCTGGGAAATTGACAGCCGAAGGGAGGAGAGGGGGGGGGGAGGAGCTTGCTTGCTGGAGACAGGGAGGGTTGGCATGGGGATGGGGTGAGAGAGAGAGTGTGGGAGAGAGAGAGGCGTGCTATCGAGGCACGGGAGAGGTCGGAGGTGAGCGTGTGGAAGGTTAGCTGGGGAAGGGAGGATGGTCGGGGGGTGGAGCCATCCAATTGGTGGGGAAGAGACAAGAGTTTGTTTTTCCCCTCCTACTCCGTCCCACTTCCTCTCTCTCTCTCCCACCCCCCCCCCCCCTCTACCCATCACATTTCTCAAACCCTCATACCCTTACCCCCCCACCCCCCAGAACCCTTAAGCGCCACCCACCCTTACTCCGCGAGAGAATCCCCACACGGCACCCATCTCCCAGCTGCGCCTGCGCGAACCTTCCTATCGTTCGCGCAGGCGCACACTCGCTCCTCGAAGGAGGCTCCGGCACGAAATGCAGAGTGTCGCGTCACTTGTTTTTCACATTTGTGGCGTCATCATTCATCAGAAGTAGGTACTACACCAAATAACTGGTAGGTAAAACATTCGGTGAAAATTTACGACAAAGGTGTTCAATATTTCTGCATCACGTCATCTCTTAAACAAATGGAACCAATGACGAGAATGGGGATGATAGAGAAAAAAACATTTCTAAGAAAACGACAACGTAAAAAATTAAGGCACCAATTTGTCTCCGTTTTTTTACCGAATTACTCCAATTATTGGAGGTAAATGTCGTCAGGAAGTTAGAAATTTAGATGTTGCGTTAATGTGGATTACAGCCTAGGGAAATTGAATACTATAACACACTTATTAGTCGAAAAATCTGCATTTTTAATGCCCAAAGTCTACTCTCTGACAGCTGAGGCAAGTTAACACTAAATACAATATTTCATAAACGGTATAAATGAAAAGGTAAGATCATGCTTCTTATTTTGACACGAGCAGTCGCGAGGCAGTCTTCAAAACCAGAGAATTCCTATTATATCTCCAAGATCACCACACGCCCTTACACTCCAAAGCACAATGCGGCCCTTATTATATATCCCTTCACACACACATACAACCCTTCCGCGCCGCGCCCACAGGGCCCGCCGCGCCGCCCACATTCCCGCGACGAACACAGCCGAATAAACCCACACCGGGCAGAATAAAATACACAGAGTCCACTCTGTTCCCTCCACCTGTCCCCTTTTCTTTATTTCGTCTTCCTCACCGTGGGGGGGGGGGGGGGAGGGTTTCCCATTCAACCCAGCGCCCCCCCATCCACGAAGCGCTACGCCAACGCACAGCAACCGAACACCCCAAAGCTTGCTCCTTCCCCGATTAAAAAAAATAAACCCTAGCCATGCCTGCCCTTCCCATCGTGGCCCCGGGGGTGGAGAGGGGTGTGGGAGCGGTATGGAACGCGTGGGTGGGTGTGGAAGAGGAGGAAGGCGATCCGGGAGGCGGCTGACGTGGTCACTTCTAGTCACTCCCTCTCTCTTGTGTGTACGTTCCTCTCCCTTGCACGACGTGGGCTGTCGGTGGGTGTATATTCGTGCATGCCCGCACCGCACCTCTACGCGCAGGAAATTAGAAAGGAATGATAAAATAAAAAGTAAATTTTCCCTTCGCGCCTGTCCGGACGTGATCGTCGGCGATAAAAGCGGATGGGCCTGAAAATTCAACCGATGCGACAGAGAGCGTAGGTACCTAAAAAAAGCGCAAATTCCCTCAGCTGATACGGGAATACACACTTACTAATGATCTTTGTTGCTGGAGGCGGAACGCTGTGGACTCAATGTGGAATCAATCAATACGAACTCTCTAAATTTAACAATGGATTCCATCAAAACGACCGGTTTCATCGCATAAGCGACATCTTCACGTGACCATTTTCATACAGTAACGCCTGAGAATACAGTGTTCATCTACTATAAATGTTTATAAAAATAAACTTGGATATTCCATTTAAAAAAAACTTAAAACCAGAATAACAAACACGAGAAAAGATGCAACGACGTATTCTTAAGGAGATGAATAATAATATTTTTTTTATTGGTCACAACTGTCGCCAATTATAATCAATATAATATAATATATTAGGAGAATTACACATAATCATACCCTAGATGGAAAAAAACACCCAAGCGGGATTCGAACCCGTGACGTCTGAACTGGTAAACGAGAGAGTTACCACACCGCACCGAGGCATGCTCCATTTTATTACTTGTGAAATCAACAAGATTGGTTGGTGCGATAAAGCACTTCGAAAGGGAATTGATTGCTTTAGGTAACGAATAAGTAAATAATTGAAAATTATAGTAATTTTTAATAATGTTTCGCAATAGCATTGAAATATGCCGCTGCAGAAAATCAGATAGTCAAATAAATTGTATATAATGAAATGACTGAAAACATTAGAACGGAGCATCACAAAATATCGTACTAGGAACTGAATTCATATTTTTACGAGTATTTTCTGAATGAAGAAGTTACAAACAACATAAGTCAAATCAGGTACGCCAAAACCAAAACCAGCCTTCCAATTAATGGTAGCAAAGCCTTCTATGACACTATTTATGATGCATCCCAAAAATTATTTATTTTAAATAAGTTGAAGTCCATCAAATATGTCACATTGCGATAATTCTTAAAATATAATGTAATTTAACAATCAAAACAAGCGTGTCATTGAACGAAAAAGGCCATTTCGCCACGCACTTAAAAGCAATAGTATCTGATCGTAAGGGAAATAACGTTTGAACGTCAAGTTGCAAAATCGAGATCGGCAATTGTTATCGAATTATTACCCACCATCAACCGGGAATGTCCATTTTACGCGCGAACGTGTAGTTATAAAATCGACCCCCACGTGTATCATTAAAAGGCTATACTGACGCGCCTTACGGTGATGTGAGTTAACGCCGAAATGCGTTGAGTTTATCGTCCAGAATATTTAGCAGTGGAAATTTACGTCTTTAATTATTATAGACTTCCACAACATGTCGACAAACTTAGAGTAGTATTCGCCCTCTCTTACTATCCTCGGAAAACAATCTACTATTAATTGCTAATAAAAATTTGTCCTTCTTACGAGAATCAGCCACGTCAATACAAACACAGCACGCCATTTACCTGCTATTTCGTTAATCGTTATTGACGTCACTCAATAAACACTCCAGTTTGCCAGCACGTAGGTGTATATTCAAATGTATCGCAGGGCGAGGAATCAATCGCGCTACAGTTCATGACGAGGCCCACTTATGAATGCCATCTGCAAGAGAGCCACTTACAGGGAGATGTTACTTGTACTGCATTAATAATGCACTCCCAATTGCCGCCAGCTGCTAATTAACGAGCCAGTGAATTTTTTGGGGCGCCAAGTGCAGCATGCGTGCTAAAGTAAGGCGACACCTGGTCTATGTAATGACTGCTTTTTACCCAACTCTCCCATGCATAGGAATACGCAGGAATTCTCGGAATTGAAGAAGAGGAGGCACCTTTCCACAAAACGAGAAAAAAATAAACAGGTAAAAATGAATTGGGCAATGGATTCCTGAATGCACCGACGCCCCATCTCGAAGATTGTTATCATAATAATAATATTTACTATTTTCCACGGTCCGCGACATTGCGTGTCCACGCCAATTTCACATGACCAAGTCAAACATCCATTACGAAACCATTAAATTTGGAAAGCCAATTGAAGTCGTAACGAGGAGTTTGGAGGCACCAGGGAAAACGAGTCACTTCCGAGAAAGGGACAAAAAATAATGGGGTATTTGAAAATTTCTCACCTATTTCACGCAGCGCACTTGCGTGTGGAGAGATGGAGTCTTCACGCGCGTGTCTATCTTTCGCTTGTGCGTGACAACGGTGTCCGACCCCCCAACCCTGTCATCCCCCCCCTCACGCACCACCTACTCATCGGTGACTACATTAAGAGCGCCGGCTTCACATTCAGCGGGCCTGGACTCGATTCCAGACAGAGATGGAGATTTTTTGAGTTCCTCCTCCATGTATGTCGAAGTTCCAATCCTACATAGAATCCTTAAAAAACCGGCAAAACTCACTGAAATTGCTGCCTCCCTGGAAAATCCGGGAATTCTCCTTTACCGTAAACACCATCTGGGAATTCCTCCATTTTACCGAACGTATTTAACTGTGGTACGGAACAAGGCTGAGGTAATGATGCTAAATAATGAACTTGGTTCAGGACATATATTTCTTTTAACACCATCATACAGCTCGTCACCTCGTCAATGGTCAAGATTTGATTTTGTCTCCAGAACTTATTTATTACTTACCATGTGGTATGATTAAGTTTTGCTTGTACTTGCATCAATGTATCTCAGCTAAAAATGTCAGTTCAATACTTTAAGCTGAGTTTTCCACGAAGGATCATGCCTCCATACGACAATAGCTTTCAATTTGGTCAAATAAACGATATTATAATAACAGCTTTTTAATTTTCTGAGGTAGGAATTTACAGTTTTTATTTCCTCGTATTTATATCATGCCGAACTGGAGGACCGTTTTGCTCTGGATGTTTCAGACAGGTAGGTAAGTAAATCAGCAAGAACATTGTTTCCAAAGTTTAATAATGCCAAAATCCGATCCCGCATTGCATTGCGATTTCCTTGAAAAAGTTATTTTCTTCCTGTAAAATCTGAGAGAAATCACTGGTCACCCGGTATTTTTTCCTTTGGCCCTTCTGACTACATGAGTTTCTCTCATCGCACAGTTTTCCTCAGGCCGGAAAGTAGGAATGAATTATGACTAACGCTGAGAGACTTCACTGAATTGCGCTGAATCTGAGGAAATATTTTTCCTGTCCCGCCAATTCCTGTATCTTTTGCCCATTATCCTCGACTGGTCTTGGAATTACAAATCACATGCTACTCCATTCGAGTACACAATCCATGAAAATTTAGATGGAAAAATGATTCGATACAGTTTGCTTCGAAAAGGGATCTGGAGAAGATTCACTTAAGGAGATTTACTATTTGAGAGCGATGTAAGAATTGAATTAAGGCAGTGACTGATAAATTTTCCTGATTCATTTTTTGTGTCAGCAGTAAAACACTTCAAGTGAAGCAATGTGGGATTGGACGCAAAAATAAGGACTCTTAGCCGCCTTTCGTTAAGAGTAGGCAAACACCAGACGCATGGTATCTCATTGCCCTACCTCTAACTCCAAAATGGTTCTACCATTACCAATTGAAACACCAATCCGAAGTGGCGAAAAATATCTCAAGTTGTCGGCCGCCTACCCATATCACTACCAGAACCACCCCACCAGCTTCGCACCCGTTCCCCATCGTCCAATGGAGGCACACGCTGCCTCCGCAGCCGCGCGCGTCAGCACAAAACCGAGACCGCAGCGAGACCACCAAGCACCGCCGATCGCCAGACCGCAATGGGGAGGACTGCCCTTCCTTCCCGAGCCGACCGTTGGGAGGCAGCCTCCTCCTCGGAGGGAGATGTGGAGGGAGGTGACGCCAGCGCACGGCCCCACCGAGGATCCAGCCCGACCCAACCCACCCACCGGGGGCCGCAGCCGATGCTTAAACAAACGATCGGCCATTCTCAGAAGAAGAGTTCGGAGAGTGAAACGGGAGGGGGGAGGTGCCCGGATGAGGACGATGATGGGATACCAGAATGAGGAGGGAGGGAGAGAGAGTATTACATAGGGACGAGAGTGGAGGGATTGGGTTAGGCCTGGAGTGAAGGCGGCGGCGCCTTGCGAGATGAATTCACCGAGGAGAAGTCCTCTGCGGGGAGGAGGACTGAGGTGTTCGTGTTCGGGTGCGCCAGGGACGAACACCATCCGTTTCGAACATTCACGCAGGAAGAAGAACGGGTGTGACTGCTGCACGCTGCTTGCCATTGACTTCGAGCAGAAACGTTAAAGAATGAATTGGAGTCATTTGTTGTCACATTTATACGGCAATCGGCGATGCGGTCTTATGACAAAGGTGGCAAGGGGCGAAATTGGGCAACCTAACATTTATCCTCCAATTTTGATATCAATGTAATTATTCCACTCCGCTCCGATTGAAGAAAAAGTTAAGGTATTGATACCAAGTGCCTCAGTTTGATAACTTGTTCGTTTTTTATTTTATTGCCAACCGTTCGGAGCGAAAACCAGAGTTCTGTTTGGAACCTCGGATTTTTGCCCTAGATGAATTCAACTACTCGTGCCGAAGAAATATGCATTTACTTCGACGCTAATCGATGTATTAGCGGTAAAAGTTGGGCCCAGATTCTCCTTAGTGACAAGATTCGTGTCGGGAGATTAGGTTGCTTCATCAGAAAGAGAATGGGATGAAAGAAAGAGGGAAGGCATGCGTCGCACTTGAGAGCGAAAGCTGATCTCCAGGATGACTGATCACTGAGCGTTAGAGTGAGTGTTATTGACAGAATTCATGACCGATGTAAGGGCCAGCTTGGAATTCGAAATATTTCAAGAGAGGAGCGTGGGGTGGTAGTGGTTGCACAGGCCAATGGGACATACCTACTGATCAGATAATGACGAATAAGGAGGTGACTGGAATCCAACACGAACTAATATAGCAAAGTATGAAAATATCACCCAGATCAACCTAGGTATCTACTGGCATATAATGGGAATCAATTGGCCCATTTCCCTTCATTAACCAATAATGTTTAACCGGCAGGAAGGAAGGCATCATTCTCAATGCATATACATTATACTGACACCACAATGTCAAGGTCGATTTCAATTTTGGGGGAACACGAATATCCAGCTCAACCGTAGCCATTACGCACTTAAAAATATAATATTTTTTTATATTTTTGAAATTCCAAGTGTACTAACCATCTGCTTGCGAAGATTCGCTACGAAGGCGCCAGGGAACCATTTATGAGTGATAAAAAAACCTTTTTCATTCATATTGAGATTCATGAGTATTACTTCCAGAACCATAGCAGCGAATAAAAGTGTTATTTGCTGTAACCTATGTGAAAAGAACTACGAGAGGCCAAATCGGAAGTTGATGACCATAAACCTAGACGTCACTCATTCGTTGTTTTAAGCACACACATTCCTATTGAACCCCTGCACCATTAACCTTCGTCAGAAACAATGAATATTTAAAAAAATATTCACTTTTCACCGCTTCATCCCTTAGCAGCTAAAAAAGAAATATTGGAAATGATCAATTTTGCAGAAAGGAGGCCAATCGAAGCTTGGTACCACTACATACGTTGCGCTGCTACTTCAGTAGAGTAACTCATGACGAAGTAAATTTGAGCATCATATGGCTCAAGATGATTTCCATTCGCGGCGTTCTGATAATAATGAAACAATTTAATCATGCACCCACGTTGTGGCAAAGATATCCTATGGCGTATCTTTAGAATGAGCTGGAGGGATTTTAGTAAGGTTAGACCGACTACCCCGCTGGGCCACCCAAGTTCAGCACAAAATTAGAGCAGTGACTGCCAGACATGACACTCACGACAATGACACCACTTCTCACTTCGAATCACGCAAAAAACACAAAGAGGCGATATGTGGTCAGTGCGATCGCAGATCGCACGACGCCTTCGGACGGAATCATACGGTCGAGGGAATTAAGACATTAAGGGCACAGGCAGGAGCGAGGCGCCGAGCGAGGAGAGATGCAACAGATGGAGAGTGCAGGGGGGCAGACCGTCATTTATTTGCACGCGACACCGCCACCATCAAATGCATTAGTCACGCGCATTCCAGAGAGCGAATTTCCCGAGAGCTCAAATGGAGCCGTCTCCCTTGCGCGCGAGAAAATCATCATAGAGGGTCTGACAGCGAATCAAAAAACTGCCGCGAGAGACTGCACTCAACGGGGCGTGGTCACTCGTGCACCCAAGGCACGATCGGCGATTCCTTTTCGCAACGCCGCGGAATAATAAAGGCGCGCGTGCGCTAACGACCATCGTGCACCGAGCAGACAGAATTGCACGTCTGTACCCGCACCGTCACCCGCGGTGATCTACATAT
Organism: Pyrrhosoma nymphula; assembly: GCA_963573305.1. Taxonomy (NCBI): domain Eukaryota; kingdom Metazoa; phylum Arthropoda; class Insecta; order Odonata; family Coenagrionidae; genus Pyrrhosoma; species Pyrrhosoma nymphula. Next base: position 18,251,572 of record OY754336.1, read on the forward strand.
AAGGTGCGTTCTGTTCCACGTAGTAGTCGCATCGATGCACTCAATGTCGTTCCGTTTCACTCATTGCAGCGTTGAGATGCGCTCTCTTTGGGACACCGAAACGAGCATATTAGGCGCTTCGATCGCTCCACCGAAAACCTAGAGCAAGTTAATGAGGCGACTTCAAAAAGCGACAGATTAACAACGGATAAGAGTTTAAAAGCATTGAAGGCATTTGTGAACAACGCAAATGAAAAAATGGGGACAGCTTCATTTTTAAGGCCGTTTAGGACGGAAATTTACTACAGTCTGATGCATGAATGGAAATGCAGTGAAAATTACATCGTGTACAGCCGTGACTTGCTACAACGACTGCGCGAATGCATGTACAAAAGACCGGAAAATAGCCACTGCTCCAACTCCGTGCCCGTGTCCTCGAAATGTCTGTACGTCAAACTGCGAAATTAAGTTCCTCGTGTTAAACAGGCTTTAGGATCTGCGTTCCATCGCTCAACTTACGACGTGAAGAATATCTATTTTTATTTTTTACCAATATCATTGGTTTCATCTCCCACAAACATTCAGTACCACCTAAAGCTTAATGCTATTTCTGGTATTTGCAACACTGCATCAAAATTCCCCAACGACTCTTGGCCGTTGCTTGGCTCCCGGTCACACCGAAACAGTTTCGTTTCGAGTATCGTATGTACCAACTGCTTCAGTGCGCCAAATTCAAAAGGAACGGCCAATGGTGTATCGAGGCATGAATATAACATGAAACCCTGCGAGCCACCGAAAGGGCGTAAGGCAGGGGCCCGTAAGGACATCAGTGATGAGATGGGGAGGGAATAGGGAAAAGGTATTGGAGGAGGGACAGGGCAAAAAGTGAACTGAATGTTTAAGGAGTATCTTAGTGTACCGTCCTGTTTTTGCCATAGTCACGAATGATGATTCCGAATCTTGTTATTTTATCGAAAGCTAATGCGTGAAAAATTCCTCTGGAGAATTTGTTCAGGTGTAGATGGGCATAAAAATGCTCCACTCGAGTTGCGAACGAGTTTTTTTTAAATGTAATAACGGTCGTTAAACAGTAAAATGCTTCTAAAACATACGACCAAAATTAAAACCATTAAGATATTCGGCCGGACATAAAAGTTTTTTAATCGAAAAATAATTACTCACGATAAATCAATCTCTAAACATCCACTGAAAGCCTCCGCTGCGAATTCTGCTGATATTAAAGCGGGAGAATAGCTCAATGAAATGGGGAGATAATCGTAAAATGATCAATTTTTGATACTTACAAATCGAGATTACCCAAAAAATTAACATAAACTTTGCGAACAGCTCAGGCCATCTCTCGTTTCGGCCATAAACAGAATTCCAGTTACCTGCATACACTGTCACGCAAATGATTTATCATTTAACTTCCACGTAGCTATAAAACTGAAAATTGTACATTAAAACGAAAAAAATTAACGAGCAGGATAATTTAGAAGATGACGAATAGCCTTTCGCTAATGTATAGGACTCAGGTAGAGCGATTCCTCCAATTCTTCAACCAACAGCAGATTGGTTTGCTATTTTCGATGTTCATACCATTTTATAAACACAATAAAATTCATTCTCGTGCAAGTAAGCTATCCAATCTCATGTCTACCTTTTTCTGAGCTACACGGACTTTTTTCTTAATTCCTATAATATTAATAAAAAAAAATGAAATTGCCTACAACATCTTAGAAGTCCATGTCTTGGTAAAATCTCAGGGTCTCCCGAAGAGAAAAAAATAGAGGAACGTTAGGGAAGCCACATAGGTTTAACGGATTTAGTAAACTTAAAACGGATAAAAAACTATGAATGTAACGAGAATATAAGTAATTCCACAGGCTTTAGCCTGTGACTTAATTACCAGAAAAATGCTTGGGTTTTCAACAAACAGCGATTTTTTTTATACGAAGGAAATATAGTATATCGTGGGACTAGATTAATTTTGGCATGATATCTATTTCATTTTAAGGTTAAGCGTGATTTTTACTGTGAATTAATGTTAACATTGTTTAATATTGATAATTTCTTCGTAACTTAAAAGTGTTCCAAGTTGTTTTTTTACATAGAATATCTAAGGGATTTAAGTGCATCTGTGCATTCTATCCGTTCAGTTTAAGAATAGCATCGTTGACTAGAGAAGGAATATAAACGCGGAATGCGAATATCAACTGTTTATAGTCGTCATATCTGCAACTGAAAAACTAAGACCAAACAAGATTAAATGCTAATTAATGACGACATTTAAACCACTAAACAATGATATTGCGTCACCCAGTGACAGTGACAGGGAAAATATAAGGCTCAACTGAAGGACTAAGACCAAACAAGATTAAATGCTAATTAATGATGACATTTAAACCACTAAACAATGATATTGCGTCACCCAGTGACAGTGACAGGGAAAATATAAGGCTCAAATGAATTTAAATAATGCAACAATTCTTAAAGGCTTAAAATTAGTAAAACATAATTAGAAAGACAGACTTAAACGATAAGCAACTTAATTGAGTGCATCAGAGCACTCAGATCAATAGCCGGAAATAGAAAATCAAAGGGTAAAATATGTTTAAACTGCATCCAAGTTCTATGACTACAAAAATACAATACTAACAGATATAACTTTCACACTTTGACACAGTGGAAAAGGAAATTGAAGCAGGTCGTTACTCCGCAAAGGAATGACAGTTAATATTCCTGAGTAGACAACATAATAAGTACCAATCCCACTATCAAATATTTGCTATGATCTAGCGTGACTCGTTCCAGCCGAATTCTCAAATGTGATGAAGCCATTTGCTTTCCGTGGATAGCCCCCTTGATTCAGAATTCCATCCCCAAAATCCTTTTAATCCAAAATTAGTTTTCTAAGGATCCATTCAGACTTCTGTTGGCCCCTCCCATTCCTGGAAGTGACTCGAAACACTACTAGGTTGATTAAGTGCTACATTTTTCCTATTTATTTAGTGAATAACTAAAGTTTGGGACAGCGCCCAAGGGGCGACGACTGGGCTCTCTTGCCCCCGAGGGTGGTCACAAAACAACGAAGTGGAAATAGGGGCGGGGACGGGGGAAGAGGGGAGGGTTTGACTCCCTTTACTCTCGATCCATTCCAAGGGAGGGCATCGTCGTTTCTATTGTGAGTCTAATCAGCAACGCCTCTGGGGTTCGGTAATTTGAAACGAGAAAGAAATTTCCCACTTCCCAGCCATGAAAAGGGATCGGAACGAACGAGATTACTATGTATTACCCCGTGAGCAGCATGGCGTGGGGGATCTATCTATCTGCCAGTTACAGCACAGAGGGGCACACAATGGGACGGGAGGCGGGAGAGAGAAGAAGGGAGGGAAAAAAAGAGGCAACGAGAAATGGGACTTTTTTAAGAGATAGAGAGAGACACCTGTTGGAATCGACGCGACTTCATCACCAGGTGCGGAGATGATGTGACCGAGGCCTTAAAGGTGGAAATACCGGACACGGGGCGCGACAGAAAATTGCTCGTGAATTTCCCCGAGATTTTATCGATAGAAAGTGTTTTTTTTTATTTCCCAGCAACATGGTACCTCTAATTCTCGCAGAACATTCACATTTTCCACTTTCATCATTTCACTATTTTTTTGCATGGGCATGAAGTTTCGCACCAGCCATTGACAATTACCAAGTCATTGGGCACCTGCAGAAGGTGACGCTCAAAGCGGTTCCCCACCCAGTCAGTCCGGTGCTCCACAATTAACTTTCCAGTACGCTAGGGTCACTCACTTGAAATTTACAGACTTGAGTTTGGTTTTCCAAATTTCTCATGAGACTTATTTCTAAGAGAGTGAAATTTCAAAGGAAAGTATCCCAAACATTCCATCCCTAATGCCACCTACAAAGGATCTCGGGGATCACGCAACACACAATTATTAGCGAGTAGTTCTTTTCGGAAAAATTATATCTTGAAGGATGGATCGGGAGTTCTACGATGTAATGACACACCACATGACAATTACAGCAACACTATGAGATATCAGTTCTTAAGGAGATGATAAAAAACATCATACGCAGCCATTCTCGCATGAGTAGACGTCAATCCATCCGTGTACGATTGTCAAGGCTGCTTTATTAGAAGAGTAATTTTACCTCAAATTTATTAGTAATGACACATCACCGATGTCTCCGAACAATCCTAGCTATATTCAACCTCAAGAACGGTATTAAGGATGAAGGTAGAGCCCCGCACTTGCCAATTTCAAGGGCGAGTGAAATTAAAACACGTGGAGGTAGTGGGAGAGGAGTAGTTACTTTCCTGGACCACCAACGGTTTTCCAAGAATACCTGGTCCAGAGAAAATCGTAGTTAGGGTTTTTAAATCTCAAGGGCGTCTTCCCCGGCCTGATTCCGTTTCCTCCGGTCCAACTCACTGAATTACTACGCTGAATAAACTAAGCTACCGTACTCAAAACTGTAATTCCCTACAAAATCATCTAAAAATATCTAGCCGGTACTACAAGTTGCTATTTCCGTTAAAAAATGCTAAAACAATGTGCATCTTATGCCTAAAAATGCTGAAAAAGATGGAAGATAATATCGAAACCAATGCAAAAGGCTGATTTACTAATCCACGACAACAACTTCAACTGCACATCCCAGAACGTTTCATTAGTTAAGAAAGAATGGATAATTTTTTAACATGACCAATAATTCTTCCTTTTTTTAGTACCGGCTGTGGTGGTACAGGTGTACCACTAGGTTAATTTTAACGCGGTCACGTAAGCAAGAGGGGAAGGACATGGTCAGGGTGGTACCGTGATATACCATGAGACTTTCGTGAACATATTTGGAGGAGGAGAGGCCGGCAGCAAACGAAAGTGGCGTGAGAGGGGAATTTTTCGTTGGTTGAGGCTAGGGATGGGCGATTATCATAAAATAATCGATATTTTGTAAATCGATTAATTGCAAGCAGCCGATTAATCGCTCCCGATTAATTGAATTTATTAATCGATACATCGATTAATCGATTCGATATGACAAAATACAAAACATAGCTTGCGATGTTATGGTCCCTCCATAAATAAAGTAAAATAATTTCTTTTAATTTTTACAAGGTTGACGTTATCTTGAGAACAAATTGTAAAATCTACATAAACTTCCAGGAGGCGTGTCAGGGAATAGTTGAGAAAAATGTCTTAACTTAATTTAAAATTTGCATGATTGCCAAATGTTTATAGGAACTGAAGCAAAAAATTGCAATTTTTATAAGTGGGTACTGGTAATGCGGATTCTTAGATCAGATTGAATTAGTCTCATATCGGAAAAGTCTCTCTCTGATGGAACTGATGTTGCTACTCTTGGCAGGTACTCCTGGCTACCTGATATAAGTGAGGGTATTCAGTTTTCATTGACTGCCACACTGAAAAAGGATTCAAATGGCAGTCAACGACGGGTCGCTTGAGGAATTGCCGTAACTCAAATGATGTCCAACCGGCGAAATTTTCATTATATAGGGTTCTCTGTGATTCTGCTTCAGTATCATGAAAGTTCCAGAGGTTATCTGATGGTGCTGCATCACGCTCAGCGTGTGAAAAAATCTGCAGGACGTTCACCTGGGGCCCGTTTCTCAAAGCTACAAGTCCACAAGTTACAAGTCGGATCTTACAAGTGTGACTTACAAGTGTTACTTACAAGTGTGACTTACAAGTTTTTCAAACGAAAACGGAGGACTTGTGAATTCTCCACAATTGTAACTAATATTTTACAAGTGAAAATGGCGGTCGTCATCCTGTCCGTATTTAGCTATTTTTTTAAGCTTTAAATATATTTCGATAGTTTTCCCAGCAATCTACCTAGAGTCACTGCAACGTTGCTCGGTGTATATAAATACGTGAATACATGATAAATGGTATTTTTGGTGTACAATTCACCTTAAAATATCCCAAGCGAGGACGAATCATCGGCAATACTTGAACATAATAAGGAAAAATCGGTTATTCCAACGTATGATTTGCATTGTTATCTTGTAATGAATGTAATTAATAATTCTTAAACGCCAAGATATATTGTTGTACTGTGTTTATCTTTCAAACCACTTTCGTAAGTACGACATAATAACAATATTGTACGGCAAGTATGGGATACGTACGATTGGAATCGTTTATTCCAATGTATGAATTGCTATTTTAACTTGTAATGAAAGTAATTTATAATTCTTGAACGCCAAGATATATTGTTGTCCTGTGTTTATCTTTCAAACCACTTTCGTGAGACATAATAACAATATTACGGCAAGGATGGGATACGTACGGGACGTACATTTTCTTGCATCTTTTTAACCAAGAGTCAGTGCTATGTTGCTCGGTGTCTATAAATGCGTGAACACAAGATAAACGGAATTTTTAGTTCACAGTTTACATAAAAATATCTCAAGCGAGGAGGAATCGTCTGCAAAAGTTGAACATCATGAGGAAAAGTCGTTTATTCCATCGCAGGAAGGGAAAGATGAACTCGAAATGAAGGTTATTCACAATTCTAGCATGTAAAGACATCATCTCGTGCAGTGTTTATCTTTCATAGGTACGAATAAATAGCGGAATAGCGTTTTATCGTCAGACAAGCGAAGACTATTTCAGCCATTTTGAATGTTCATTATTAATACCCAAAGGGATCTCAACCAATCAGTTGGTGTAGTGGTAGCGTGCAGGATTCACGAAGCGGAGGACAGTGAGTTCGATCCCCACCGGGGTAATTTTTTTTCCTCTTTCATTTTGATGGGCTAAAGAGATATTTTACCACCAATTTATGTCACTTCGTTCTAGGACTAATGCACAATTTATTTTTAATGAAACTTGTCCTTGAGCTCCAACTAACACCAAGGCTATCGGACACATGCCTGCGGTGTATGGAAAAACCACAGCACATTAGCGTAGCATTTGCGAGATGTCACATAAAAATGTCGACTTTAATTACGTATGGAGTTTCCTATTGAACTTTCGCAACTTGATATATCATGGCGATTTATTATTTTAGTACGGAAACTTATGCTCTGCAATTTTACCTCTCAATGTATAAACATAATGACGTGACATGAAAAGTAGGTATATATTGATAATTAGTAATAAATAATTCTAGCAAACTAGCGCTTAACTTTCGCATTTTCAACCTTTCCCACCTCCCCAAAATAATTTATTCTTTATCAAATGAGATCATTTATAAATTGCACGATTAAATGCAACATTCCTGTCCCGGTTGGAAATAAATCTTTCTTCTTCGTTGTTTATTCACAAAGTCTCCGCGGGGGTGTTCTTTTCTCAATACGTCTTAGTCTAAAAGACTTTTCTTTTAACTTTAAATTATAAAAAAACAATGTTTTTTAACGTAAACTGAGCATGTTATGTCAAAAGTCGGTAAAAAAAATCCTATCAACTGATACCTTGTTCGTCGCTATCGCCTCCATAACAGTTGAGGAAAAGAGATCGCTAGTCGCTTTTCATTTGTTTTCCCAGTTTTTCTTTCCGATTGACTGCGATTTACTCACCTCGGAGGACTTGTAGAAATTTCCTTACAAGTTACAAGAACTTGTTACTCACAAGTCTGTTTGAGAAACAGAATGTGTCGTAACAATGAAAACACTTGTGAGTAAACACTTGTAACTTGTGAAATGGACTCGTTACTTGTAATTAGTAGACTTGTACGTTTGAAAAACAGAATTTCACATGTTACTCGAAAGTAACACTTGTAAAATCACACTTGTAAATTGTGGACTTGTAGCTTTGAGAAACGGGCCCCAGATCCTCCTCGTGAAACATCTCAGCCATCACAGCGATGACGGTGCTCATGGCATTGGCTACAGCGATCGGGCTCTTCAAGTGCAGTTTTTCGAACAGTGGGTCCAGCATCATGGCGATTGCACAGTGCTTTCTGGACTCAATAGGATCGAAGCGACGGTCCAGCTCCGACAGAACAAACTTCCTCACCCGTTCCGCTAGCCTGTCTCCTTGCGGAAGCTGTATCAAATGTATGCTCCGAAATTGAAAATCGATTTAAATGTCAGAGAAATGAAATAACATAGCATATCAAGAGAGGAATCAATTATCGCGTTAACTTCACCTGTTTAAGCAATTTCACGAGGGGAATGGCCTTGCTGACTGTAGTAACTTTATCCGCGCACATTTCCGTAGTCGCTTTAGCAAATGGTTTCAGCACGGATATGAAGTCACGGACGGTGCTCAGCTCCGCACCGTTCAGCATCGTCACGTCCCCATAATCGAGTAGCACATTGGCTACTACGGGTGATAGCTCTACGAATCGAGAAAGCATCGCGTAGGTTGAGGACCACCGGGTAGCGTTCGACTAGATGAGGTGTTGGATGATACCCTCTGTCTTCCCTTGAGAGTACTGAATGCGTTTCTAAGCATCACTTGCATTGACACTGTGGTGAAAGAAAGTAACAATATTCTTATTTTTTTATTATATTTAGGGCTCCAGGAACATACTCCTCGTTAGTCTTTTTATTGATTGATTTTTTTGTTTATTATAAAAATAACAAGTGCAAATAACACACGGCTATGCCTGGCGAAGCGACATCTGACACATGACACTTGAGAGGCCAGCAATAGGTGGTGCCGTGTAGAGTTACGTCATGCGCATTCTACTTTAACACCTCTATGGCGTCGTCACGCAGAGTTCAGCCACAGTCGAATTTTCGAACTGAAAACGAACGTGAGCCGCCGAAACCATCACAGTTCACTAGACACAAAATCCCGAAATAATCGATTATCGGTCAAATTAATCGGATATACAATCGATATCGGCTGTTGCATTAATCGATTCCAAATTTTCGATTAATTGACAAAAATAATCGATTATTCGATTAATCGATATAGTAATCGCCCATCCCTAGTTAAGGCGTCATTGGATACGGGTATTGAGTTTTTAACAGTCATTAGTGAGGAGTGAATAGAAGCAGAAGTGGACAGAAAGGAGTGGCACGAGGCATTGAGGAGACGGCACGGAGACTAGGGAGTTGGGCTGTCCGCGTTGCTGGGGTGCGGTGATTAAGAAAGCAGTGGTCCATCCGCGGAGAGAGTAGCAGCTAGACGCAGAGGGCTGGGGAACCGGAGGAATGCATGAGAATAGAGCAGGGCAAGATTGAGACGGAATCATCCCCGGACTACTCAGCGCTAGGAATCTCCCGTAAATATACTGTGCGGTCATAATTGGTCCTAAGGGACGGTTTGTGAATTTGGAATTGAAGTAAGAACGCCATAAAGGAGAAGACGGTAAACTTATTAAAAACTGTGATATAAATGCTAAGATCACAAAGTCTCTTGAGATACATTTTGATAAAGCTTATTTTGATTAGTGATTAAATGCTCTGTTCAAACTAAATGTACGTGCAATAATAATTTCTTTGCCCAATGAGCAGCCAGGGCAAAAGGTAATTGCATAAGGTAAAAAAGAGTATTATTAAACTTTTATTCTACACGGCTCTATAAAACACAAGCTGTCAGTCATCTACAGGGAAATTACTCCATCATAGATAAATATGGCTCATGTTATATATTTGGCTAGGAGTAACTTTAATTCCAACAAATTAAAGTTAAGAACAATAATTTAAACTGAAACGCAAGTCGTTTGGATTAAAACTTAACTTTTTTGGATTAACTACGCATTTTCTTTCTCTTTTGAAAAAATAATAGATGAAATGATTGTATTGTTCTAAAAACTTCCATTTGAATAACTCAGGCATTAGCATTAATTTATTAAAATTATGCTACGATTTCAAAACCTGGAAAATCGAGGACAATTAATCGAACACCATTGCAATTTGAATTTCAAGATATAGGTAAACGCGTATCCATTAGCTCCGCAAGGTATTATATATACGGCTTCAACACCGGCAACACGTGATTGAGTGAATATTAAATATATCCTTTTTCGGGATTAAATCATTTTTCTCCCGCTTTAAGTTTAAACGAAAATCTAAATTAAATTTGCTCCACTACTATCGTTAGCTGCTATTTATAATTTTAGCTCATATGCTCATTGCAGCTAATTTTTACACAATTTGCAAATGTATCGGAACATCTGTTGATTTTGATTATTGGCACTTGATGGGAATCTATAATAATTGAACAAGCTGGACTTCTAGAACCAGTGATCATATTGTAGAAATTATGCTGATCGCTTGTGGAAAATATACATTTTAGCATGTATCGTGTAATGCTGATCATGTTTTAACACGATCTCCCACAATTGATTACTCTTGAAACGGAGTTCTCCTTGAATCAACTGTTCATGAACTGGCAACCCTAGTCACTCAAAGAGTCTTTTCCTCTCAAATACGAGAATTGTACAGAGAAAAAAAGCTCATTTTTTCGTCCAATATTCAAACTTGAATACCACGATTTTGCTCCTAGGGGAAAGACATTGACATCGAGTTAATGACCTACAAGGGGGTTTCTCGAATCAAATGTCCTGCGGCCCTCTCGACAATTTGTGCCGGTCGCAACCGAACGGCGGATCGACTGATTTAATCGCGCGTGCTTTCGGAGAGTACTAACTCATGCACCAGGGGGGGCGATTAGGAGCCGTCGCACTCCCCGCTCCACACGCTGAGAGGGGCGCCAAACCACTCCCGACCCTCCCCCTGCCGCCGCGGGAGCGGATACCACGGGAGAGGCGTCTTTAGCACCCAACTCACACTCCCAGCATCCCTTCGCGCGCTCATCCCTCCTCCTATGCCCCCTTCTCCCCCGGGACCAACCTCCTGCAGGGCTACCACCTACCGAACCATTTAATTTGATCAGGGCCGCCGACGAGCGCCCTGGGTGGCTCTCCTTTCGGGAAATTTCCAAATCGGTCTTCCTCCCCCCCCCCCCCCCTTGCGCCTTCTCCCCCCTCGGCCACCACGCCTCAGATGACAGCACCGCCATCTCACGAGAGAGTCAGGAGTGCAAGTAAGAGGGAAATATAATAACATGGACTGGGACGAGATTGCTCAGAAAATTCGGATATTGTACATTTCAAGATGAGACGGAGGATATTCTCGCACTATTGTACTGACAGAAAAATGCAATATCTTTAAATAATTTATTCCCACTTACTAACACACAGAAGAATTGTTGATTTTTGACGGAGCTAAAGCTTATCTACACATCAGAATGATGGGAGGGATCATAACTCACTTCAATCAAGTATTGGCTGACATTTAAGGAATTATAATGAGTGAATCCGCCCCCAAAAAATGTTTCTGATTTTGGGAAAAATAAATTGGAAGTTAATCATTTTGGTTTTAATTCAAACGTGCAAATAACTTTGAGCACTACTTAAATGTTAACAAAAAATGCAAGATTACTATGATTAATATACCTTTATGAAACAAATACATTATTTGTTTCATTTCTATCCAAATTTCAGCTTTAATGGGAGCGGAGGCTCGTGTAAGTTACTGCACGCAAATGACCATACAATCCGTATAAAAAATATCTTTTCATCGCGCTAATAACGAATGGATTCAATAAATAATTATTCACAACATCGAGTCCATTGGACGCGTTTGATGTTATCGGCACACGGCCAGGGTAGGTCGCCCATTTCATCAACGAGAAGTAATTTGAAATAGATTCATGGACCAAATGACATCTCATTATGTAATGACATCGTATCTGTGAGGCGATCAAGACTATTTCAGTAAGCGTGCAAGAGCAGTATTATTTGCAATGACAGTTATAAGTTTATGACAGTTATGTTATTAATTTTTCACACATGTTTTTGGTAAAGGGGCACTCCAACGCAGTAAAGCAAAATCGAGGGCTAAAGCTAATATCAAGAAATACGTTAAGCCTTATTTTGAGGGAAGAATTCATTTTTTATTTGAAACAAACTTCATATTTGATGTACGTGTGGCAATAAAATGCAAGTTTTACATGAGAGGGATATAAAGCAATACAAATTACAAAAAAGAGATTTAAAGCTAACGTAATTTAGCACCATTCCGAAATGAATGCCACTAGTATAAATACATAATGCCCACTGGGACAAAAATCACACTGAAACCATATATAAGGAGTCTAACCAGAGGAAACAATTCTACTTTGAACAAGTGCCAAACTTACGTGATGAAGAAAGTGGATGCCTGTGATCAAGAATTGGTATTTTAAGTCAAGACCATCGACGCATTGTTATTAAAAATACTTTCGATGGGACTTCCGATGTGACACTCAAATTACACAGTTTATTTGACAGAAAGCAGAAAATAGCGACCAATTTCATTTGAGCTCCGAATACTTTCGACTGAAATTCCGAATTTTGCAAAAGATGTATCTAGTATCACATACTATTACTTGGTGACTCAACGTCATTCTTCTGAAACAAAATTCAACCCGAGGAAGAGCGCAACTTTTCGGTACATTTTGAAGAGAGATTACCTACTGAGGTCGTTACAGTGGAGCGACTTCCGGAAAACCTCCACATAGTTTCTCGTGTCATAGTCAGTAGACACCAAAACCAAACCAACCGACTCAAATGTATATATATAATATGCCAAGAGGGTGGCCGATAAAAATACAGAAACAGTAAAAAAGGACACTCACGAATTGAATTTCAATTTGTGAGTGTCCTTTTTTTTCTGTTTCTGTATTTTTATCGGCCACCCTCTTGGCATATTATATATTTATCACCCGAGTGATTTTCCAAGAAGTTATATATATATATATATATATATATATATATATATATATATATATATATATATATATATATATATATATATATATATATATAAATAAAACTTCTAGGAGAATCACTCGGGTGATAATTATACAATATGCCAAGAGGGTGGCCGATAAAAATGTACAAACGGAAAAAAGAACACTCACAAATTAAAACTTCCGATATTTCGAAGGGCAGTAGCGTCCATCTTTCTCTAGGTAGGGTGATTCTTACTCTCTACCTAGAGAAAGATGGACGCTACTGTCCTTCGAAATATCGGAAGTTTTAATTTGTGAGTGTTCTTTTTTCCGTTTGTATATTTTTATCGGCCACCCTCTTGGCATATTGTATATATATATATATATATATATATAAATATTTCGTTCAAACAGGTGGTGAAAGAAAGAGGATAGGAAACACATAAAATGTGATGACACAATGGTGATGTGAATGGTTGTATGGCCGGAATGGCTCCTTTCTACTTCTTGGGCTCTGCGTGCCCCGAAACGCCTGTTCTGTATCTTTACCACTGTCTGTGTGCCTGATTCAAACTTTGCTTTCCTCTTCTGTGTACGTAATTTCTTCTCTGCCGGTGAGTGAAAATGTCCAGCGCCATCTCTCGGCGACTTTTACGGACTAATCTTGGGGGTGTTTGATTCATATAAACCCCCCGCCGATTCCAGTGTTTCTTTAGTAGTCTAGATAGCTTAGTGGTCAGAGCATCCGGCGCGAAATCGGAAGGTCCGTGGTCCCGGTCTAGACGAATTTTTTTCACTTGGAATCGGCCATCATTCCATCTTCACATCACCATTGTGTCATCACATTTTATGTGTTTCCTATCCTCTTTCTTTCACCACCTGTTTGAACGAAATATTTATTATTTACGCCTGTGAGCGGTTTGAGTGAATGAATGAATGGTTATATATATATATATATATATATATATATAAATAAACTGTGCCACAGGTGGGGCGGAATGAAATATACATACATAGTCAATCGATGAAAAATCACTCGTGGTGAAAATAAAAATTAACTGAGGTGTCACAGGCGTGACAAGCTAAAAAATATAGGCACACACAAAAAAGGAAACTCACACGTTTGTTTGATATTTCGGCAGCACGACTGTCATCTTCTGGGTTGTATAGAGTAATATATATATTTATTTATTTATTCGTTGGGAAATTTTCGCCAATTGGCCACAAATATATAAAATAAACTTACAGGAGGTGAGGGAAAGAAATATAGATATAAAAAGGATTTGTTCTTACAGAACGTTTCCTCAGCTTTAGAAGTCTAAAGCTGAGGAAGAACCAACCGGTCCGAAACGTTCTGTAAGAACAAATCCTTTTTACATCTATCTCTTTCTCTCACCTCCTGTAAGTTTATTATATATTTGTGGCCAAAAGTTACGGATTTGGAAAGGTGGTTGCCTACTTTCAAGGAGCACATGTGCCTTAATGTTAGTAAGAGCTGGCATTCCCCGTATTTCTCCGAATCGACCGTAATCTTGAGAGCACGGACTCAGTTACGGAGTAATTTCAGACTTTTTTTTCGACTTACGCCGCACGTGTCGGAACGCATCTATTACGTAACTCGGGGACTGCCTCTATTTAAAATACTTCGAAAAATACCTGCCCTTCTAGACCGGGCCTTAAGGGGTTTTTTGACTGGGCACCGTTTCCGCTCGTCATAAAGCCCTTATTAAAATCTCAAGTTGAGAATGACGTCTCAGGCCAATAAGAAATTCCTGAAACCTACCAGATGGAGCAGAGCAGAGGATTACAGAACACAAGTCTCGATGGACACAGTTTCACTTCCCATAGTGGTTGTAATGATCTCCCGGTAGCCATATTCACATGGGAACTCTTCCTTCAACTGTAAACTTAAATGTGAATCACATTCAAGAGGAACAGAGCGACGCTTAAGAACGGTTAGTGCGTCCAGTCACGGCTCATCTACCATAGTGGAGGGATATCCCAGCTCGTGAAAGCCACTTATTATGCCAGCGGAAAAAATGAAAGATGAATTAAAGGCAAAGGCTTTTAATTACAAAACTGCTTTTTCAGTTAGACGGCAAAGGGTTTATTTTGATGAACATGAAAGACTTCCGTCACAAAAAATGGGTGATGTTTCTCATAAACCTGCATATGAAGTTTTTCAGTGCTGAACTACGTGCGAATGAGACATACATATTTTTAAACGATCTTGATCGATCGTACTAAGATGGTTCACAGTCAGTTACAGGAATTCTAGATTTCCCGATCCACACTACAAAAACAATTACGTTACACGTGAAATGGCAGAATAGCCCAACGCATGCTTAGAAAAGCTACCCAGTGCATGACTGGCGTGGTGATAAAGATGATAACTCAGATATTAGAATAATACAATTAGGGATGATCTTACTTCACTCTATATGCTATGGATCTATAGAGGTTCCAAAAATATGGTAAATTATTTACGCTACAAAATCACAACTTTGGAAAATGTTAACAAATTACCATTAGTATCCTTGAGCCATATTTTTCACCACGGATGTCAATCTACTTCTGAAGAGCAAAAAATGTTTTCATGTTTTCTACAAACAACCGCTAAGTGTGGTCGAACATCAATCTTACAGTGGTTTACCAGCAGGTTTCTCGGAGGGACTACGCGGTATGAGTGCAAGAAAGGTATTGCTTCACAAATTTTTCAATTTTCATTTTTGATGAATGAAAAAAGCCGGACATATATTATCTACGATTACTTCAGTGATAAAAAACCAATGGGATACACAAAACGATCCAGTTATACCAAAACGACAACTTTGAGGGACAAGGCAGATGAAGTTAAGGAATTCAACCTCGCATCATCTCAGTTCACATGTTACCCGAGGAATCGTTGAGAAACAGAGTCAAGTTTCGAAGTTTCGCCACAGTTCACGCTGTTCGCCATTCCCAAATATCACGATCATGACTCCGGTAAGAGAAACTATCTGTGAAATGCAAGGCATGAGTTGACGGAACGCCATCCGGATGCATTATACGGGTCAGCGAGAACCCAACACTGAACCTTGAACTCGTGGAGGGAGGATGGGATCCTCTGCGAAGCGTAACCTCTCCCTCCCCATATCTGCGCCTGCCTTTCTCTACGCTGTCCAGACGGAGATGGCGACGTCACAGTTACTTGCGCTACACACACTACATACAATATTCAGTCCAACCTACGGGCTCAACGGAGCACGTCCCGCTGGCGGACGACCGCCGGCAGCTCCGCCCCCTTTCTGCCGCGAGGAAACCCTACACAAGGGCTGAAACACGGCTGGGGTGGAATGCACGGGAGGGTGAATAAATCAGCGAGGATTTCCCTCCGCACGATGCGATGCATGCCTACGCGAAAGTCAAAAGAGGAGAACCAAGATAGTACGCGTCCCGCTATCCTTAATGCGAGCAAAAAACTTTCTCAAGAGCGAGGAGCGACTCTTGGGCGTGAAGGATAGCATCACCACCACCAAACACTATGTTCGATCACGTGCACTTAAATAAATTCTCACCGACTAAGGTGACGTATTAATCGCAGATGTATGAGGTCCGATCGAATCTGCGTTAATCCATCAGTACTTCTAAGCGCGGTCTTTTCACGACTACTCATAAATGTTCTCGGCGAATTCTTGTCTCAATCGCATAAAAGGCTTACCAGCTACGCTTGAAAGATCAGAAAATTATCAAATGAGTATTAACACCCGACTGAGTTAACAATTCTCGTCTTGATAAATGCGTTGCACTGTAGACTCACAGAACTACGATATATTTTCATCGCCGTCTCAAGACGACCCTGGACGTGCAATAAAAGTAAGAACCCTAAATTTCACAATCGATGAAAGTAAATACGTAATATTTTTTCAACAAAAGCCCAAGAATTTTATGTCATTCAGGATCGAGTAATACTTTTAAAAATATCACATTACGGCACAAACTGTTTGACATCTTTTAAATGCCCAATGTACACAAATCCATGAATATAAGCTCATTTACTGTTACCTTGTATGGTATACAGTTAACGATTACTGCAAGTTTCTCTGTCCGAGGCTTTGACTTACACTCAAGCAATATCTAAACACACTGAAATTCCTCCAGAGCCACAATTACAATACAATTCGAGTCCCTCATTCTGGGCGAGAAGGCAGGCACGACTGAAAAATATCTCACCTTTTCTTCACTTTGGACTCGACGAACCTATGTGTGTGTTCCGTTAACATGACACACTTGATACCATATCAGTCGACGCCATTATATCGAAAATTAACCGAAAAAGATACCTTCCGATACGTTGAACCAGTATCGTTACGCATTCATGGCACTTGGCGATAATCCTCTTTTTTCCAGTGGGAGTGAGGAGAAAAATTTGGCAACAAAGCTGACTTAACACTCGAATAGAACGGCTGGAAAGAGTTATTGAACAATGATTTAGTAGCCGTTTAGAGCAGATGGCCGAAAAGACAGGGAGGATTTGATTTTCGTGGTCGGCAATTCTGCTCAGGGGCGGGGACGAGAGGCCGTAACTCAAAATCACAAGTCAAACGCGCTCATTTGCCGATCAGAAATTAATACAAGGTAGGCCCTCATCCACTTGGCACAACATTGGCTCTCGACGCCTCTACAACTCAGTGCCGAGTAACGCCACGGATTACTTCACACGAGATACAATCTACATCAGAATTCTACACTCCTAGCCGCCGCAAGGGCGTGTCACTGGGGTGGCTAGGACACCAGTCACGAAGAAGACATGGAATTAGGAAAAGGAATCATGAGGAGGGCTGCCAACGTAAGGAGAGCTGACTACAGGAGAATCCGCTCCAACAGTAAGAAATCCCCGGAGAATAAGTTAAAAGCATAGTTATAACAAAAGGTAGCTGTTTATTCTCAATAAATGGGCAGCACGGATTGTAACATTTGATTACAACTGATCTAGCTCTACCAAGATTTACTTTAAATGTGATACAATGTCATAATTTACCATCACGTACCAATCATCTACACAATAAATTGTTGAGATATATTTACAATTAATAGCAATCAACTAGAGAAAATTATTCATAGGAGAAAACGACTATAAAGGGAAGAATTATTTGTAACTTTTCACTTAAACTTAAAAAGGGAAGAAAACGCCTCGATCCGGGAGGCGGGATATTTCAAAAATCCTAGACCGATTCCGGGAGAGTGGGCAACCCCGATTTTAAAAGGAAAGAACGAAAACTAAGATGAGTTCTGACGGATCGGAGTAGCGCTCGGATTTATTTAAAGCGTGGGAAGATGAAATGTTTCTTTCAACATTTTTGTTGGAGAGTGAATCTCTCTCGTTTTGACGCTTCCAACATTTTTGGATATTCTGTCAGGATCCACCCCTGACGAGAATCCGCGGTTGAACTCGATGGATCTGTGAAGCAAGCGAGGCTGGAATATCCAAGCCACCGCTCTTTGTCCGAGGGCCGGCGCTCCGTAAACGAAGAGATGAAATATGCCCGACTTTTACACTTTTGAGGCTCGCGGCTATCTCTTTCCGCCTCAAGAGAGCCTCTCTCCCTTGCGTGGACCTCCCATTCCGAGAGGCGCACCTCACTCTTCGAGTCCTCGAAATGGAAAAAAGGATAAGAGGGTTTGAGGGGGAGGCTCCCCCATTCCCTAAGTCGTCCCTCCCTCAACCCAAACACGCCCACCTGACCTTGCTGCATCTCCAAACCCATTCCATCTTCTCCTCCCCGCCCCATACTTCCTTCCTCTCTCGGGAAAGTTCAGTATTCCCCCCAACCCTAAGGATGTTTTCCCTACCCTCGACACAAAGAGAGAGAGAGAGAGAGAGAGAGAGAGCAAGAGAGAGAGAGAGTTTCTCGGGAGAATTCTTTCTAATGGGGACTGACCCCGGTCGTCAGCAGTCCCGACCATCGGGGAAGAGAAATACGAACGAGGAGGAGGAGAAAAAAGAAGAAGATATCGGCAAGTCGACGTGGAAGGAGAAAAAAAAGCGGAGGCTAGGAATTAACTCTCTCTTTGTTTTGCGTGCTGGCGCGAGAAAACGGGCAAGAGGATGAAGAACAAGAAGAGGGAGAAGGCTTCTCGACTCTACAGGTGAGACGGGGAGGGGAGAGGAGGCTTTTGGGAACAGGGAGTGAGAGAGAGTGAGAGCAAAAAGGAAATGAAAACGTTTGTTGGTATTCGGGCTCGGGGATTTTCGGAAGGAGAGGAGGAGGCCGGGCGGTGTTGGGGGTTGTTTGGCGGGGGGGGGGGGGGGAGGGAGGGTGGAGGGGAATAATGAGCGGTTGGAATTAACATTTCCTCCGATGCGGGAGGCCGTTCATCTCGGGGGCACTCCGTTATCGTGGGGAGGAGAGAAAAAAGGAGAGAGGAGGTTTTGTCTGGTCTCGACTGTGCCTCCTCCTATCTCTTCCCACCCTCTTTCATTCGCTCGCCCGCGGACTACTCTTCGCAGGGGACGTATTCCAGCCGCCGCCGTTAGGCTGAGCGTGCGGGAGTGTCATGTAAATCCGCAGAGGGAGAGAGAGATAGAGAGCGAAGGGCTATCTCAACACATCGGGAAAAAAACGGAGTTGTTCCCGGACGGCGTCCGACAAGCCCCCTTATCACCCCGCCGTGCAAGGGCACATCCTCTCCCCACGCTCCTGCTAATATTCCCGCGCCACCTCGCACTCTCTTCACTCGACTCCCGAACTTCGGTTGGACGAAGACGAGTAAGAGCGAAGCTGGCGCCCCCTTGCCGATTCTCTCCCAACAAAAAAACTGTCGCTGGGACTGCACTGGAAACATGCGGAAAATATTCGAGACCAATCGGAGAAATATCGCATAAATATTCAAGAATGCATGAAAAACTGTTTTGAAATATCCTTTACGGGATATGAGACTAGAGACCTCTCTCCTCTGCGAAACCAGGATTGGAGTCCCTTCAGTCGTGAAGAGGCCAAGCGAGAATGGGACACTTCTATTGCGGGACAGTTATTCACTGAGAGATATTGTGGGGAACCCGAGTTTCCTTCTGACACCGATTAGGCTACTTCACCAATCGGTGGATTTGATTACACGGATCAGATATTGGAAACAGATACTATGACTGAAATATTACCATAACTATTTTTGCTCTCGCACAAATTGATACCATTTAAGAACCAAGGTCATGCACCACAACAATTTAGATTCAACATACTAACTACCGTCCTGGTCCATATTTTACACAAACTCACAAATACTGGTTTACTAACACCCGGTGGAGAATAATATGACGGTTGCATCACTTTCGTCTACACAGAAGTGAAAAGTAGATACAAGCATAATGACTCCACGATGAAGGAAAGGGGAACTGTAAGTTGAGGGGACCATAAATGACCTTCTCAAATTTTGGCCACAAAACAGCATTTTCACTCATACTATTCTATTGTTGACTAAAATTTCATCGTCACCTCAAATGACACATTTCTCATAATAAAAAATGTTGTCCTTCATACAAGGCATTAAAAATGTAATGTTTTAACCTACATTTAGTAGTGTAATTGACAGTCTCAGATGTATATTTGAGGAAATGTTTCATCCTTGGAACGAAAAGGACTGCCATTACAGCTACTTATCTATTTCATTGTTGTTACCTTTCCTGGAAAATAGATTGAATATATCCACGGGTTTCACACCGGATTACGACCCTGATAACCAAACCTGGAGTGAAATCTATACTCAATCAATTTCACTGTTGACAACCAAGGGCTTGTTGCGGGTGACTCTGTATAAGGTAATACCACGGCTAGTCCCGGTACCCTCGGTATTTTTATGTTCCAACCACCGGACGATATTATTTCCAGCGAAACTATGATCGCCAACAACAATACTGATAGAGGAAATTCCAGCATTTTAAGTTCATCTTTAGTATCAAATATTACAGTAACATAAAATCATAAATGTTACCATCTGTGGAACAGGATAAATGATTAACTTTCTATGCATCAATCCTAAAATCAGGGGGTGGTGGCTGCCTTCTATGGATGACGCACCCCCATACACTCCGAACTGTTGAAGTGGAAATGGAAACGAATGCAAGGTGAGTCGGAGGAGGAGGTTTGCATGAGGACGGCCCTCCGAGGCGGGGGGGTGGGGAGGAGGGAGAAGCCAAAGGCAAGGGGGGAGGGAGGGGGAGGAGATTTGTGTGGAATGCTATGGGAATTCACGAAAACTCAACCTCGTTGAGGAGGCAGAGTAGGTGGTGACGGGTGGTAGTGTGGGGTCTCGTGAAAAACGAGCTTAAGTAGGGGTTACGGATGGACGAGGGGGGTGAGGAGGCGGGGGAGGAGGGGAGTGTGGCAGAGGGTGGGGGAGCCGGTAAGCAGACAGGGCCGGAAAAGACTCCGGGGCACGAGGAGGGAAGTGGGAGGACGCGGAGGGCGGGTGGGTGGGTGGGGCGGAGAGGAAACGCCAAGAGAGTTTAGAAGAGGTTGGAGGGGAGGGCGTTAAAACGAGAGGAGAAGTGGAAGGGGGGCACGGTGTTTGAAGAGTCGGGGGCCGTGGGGTGGGTGTTCACTGTTTCCCGATGGGAGGAGGGGGGGTAGAGGGGGGGAGTGAGAAGGGGTTGTTGCCTCATTTTTTCCCTCTCCAGAGGTTAGCGGGGAGGGAGGGAGGAGAGCACGATGGGGAGGGTGGTGGTGTGCGAGAGGTAAAACTTACACGAAATCGCCGCAGTGCCTCATACTGACAAGATAATAGCAGGTTTTGAGACACGGACGAACGAGGAGGAAAAGAGGAGAGGAAGGAGGTTGCCCCGACTTCTTCCCAAGGGCTCTCGCTCTCCCCGCCCCCTTTCCGACCCGACTATTATTTCCCCTCCCTTCCCACAATCCAACGTGGCAGCGGGGCCTTCCCTCGCCTCCCCTCTCCCGAACGCTAAAGCATTCTCCTCTCCCGCCAAACTTTTGAAATATTTCTTTGTTTTCTCCCACACGAGAAAGAGCGGGACTCCCCCACCAGCCACAGCCCGCCTCCTTCCCGCTGTCCCCTTTATTCAAACCATGCGTGCTGCGTCTGCGAGGCGAATTAAATGGCAATTATTGCGAAGCACCAAAAGAGATACGAGAGAGCTCCCTCTTCCACTTCTCCTTCCCTCCCGAATTCTTCGGTCATTGTGAGATCCCCCAAGACTTCCACGGCGTGCCTCTCGCAAGCAGCCGGGAGTCAGATTTCGTATCCTCAAACAATAAACAAACAGATATTGAGTGTTTTTTGTGTCTTTTTCCTTTTACTCTTTCCCCTGTCTCCGTCGAGTAGTGATTTGATCGTGGGGAAGTCTTCTGGCCCCACGGCTTTCTTTCTCTTTTTCCGTTAATTAAATTTCCTCTGCGCCGCAGCCATGAAAGAAGAGTGGGACAGCCACCACTCCTTCCTTCCGCATCTCAAGACGACGGCGATGCTTCACAAGGTTTTTTGTTCGAACGCCACTTCTTTTGATTCGATGGAAATGACCGCGCATTAGCCTACGATTTCACGCACCGTTTGGCCGCCCGACTCCGATTCACGTGCCTCCATTGTGATCTCGGGTCGTCACTCTGACCCTCCTCTGTCCGCTTCGTACCCTCGAACAAACATCACCCTTAAATAGCCGTGGCCAGCCACTTTAACTTGTCAACGTGTGACGCTTTTAGGTAACTTTCTCATGCGTTAGGGAGATCACCAGCTCTGTTAGGTCGAAGTTCCGAGTTTGGTGTTAAATGAAAATGACAGGAGGATACTGAAGTTTAATTAAACCTGCCCTTGGAGCATATTAAGCTAGGACAAGTATGCAGTTTCAATATAATTAATAATAATAAATTGTACAAGTATTCACAAATGAATTAAGTTTATTAATAAATAAATTTGATAGCTTGCGGCTTGAGTTCGTGGAAGTGATAGATATCCATTTTGAATAAAAAACTTCGTACTTTTCCACACTCTATTTAAAAAACTGCGACCGGTTTCACCATAATATGGCATCTTCTCTTCACTTCGCGGCCTTTTTTGAATCATTGCTTCGACAGATCTTATCCTACTTTCCTTACCCTTCAGTCACAGATCTACATCTACATCTACATACTACCCCGCAAGCCGCCTCAATAGGCGTGTGGCGGGGGGTGTTAGGACACCAGCCGTTTACATATAAAAAGGAAACGCTCTATGAAATTACGCCTTGCATTTATTAAAGTCCCTTATTGTTCGGGGGAAAAACGAATTCCCATACCTATCCGTTCGGCAAAATATCTCTCTTAATTTATCGTTTCTGTCGGACCTGGAAATATAGTGGGGTTCTAATATGATGTTCTCCGTGTCGCTCTGAAAGATATCTATTCTCAATTGCTCAAGTAATCTAAGCCTAGCGCGCAGCCTCCGAGTCTCTAGCGGCTCCCAGCCTAATTCGTTTAACGTCTGCGTAACGCTGTCTGTACGCCCGTAGCAGTTTTTGACGAATCGCGCAGCTTTCCTTTGTATTTTATTAAGTTCCCGAATTAATTCTTTCTGCACCGGATCCCATATGCTTGCTGCATATTCAAGGTGTGGCCGGACGAGTGCAAGATAGCACCTCTCTTTTACTTTTTCATCTGAGAATCTGATGTGAATCTGAATCAGCGCGTGGTCATTCCAGATGTTTGGGCTGGGGCTTTAACCAATCTTCCTTTTTTAAAAAATAGAAAACAGTATAACTTGGTGACTTTCTACTCCTCCCACTGTCTTCCCCCGATTCACTTTCCTTCCTTTCCTCTCGATTTTTCCACTACCCCTTCTTACTCTGCCATGCCCCAACCTCCTCTCTCCCCCATTTCAAACCAACCCCCACCATTTTTAACTTTCTCTGGGTACATAATGTATGACCTAAGCTTCAGAATGTGCCAGAAGATGCCATATTATGGTGAAACCGGTCGCAGTTTTTAAAACAAAGAGTGGAAAAGTATGAAGTTTTTGATTAAAAATGGTTATTAATAAATGCTTTTTATTATTTCTGGGATTTATCGCGATTTGCTGCTTTTTCACGTTTCGCCTCTCTTCCAGGAGGCATCGTAAGGACACTTTACCTGACAACGCCGGCACCTTCATGAAGAGAGGCGAAACGTTGTGAAAAAGCAACGAATAGCGATGGATCCCGGGAAAAATAAAATGCCAATCATTAAAAATCGCGGAAAACTGAAAAATAATTATACAAATAAATGTTAATTGACGAAGCCAGGCAATTCAAATAAAAGAAACTACAGTCGAGGAGTATGAATAATCATTAAACTTAGTAGCCTCATCACCCTTTTATTCTTTGCTGCTTGAACTACAGCGCGTGGTCTATCCAGCGATATCCATAAACTCTCGTCACACTCCACAGAACAGCTGATCAGGAAGACAATACACCTACGGAGAAAAATGCTAAGAGGAGTGGAATCATCTCAGTTGACATTAGGGAGGATAGGAAGCTGAAGCAAACGGCAAGTCAAAGAAAGATAATACTCCGGCAGTCTGAAGCACTTTTGGCTGAACACCTTCCGAACCAGAGGCAAAAGATTTATCTTTGTCTTATTTATATTCAAAGAAGTCGATAGAACTAATCTCATTCCGAGGGTAATTCCATAGTGACACCACATAAAATCACCTTGAACTCATATTTCCTTCTTATTAGTGCGATACTTCGTGTGAAAGGTTTTTCAAGACAATATATCGCTGGGCATCGAAAACAATGTTATTTCAGTTATTAGGTTCCATCACCAGAGAAAAGAGTGTGGACAATATTGGTAAATCGGATGATAAAGTGTCAATTGCTTTAACAAAACAATACACCAAATACATAGTTCGATGAAGCAAAGAGTCACAAAACGTTTGGGGAAAATACAACACACAATAATGTATGATGCACTTTCAATACAGCTGACAGGGTCCACTCGAAGAAGACAGTCACAGAATTTAAACTGCATTACTAAGGCTTAATTCTTTTCCTGTGATAAATTCTAAATAATGCTCATTTTTAAAAATCTCGTTACAACGTAGACCTAAAGGATTATTACAGTGGTACTTCAATGGCCGACTCGAAAATGCACAAATATTTCTACGGGTTTCATTAACCAGCTTTACAGATTTTATGGGGGCCATCGACTTTATAAAGGAACCACTTTATGCATTGAGACAGGAAACATACAACTGCTACAAATGTACTACATTAACATGGAACGTATCGATATAACTATACAATTGTCTCATCCCAAGAGAATTGATTTTCAGTGGCATCAGTAAAATCTTTACATTGGTATTTCCTCCTCTGAACCTTGGGTAGATGATTAAGACCCCATTCACATAGCAGATTATTTAAATCCAAGTTCTGCTACAGCGTCCAGCTACCCCAAGGCTTCCCATTAGCACACACCCACGCATTCCATAAGACTCCCTAATGCAATCTACTGCCGTACTTCATTCCTCAACCACTTTCACTCAATCAGCACCTCACGAATCCCGCGAATACCACGTTTTCCTTGACCAGGGGAAGATTTTCAAAAGTTCCGACCTCGAGTCCCAGACCTCACTTCGATGCTGTGCACCGCGTGAAGTCACCATTTGAACCTTTGCCAAATCCCTCATCGTCCACCCCCGCCAGAGCGACCATCGCCCGTTCTAGCCTCCCCCGTGCGCCCCTGACTCCTTTCTCCAGCTCCCTCTCCTCCCGCTCACATCTGCTCCACCGCCAAACGAACGAATCGCATTCCAATTTCTCTCCGTTTCCCCTTCTACACCTTTTCACAACTCCTCAATCAGTCACGGCAGAAGTCCTCATTCATTTGTAGTACCAAATATAATCTCTGATGGAATACAGTAGCATCTATTTTCTCACTCCCGTAAACAAAAAGAGGGAGGCCGATATATGATATGGACTACGGGATCTTACAAGAAAGGCTCACTCAAAGACCACTCAAAATGCGAGGCGAAATGTCTCTGACATTCGGAACTGTGGAATGATAATAATAATTAATAAAGCCCTATTAATAAGCGTACACCCACATCAAAGCAGTGAAATCTATATGCCTTATTCAAGTGTCTCTGTTTCACACGGAGTTCTAAAAGAGTTAATGATGCGTGGCATAAATTTCATTGAAAGATGTGCCGAAACAAACGACGCCAGCGAAAGAAAATACAGTAAGATAGACGATGAGAGGCAATGTTAAGTCAAATGTGGTATCTATTGGAAAGACAAAGGCGAGGAAATATTTCTTGCATCTAAGGAAGAAGCAAAACCAAGGATGGAAGAAGCAGGGAGAATATTCAAAGCAACTCAGAAAGACATCCTATGAAAGACACTTCTAACTACTGGTGAGCTAAACAATCTTAAACTGAGAAACAAGGATCAGCCATTGATTAAGTGAGTGTAGAGATATATGCAATGAAATCAACAGAGAATAGAACGCAGGGAAGAGAGAAATTGCGGCATCGGAGTCTGAATCCGGAGATAAAACGAACGAAGAGAACAATCCAGAACACTTCAAAGACTGGGGATGAGTGAATCACTTCCAAATCTTCTCCAAACAACTCAATGAACATGAGCCAAACTAAATGAAAAAATTACATACATGGGATGGTTCGCAGCAACGCGGACAGGTGCAAGATATTACACCAAAGTCAGGATATTTGACAAGAAAAAATAATTTCAATTGACCCAGGGTCAAGTCATGTTTTTTTGACTAGATGTCGCATCCTGCACTACCAGACCGTACGTAGCACGAGTCGTCATATTAGAGCAAACGCCTCTCCCAACGTGATCTCGCCCAACTCCTCCATTCACCCAAACGCTCCAACACACACATACTCTGGGAGATGCCGCAACTCTTCATTCGCGGCCACATCTTTTTCTTGCTCGCTAGTCCCCTCCCCCAACTTCACTCCGCCATGCCACGCCAGCTCGGCTCATTTTTACAACAATCGGTTTCAGACATTCGTGAGTTCTCACTTGAGTTCGCCGGCTCGGGAATTCCTCCTCCGATTCCCACTCCTCCTCCGTCCGCAGTCCCCCCCACAAAGGAGCCCTGACAGAGCTCGCAAAAGTTCAACTGAGCATAACGAGCGAAAATTTGCCCTTTCAAGCATATCGGGCCGTCCTCCCGATGCTTTCGGTGACGAAAGCTGACAGCAAATTAAGAGTCAGCGAGGGGATATTTCTCCGGCGCGGGCTGTGCTCTGGGAAAGCATGCGATAATTACACAGTGCGCTGCGAGATGACGAATGCGTGGAGGGCTTCACTCCGAAGGGCAAGAAGGCGAGGGATTCGTTGAAGGGGTTTCCAACCTCCACTAAGTCACTATGAATGAAAAATGACCATGGAATTCGAACCCTTGCTTCATCATCACAGAGGGATTAGTATAGGTTATTTGAATAAATTTCAAAGTCAAAGGTGGGAAAAAAATCTTGAGTGAACATCCCGCTTGGAAACAAACTAAACAAGAGCTACATTGTCACGGAAGTAAAAAACAGTAATGCTCATGAAAAGTCTAACCAGTTGATCCTCAAGAGCAAAAGACCACAGATCCCGGGAGGATAACGATATAGCGAAGTTAAAGCTGAGTAGATCGGATGTACTCTGCCCGAGTAAAATAATAATGCATTTTAAAAGGACGCAAGCACTTCAGAATTGCTGGAAAGTTCTGTGCAGATGTAGATTTTGAAAAAAATAGAGACACCAATTTTAAGTTGCATATCTAGATGCATACAAAAGCTACCTAAAAGATAACATAGCTTCCTCTGATCGTCGATAAGACGCTGGGAAGCGTTGAACCTATGTTCAGCGAAAAGCAGGGGGCAATGAAAACAAATAACGCCTTTATTTCCAAATTCCGACCATTTTATGAATACCTGGGTAAATTTCGGCAGATATTTCTTTAAAGAACGACGCAAACTTCGCCACCAACTTCTGCGTGTACTCAAGAGGTAGAAGCATGCGGTGAGCAGCAATATGCCCGTCCTTTTATTTCTCAACACTTTCCCATTAACTTCTCGCATAATCGTCAGACCCAGTGAGTAGGCTCTCCCCACGCAATAGGAATCGCGTTTCTTCTCCGGCAAGCAAAAACTCTCTCAATCGCAAAAAAGCTTATTTTTCTTTCAAAACGCCTTCCTCTCGTACGTAGTAAACCCCAGCCTCGCCTCCGCGGTGAACAGATTTCTTCGCTCAGAAATTCGATCCAGAACTCTTATGCATTTAAAACTCCTAGTGTGCGCGCGTGGGTTGGAATGGCATCCTTTCATTTAACTGCAGAGTCGACGCTGCAGCAGCCTACTCGCTACAGGCTCGGATATAGCCCCGCGCGCCGGTGGAATAGGGAAGAATAAGAACAAAATACCTCGGAAACCTGTTTGTCGATCACTTGGCTTTCTCATAATTTGAAGCGCCGCGAGGCACCAAACTATTCCGGAGCCGAAAGTCAAGGAATCTACCTCGTCGACGATACTTGGTAATTTAATGCTATAATGTATCTTTTGCGGAGAGATATGTTCCCCTATCGTTTGCTTTATAAAGAAATCGTGACAGTAACAACTGCATCATTTTCCTCCGAGTGAGTGCATGCATTTCGACTCTACACACAGGATAACTTATTGCAAGAGTAAATTTCACGCTAACAAGGAGCACATATCTTATTTCCATAGGACACAGCTACATCTATCATTCCTTTTAGATTCAGTTCAACGTGCAAAGATGAAGAAACAGTTAAGTACTTGACCATGCTGTGGAATAGTCTTGTGCATATATGTGATCGATACTGAAAGAGAACACTTTTTCCTCTTTCAATATTTTTTCTCATTTAATAGTTTCCCAAATATTTATTTCAATTGAAACAAAGAAACGCGCGTCGTGTCACTGAAATAAATACCGAAGAAACAATTAAGTGTGTTCCCTTTTAACATGGATAAGTATACATAATCTCCACCAAGTCAGGCCTCAAGTGAAGCAAAAGCTGTAACGCTGGTTAATCGTTCCCCGGCTAGGAGACAAAGAAATTCCTTCGTTAAGGTCTAGACGATTTCCGCCACGACAAGGAAAAAATAGCTTAGTTTTTTTGCAAAATTCACATGCATGATTTTTAATCCATCATCGGTTTTTTGCTATGTGCACACTAAACATTTTGACAGGAACATAAAAAACCCCGACAATTAGTGACGTTCACCTAAGCGCTGGAGTAAAAGCACCACCTGTATTTCATTGTTCGACGTTGGTTAGATGTTCATATATATCAATCAGATTTTAACGTCTCTGTCTACAAAGTAATATCTCTGACGAATACGGGTATGACATTCATCTCTTCAATGGAAATCACAAGCCGAGTAGCTATCATAGGCTATTTAAGAAATGGAAGGGAACACAAGGGTACAAATCACGTTATAGGCGAATATTAGATCTCTTTATCGCAAAAGTATGCAATTGTAAAACCCCACATAATGCTACTTCTCAATGACGACCCGCGAAAGAGCGAAAAGTTTCCCTAAATTGACCTTAGGTACTTTCAGCACGCATAATGGATTGCGAGCTATCTACTTAAAATCGCTTATGAAAGAATTTAGGACTACGGCTTACCAACCTTATTTAGTATCGCGAAGCGTAAGCAGGGTCCCTTTTTCAAGTATGTATCCATGCGTAACAACGAATGGATTATGAGCCCCACTATTTCGTAAACCAAGCAACAGAATTGATAGAAATTACTACACTTCGGCATTTTGAGAAGCGAGGATGCAGGAGACGGCTTCGTCTGCCTCGCCACATCCTCTCCAGCTGAGATTCATCCTCCCGACATTTTCAAGCACTCAAGAAGCCGCGAAACTGACGTTTTTCTACAGAGGAAAATAATATGCACTTGAAATTCCACTCTCTTAGTTCACACAAGGGAGAAACTAGGATAACTATATTTTTTGGCCGAACTGACAATCAGTGGGCTATTGTAAAAAATTAAACCATCGCATAAAATGACGAAAAGTTGAAGAAAAAAATATGGTCGAGATTAAAAGAGAAAAGATGGTCGAGATGGTCGCATCCTACCTTTATTTCCAACATTGATTAAATTGCAACATTATTATTTTGATAGGCTATTTCCGGACCAGTTTTGTCCTCTTTCCAACTTCGAATTAGTCGTATTGTCATGTGAATCATGAAAATGATAAAACGTTACCTCACTAAAAGTTTCTTTAAGAGTACACCAACAATTATGCAATGGAAAAAAGTACCTTTTCCTAACTGAGGTTTTCGAAATGCTGAACCGAAATGGACGATTTTCCCAAATCCCACCCAGGGAGAATGATGGAATATGTACTCAAACGAAGGGTGAGTGAGAAAATGTATTGCTTTCTCAAGCTAAAAAAAGAACAAACAATTTTAGGTCACACCAAAAAATTTAAGTTAGAACCATTCTAAAATCCAAAAACTATCTTACCGCTGGGTCAGATCAGACAAGAAGCCTTTCCCTTCCTATAAAACATGAATTTCATTCTCAATATTCGGAGGTAATGTAGCTTTGATCAACGCTTTTGCCATCTCTATGCTAATAGGCATGAGAAGAAAGGTGATTGAATCCCTCATTTTAATAAAAATAATCTCACCACGCTAGTACAAAGAACTAGATAATTACTACCACCAGTAATATATAGAAGATAAAAAAGTGACTGCAAACTGTAAACACTCATTTTCAGAAACGGAAAATGGAAGTTCCGCCTCACCAAGAGAAGATTTTAATAAAGGAATTTGAATTAGGACATCGACATCGATTTTACTGCGCACCAAAAGTAGAGAAAGATTAGCATAAAAACGCGAAAAAACAAAAACGATAACAAAGAAATGAAACAGCTTTACCTTCAGGCCAAATCCCCACTCATTCAACGCCAGGCTTACCTGAAACGACACAAGAAAAGTACCGTAAGAACCAAGAGCTAAGGTTAGCATGAGTAGATAATACAGAAATACATAAATTGTGAATGGTTAGTTCAACCGCCATTTAATGCATTTACGAATGCATACATGCATACCGATCACGCCATTCTCTTTCGGGGTAGGTCAAGTCAAAAAACTTTTCTGTTACTGCTTATTAGACTTAAGAAACTAAGGATGAATATTTCTCGGGTTTTCAACCGGGTAATGGTGTTTAACTGCACCGACGTTTCAATGGCGTAGTCTGCCATCGTCTTCAGGGTTTATGATTTTTGCCAGAATTGTCATATATTCATAGTGTCACATTTTGATATAGAGTCAAAATGTGACGCAATGAATACATGACAATTCTGGAAAGAATCATTAACCCTGAAGACGATGGCAGACTACGCCATTGAAACGTCGGTGCAGTTTGACACCATTACCCGGCTGGAAACCCGAGAAATATTCATCCTAAGCATTCGCCGGGAAAGACTTAGATCCTACTTAGGAAACTTTTTTTTCCTCCATAATGCCTTTGCATACCTATTTCGCTTACATTTCGCTTTCCATTACATTCATGCACTGCTCCAAATACGCTCTCCTATTCTTAAGACTCATTATATTCATACTCGCTCCTTTCCTTTCTCAGAAGTCTTTTCCACCACATTCACCCATGTTTTTATTTGTCTACTCCTTCCCTCACACCATTCATTCGACTATCATACATCTGTTTAATCATTCGACTCTCATTCATTCTCTCAACGTGGACAAAACAACGAAGCATACATGTATTTTTTCATGTATTTATACCCTGAATTAATTGTTGGTGCCCAATCCCAGCGATAATATTTTGTACAAGTAAATTTAATGTCGTAGTAAACAAGTGGGATAACCACCATAAAGTGGATGGAAAAGGTTACATGCTTATTGAGTGGAATGGCGGACATAAGGATGAAGAAAATGTCAAAAGCAATTAAAAATGAAATTTATAGCACATTGACATGAAAGAATGAATTTTATTTCAAAAAAGGCATTTGGCATTTTGCATTTTACGGGAAAGCTTTTCCAATGCGTGACATATAAATTTTTTAGAATAGTAAACACAGAAAACGATACTTGCCGTGAATGGGTTTTAATGAGATAGATTCCGATGGAATTAAGACGAACAAATAATTACGTCCACTTTAGAGGAAGCATAATACCTGAATATGTTAGCGTGTAATAATAAGAACGGCCGTCGAGACGCTTGCGCCGCGTCGACTAAACGGCGTTGCCGAAGCCCTTTTGATCCACTCCGTCATGGACAGAGTGGTACCGATTGAGGGCTAATTAGACGCCATTTTCGATGAAATTCGTAATTTTGTATTAACTCTCGGCTTCTCATTGAGTGTGGGCCGATACCTAAAGTTTACTAGACATGTCATTACTCAAAGGACTTGTTTTAGGATTACCCGCGACTGGATAAAAAAACGTTAATTCTCCTTTGCCGGAGACCTGCTTAAGGCTTATTGCGCATCAAAATATATATTCTTATGGAGGTGAGAGGGGAGAGGATGTGAATGGCTGTAGAACCTTTGGTATGTTATTGTTTTTTTATAGAAAGCATTGGTAGCCACAACTTACTAATCGATAACTAATAACTGAATGGAACTAATAATTGATTACATATAATACATGATAGTCGTTATACTCCCTCCGTCTCCATTCTATCTTTTTCTTTAAAATTCCGTATTTTGTCCCTTATTTGGCTCCGTGGTTTGAATATTGTTTTAATATCGTGCTTACGCAATAACCTAGAGATATTGTCAGTATCTCATTTAATATATAGCAAGTATGCCTTTTTCTCTTCGTCAGTCTTTTCTTCTTCCGGTGGCTGTGGTGGTGATCTCAATATCCGGGAGATGGCCTTTCGCATATTCTCTTTTTCTGTAGCCATACTTCAAGGGGATTTCCGTTAATGTACTCAACTCTTCGTCCCTGTGGTCTGCGTCACTGAGGGGGACTGATCGGTGAATCATTGTCGTCATTACTTCTTTGATTATTGTGTGTACTAGCCAGTTACACCACCAAACCAACTAAATACAACGCGAATTTCAACGGAGGTTTATACGACCAAGATGATCTCCTTTGCACTGAGTGCGTGAGAATGCGTACTGCATCATTCGCGCAAGCTCAATGATTGGAAATTCGTCAGATGTAGACAAGGTATTTCGATTGGCATCAATATCAGCACGCTATCACATCGTAGCCGTGATATGTAAGTACGGCACGGAAATTTTCGCTCAAGTCCAAAGTCCAGTGGGCGCGTTTTCCCGCCACCCACGGCCGGAGTACGCGGCGCCAACTCACGGCCATGCATCGTGGTCGAGTATTCGATCGAATGAGAGACCACATAAAATATGCCATTAGTCACAAAGTTACAACGTCGGGATGAATCACCCAGCAAACTTGAAATCGCTGTTCCCGTTCCCCATGGTCGGACTGATTTCCAAGAAGTATTCGCGTAAGAATAACTAAGACAAGCAGGATGGAAAAAATGAAATGAAAATTTTAAATGCATATATCAGCAGAAGGATCAAAATTCAACATAAAAGTATAGTATTAGCCAAAATTATTTGCAAAAGAAAGTGCATATCAAAAAGACAGCTTGCTGCGAGGGCAAGTGATTAGAATTTAAACCATTCATGAGTAAGGGTGAAAAAAAAATTGAAATAAGCTTTGGTCTCAGAGACGTACTAATAGCTAGAGTGAGTAAGATCAAAAGAAATCTTACAAAACATTTGTTCAACACTCCTTTTATAATGTGTTCCCAGTATTATCTGACCCACCAACTAAGGTGAGCATTCGAGGCCTAGCACAAAGAGGTTTCACGCGTGAAATAAACATAACGCAAAAGAGAGCCATGCGTTTAGTTAAAAAAATACTTGAGTACATAAGAGTACAAGGGGTAACGCAGTTTTTGGATCGAAAAGGGTAAGAGTCACTAGGTTACACTTAAGGTTTGGGTAACTAGAATGATTCCGGTAAAATGATTTTCACGCCAATAAGAAGGATATTTTGAGTCAATTTCTAACCACATTTATGAAACACACAAAACATGATAAATAAGAAAGTTAAATGTCAACTTATAGAGCTACAAATTTTCCTTCCGCCAATGCACTATTCAATATTATAATGAGAAAAGAGCGAGGCCCTAATCAAACAAAGTACATCTCACTTTCCGTCTCTTCCCTCTCCCG
Source organism: Pyrrhosoma nymphula (assembly GCA_963573305.1). Lineage (NCBI taxonomy): Eukaryota > Metazoa > Arthropoda > Insecta > Odonata > Coenagrionidae > Pyrrhosoma > Pyrrhosoma nymphula. Next base: position 18,285,432 of record OY754336.1, read on the forward strand.
TTTTTCCTTTTCTCTCTTACTTTTTCATGTCAGGTGACCAAACACACCTCCGCGCCACAAGCGCTTGGACGCGGCTCGCAGGGTTTTGCGCAGATGCATGAAGATCATCGTGGCAACTGCATCAGGCAAGAAACACAAGGCAGTCATAAGCGGTCCCTTCGCCCCTTCCTGTTTAAGAAGCAAGCGATCCGACGTGTAAGGTAGTTTGAACGAGATATTTCCCTAGTCATATAGGATACCATATTTCAAATTTTACTTTTTTAAATTCAGCGTCTGTATGAAGTATGAAGTAAAATAATGATGCAAAAATATAGTTATGTATGACAAAAATTCTCGGTAATTAAATAAATATGTCAACATAAGTCTCTAACTTGACATATTTCTTCACGCCGTACGGCTAAAAAATCTTCAAAACAGCAGGGTTTTTTGTGCGATTCTGTAAAAATTACTTCGGCGAGTAATATATTAAATTATATAAATAGTTGAGAAACATACGAACTACACACCGTCAGTTTTTTGACGAAATCTAAGAGTTATAAAGTCCTATTTTTTTCAATATTCTCCCTCTGGAGCGCACAGCCGTATTCCATCCCATGTAAAACAGCCTATATTTTCAGGCAAATTGCTCGAAAAGTAGTTCGGCAAGAGGTTAATATTTTGATATCATTGAAAAGATGTTTTTTCTTTCTTTAAAATGAGGTCAAATTCTAGGTGAAGTGTTATTTAGCTCAAACTACCACAACAGCTCAAGACTCGGAAAACACACAACAGGTTGATGATGGGTAAAACACGGGTATGCCCTTTTTCAATCTGTGACAGAGACAGCGACTGATTGACAATAAGCTAGGAGTCCATTCAGTTTCACTGCTTTACCAATACCTCTGCCGACTTCGGTGTTAAGCGCGACCGCAGGTAAACCTCACGGATCCGACTCCGGGTACGGAGCTACGGAATCGCATCGCATAAAATGTCAACGACCAATAAATAAAACCTCCCTTTCTCATGCAAAAAATGGCGGTGACTCCATAAACTGCCCCAATAACCCCACAAGACGAATTACATGCCAGTAATGGACTCTCAGCATCAGTCGAAATGGCAAGATGCTTACATATTATCGGGACTTCGCATGGACCTTTCGTTCCAGGCTCCTCAGATAGCAGGCCAAAACATAGCAGTGCAGTCGCGTTAAAGCTTAACGACGGAGGACTGACTGGAGGCTGGGCAGTGTAGGGCGGGAGGCACAAAAATTCGAACCGCCGTGAATCACAGGGCAGCGAGAAAGTGATAGCAATCAGGGAGAGAGACAGGATGGGGGGGACCTTGATGGCGTCTACGCGGAGTATAGCCTGCCAACCGGACATATTAAAGGTGTTTGTTAAAGCGGCGGAGAATGAGATGAGAGGGAAGAAGGAATATAAATAGAGAGGGAGAGCGATCTCGCCGGAATAACCAATTGGGGGGAAGACGCATGGAAATGGCGGGGAGGCGACGGGGGAGTGAGTGGGGGGGGGAGTGAGTGGGGGGGGGAGTGAGTGGGGGGGGGGGGCGGGCCGCGCTGGGGGCAGGGCCGCGGTGGGTGAGACGGAAGGAAGGCCCCCGCGCACAGGGGCACGGGTGTTCGGTGAAGGAGAGAGGGAGTCGGGTTATAGTTATTGATGAGGGGAACGCCACACGTCGTGAGAGTGGTGCCCGTTCATGCACACGCGAGACTGGGCACAATATTCAGAGAACGGAGAATGGGAGGAGCGTGATGGGGGCACGACGTTCGTTAAAAATAAGCAAGTGTATTCACAGGAGAGAGGAGAGGAGAGTAAATGTGGTTTGTAAGAGACACCAATGCACATAAAACACTACGAATTTGAATTCGTCACAAATAATGTCTCCTCTTTCTAATGGTACCAAAATATTAGCCACCTATCGCACTACTTTCCCAGATATTTGCCAAAAAACAAAAGCAGATTTACAAGGCGTTTGGAACGGCACTCCAGAGAGATGTTTAAAAAAAACATGAGGAACGTAAAAAACGCGTCAAAAAAGTAGCGGTGCATTGTTCTTATGTTCCTAAAATTATTTAAAAATTATTTTTTTAATTAACGGTGATAATTTGTTATATAATCTGTAAAAAAAACCTTCGGTTGTGAAAGCGTACGGCGTGAAGCAAACAAGTCACAGCCTCAAATGTGGGCCTAAATTTAGTTAGCTACTCATAAGTTAAGACATTAAGACTCAAGTTTTTGCGTCATCAATATAGCATTTTCTTATTCATGATTACTAAAACTGCTTAAATTGTAAAATAAAATTCGAATGTGGACTCTATTATGATGACTAGAGAAAAATATCGCTCCAACTACGTTAAGAGAGTGGGGGATTGAGGAGGGAGGGGGGTTAAAGGCGTTGGTAATCGCGAGGGAGAAAGAGGTCGAGGGAGGAAGTGAACGGTAGTGACGCCCAGCAGCTAGTTTACAGGACGGCACGTCATGTTCCCCTATGTCCTTGTGTGAGGTTGTGACCCCTCGTGAAAATTTATCGCGTTCGACCCGACCGATGAGCGCACGGAGAGCGCACGGCGCGAAGATGACAGCGGAGAAAATGAGAGGGAGGATGGGGCGGAGTTGGGGGGGGGGGGGGGGGGGGGGAGAGGGGCAGACAGCGGGAGATCGGAAGAGGTCTCGAAGATTCGGAGGAGGATTGGAACGAGTTTCCTCGCGGCGATTGAGAGGAGAATGGCTGGGGAGTTGAAGAAGAGAGCAAGAGCCAATCCCCGCGGAGACAGGACGGGGCGAATTCCACAATTGAGGGCGGACAAGACTCGAGACCACTCCAGCGTACGTTGCAGAGATGCAGCAACTCAAGAAGCAGCTCCAAAAACCAATAAGCATGTCGCCCTCGAGAAACGTGTAGAATGTTCAATAATGCTGGAAGTAAATCTGAAATCGCAGTAAGAACGAACATTTTTCTAATTTAAGGGGTAAAGTCACTGGATATGTGCGACCATGGGGTACGCAAATTTAAGTGGTACGCAAATTTAAGAGTGGTACGGAACCACTGGGTTGGACAAATAATTCCCAAGAGCTACAAGCCTCGAAGAAATACTCGAACCTCATACATTCCTTTTCCGTGTCCGATTTGATGGTGGGAACGGAGTGCATATTCATGCGCAATAAAGTTGATTTCCATGCAACTTAACAGGAAACTTCACCATTCTACATATGTACATACATACGCATCATATCATGTCAAAAAGACGTGTGGCTGGACGTTTTACGAGTGCAGTCTCGAATTTTCATACCATTCAACCGGAAGGAATTAGAAATGCGTCCGCTGAAGAGAGGCGTTCTTCAAAAAGCGTCTTTGCAAAAACCAAGGCCAACGAGTTTAGCTGTGGCTTTGTTAAAAGCATGAACGATTTGAGGAATAGACGTGTAACTTTAATATTCAAGTTAGAGTTCAGTGATTTTAGGTTAAGTGGGCGTATTCATTTTATCGCCATCGGCCACGCGCGCACAGGGGGACGATATAATAACGGAAAAGATTTTCATTTTCTCGTCTACCACGACTCTTGACTGTCACACTGTACGGTAAGCCTAAACGAGTTATGGCGTATTCCATGAACACCTTTGAGCTGAATCACATCATTATACAACGCGGTGAGATTTCATTTTGTAAACATTCACTAAGAGACACATAATGAGTCTCATACGGTGGAATGTGCTACTAGAGAACAATGATCTAAAGGAAATCCCAGGACAATAGATTAAAACAAATCTATCTTGAAGATCTCCCGCAGAAGAGTATATTCCTCATAAAAGAGTTTAAAAAAACTCGAGAGTGGATCCAAGTCAAGTTTGCAAATGTCTCATTCAAGATGAAGATAATTTAAGACTAAAAACAAGAAATTTCATCAGATAAGACAGACCGTTAAGCGGCATACCACGCTGGGGAAGGGTAATATTAAACATTTCATGGACAGTCAGCAGAACAGAACTTATTTCATTTACTAAACTCGGTTTTTCAAGATATAAAAGAATAACTCTTCGGAAAAATGCGCCACTGGATTTCCCAATTCCAATTCACGTTGATCTCTTAGATTTATATGACATCATCTCCTCTTGAGTATAATTAGAGAAAAGTTTCAAATATAATACGACTAACTTGCTACAACCTCCGACGGACAGCGCGTTCTCACATTTATAAGTCTTGCACAGTGTACCCACAGCAAAACAAACGGATGAACTTTCAAGTACGGTGAAAGGTAGGAGTAAAGGTACTTACGAAGACACAACAAGGTGAAATAGTTGAAAATAATGGAAACAGATGCGAAGCATAGTGAGGATTTGACTCTTATCAGAGAACAGCATTCGTGAAACCGGGGGATTCTATAGTTCACTTAGTAATCATGACAGTAAGCACTAGTAACACAGCAGTAAGAAATTATGACTGGAACGGGTGTAGTAATGATTAAAATATTTGCAACTTCCCACACTTTGAAACAATTTTAAGTAGGTGAAAATTTACAGTAATTTACTTACATAATACAGAGATATTCCAAAACGTCATGCCGCAAAGTGTTGACAAGTTTCTATTATCCAGTTTTTCATGCTACTCTCTTCATTCCATCCAAAAATCTTGTTTTCCCGATTACCTCGCATTCTCCATTCCGTAAAACCTTCAACATCCCACTGCCTCTCACTAATTGTTGAATCCAATTATCTGGAACCTTATTTCCTCCTGAGCCGTTCCCAGTTCATTCAGCCCACTTTATACTATCCAGCCTTTTTCAAAATCAAACCTACAGCACTCCCATCTTTCTCCACCAACACTGCTAAGATGCAAGGCTCCGCTGGCAAGTAAGGCATCGCTCCATGCCATTTTTATAACCATGATTTTATTACAACATCCTTCCTCTGAGTTCAAGTCTTAAGTTCAGTCCAGCAAGAAAAAACAAGATTCTACTATTTTTATAGCTAGGCCATTTTCGTATAAGACACTAGGCAAGAAACAAAATTGTTGAACCAGCTCTAGTTTATGGCCTCCTACTCAGACAATTATCCTAACCTAATTTATAAGAAATGGTTGAATTAAAAATTAGCAAGAAATCACCGGAAAGCGATAAATAAGCAGATACACAATGCATAACGTTCATAACTTACATTTAAATACGGCCACTATAATAAGGTAATGCAATAAGCATGTTCTTACGGTCGATACGAACGTTACAGGCGAAAGCAACGGTGGTGTGAAGGTGGAATGATGGCCGATTACAAGAGGAAAAGTTGACTAGGCCGGGAATCGATACACGGAACTTCCGATATCGCTCCGGATGCACATACCACCATACTATCTAGCCGTCTTTGTGTTGCTTTTCACTTTCAGTTTAACTCGTTCCCTGTCACTAGCAATATTAATTATAAACAGGAGACGATTTTTAAGAGACAAAAATAAACAACAAAAAATACAACTTCAAAAAAGTACAAATGTATATGCTAAAACAAGGCTTTTTTGCCATAAGAAAGATATGAACCTCATATTAATTCTCACAACTGTTATTAATTCAATAAAAGTTAATCCCAAGCAATAACTAAATGATAAGGAAAACAAGCGCACTTCAAGAACATAATATTCCTCAACAGCGAGGTATGGCCATCGAGACACGAATAGGATATGACGAAAATAAACAAGGAGTTATTAGAGCAGCTAAGAATGGTTTGCAACATAAAGAGAACAGTTTTTACACGGCATTGTGGTTTCCATGAAACATCAACTCTTTATAGAGACATAGAAAACAAACACAATGGCAGCTCCGAAGTGAATCGAGTTAACTTCGATATAATTCATTTGATGGTTTCAATTTTTCGGGCCATAGATGATTCGACACGTTATTCGGGCTGCGAGGAATATGCGACGGATGCGAACAAATGAGTGCGGACACGGCGAACGAGAGAGGCCGCGGCGAACGGGAAGCATAAATCAATTCCGCCGGAGGAAATAGGATGGCGTCAAAGTAAAAAGAATGGCCGAAAAAGCGTGTGGCGGGAAGGAAAATCCGTTTAAAAAGGGCAGATAGGAAAAAGACAAGGAGAGGAAAAAAAGCATGCGACGTCGGGGGTAAGGGGAGAAACGCCCATTTGAAAAGGTGCGAGCGAGAGAGGTAGTGTGAGTGTGTGGTGGGGGGAGAAGGTGGAGAGACTTAAGGCGAAGGGGACGGGGTGGAAAAGTCCATAGGAAAATAAATCCAGCGCAAACGACACCTTAGCATCATAAATTCCGGGACGTTTGGTTAGGTGGGAGTGGAAAAATTGAAAGGTGCCGTCCCCACCTCTCTCCAATCTTTGCTGGCATCCTCCTCTCATTCTCGCCTCTCTCCCTCGCTTCATTATTATTCAAGAGGTGAGCGGGAGGAGAAGAGGCCACAGGGAATGGGAGGAGAGGGAATGACTGTAAGAGCGTGAGAGGACGAAGGAGAGAGAGTGAGAGAGAAAGAAGTGAAAGAGGGAATGGTAGAGTGGATTGCGGGAGTATAAATTGACGGCTTATTATTACACGTTTCTGCCTACGTATACGTGTACATATCTTGGCCACAAAAGGAACGCTAGTAAAATAATAGTCTAATTAAGCGGTAACTGCTAACACCTTCCCTTAGGGTCTCGTAGCGCAATAACTGGTATCCGCGGGAACCAAAGCAGATCAGTCAATGTTGAATAGCGATCCATGCACAGAATATACTCGTTGATATCCCAATTACGCACACAACAAATCCCTGGATACAATCACTACGTTAATTATTTATTAAGGTGCGCAAACAACCAATAATTTTGGAAACAAGAAATTTGTTTGCTCTCGCTGTTTCTGTTTAAATGACGCTTTTGGTCACAGTATTCAAATATGTGTAAATATCCTTTGCAAAACGTTGTGAATACGTGATATACCGGAATGAGGCATTTTCATAATGCTGTAACATCTTTGCCATCCACTAACAAGAAACATTTAAGGAACTGATGGTGGATGATGGCTGATTGAACTTGCCAAATTTACACAACTGTTTGGAAAATTTATCAGCAAAATTTCGAAGTCGCAATTAAGGCAAGGAGAGGAATATGCATTAATTGCATATGAATGCAAATTTAAAGCAGAGGAAAACTTACTATGCCTACTGTCTAGTATAACTTCCGAACCTCTACTGATGTGATTATTTTGAACTTTGGATGAGAAAAATTCAATGTATTCCAACATTAAGCCAGAAGCTGAGCCCTTTTCGGGAAATTCCAACTGATTGTTCATCGCCTCACCCAAATAGTCTTTCCCATCTACTTCCTGTACGTCCCTCCTGCCACTCCTATGCTTCCTGTTTTTTCTGTCGGTGCTTTGCACTAACCAGTTCCTGAAACCTCCTCCTTTTTGCCAAGGAACATTGTTTCCATCCTAAGCCTGTAGAATATGTCTGATTATGTGAAACGTGAGAGCGTAGAGAGACGGCTGCAGATGAATTTCAATTGCCCTATACTCATCCCCACCCCGCAATATCTCAATAATGACAAGAAGAGATAAAAATTGATTTCGCTTCTCCAGAGTAGTCCTCAGTATGAATCGGTCGAGCAAATGTAGCGTGAGGTGCAATCAATGCTCCCGGCATTTGCGGATTGAACGGCAGTGGTCGGGCACTTTTTCGAATATCAGACGGAAGCACGCGATCGTTTTGCACAAATGCAGTCCTCAGGTTGTGAGCAATTGAAACCACAAAAACCACGGGAAGAGAGGGCCATATCCATCAGTATGGACATATTACCCTCACTGTGAGCCGTAAGGCTAATAATTAAAAATTTATAAAAGTCGAACATAAGATAAAAAGTGACATTTCATCAAACACGTTTATTCACAGTGTTAACTACGTAGACAATTTCGCATTGGAAGTTCGCATTTTCCCGTACTTCATGAGAAAGTGACCACGATCGCGGGAAAAATAACAGTGAATCAGTTTCGGAGCTCATACCAGTACATGTTCACACCATCCATCCCATTTGACATGAGATTCCAACTACCGGTTACAGGATTCACGTTATGGCATCACCTGGGCAATGCTGAGTTTCCATCCCACGAGACCCGCAGCTTTCCCACTTTCAAAAAGGCACGTGTGCTTTATTAATTCAAGGAAATTAATTCAGCATTTTTCCTGGCAACAATTAAGGACTTTCCAACCGAGTTAGATACAATCTCTCTGATTCAAGGACTCATCTAACGGTTCCGCGATGGAAAAATGAACTACATCCTACTCACCAAGGTTCGGAGTATGGAATGAATGACTCATTCTTCTCTATGACCGAGGGGCGACGAACAAATTTGATTCTTTCAAGACCAACGAAAATAAAGCACACGAAAAAACTTAACATGGTTATACACACCTGCATGAGTGCATGTGCGGTCCCCAGGGTAAGCTATCACGTTCAACGGGAGTAGGTGGGTAGCAATAAGACCAAAGGTATCCAGTCTCAAGAACAAATCCTCAGGTTTGTAGTGTCGCACATTTCACAAGCTCCTGGATTCTATACTAATATAAACTACATCCCAGCTACGCTTTGTTATTTCTGTGCATATTTCTCGGCATTTTCCGGGTTTCTCGTATCTATTGTTCAGGTACAGATTCAGGTACACATAATAATAATAATAGGTAAATCTTTCGCTTTTTACTACCTATTTAATATATATAGAGGAACACACTCAACCATGCTCTGTATGGCCTAAAACCACCCACGCGGGAGTCGAACCCTCGGCCTTTGGGTTGGCAGGCGAGGATATTACCCCGTCACCACCAAGGCCGGCATTTTAGTCACTTTGCACAGTTACCCCGATATTTGAGCATCCTAAGCGTGAAAGAGGTGCGAGAGAACGAGCATCGTGCTTGGACACAAGGACGCTTTGGTTTTGGAGTTTAACACGAAGAATTAGGAAGGGATAGAAGCTCCATGCCAATGCAACTCTGATAATTCAAGGGGATAGTCGAACGTGACGGCTTGAATACAAATCACCACCTTGAATACAAATAGCCTGGAGTTCATGCTGCTCATGCGAGCCCCTCTCAGTAAATTTTCCGATGCTTGCTTCTCGGAAAATTACTCGTCGTTGTGGCCTGGTTAAGGTTCCTTCCAAAACTGACCCAACCCCTGCGTGATGGGGTATATTTCGCTGCAATTTACGAAAATTTAGGTCTCGTGTTCTCTGCCTTTTCTTCTTGTTTGGATAAGGCCAAGCTCATGATGTTGAGTTAGGGGCGCCGAGAAACCTAACCATCGGAATCGGAATACCAGCGAAGGTAAATTGGGGAGAGTGTGGAGGGGAAGGGGGGGACGGCAATGGTCGGAGGGTTAACGTGAAACTCGTGGCAGAACGATAATAAGGCAAGGAAGGCAATATTAAGTCTCGCTCGGAATGCCAAGGCTAGAGAACATTTCTAACACTAACCAATGCGAATTGGAGGAAAATGTGTGAAAGAAAGGGGTTTTGGAAATTCGATGGCGTGGTTCATGGAATAAGAATGAAGGGTATTTCGGTTTAATTAGCATTGCAAATACTGTTCGTACCAGGAGAGATTTTTAGAACTTATGTTCATTGCAGCCATCTAATATAATATTATAATAATTATATAATAATAATTTATTGCTTCCTTCTTAGATAAAAGTGAATTCAAATTAACAAAAAAATTAACAAAAAAATTAATAAAAAAATAGGGAAGCTTTAGATTGCCCCTAAGGTTATAAACTTGTTTGGGGGTAACCAAGAATTTCGTGCAAAAGAACATAAAATATTTCAGTTCTAAATGGTACTATACACAATTTACATACATTTTTATAATTTCCTTTTAAAAAAACAATTTCATAGACATTTGCAAATAATATTTCAATATCATCATGTTCATATAGCCATTTTTATACCTGCTTTAAATAAAAGTTAAATTTGCCTTCCATTTTAACTGCCATTGGCAGTAGATTAAAGATTTTCGGGGAAAAATAATAAAACTTCTCTGAAATAAATTCAAATATGGCCTAGGGGGTAGAACGACGAATTGAAAGCGATGGTTCTGCTTATGATGCCAGGGCGATTCTTAATAAATTATATTTTTTCTTAATAAAAACGCGAATTTCAAACAATAAACGGGGATAAGCTGAAAACAGATTCCACAAATAATATCGTCAGGAAACAAAACCAATACCGATTGACACAAGGTGCAAAGCAAATATTTTACACTACTTTTAAACTCCAGATTTTAATGAACTATTGATAATGTTCTAGTTTTTATATCTCATAATATAACGATCACCATCGATAGCATTCAAATTAACTTACTAATGTCAACAACAGTGAACAGTCTCATATTCTATGCAGGGATTCACATTCCCCCTCAAGGTTCATTGCAAAATAGTAACGAAAGGTCTTCCGTATCCACTCACTAAACCCACTTCTCCAACAAAAGTCTAATGCATGTCTATGATGATAACCTACAACCTCGCTGAAAATACACAGTGTGAACATTTGAAACCACTACAAAAATACGAAATACTTAAGTGGATGGCATACATGGCCAATTTGTACAGAGGAAAATACCTCAATACTTCTTTCCAATGAACATTGACCCTTGTCAAAGAGAAATACACCAGTCGCCTTATGTGAACTGACAGTTTATCATCGAAGTCACTTACCTATGATTAAAGGTCAACCGTTCGGTTAACTCGGTGTTGATATAGATTCGGTAATAAATTAACACATAGCACTCATTTACTGAGTAACCATGGTTTTTTTTCGGCCAATGGTCCATCATTGACCAAAAGACTAGAACTGGATTCCTAATCAAAACATAAGGGCTGCGCAATTTTCATTAAAGTTCACCCTGGGTGGCCCACAACTGACACTTCTACACTTCGCAAGTCACTTTAACTGTCCCAGGGCCGGTTACACCAACATTTAAAGATGGAATCGGTACTTCTAGGTTCCATGAAGTTTTGGAATTCATCATTAAATTCTAGTTCAAAGTACTATCGCTATCGTGGTATATCACTAAATAGATATTAATTCTATCATTCAATTTATTTTATTACCGGTGGATATAACTATGCATGTTTATTTCAAAAAGAAAATACATACGCACACAGTAAACAGTCAGCATGAATAAATCATTTGTCCATCCTTCACACATCAACTCTTTTCAGTACGTAACTAAGCCTCCAAGGGGTTCATCATACAACCTCCATCTTGGTTACTTTTGAAACTCCCAAGTATTTAGCGCTAACTATCAGGCCCAGTAAGTTATGAGACAATTTATGAAAGCAATCAATACATTTAATATTTCTGCAAAGCATTAGATGAAAATGGGCATAGTAGCAAAGACATTAGGAGGAAAATAGCGCTAGCGAAGGAAGCGTTTAATAATAGAAGGGAGCTGATGACGGGGACCCTAAGTAAAGTTGTAAAAAAGAGGCTGGTGAAGAGCTTGATATGGAGTGTTGCGTTATATGTGGCAAAAACGTGTTATCTGAGAAAGGATGACGAAAATGACGATGGCGCTCGAGATGTGGGTGTGGAGGAGGATGGAGAAGGTGCGGTGGATGGAAAGGAAGACAAATGAGGAAGTGCTAGACCTACTTGGTGAGGAGAGGAAACTTGTAGATGAGATCCGGCAGGGTAGGTGGCCGAAAGGAGTAATGAGGGGGCTACGGTTTGCTGAAGCCCGTGATAGAGGGAAGGATGTTGGGCAAGCGGGGAAGGGGAAGAAAGAGAATCGGTTTTATGGACGGGACGAAGAAAGGTAGGAGTTGCGATGAGATGATGAAAGAAATACTAGAAGAGGGTATGGCACTGCACGTGTAAAAGTCTTTTGGATATTCTCAGACTTTCATCATAACCTACCTTTAACCGGAAGATTACTCAGATGATGATGATGATCTGGAACGAATGTCTCGGCTCATTGATCACATAACTCTTTTGAATCTGGTGTTAATTATGCAATATTCCAACATTCTACTAAAAATAATGCAGACGGAGGACAAGAGCGGGACACGCACCGTGAATGGCACGCAGGCAACCGCCAGGGTGACCTCCGCCAGCGAAGAGTGGGAGGCAGCGGCGCTTGGGAGCGCCTAGAAGGGGATAGGGGGAGGGGGAGAAGAGGGGAGGCGGGTCGGGGCAATCGGCATTCACCTGCTGCTCCAAAAACTCTTCATCGTCCATGAAGGGGACGCGAGGGGGTGGGGGGGTAGGGAGATGGAGGGAGGGAGGGGCTAGCCTCAACACAATCAGAGGGACTGTGTGAACAATCGCTTTGACGGAAAGGGGACGTCGAAATTATAGGGCCGCTTTGGAAAAACACTGCGCTCCAACTCTCCCCCCTTCCACCGCGATATCCGTTTCCTCCCCCTCCCCTCTCGAGGCTAAATAGACGCGGACGCCCCCCCCCCCGCTCTTACCCCTTCCACTAAACACAAAAAAACCACCCTCCTCGTCCCATCCCCCCCCCACTTGTCCCACCCCCAGCAGTGGTCGAATGGCCTGAGCGGCCACCGTCTGGCATCATCAATGGGATTGCTGCTGGCTCGGTTTAAGGGTTGGGTGGGGAGGAGTGCCAGGGGTACAAAAAAGGATGGATGGTATGGGGTGAGAGATGAGGCCTATATAGTTTTGTGTGTGTGGCACGGCGGCGGCGATGGTTATAACCGCTCGACTGAGGAGTGGGCACTTGGAAATGTATATATGAGAAAAAAACAAGACAGCCCAGAGGGGAGGGGATGGAGGAAACCCGATCGCGTTAATTATTTTTTGTTTACTCGGGACAGCCATGAAAATGGCCTCGTTTCGGGCGGGGGATAATCGTAGGACGAGGCGGACAGGTGTGTGTCAGAGGCGGGCGGCATTCCTGACAGCGCACGGACGCAACGGGGCTGACTGTGAAACCGAGAGGACTCCCCAATTTGCCCGGTGACCCCGCGGGGCCTGCCACCGGCCGAGCGATGCAAACGGAATTTCCGACGGGTAACTCATTAAGCTGAAAAAAAACTGCAGGAGGGGTCGAGCGGAGCACGAGGCATGACAAATCACTGATGAGACACCCGTCACTGCAAGCTGTCACGACCAGTTGATACACGCTGATGACTCGAATTTCCATTTCCACGTAATTTGGTCTTCGAGTTGCAACTGCGGCCGGTCCGAACAGTTGCCTCCTCTCCGAGCAGAGAGCGACAGAGCCAAGTCGACGACGCCCCGGAAGTACGTCGCGTTGGCCGGAAGCGAGGCCCAGCGTCGATCCGGACCCCACTAAGTGAATTCGTCATTGCATTCTAAGACAACAGATTTCACGGCCACCACAAGGAGCACGATTCGTTAGCCGCATAGCCTAAGGGCCTTAAACTTGGAAAAACTAAAACTGATGTTTGCTCAGGCAGGAGATACAATAAAATTAAGTCGCCTTCGCGTTTTCACAGCATATGGTTATCACAGCCAGGTTTCAATTCCAAGAACAGCCTTTCGTTTTAATTTCATAAATTAAGACTTTTTTCATCCGGAACGAGAAATTTCATACAATAGGAAAATTAATTTCTCATGACGTTTAAATCCTTAAATTACGCATGAGACAGAAAATGTATGCCCTTAGTACAGAATTCACTAATTAAGCATTTGCTCTAGTTCGAGTCAAAGACTGTTTACTAAAATATGCTTAAAAGTGGTAAAAAAAGAGATCTCTCTCTTTAACAAGATAAAAAAGTAATTCAAATTAAGGTGCTGCAAAGCCAAACTCTTCTAGAGAATATTTACCGGAATATTGCCAATATACATATAAAAATGTACATTTCTACTCACAAAAACGCACTCTATGACCAGAAACCAATTCTGCGGATCATATTCTAGGGAATGATTCAGTTTTTTGCGAAAAACTAACGAACAATCAGTGGGCAGTAAAAAACAACAAAAGACTCATCAAAGGCTAATTTTTCAACTGATTGTGAGTGCACCCCGCCAAATTCCCTGGCAAACAAGGGAGCTGGGTAATATGTACCCTGGCGACTTTCGTGTCCGCCGCCCGTCAACTCTTCAGCCGCAAGAAGGAAACGGCAGAAGAGCAAAAAAAGAAGACACCACCCGGGGCCAACAAATTGAGGGGCTCATGCACGACCACTCGAGCACTGAATGGCTGAAAAATTGTAACGAAAGAAATGTCTTCTTGCTGCGTATCCTTAGGATATGTGATTTTCGTTCTTTCTTAATTTGAGGAGATACAATCTCTTTCTCTCTTTTTTATTTCGGGCTAATTTGAGAATGAATGGGTATTATTTCTCAAACGACCACCCGTAAAACATCGTGCATCATCATCAACTGGCCTGCCCGACCCCGGTTATTTATAGCCCCCAAGGCAACAAAATCCTGCGCATGCCAATTGGCAGGGGGGCGTATTATCTTTTAAAAAAATTGCAAATTTGTACACATCATTGAAGCAGATCTTATTCCTTTCTCAATGGCTGAAAATTTGGCAAATAGACCAGGGCAATAGGATTATACCATGAAATTTCTCTGAGATGAGATAGTTCCAACGCATGATTTGCGTGTACCTTAGACTAATAATTCCATGCACTGAAACTAAATATGTCCCCCGAAGACTGACGCACATTCTCAGTAAGCAAATATTAGTCCCACAGAAGATTAAATAACAGTTTTCATTAATTATGTGCAACAAGTATTTGCTGTCGAAAATACTTGCGATCGTTCATTTATTCATTTTATAGATAACCTTGAGTATTTAACGCGAAGTTTAAAGAAGAAACATAAATGAAAATTAGAAATTCCTCAATAGCAGTAATAATATGTAAATGACGAGCATTGTTCAAGTAATTCTCCAAAACTTTAACGGGCATATTCGCGTCCAACTCACAGTAAGGTTACAGGGTCGTACTATACGAAGAGCTTCCAATTTTAGCCTCAGTTTGGACAGCCATAATAATTTTTCACATCTGCAATTTAAGATTTATTTCAAAACATGTTGCAAAAAAGCAGCAAACAAGCACAATATATTATAACCAAACTATCACTCCATGAGCGGGAGAATGCTGGGAGAATGAACTGAAGTGAGACTCGCTGTATCAAATCACTGCATGAATATACGTATGCACCTGAATCGAAAATAATATTAAGAAATCGATTACACATATTTCTATTTTCATTCTTGGAGAGTGGCCACCGTCGTAAAAGACTTGTGACGACGTAATTTCTTCGCGCATTCCGTTGTATAAAGGAAAATGAATTAAAATTATAAGAACTTAACAAAAAAACTACCTCACATTTTCCTTCTCAGGACATAGTGTTTCTTTCTCATCGGGCTATTCTAACCAAAATGTAAAACCTTGAGTGCTGAAGGCCTCACCAAGAATATGCAGCTAATAATGTCGAAAGTAATACATTTACTAATAAAAACAGTTGAATTCCAAATCCATCTCAAAAGTCGTTAATGTTCCACAAGGATTGATCTCACCGTTCTCACGACTCATGAGCAATGTGTACGTTCCAATGCTCATTTCAGCAGAAATGTGGAGACGACTAAATCTTGGAAACAACTGCATTTTCGCTATTACGACCGCAAATACGATTCCGTCTAAAGGGGGCATAAAAAAGGGCATAGACAATTCTGATCCATTAAATGGTAAACGCATTACCCCATTCCGTCTCTCACTAAAAACGGTGCCCCGAAATAAAAAAAGCCTCGGCAAGAAACTAATCAAACAATGAGAGAGCCGATGAGAAATGGGGAATGTGAGGAGGATGATCACGGCTCTGTCGCAAAGGCGGCATCTTGAACGGTGGGAAAACAAATGAAAGCTGAGGATTGAACGAGGGAGAAAGAAAACATCCGAAGTGACTCTCCTTCTCATGCTGAGAAAAAATATATATTTATGCTGACTTTGTCGCTCAAGTACACGCCAGGTTGGCGGGTGGGGGGTTTTAAAAGGGGGGGGGGTGTTGAAAGGGGGGAGGTGGAAGACTGAGAGTGAGATGAGGTGGGGGGGGGGGGAAAAGTGAGATGAACGGGGGGAGGGCGACGGTGAATTGGCAAGGGGTACAGCAGCACGAGGCGGCCGGAAAGAGAAAGGAATGGTATCGGGCGTCGAAGATGCGCTGGCCGGTGGGCACGGACGGGCGGCCGATCGGACGAAGAGGAGAAGAGTTGCGAGAAGCGCGGCACAATGGGGCCGTGTGCGTTTCTCCCACGCTAGGTTCGAACCTAGCGCGGGGGTGGCGCAGCATTACAGCAACTAGGGTGTACCAAGCGAATAGTAGGAAGGTCCTCGAATGATAGAGAGACAGAGTGAAGCTACTTCGCTCTGGTTAGGCCACATCTCGGATACGTCGCATGCATTGTGGACCCGCCGCAAAAATATATAATTTGCAAAACAAACGAAATTCAAATTTCGTTAAAAACTGCAACGAGCGAACAATGTGTGCACCATAGCAGAATAAAGGACTAGGTTAAGAGTCGCTAGCACTAATCATTACTGACTACATCAAAAACCGAGCGGCACATTACTATGAAGAAAAGAAAACCAAGTTTCATACTAAAACGATTACAGCAGCTAGGTCACTTCCACAACCACCACGCATATCACAGTGCAGGCACATTTATGATTCCAAGGCATAAAACACAGCGCATGGGGGCTTCATTTGCCATGCCATATCCTTTTCCAGATTATACAATAACTTGCCGAACGATCTAAAACAATCAAATACCATTAGGTACTGTTTTCAAGTCAAGGTTGAAAAAATATTTGCTTAAAAAAAAGCTACTACTTAAAGTATACAATTTCCTCCAGTTTCACAACCATGTGCTAAAATTAAAAAAAATATTGAATAAACTTTTGCACTTTCAATTGTCATAAAGGCAATTGCTAAAATTAATTTGATAATGAATAACCCCGTGCTTCTGATCAGGATTCAATCAGTGTACTAAAATACATCACGGGAATATTGACTTTAAAGAACATAGAAGTTAAAATGTGATTTAAAATTATATGTATATGCTTGTAAGAACCCTGGGCTGGGGGAATAGGGGACAATATTGTGTCCCGTCAGGCCCAGGTAAAGGAAAAAATAACTCAAATCAAACACTAAGCCAAAATTCAATTCACTGTGGTCCTATCCCTCTTCCTTTTATCTATTCCCTCCCCCTTTTAATGGGTGGCATCTCAGCACCCCCTACCAAACGTCCCTCCGGTGGCTCGCGGCATAGTATGTAGATGTAGGCGGGCACGGAGGCCATCCAGAAATGTGAATAGAGAGGGAGATAGAGGATGGATATGGGAGGGTCTAGGAGGATAGAGTGAGATGGAGGTTAAAGGGCAAGCGGGATGGGTTGCCCGCGGAGGAGCGGTCCTGTCTGTGATGGTGGGTCTCTCATTCCCCGCGCAGGCCGCGATAGGATAGGATGCCCGCCTGCTTCCCCCTCGGAGGCAGGCAGGAAGAGGGGCGAGGAGATATACAGCGTTGAAAAGGGGAGAAAAAAGGCAGAGGAGGAGACTCGGGCGGTAAATCAACTAAGAGAAGATATTCCCATATAAAGAGCGAGTCGGATGAAGAGAGAGAGAGTGTGCTTCGTGACGTGAACAGAAATGTGTGAATGTGTGACGCAGCAGAAGGAATGTCCGCGGACAGAGAACACGGGGGAGTAGGATGTTATTGGGTAGGTAGGTGGAAGAGGGGATGATCGGAGGTTTTTTTTTCTTTAAGGGCGGCCGGGTGGGCGGAGTTTATAAAACACACATATTCGAGGGATTGCGGGGCGAAGCGGGAGGGTGAGGGGGGGGGGGCGGGGATTGCGGCCGAGACGATGGACAAGACGGACCCGCAGACGGTTACGATCGAAAAAAGAGAGAAGGGATGTTTACTCGGGGAAGCGGAAAAAAATAATGCGGGTAGTATTGAAGGGCTTTTTTCGCCAAAGGGTTTCCCTCTCCTCACTCATACCTCCTCCCTCCCAACACATGCTATTCTCGCTCCGAGGGGCTAGTGTGGGAACACTGCGGATGGGCAACGCTTACATTAACTCATCCGCCCGCACGATTACCAACGATATCTTAATGAAATCGTCAGGTCAAATTTCATAAAATTATAAAGTTAATGACTTTTTAGGCTTTCACCACATATTACTTTTGTATCATTATACAATGAGAAGACAGATTAGAGAACGGACAGATTTAAAATATCATTTTTCCCACGAACGATAAGGGACCATAACAGCTGCCAATGAGACTTTTATCTAGGTTTGTCGATAGGTAGTGTAGCTCTTAGTAGTAGTAGTGATCCCTAATACTTGAATCCTTATCTGTTTCCTGGTACTGGCAGCACGCCGTGCATGTTTTCTACGTAAGTCCTGAGTCTCAGTCCATTTGTGTAGTTGCAAAATACATATATATTAACGGTCCCTCTCCAATGTGATAATATCTGTAGTGTAGTACATGCTTGTAAGGCTTCACGTCGTGACAAGCATTAGCGATTTATACTAATGCATAATTAGTCGTAGTTGTATTAACTTTAGGGTATAGTGTAATGCACGTTGGTGAATACTCACCCCCTGCCACACACCCCTGAGGTGGCTTGCAGGGTATTTTGTAGATGTAGACAAGGTGAAAACTCAGGAATTTATCTCGATCCCGATGGTATTCCTAACCAAGCATCTAACTATCGAAAAGTAATTGGACAATATAAAAATGCCTTCAAAGGTCTCATCATATATGCCCATGCGTGTCTAATAATAGTAATCTCGGAAACTCATCAGAGTTTCGCAAAAGCTTTTGAGATAGCACGACCCTAACTTTTAGCCTGAAACAATCGGCGACACGTATTAGTCGTCGATGTATTTTTCGGGAATTTGCAGACTAGAGTAAGTTATTTTTGCAGAAATAAGACATGTTCCTAATTTATAAATCAGTTTGAAAACACAGACTCCGGGGATGAAAGACGTAATTTTACATTTATAGTAATGTTCGAGTTACGTTTTCCAAATATCCCGAGGTAGATTCATTTCTAAAGCTAGAATTTCACCCAGGAAACAAAATTTTCAAGGTTCCCATTAATATTCCTGCCAGTCAAAAGTGAGGCCACTGTTCGTGCCGCAGTTGAATCATTAAAAGTAGTATCTGATATATCCGCTGATATGCCAAAATAGCGGAATTTTCCCCGTGACAGGCTTATCGGAAAATCAATATTCTTGTAAAATACCAAATTTAGAAAAGGTAGCATTTCCTAGCATCGCCTGAAACGAAAAAGAACTCGATAACTGTTCCTTCTCCCAGCGCGTGATCACCTGTCGCTTCTAGTTATCCCATTTTTCTCGATTCATTCTCGGCCGCCATCATGTTCTTTCTTAAGGACGGGATATAATTCATCGAAGAGGTGGAAGAAGATAACATGACAGGAAGGAGGGAAAGGGAAAAAAACGAGGGAAGAGCGTATTTGCGAGGGACGGAGAAGATGCTATGGGGTTGAACACGTGAGAGGATATGTAGCGTGTTGGCAAATCGATTCATCGCGGCTTAAATCAGCGACCGCAGAGAGGAAACTGGGCTGAAAGGCTTAAAATGCGGAGAACTCTTCGAGTGTCGACAACAGAAAATCCTCAACTTGAGGAGAGCTACGGGCAAAACTTCACATTTTCTTTCTTTTCGGCTGGGGTGAAGAAAAAGCGAACAAGTAATGACGGCGCATTTCAAAGGATTTATCAACACCTCCTTCGACAGGGTCGCTTGTTGAAACGTAGCCGAACGACTCCTTGCGAAGGAAAGTGCTTGCAAGCCGAAAGAAATATTGCCATAAAAACTACAGGATACAAGGACGCCGCGAGGGGCACGAAATGCAGAGCGAGAAGGCGAAGTGGTGCACGGCGACGCGTCGTCGCTCTGACCTTCCCCAGGATATACTCCAAAACGAGCTACCCCAGAGTGATTCTATAAATTATTTCACACTGTGTAAGATGGTTGATGGTTATAGCGACGGTACCTCGTGAAATACTGGTACATCACGAACATGGGAGGGAATAGATAAAGGTGTACGGAAACTAAAACCACAGTATTCTGATGACCGACACCCTGCTTTTACGCCTCAGCTTAGTGACAGCCTTTCTCATGCAGCCTCTATTCCCAATTTCCGCTGAAAAGAGCCCTGAGTAAAATGAAGCACTTATGCACAGAGCTCGAACACGCATAACATCAAAACCAGTCATTTTATCATCAATTTTCTTCCTTATATCTATTGATGTCAGTCTATTTCCGCCAAAAATGCAATCGAATTGCATTTTTGGCAATGCAATCGAATGCAGTCACTAAATTGCTCCACTAGCAGGACACTCTAGTTACTTCATATTTTAGCTGAGATTTATGTTTTATCAGAAAAATCATTAATCAGTACGTTTTACAGCGAAATACCATCAGAGCATATCTCCTACACGGATATTTGTAACGTATCTAGCAATAACGGCAGACCTTTGACTGAGTAGCGAACCAACACTTGAACAGTCATTAGCATAAAGAGCATAAATCAGTTCTCCCTGACAGTCACTCTGAGTTCAAGTTCCCCTCACGCTTCTTGTACCACATCCTTGTCATAAATGCTGAAACGCATAGTAAACTTTATCACTCAGCGACTCCTAATTGCCGCTGCATGGCGAGATACTAACATTGGGATCCGTTGGGCTATCAAAGCGATACCCCACCACAATACCACACGACAAACCTACATATCTATAAAAGATATTCCTAATCCATAAAATATAGAAGAAGACCCGCCCAACACACCTTTGGCGACTGAGCTCAGCTAGGCTACGCCCACTACCTTTGTTTTTATCATCAAGCGCTAAAAGACTAACAGTGATTTATGATGAGCCATAGAACAAGAGTCTTTTATTGTAGTTCCTCGACCTCAACACTTACCCAAAAGAAGAGGTATCGCCTACAAAATAATGAATAACAAATGCAACAGCTACATTATTTCATCCGAAGAAGAATAAATAAGCGGTGACGAATTGATGTTCTATTGATAAGCTTCTGCTGGAAAAACTGTAGAAATCAAAGGTGAGAACTGCTCGGCTTCTGGAAAACGCTTTTAAAGCGTACGCTCTTCATTAAAATGATGAATGCACTGCGGTAGAGGTTCCCAACCAGGGGATGCGATGGGTTACGTAGAAAAAGCTGAAAAACGGCAAGACAGTGTGTCGACGGTGTAGTAAGCACATTGCTATACCGCGAGAGGTCAAATTGACATGAGTACTAAATACCTAGATGTGCTACCTAGAACTAAATAATTCTAAAAAGTTTGGGAACCGCTACACAATGGGATTAGTATTAACTAAATGACGCTGCAATTCTAAAGCCCTCATACATACTTATTGTTAGATAACAAGGCAAATGGATTTCAGATTTGAAATTTCAAACCGCTGCACAGTGGGCTCAAATCGAAAATCGCCGGACAAAAGTCCAAAATTGCTTTTTTTTGAGATAACGTCTTGAAACTTGGCACATATACACACAAGTGATTAGTGATTATGGAATGGTAAGCCATTTCTCATAGGTATTACCCGTTACTTAGATACAGAGGCTCAAACACGACCAAATTTCCAAAAACCGCC
The DNA here is from genome assembly GCA_963573305.1 of Pyrrhosoma nymphula. NCBI lineage: Eukaryota > Metazoa > Arthropoda > Insecta > Odonata > Coenagrionidae > Pyrrhosoma > Pyrrhosoma nymphula. Next base: position 18,307,069 of record OY754336.1, read on the forward strand.
CGCTCTCATTTTTCTTCGAAAATCTTAAAAGTTGAGCAGATATAGGAGTAATGCAAGGATTTTTATGAAATAAAAAACATTACCATTTGTAAACAAGGTACTTAACCTATACTATGCATAACTTTCAGACATATTTGCTCATATTTTAGTGCTATTACGTCACAAAATGGCGGACCCTTTTTTTAGACAAAATTGTACATAAAGTAGACAATATAATCCTTATTCGGAAAATGGTCTCTGGGATACTTCATCAGAGTATAAACTAAACATATTTCTAGATTATTCCGTAAAAATATTTGAAAAAAGCTTGCGACGCGGAGAATAAACTCGATTTTTCGATCGCGCGTCGCGGCCCGGCTCCGCGCAGCTGGACCTGGAAATACAGTGTTCCCCGTTGGGTTGTTCAAGCTGTGTGGACATTAACTCCTCGAATTCAACTTTTTCAGGCTATGCATGTTGTCACTGATTTATACAGATTCTAAACTGAAGATTTTGCGAGGATATTGGATCTAGAGAATGGATCAGTGCACGCGTAACTGCGGTAGATTTGTTTTTCTTTGGATAATTTTCGGAATCATGCTGCAAATAATGAACTTCTTTCAACTCTTGAGAAAGAATGCGGGTTCTCGGGGTACTATGCATGTTTTCCATAAAAAAGGCAATATTTGGGGTTCCCTTCTTTCCCTTCACCCTCTCCACCCCCACCCCGAATAGCACCCTCCGCCTTTACTTCCAGAGGAGGGTGGCGCGAAAAGGAACGTTTTATGACACCGGGCTGCCGTTGACGACATTAAGCGGGTATTTCCAGTGACGCTCTTCGTTTAAGAAATGCATATTGACAGGCAGTTGTAGTTTGTTTTTGGTGAAGTAATGTTGTGCCTGTGCTCTCGTGAGTTTGGAAAACCCATAGTATCTGATTATTTGTCTCGTGAAATACTGACATATATCCTGCTCCAGTACCCTGTGGTGACAGCAGTATTGTTTATTTTCTAAAAAGTATAAGTACCTCTTTCTTAAGGTAAGCAATTTTTTTTTATTTCTTCTTTGTAACTAATGACGTTTTTACCCACATTATGCGTCGTAGTTTTCTCATCTGATTTCTCATGATTCAGGCCTCTTGAAAATGTCCTCCTTGGTGGCCACCCTGAAGTGTCTCCTAGTAAATCGCTCGCGGAGCTTTCTAGTGTCTTTATCTCTGGCCTACAGTGCCTCTTCCGAAAGCTCACCTAACGGAAGTATCACATCTTGTGAAATCTCACTTCAATGCAGGAGGACCTTATGCACCGTGGGAGGCATATAGTACCAGGGATACAGCTCCGCGTATAATTCGGCAGTCCTCAGGCAATACTGAGCAAATGCCAAATCGTTGAGTTGAGTAGGGAAAAAATCAGCGACCCACGAAGTGGCTCACGGAATCTATTAATTTTCCAGAACTTTTTATTAAGCACCTTCCCGGTAATTCTGCAAGGGCCGGTTTGTATTTTTGTATAAATGAATCCTTTCCCAATAGTTTAGCTCAATAATTGTCCAACTTTTAGCCTTGTGTGACCAAATGTCATTAATTATTTACCAGGCACTCCCAGGCGGCCAGAAAAACAATTTCACACTTCAAGTGATAGATCACGAAGAAGAAAAATTCAAACCTTAAAAACTTTTCCCACTACTGCTGAGCTTGCTATCGCAGCATCTATGAGTTTGAGAAAGGAGGGAGATATTGCAGCAGCTAAGCTAGTTACGGGAATAACAACAACGACACCTATTCGGGCGAAGAGAGTTCTTTCCAAGTGGAGGAAAAGTGAAAATGTCTTAACTGAGATGATATTTGAGGAGGCACTGTCATTGATAATTTTCTCTGAGTTGACCAAGAGTCAACATAGGTCTCTCCGTAGCACAGCTCTGAGCCATGGCCACGAAGTATATCCCAGCTATGACAGAATAGTGCAAGCAAAGATGGCGGCTTACCCTGAAGGAGTAACAAGAACTGAGACTATGTGCGAAGTCAACCTTCAAGCTCTTTTTAATCACACTGCATTGCGAATCCTGGCCTGCGTATCCACCACTCAAGTATTCAAAAAATTTATAAAATGCACATTAATATGTAAGTACGGCTTTGACGGAAGTTTGGGCCACTCTCAATAAAAACAACTGGGCCAACAAGAGGATGCATCGGAGGAATTCAAATTCAAGAGTTCCCTGGTACCTCTTCGTTTGATTTATTTCGCTACAGCTAAAGACTCAAGTTTATCTAGTTTTCTCTTGGTTAGTTAGATTTATCTCGAAACAATTGATAAAGAATTTAACTTGTCTCAGGGCACTGTTCATATCAAGGCTCTTTAATTTTAGGTGACATTATCTGTGAAAATCCTCGGCCGTCGTCTACATTTAAGGGATATGAAAGGTCGTACAGCTGATGTACATACATATCCCTATGGTTTGTCTACGCTGCACTGCCACATAAGATTTAAAAAATTTGTATTACCATGGAGTAAATATGCATCCTTATTAATCTATGGTATTACGTAAATCGTATTAGCTGGATTTTAAACAGTGGCAGGTGAGAAATAATCAGAATTTAAGTTAAAACATTTATTATTTCGTAAAAGATATTCAGTAAATTATTCAAAAACATCCTTACAGGCAAATGGAAGTTTAAAATCACTGCTTTATAAGAAAAAGGCATGAGTTCAGAAATTATTAAGAGAAAGGATGGGCCTGGTTTGGGTAATACCAATAGTGGAAAGACGGCTCGGCGATTTTCCGATTATGCAAAATTGGCAGCAAGTCTTACAGGTAATGTTCCATTTCGCATTATCAGCGCAGTGAAAGCAGTGTTCGAATGTATTTCCCATGAATTGCGTCTTACGAGAATTTTTCAAAACTCGATATGGAGTTTTTTCAATTGAAAAATCACGCCAGTATCGTAGTTAATTTAATTGTTTTGATTTTTCAGTATAGGAATTAACGATGGATGTCATAAAAATATTCTCAATTAATTTGAAAACAATATCTAGTGGCCTACAACTCAACGATGTGGCATTTGCTCAGTATTGCCTGAGGACTGCCGAATTATACGCGGAGCTGTATCCCTGGTACTATATGCCTCCCACGGTGCATAAGGTCCTCCTGCATGGAAGTGAGATTTCACAAGATGTGATACTTCCGTTAGGTGAGCTTTCGGAAGAGGTACTGGAGGCCAGAGATAAAGATACTAGAAAACTCCGCGAGCGATTTACTAGGAAGCACTTCAAGGTGGCCACCAACGAGGACATTTTAAAGAGGCTATTACTTACACCCGATCCTTTACTTTCCTCCTCTACGCATTTAACGCCGAAGAAAATGAGAATGTCAAAAGAATTGAGAGACTTATTAAAAGTGGACGAAAAAGAAAAAGAAGTATTCGATTCAAAGAGTAGTAGTGATAAACATCCGTCGGCTCCGTGATGTCATAAAATGACCATTTTCGCACTAGAATCCTAGGGGTTCAGGATGAAGGAGGAGGGAAGGTATAAGTATCCCAGCTGGTGTCTTTCTGGAAGGTCTTTCAGTATGGGTCTCAGGAAAACTACTCACTTCTTCAAGGTTCGAACGCTTTGAATATAACGCATGACTACCGAACGTATCCAAAGAAAACTAACTTAACTTCGAGTACGCGTGCACTTACCTCGACTAAAAATCCTCCCGTTTCTTCATTATGGAATCCTTGGGGATCGGTGCCCACAAGTATAGCATAAAAAACGGTGAATACTGAGCGTTAAAAGCAATACCACTTCAATAGCCTTACCGCGTCGCGGCAAATCCAGCTCCCGGCGGGCGGAGCCGAACCCCGCCGCGCGATCGAAAAATCAAATTTATTTCCGGCGTCGAAAACGTTTTTCAAAGTTAACTGCATAAAAACCTTAAGAAGTCTTCAAATAACGCTCTGATGTTCGTCACTTTGCGTGACTTTGCCAAAATCCCATTTGAATCTCCTACATAATGTAATATTTTGTCTAAAAACAGCGTCCGCCATTTTGTAACGGCACAGCAAGATTATACCAAAGCTATTCTTTAAAACTACGGAGTTGTAAAGACAAAATACCATGCTAACAGATACCTTTTTTTTATTCCATAAAAATCCTCCTTAAACTTCACCATCAACTTAAGTTAGAAGATTTTCCGAAAAAACTGAAGACGGGCATTTTTCTGGAAATTTCCTCATGTTTGAGCTTCTGTATCTCAGAAACGGTTAAGAATTATGCCAAATGATGTGATATTCCAGATACATGAATCGTTTTTGAGTCTTCATGCGAAGTTTCAAGTTCAAAAGCAATTTTGGACTTTTGTCCGGCGATTTTCGATTTGAGCCCACTGTGCGCTGGGTTAATTGCGTATACCATACTTTGGAGAACAAAAGTTGGATAATACAAAAAAAGACGGCGCAGAAACGAGTTGTACGAGTCAAATACTGTTAAATTTGATAATGGGAGTGGTTGTTAATAGAGCATCAATGGAGCACTGCAAAAAGCCCGTTCTTTTAAATATTCAAAAGGGCTGCCAAAGGAGAAAGAACTATTTGACATACCTTACTGTGCGCTCATTCTTCAACACTCAGCTGAGGATTATGCTATTAAGTATTATATGGGAAAAAGGTCAACTAGGTAAAAACCACAAATCTTATCATAGTTCCATCATAATAAAGTGTTAGGTAATCAAACAAGACCAGCTGATTTCATAAGGAAAAATTTGAGAAAGAAAAAACGTCAAATTTTAATCAAATTTAGGAAACTTAAACGGCGAAGCAAGTTCCTAAATCTAGCCGTGGTACAGTACACTAGAAAACTATTCGCCAACTCAATCACATCCCACGCAAGATAATTCACCCGTCCTCTGTCACCAAAAACTCCTTGACATCCGAGCAACTCAGCGCAAAATGTTCAGACCGGTAGAAAAAAAGAGCATCAAGACGTCCGTCAGGTCGAACATGCCTTCGTATGCACGCCAGAGAGGTCAAGTGGACAGAAAAGGTGGAATAAAAACAGTGTTAACCGAAAACAAAGATTGATTCGTCCCAACCCCATGCCATTTTTTCATTCCCAGACCCAACCTCCATCCCTCCCACAAAACCACCCTTCTCCTACACGGAGGAACCCGGAACAGCTCCCCGGAGCAGAGAGCGACACAGTACGCGGAGCGGTAGGACAGAAATCCTCAAAACGAGCGCAATATATCTCGGACCCGAAAACGAAGAGACACCTCTTGTGAGGGGAGGATTCGAGGCAGGAGAGGGTTCACGCGAGGTTTTGGATACGGCGCCTCAAAACAGAATTTCTACGCTCTGCATGCAGGGGGTGGAGGAGGAGATTGGGAAGGAGTGGAGCCAGAAGAAGAAGAAGGGATTCCTGAGGAAGCGGACCGGAGGGAGCCAGAGTCCGGCCCACGGCACACAAAACATTTTGATTAAGCGTGACCGGGCGAGAGGGGGGACGAAGCGAGCTGATGAAGGGCTCCCGAAGGCCGATTTCAACGGCTGTCACGGAGACTACAGCGCCGCAAAAGAGACGATGACGAAGAAGTGGGGAGAAGGGTAGAGAGCTCGAACGGGGATTGCGTGGAAGGAGGAGGGGGTTGGAGGCGAATAAGATGCTGGGGCGACGAAATTCCGCCAAAAGAACGAGACGAAGAGGAGACGGAGCGAGCGAGGGGTCAAGTCTAGAGGAGTCACTTTCGCTCGCTAGCAGTGAATGCCGATAATGAGAGGAGGGAAAAAATTGAGCACACTCGAAGCGAAGGCATGAGGCAGGACAACCAGAGTGGAGTTCAAATTAGGATCGACAGCTTGCTGGTTGGGAATACAAATATGAAAAATTGAAGGTACCCCATGTGAGGCAAATTCTGGATGTTCCTAGCGTACGGAATCGAAAACGTTCGGCCGGCACGTCGAATGTATTAAGAAATCAAATTTCAAACCACTCATAAAACCTTAATGTAACTTATACCAAAAAGAGAGCAGGGCTTATCTTATAACTTTAATGAAATATAGATTTATGATGATCATTACGATTTTAACCCACTCTTTAATATTTTTACCCACACGAAATTATGTCGATGGAGGCAGAGGGATGAAAGTAGGTACATTTACAATAGGTTTCGAACTATATGAAGTCAAATTTTTGCGTAAATAATAGTTGAAAATGGAAAAATGCCACTATTTTGCAGCGATTTCCATTTTTATTTCACATTCTGTAAAAATTACCAGTGGTGGAGTTTTTCCTACCTTATTAAGTACTCAACCTAAGTTTTCCCAGCACGCAACATATAAGATTTAGCTTCACTAATACTTATCCGTAATCATAAAACATGCAGAAAATCAATTCAGAGAGTAATATATGGCAGACTATGGGAAAGAGAGCAAGAAAACATAAAACCTAAGGTTTACGCCTACAGGGTGACGAGGCCGTGCACAAAGAAACGATTATTAGTTTTTACAGTAACGAGTTGAAAGGGACTTTCAACGTCGTTAATTAGGTTGAGTTGAGTAAAAGTAGAGCGTGACGGGGAATATGCACCACTATGAATATCAACACGTGCTTGAGCATGAAGTCAGGCAGCAAAATATAAAATTCGCATTTGGTCATGTAATGTTGTGTCCAGCGGACAAAGTTTCTAAGTATTCACGAAAAATATTAAACATTAGACATTTTAAAAATAAATAAAAAATAGAAGAGGGTAAAATAATATTTATATAGGTAGTAAAATTGCGGAAAAAATATCGCACTGGAATTATATAGCGCCAATTCACTCCGCAAACGAGTTAATCTGCTAAAAAGTCAAAATTGACATACGCTGACGATGAAATTTAAATAGCAATTACGTACAATAAAAATTTATATAAAATAAACGACGAAAAGTAGACAGCACCAAAGCAAATTCCGTCGATTTGCACGCAATAATACTTTATAAGGCAATCTTATGAGGAAGTTCAATCCTAATCTCGAAGCAGAGTCAAAACTGCTAAAATTCTGCATCCATCACTCATCCATCCATTATATAATTCACAAATCAAGTATAACTCAATAAATACCTCAATTCATTCATTCGAGTAATCTACCGGTTAGAGGTAGGTTATGATGAAATTCAGAGAAAATCCACTCCAACGATTTTTACACGTGCCTATCTACATCTAGTATTTCTTTCATCTAAGCGTATTGACTAGGTAATATATTAGAGCGTTTGCTCTGCGAAGTGTCCAAATAACTAAAAGCAAGGAGAGAAAAACGTAGGCCAAAGATAAATTCTTTAAAAAAAAAGCAATAGGTAAACCCGATTTTGGTTCGGAAAGCATTAAGTTTAGCTTCAACTCGACCACAACTTGCAATTCATGTACGGGGCAGAAAATTCTGATACGAGAATGGATTAGATGACAGAAAAAAGGCCAAAACAATTCAATAATACCAACAGCGGCATTGGCAAATGCATACAATCAGCTCCAGCCAGATCCCTCCAAGATCACTCAGAGGTCTTAATACCAGGTGGCGTGGCCGGCTGGCCGGATATTTCACGGGGGCGCGCTGGCCGCACCTGGGAAAGGCCCACGCGGCCGGCGGCGGCGGTTCTCTCCCGGGCGGGCGGCGAAACCGCTGCTGTGGGTGGGAGGAATGAAGGGCACGAGGAGCGGATGGATCCATACGTGTGGGTGCCGGTCGCGGGGGGGAGCGGCGGTGAACCGGCGGAAAGGTGGCGGCACTGCTTCGGAATGCAGCATTCACGACCGAAACACCCCCCTACACGGAAACGATACGGACGGCGCCGCGGTGAACAACGCTCTAAAATCCCTCCCGATCGAATGCCAACGTCCACATTGCGCACAAATGCACTTGTTTGGTAGGAACACGTTCCAGACGTGCGGGGTGAGGACAGAGAATTCAACGTAGTTTGGGCGAGATATTTCCCTACTCATAATGGAGACCATATTCGAATTTTATTATTTAATTTGAGTAGGTTCCGCCAGGACTCTGTGAGTCAAAACAAATACTAAATTCCACATTTTTGATATTTTGTCCAAAAAATCCTGCTTTCGCTGATGAACTGCGTTACCTACAGAAAATCAAAAGTAAAGTAGAAAAAATGCATATTATTTCACTAATTTATTTTTAATCAGCACTTTTTCCAGCCATTGGAGCCGACTGCAGCGCTATTTCCTACGAATTACCGCATTTTGACTTCAATTACGGCAGTAATTCTCTAATAACTAAAATAATAAGGTGGTAAGTTGCCTGTATTTTATTTGTATTCAATTTATCTGGATTATTTCCGTCATATAAATAGTTTTCCGCGAAAATGGCATTTATATTTTATGGAAAAATACTATTTTCCCCCGTGTTTCTCTCATTCCCCCATTGAAGACAATGTCATTTCAAGTTAAATTATAGAATAAAATAGCGTGGAAAGGTATTAATTTGTTGTTCATATCAGAAAGAGGACAAGTGTTTTTTACAAGTGGACAGAATATGAATAAAACGACATTCAAGTCAATTTACGGTGGAACCACCTTAGGCGTCTGACAGAAGTATGAATTTCATATTTTAATATAAATGGCGCAGAAATATAGTTATAAATGACAAAAATTCTCAGAAATTAAATAAATATAACCACATAGTAAGTCTCTAAGTTGACTCATTTTTTACGGTGAAATCGCCTTCACAATAGGTTTTTTTGCAATTCTGTAAAGATTACTACGGTTAGTAATAAATTAATTTTTATAAATATTCGGTAATACATACAAACTACACACCGATAATTTTTTCGACGAAATCTAGGTGCTAAAAGTTCCATTTTTTTTAATATTCTCCCTCTGGAGCGCACAGCCGTAATCTATCCCATGCAAAACAGCTAGTATTTTCAGGCAAATTGCTCGAAAAGTAGTTCAGCAAGGAGTTGATATTTTGATACCATTGAAAAGATGGGGGTGTTCTCTTTAAAATGACGGTAAATTCATAAAATTCTAGGTTAATTGATTTATCGCTCGAGCTATCTTAAGGGTCTATGCATGGCAGAGGACACACATTATCCTTTTTTCCGGTGCAGGCATAAACGTTGGGTGGTGAAAATTAAGAACATAAATGCAAAACTGGAAAACTTCACAGCAGCTTAGGTAGTGAACTGGGAAGTAAATGTAGGAGAATAAATTGAAAATAGAACTTTAGACAGACAATAGCAAGAGTGGTACGCAATATCGGAGCATAATATCACATGAATACGTGATTTAATACCAAGTTACAAGCAGCAGTAATTTGAGGATATGATTCGCAGAGGAGAGGAGATGAGCTTTAAACCAATTGGATTTTAAGTATGAATTCAGCATACTGAAGGACCTTCAAGAGTTCACAACGGAGATGAGCAGTTACATTTGGAACTCGCTCTAGTAAATTGACCCCAGGCCAAAAATACCCGTCCGCTACTCAAAAACTCTCCCTCAACGAGAATTAATACGTGCGAAACTGTCTTATAAGTGTTCCATGAATAATCGTAAGTTTAGATAGAATATTTCTACATTGCTTAATCAATTTGAAACGTCTCCGTTCTGCCACAATTTCTACCTCCAGCTATGCACACTGACTATCCCCATTCATTCCGTGTAACATACCTATCCTTTTCCTCCCTCTTCACTGCTTTACTATCATTCGACCTTCAATTACGGTCTTCAAACTCCCCTCGTCCGTAATTACTCATTCAATTTACGTGCTATGGCTCCTCAGGCAATCTCCTTATATCCCTTGCCATGCCTCGTACTTTTCGTTCGTCCTATCCACCTTCACCATCCACCTGCTCACTCATATCTCCTACGCCAGCAATCTATTCTGATACTATTCTCCCATTGTCAACGTTTCGCTTTCATATGACGCCACGCTTCAAGCTACAATGCTCACCTAACTGACAGCATGATCTTATATAGGGCCTGAAGATACCAACTGGAATGCAGGCGAAACTGTCGTTTACCAAGATGAACTAAGGAGAAAGAAACCGGAAGACTCATCTTCAAACTACCACGGAGGTCTTCGCAGCTACTTGTTCACTAACATTTCGCCACCATCTCTGTTCACGCTTCCCGTATTCCACATTGAATGCAATTTTTGCTGGAGAAGTATTAGAGCTAATATAATTATTGCCACAATCCTGTTCTCATTACTTATTTTCCACCACGCCACGATACACTTCAATACCGACAAAGGGTGCACGAAGTCGCCAAGCTGCAGGGACGTCTGGTCTCAGTCACTTAGCAACGTAGATAGCAAATCGCCTTGTCCGAGTCACTAAAGAGTTCCGTCTTCGGTAATAGTTGAACTTGCAATTCGGTAACACTTGTCTTGTGTGCTTGTACGTTATGGAAACGTACATACATACTTCTCAGATTTTCATTGACCTAAAACCAATGGGGAGTCTACAGGTCGGAGGGAATTGAAGAATAATTAAAAAAAATGGCGAGGTGATGGGAAAGTATGTAGATATTACGGAGAGAGAGGGAGAATGGCCGAAATGTATGCAGGGGAATGCGGGGGAAGGAGGGGGGGGCAGGTGACAAGGGGGGCTGTGCGATCTGCGATTCGCGGTCGTACAGCGGCAACGAAAGGGTGAAGAGAGATGAAAGACGAAAGGGGCGGAGGAAAAGCGAGCGCACGGGTTGTACCTACCTACATAAACACGCGTCCGAGGAGAAGGGGGCGAGGAGAGGGGAGCACTGGGGGGGGGGGGGGGGCAGCAAAAAGAAAAAAAACGAACGAGCACGGAGATATATAGGCATTATAGGAGTCTGCGCAAATCGAGGGCGAAGCAGGAGTGACTGGAGGGGGGGGGGGGGGGATAGCAAAGGGTTTTGGAAGAGTAGTGCACGGGACGGCTGAAGGCAGGTATATATGCGCAGCATGAGAACAGAGTCCACGAGGAGCAAGAGCTGAGGTGCCAAAAGGTTCCGTTCCCGCGATGTGTGAGAAAACGGGGCTAGGCCGGGACACGCGGGGGTCGCCCGGGCGAAAATCAACCCCCCTCAGTCAGTTAGGGTCCCGACCCCCGAGGGGTCGGGAGAGGTCGCGATTTGTAAATACGAAAGGAGAAAAAAATAGAGGCTGGGAAAGGATGAGGGGGACTCGGGGCAAAGAGCGGTGATGTGCTATCCTCACTCGAGACGGGAGAGGCATCGAGGGCGTCTGAGGTGAGGCTGGGGCGGAGAAGAACGAGAACCAGGAGGGGGGAGGGGAAGCTGAGGCGGTCGCCCGAACTCCCGTCGAAACTCGTTGCCATCCCACCCACCCACAACAATTGCCGGCCAGGAAGTAACGACATGGCACCGGGTACGAGCCACTTTTACATCTCCAACAATATTCACAGGATTCCAAGGAAAATGGTGGAGTGATAAATTGACTAATGAAAACAATTGAGACGTCCAAGATTTACAGAAGCTATTTTTTCCCGAATTTAGGTATCCTCAGAGCTTACAATTGAAATAATGGGGGCAGTAATCAGACAATAAAGTTGTCTGAAACTTCCTTGCCGTCTAGCTTTTATTTCCGTAAGTTTCCAAGATTTTATACTCCAAATTTTAATCCTAAGTATTCAGTATGCCCAAAATAGCATTTTTGCCTATTTTCCATGGATATAAATTTCCGTACAAACGCAATGCGTATAGAAAAGCATTTAACTGGACGCATAATAAAAAGTTCCCCTCGACGATAAGCCAGAAGAAATAGAATGAAACATCGAAAAATATAACTTTAATGCCTTTATTATGATAATTAAAAGCAACTTACTCCTACTAATAAGTATATTAATTTGATAAAAACACCAAAGCAGCGGGGCAGAAGTCGTTAGTGCTTAACGGTTTTTATTAATTAAATACTTACACCAAACAGTATAACATACGTACTTAGATTTATCATGGAGAAGTACCACTAACTAAGTCAAATAAGAGACAGTAAAATTAGGCTAAACTTTTATTCCTTGATTTTTTTATCGTTTAAGTTACTCCCTAAGTCAAGAAAATCATTATTGACCTCTGGCTTCGAGCATGTAGAAAAATAATTGTCAAAAGAAATAAATAGTTAAATTCCACAACGTAATTTATACTTAGCACAATAGGGAATTAGTAAGAAAGCCGAGAGAGCAATTCCCAACAAAATATGATAAAATAAAGCAAGCAAATAAATATCCCAAATTTTGATAGCTCAATCCGAGCCATACGTTTTTTGCTTCCAATACTTTGATCATAGCAAGGTCTACGGAAAATCACGTGGTGGATAGCGCGATGAACGCAATAAAGAGTTCACAACGAGATAGGGAGGGTCAATAAGGGCAACATCATGCATGCCAACGGACAGACGGGATGATCAAAACGATAAGGCGTCCATGCACCATTCAACCTCGCGGGAGAAGGAAAGAGCGAAAAGGAATGCATAAGGCGATCGAATGACGGCGAGAGGCGATATAGTAGACGATGCCTACGCACAGGAATCCGCACCTCGTTGAGGAAAGTTCGTTGAAGCAGAGCAATGAATCATCCCAGCTATAAGACATTCCGGAGACTTCTTAAACAGACGAGTTTCTTAAAAGTTCACGCAAGGCGCGCTTAGGCGTAGAGAAAAATGCGTGGAAGGCGGACAGCACGGGTCAGTCCGTTGAGGATGAACGAGAAGAGCGCGGTGGGATTAAGTGGACGAGGTGGGTCGCAGCTCACGGGGAAAAGGGCAGCGGGAGGGCAAAAGGTGAGGCGTACAATATTGAAAAGGGCCGTTTGTGAGGGGATTAGATGCGCCGGTGTACAGGAGGAGAAGGGACGAGGCGTGGGGGGGGGGGGATGAAAAAAAAGGATTGTGGCGATGCGGCTGCTAAGGAAAGAGGCTTAGCGCAGCCCCACTCAGCCCTGGCATGGTTGCAGTTCAAATACGCGGAAGAATGCGCCTGGTCTGGGAAGGAGTGGTTTACTGGGTTTCCGGGGGGTAGGACGTCTATCACTCATAAAAGGAATGCATTGACAACAGATTGGAACCGATGAAATCAAATGCTAAAACATTCTCAAGAAAATGCTTGAGTCAAGTGGTAACACGAAAGGCGGATCCATTGACATGTTCACGGGATGTGATGACTCTTCGAGTCTTCTGAAGCATTCTGCTAGCTCATTCACGAAAATTAAGCATTATCACCATTCAACTATCTCTCCATCGAGGTTATGCTATGCTAAAACATGTTAAGAAAAGAAAATTCAATTTCCTCCAAATGAAGCGAAAACAACAATGCCAATCTTCCACAGCGAACTATCTACCACAACACATTTCATTATATTCCCAATTTATTAAAAACACGTTACAGGGGAAAACATACTTCGCTCCTAGTAAGTATAAAGGTAACCCTCAGCAGACAGTAAATATAACATAAAAAAATGGTCACGTGAATACAATTTTCTTATCTTAATTGTTCTTAAACGGTGAGAATACAAAAAATTCCGAAGTTGATCGTTGCGGATTCCGCTCACAATATAGATAGAAGCGAATAATTTTAAAGAGCAAGCAAATGAAAAATGATATTAATCACTGAAGCGTACAAAAATATGAAAAATAATAAATACCTTAAAGTGAATTTGCGTTTTATTCACATACCTTACGCAAAGGAATAAAGCGACAGTAAATCAACTCACAGACAAAATAAAAAAATGCTCAAGTATTTTAAGTAAGGTCATATTAAAGAAAACTAACGCCTTAAATCGTAAATATAAAAAAACAGCAAAAGGCTAATTTAGACCACTAACTAATCTTGACCAACAAAACTACACACAAGAGCTACTATTTTTCAGATTGTTTCAGCCAAGTTGTATTTTTCTTTCGCAACTCGTTCGCCCGTAATCCACTACGTAAGGCACAGTGGCAATAAAGTTTATCATTATAACCATTAAATATATCATTTTTACACCCCTTTTATGACAGAGCTAAAACAGCCGTGAGGACGTTATTATCATGAAGTCGTGATCGAGCTGTGGTGAGTAGTGTGATAAGTGTGGTACTGAATTCGACAATTCGAAGAAAAATCAATTTCTTATAAGATAACAGCGATAATTTTAAAATTTGATCAATGCAGAAAAAAGGGTTAAAGCATTCGTTCATAACGATAAAAAAGCAGGTTTAAACAAGCATATGAAGGCATAATCCTCACCACCAGGCGCATGACGCATTGCGTCAGAGAGTTTTGCGCTCGTTTGGTAAGTAATCGAAAGCCAATTAGCCTGATTTAATTCTCAGTCAAGACAGCAATATTAGCTGGCATCATTTCAAAACAAGATCGGCATAATTCTTCACTTAAAACCGAAACGACTTAAAAAGGGAAAATAAATGAAAGTTCTGCACGAATGAGAAGAACCGACAATCGTCTTCAAAGAGCACGACTTATATTAACTATTGACTCGAACCATCTCAATTAATCATCACTTCACCGAGAACCTCAAGAGTGAAACTTTTCCAACTCGCACTAGCCCCCACTTCTAACGATGAAGCAGAGGAACACACCGTGCTAGATAGCGAGCGAAATTGGACGACGGCGAATATTCCCCAGCGACCGCAACGCCTTAGGAAATTGTCGCTTAAATTCCATGAAGTAATCATTTTAAGAAAATTCCCATACCAGGATTAGCATAACCGACGACAGAGACACCGGGAATATTTAAGTTTCCCAGTGAGTTTCGCTGCGCTTTTTATCGAAAAAGACATTAATGACACGAGTGGTGGATAAATATAATTACATTAGTCTATACTTGTAATGCCGCACCTGAAAAATGCAACAGTTATACCGAATCGACCGGATAAGGATTATCACGGAGTTAAGGAAAATCAACTATCTAGATTAGTAAAAATATTTTGAGGAGAATATAATTGGATTTATACGTAAAAAAACATAAGATAAGAATCCCTCCGAGCATGAAGAAAGCATGTGGGATTGGAATTTTACAGAAGTACTGGGGACACTAGATCATTTCCAACACCGCACAGTGGTCGGAAATCGGAAAAAGCTGGCCAAAAGTCCAAAATGGCTTTTTTTGAGATATGAAGTTGAAACTTCGCATGAAAACTCAGAAATGATTCATGTATCTGGAATAGCACTTCATTTGGTGTAGTTCTTACCCGTTATTGAGATACAGAGGCTCAAACATGACCAAATTTCCAGAAAAATGCCCGTCTTCAGTTTTCTCGGAAAATCTTCCGACTAAAGTTGATGGTGAAGTTAAAAGAGGATTTTTATGGAATAAAAAACGATATTATCTGTTAACATGGTACATTTTCTTTACAATTACGTAGTTTTAAAGAATAGCTATGATACAATATTGCTCTGTCGTTACAAAATGGCGGACGCTGTTTTTAGACAAAATTTTACATTTAGTAGGAGATTCAAATGGATTTTTGGCAAAGTCACGCGACGTTACTTACATCAGAGTATTATTTGAAGACTTCTCAAGGTTTATATGCAGTTAACTTTGAAAAAAGTTTGCGACGCCGGAAAAAAATTTGATTTTTCGATCGCGCGTCGGGGCTCGGGTCCGCGCGCCGGGAGCTGGATTTGCCGCGACGCGGTAAGGTTATTGAAGTGGTATGGATTTTAACGCTCAGCATTCACCGTTTTTAAGCTGTGCTTGTGGGCAACGATCCCCAAAGAGTCTATAATGAAGACACGGGAGGATTTTCAGTCGAGGTAAGTGCACGCGTAATCGAAGTTAAGTTAGTTTTCTTTGGATACGTTCGGGAACCATGCCTTATATTGAAAGCGTTCAAACCTTGAAAAAGTGAGTATTTTCCCTCAGACCCATACAGAAAGACCTCCCAGAAAGACACCAGCTGGTATTCCTTCTCCCCGATCCTTAAACCCTCAGGACTCGTGTGCGAAAATGGTCGTTTTATGACACCTCGTTGACCGTTCTCGTGAGTGTCTAGAATTTGTGATAGTGGTTTCAATTAGTTTGTGAAGAATGTAATCACTTTTCCGTGATTACCTGGTGACCGTCAGCGGTGTTTTTTGGTTATACATCCGACCTTTATTTCAGGTATGCTATGTGTTTTTTTCTTTTTTTAAGTCTCCAATATTTTAATCGTCACGTCCACTTTGTTTTTCTTAACATTTTTTTATGTGTTTTGAAGTATTTTCCTAGATTGCTCATGTCCGTGATACATTTACCGCGCGTTATTCCTGCGCGTTATTAGGAGTAGTAATCGGCTAACCTCGGGTTCTATCAATGAAAACTATTTTTCGAACATTTACGCAGGCTTCTCCGTCATTCAATGAGAAATGCCTCCTCACGAGGTTACACGACTAGACATTCATAAAATAATAATGGAATCGGGGAAGAAATCAGTGACCCAGAAAAAAGAAATTTTGCTGGACTTTTTATCACGAAAGTTAAATTTAAGACAAAACGCCTACGCTCTGAAATCTGTCAGTGATTTCCTACAGAAGCGCATTTTATGGCCATACCTAAAGAGATGGACGGAGAGTTCCCGGAACAATGAAAGATTTATGTCACGATACCAAAAGTGGCTCGCGGAATCTATTACTTTTCCAGAATTTGTAATTCAACACCTGCCCGGTACTTCTACAAGCGCCAGTTTGTATTTTTACATATTAATCCTTTTCCAATAGTTTAGCTCAATAATTATCCAAACTTTAGCCTTGTGTTACAAAATTTCATAATTTATTTACCAGGCACTTTCGGGCGGCCAGAAAAAGAATTTCACACTTCAAGTGATAGATCTCGAAGAAGAAAAATTCAAGTCTTAAAAACTTCTTCCACTACTTCTGAGCTTGTTCTTGCAGCATCTATGAGTTTGAGAGAGGTAGGAGATGATACTGCAGCAGCTAAGCTAGTTACGGAAATAACAACAACGACACCTACTCCGGCAAAGAGAGTTCTTTCCAAGTGGAGGAAGAGTGAAAATATCCAAACTGAGATGACAGTTGAGGAGGCACTGTCATTGATAATTTCCTCTGAGTTGACCAAGAGTCAATATATGTCTCTCCGTAGCACAGCTTTGAGCCATGGCCACGAATTATATCCGAGCTATGACAGAATGGTGCAAGCAAAAATGGCAGCTTACCCTGAAGGAGTAACAACAACTGAGACCATGTGCGAAGTCAACCTTCAAGCTCTTTTGAATCACACTGCATCGCGAATCCTGGCCTTCGTATCCACCACTCAAGTATTCAAAGATGTAATAAAATGCACGTTAATATGCAAGTACGGCTTTGACGGAAGTTCGGGCCACTCTCAATATAAACAAATGTGGCAACAAGTGGATGCATCGGACGAGTTCTTATTCATGAGCTCCCTAGTACCTCTTCGTCTTAATAATGCCGCTACAGGTAAAGACTCAATTTTTTCTAGTTTTCTCTTGGTTAGTTAGATTCATCTCGAACCTATTGATAAATAATTTAACTTGTCTCACTGGCACTATTCATATTTAGGCTCTTTTTATTTTAGGTGACATTATCTGGGAAAATCCTCGGCCGTCATCTACACGGTTTTGTCGTCCCATCCGCTTTCAGTGGACAAAAGAAACTAAAGACATTACAAAGGCAGAAAGAAATTATATTCAGAAGCAGATTGATGACCTAAAGGATTTCCACTCGGAAATTTACTCTATCAACTTATGTTTACTACTGACAATGGTCAACGGAAAGGTAATGCTTATGTTGATTTATAATCGAATAGGAATAAACTTTTATGCCAACATGAAAACAAAACAAATCTTTTAGGTATGCAACGCATTGACCGAAAGCGGAAGTATGAGGTGCTACATCTGCGGAGCAAAAGCGTCGGAGATGAATAACTTAAGGGATATGAAAGGTCGTGCAGCTGATGTAGATAAATATTCTTTTGGTTTGTCTACGCTGCACTGCCGCATAAGGTTTTTTGAATGTATATTACATATATCGTATCGGCTGGAGTTTAAACGGTGGCAGGTGAGAAATCATTAAAATTTAAGTTTAAAAAATTATTATTTTGAAAAAGATAGTAAGTAAATTATTCAAAAACATCTTTACAGGCACGTGGAAGTATTAAATTACTACTTACTAAGAAAAAGGCATTGGTTAAAGAAGTTATTAAGAGAAAATATGGGCTTAATTGTTGATGTGCCCCGACCTGGATCGGGTAATACCAATGATGGAAATACGGCTCGGCGTTTTTTCGATTCTCCAAAATTGGCTTAAAAAAAATTAAAACTTCTCTCTTTGTATTGCATTTATTTATTTCATTTAAATGTAATTGAGTTGCACTATTAACATCTTACGTGATCACTTTTTGTACTTTTTTGCCTTTTGTTAATACATTCTTTTTTTGACCTTATGCTTTGCTGGAGTGTTTCATCGTTATCGCTAAAATTGGTTCCAATATTCAATTGTTGCTACAGTCGTTACTAATATATACATAAAGGGGTTAACTTCCTTGATTCAATTCTCAGAATTACATAAATTTGGCAATACAATACTTTAAATCTCCTCCATTTCCAAAAATGTAAGCATGTGTATGTGTACCTTTGGTGGACAATAATTTCCCAGAAAATGCCCGGTAAAGACCGTTAAAGGCTCCGCGGTGTCATAAAACGACCATTTTCGCACACGAGTCCTGAGGGTTTAAGGATCGGGGAGAAGGAATACCAGCTGGTGTCTTTCTGGGAGGTCTTTCTGTATGGGTCTGAGGGAAAATACTCACTTTTTCAAGGTTTGAACGCTTTCAATATAAGGCATGGTTCCCGAACGTATCCAAAGAAAACTAACTTAACTTCGATTACGCGTGCACTTACCTCGACTGAAAATCCTCCCGTGTCTTCATTATAGACTCTTTGGGGATCGTTGCCCACAAGCACAGCTTAAAAACGGTGAATGCTGAGCGTTAAAATCCATACCACTTCAATAACCTTACCGCGTCGCGGCAAATCCAGCTCCCGGCGCGCGGACCCGAGCCCCGACGCGCGATCGAAAAATCAAATTTTTTTCCGGCGTCGCAAACTTTTTTCAAAGTTAACTGCATATAAACCTTGAGAAGTCTTCAAATAATACTCTGATGTAAGTAACGTCGCGTGACTTTGCCAAAAATCCATTTGAATCTCCTACTAAATGTAAAATTTTGTCTAAAAACAGCGTCCGCCATTTTGTAACGACAGAGCAATATTGTATCATAGCTATTCTTTAAAACTACGTAATTGTAAAGAAAATGTACCATGTTAACAGATAATATCGTTTTTTATTCCATAAAAATCCTCTTTTAACTTCACCATCAACTTTAGTCGGAAGATTTTCCGAGAAAACTGAAGACGGGCATTTTTCTGGAAATTTGGTCATGTTTGAGCCTCTGTATCTCAATAACGGGTAAGAACTACACCAAATGAAGTGCTATTCCAGATACATGAATCATTTCTGAGTTTTCATGCGAAGTTTCAACTTCATATCTCAAAAAAAGCCATTTTGGACTTTTGGCCAGCTTTTTCCGATTTCCGACCACTGTGCACCGGCAAAATTACAAGGCCTACTGCAACACGAGCAGAGTCGGCCACTAAAGATTTACCTAAGTGAAATAAACATGACTTTTATATATAATTCATCAAGAGTCAAAAACTTTAATATTTACAAGAAAACTCACATTTTTTCACTCCACAAAGAGTGGCTGGTGTCCGAATGGCACCCGCCATTATGAATTTCCCGGATTCCCTGGGAGACTCGCGAAATTATAAAAAGGATTTTTTTTTAAATCGTTTCTCTCCTGGATTTTTTTCTTTCGTTTTCCTTCCGCTCTAAGGCTAATAAAAAAAATATAAAATGATTCCCATTACTATCTTTTTCTACGATTTCTAAATTTTTTCAATCTGTTTTCGTTACTAATAGAACAGAATATTGCAAAGGCATCTCAACATTTCTCGAGTAAAATATGTTTTCTATTAATGAATTTATTAACTTTCAATTTTTTCAATTTCAATGCCCTTGTTATTTTGGTTCGTTGGATGCCGACTATTCCGAAATAATTTCGTGTCCACTCTTATGTTTATAATTTTCATAATATATGATGCCATTTAAACTTGAATTTATTATGACAAAAAGTGAAGGATTGTAGTAATATAATATTATATATGTTTAAGCTTCAAACATTAAAACAGCCATATATGGCAAAGTATGATTGCACACGTATTTCAGTTAATTTCGTTTTTAAAATTTGAAATTCATAAACATTTGTTTATTTATGCTGACCATTATAGTGGAATACACATTCCGCATAGTATTTGGGAAAATGCTTTTATCTTCACGCTGTGAAGGAGTAAGGTAGCCTCACATCAACAATATGTATGAGGCAAACTAAGCCAGTCCAACTAAGCGGTGATGTTAGAGCAGGCAGTAATGGAGAAAGAGCTCCATTTCTAGCAACTTAAAACTTGAAGAGAGAAAAAAAACAAAAAAGTAGGTATAGCTCGTCCTCTCTCCACAAAAAAAATCTCGCTCAATACCATGGCCAACATGGAAAACCTTTGGTTTTTCCAACCAGCGAGAAGCAGATCACCGATAGGCTGGCGGTTTGACTTCCAACTGCGCCATCCATTTGGAAAAACGCATGAGTCGGATCGAGCCGACTCGGAAAAAAATGAATACGTAAAATAAATCGGCCGATAAATCCATAGTGCGAGTCCCTTTTGAGCATAAAACTTAGAAGTGACGGCGGTGAAGTGTTAAGAGAAGTAATCTGAATAAAAAGTGCACAGGGTGTGATGGGGAAGATGGTGGTGGGCGTATGTACATTGGAGGCGATGCCTATGGGTGGTCGGGCGGGCAGGGGAGAATTGAGGGGCACGGCCCCGCCGCCGGACCGTTCCCTCGGCCCCCGCGCCCCCGCTGCTGTCCCGCCGTAACTCAAGAGCTGCCCCCAGTGGGAGGCCTCACGGTGCATGTGAGCTGCCAGGGCGGCGGGCAACATCGGAGACGGTGGGGCGGCCACGGCACCGCTCGCTCGGGCCAGGGGTGGCACGCAGCGACGATTGATGATCCGAGCTCGGAGTCCTCGATTCGCTTCCGAGGCCTCTCGCAGCACCATCGGTGCCAAATACATAATTTGATGGCACCACCTTGTTAAATTCCAGGTGCCCCGCACGAGGGGCCGCGCCGGCACGGCGTCGCTGCACCCCGGCGCCGAAACCGGCGCTCGACTCACGCGTCCGTGGTCTGGGAACACGAGAGGCTCCGGGGCCAAACGATTTATGAATTCGCGATTCATGTTCCCTCTAATGCTGCGAGAGCTACATTCATCACGTTTTGGCGAAGCGGCCTGTGCGAGGAAGTAGCATCAGGATTATCGTGTTGGCCAAGGAATTATGCCTCCCCAATATACCTCACGTTTCCCTCTTTCGCCATGCCCAACCGGTTAGTTTTTCCTTTTACCTTTGCCAGGGATGTCGCACGAGTGGGAAAAAACAGCTCAATATTAGATTCCCTCATATAAGTGAGAATAATATGATTAGGTAAGCCAACGAAGCGATAGGTTTGAAGTCTTGATAGTGACAATTCATTTTTTATGGCGTGAGTGCAATGTCAATCACAGATGGATATCTTATGTATGAATGAAGAACAAAATCAACGGGTTAGCTCGTAACATGATTCCAACGGACGCTGTAAGATAGCTAAAAAATAAATACATTGAGGCATAAATGATCATTAAACATTGACTAAATCTACACATTCGGAAAAATTGTTCCCCTGGTTAAGAATCTCATTTTAATCATCCTACCTTTAAAAACGCCACCATAAATTCCTCAGAAAATTGCATTTTATTCCTTTCCGAATTATGATGTGTATCATTAGGAAAAAGATAGGGAAGGGTGAAGGACTTCAGTCGACCAATCTAAGGATTGAAGGACCAGTGATGAAGATTTGCATCAATGAGTAAAATAACGACTTTGGTCATACCTAGCTACGAAGTGACAACGTTTCTAATAACTTTACATGTCCCGAAGAAAGAAAAATCTGAAGCCGGAAGGAAACTGGCTGTAGTGTCCTGACTCGTGGTTTTCTTCCTTAGTTGTGGCATGTGGCTGCAACCGTTACGAAACTTATAATGGTCATGCTGTTCTGCTCAGATGTGAGAGATAATAATAGCTTACGTAAACAAATTTCAATATATATTTAACTAGTAAAGGGTGCTAGCATATAGCAAGAAAAGCAACTAATTATAGAATTATAACCTTAATAATGGATAAATGATCTACTCTAATTAACTACCACAAGCACCTATCCATATAGTGAACGACTTTCATTTTTTCATCAAAATCTCGAAAAAACGGAAGTTCATAGCGGTAAATTTAACCAAAACGATACGTCATCTGAATTTTGTTGGCAAATTCACTCCTTTGTTCCATAAAAATAATTGTGGTTGCCGTAGCTATTGTAATCATGAAAAGGAGAAAAAACTCAATCCTTGAGCTTAAACTGAAGTGTCGTGATGCCATCACATGAAAAAATGTCGCAATAAAATAAACATTAGAATTTTCAACCATATTTCAGTCAAAGTCTCATCGTTTAAGGCGTATTTATTTTATATTTTAAAGTCATAAAATGTAATGCCAGAGGTTGAATTTCCCTTTGAATCCCATGCTATTCTGATTTGTGACAAAAAATCTTTTCTGGGCTCAAAATCGGTCCACTTTGCTTAGAGTTAAGTTATATGTGCATTTTTTTTAGCGTCATTTTCCTGATGTATGCATATGCTTTTCTAACGCAAGCGTAATTAAAGTGCATCGAATATGTCTATAAAATAATACAAGGTACAACGGTAAATACGAATGTAAATCAGTTACTTTCTTTTTTCCACTTGAAAGATATCTTAGCAATTTCTACCTTAAACTTTATTAGTATGCGATCTACATTCCAATGGGGATGTTTTTCACGGTAAGAAAAAATTAATAGGCCTGTATCTATAATAGATGAAATGCATTCACATGTACAAAAGAAAAGTGAAAGCAGCACCGATGTGCTATAAACAATCATTACGGAACAGCACTTAAAATTCGAGGTATATTTACCGATAGAAAACTTAACATACGCTGAATTCGGACTCTAGTTTAAAAGTCCAAATTTCGATTCCCTATGAGGAATGCAATAAATTCCGTGGCAACAGATTAACTCATGATGGCCGACAGCAATTGAGGGTCTGAGAGTCAAAGTAATACAAGTAACAAACATAGTCTAGTGTCACCTGTATCACTTTACTCCGATAAGAAATGACAAAAAGCAAAGTAACTTAAGTGTTCGGCGGCTAGATCGCAGTACCATACGTTCGAACACTTGTATTCCTTTTCCTGCAGCTACGTGACGGGACCCGACGGTGCCAACTAATAACATATGCACTTATATCGTTTTTCGTGTTTATGTTACTTGTATTACTTTGACTCTCAGGCCCTCAATTGTGTTCAGGAAACTACTTAACACATCTTGAATTTCTCAAGAAATCAACATAAAAACAAAAAAGAAAAGCTAATTCTTTAAGGCATTGAAAATACAAATTGAACGCATACCTTGAATTTATTTTTCCCAAGATAAAAAACTCACTAATCCGGTATTTAAACAGGTATATTATGCAAAATAGTCATCCTTGTTAGGCAATCAGTTGAATTATATAATTAAAACCAGCCAAACACTCGAAGGAAAAAAGTAAAAGCCACACAACGTTTAACAGCATTAAATCACAGACAGTTCTCGAGTCATTCTTAGTCAAGAATAAAAACTCACATTTCCCCTCTTTAAAAACTTAAAAAAATTCAATTTTTTCCATTACGGGAATTCAGACGAATATAATGATCATCAGCGAAAATAACTGCATTCAGTGCTGTCATCCTTCCAGTTATCCAAGGCCTACACTAACAGAGTAAGAAAATCAATAAAAACAAACCAAAATGCGTGACGCATTATTCACTCACATTCTGCCAAATGTTTAGAGGAAATGAATACAGGAGTCCAAGATTGTCACAAAAAAAGGAAAATAATAATTTTGAAAAATGAATACACAAACAGTATCTACTGTCGGAGAGTCATTTTTATCAGGGAATTAAAAAAATTACAACCGTACTTAACGTATTTTTCACAAAGTATACTCTTCACATACTGGTCCAAACTTATTGAAAACAAACATATTTTGATTTTTTAAAACAAATTTCGACTATCAACCCAGGACTCTGTCCCCACGTCTGGGGCAATATTTTAAAAAAAAACTGTTTACTAAATTGGAGAAGTAGATGATAATTAAAGGATAAGGCTTCAACTTTGAATGTACCTATATAATTGCATTATCTACTGGCACGTTTCCTGAATGAATCTGTCGAGTTGGGGTACGCAATACCAAAAAAATTCATCACTCCCAACAGAACTAAGGAAATCAATTTAAGCACCATGTCAAGAGAGGCCCGATCCACAGAACACTTTTCCAATCAAAGATGTGTCAAAAAGATAGCATCACATAGAGAATAGTAAGTGGTAAAAATGGGAGAAATGACCGCCAGGAAATAAGTGCAGCAGCTAACACGAAGAATATACCACGACAGCAGGTTTGGAAAAAAATAAATGGGATATGTTCACAACGTCAACATCCGAGGAGTTAATGAAATAGAGGGGACAATTTAAACGCCTCACACAGCGGAATGGGAAATTGTGCGTGAAATGTCGTGCAGGGAAATCTTCATTGACTACTACCTTATGATGGGACACGACAAGGAAATCTCAATTCCATGCTGAAGCGAAAGAAAAGATACCATCCGAAATGTTCGCGCGCCGTAAGGGTTTGGGGAAGTCCCAAGATCTTTTATCCCCATCCCGCGTGCGAACGAAGTTAATCCCCAGCTAAGGACATGAACAGCGCCGAGCGAGGCAATGCAAACGTACGACGTGTATGACATTTTATGGTGTCAAGAAAACATCACTATCATTCTTCGCCATGAGCGGGAGAGCAATGAATAGTAACGGTTTTTACATATTTACCTCACTTCAAAACAACTTCTATCATAAGAGCACAGGAAAATTTTGCTTGGTATCTTCCTAGTACCCACTCCTAATAATCTTGATGAGATGAACAAAGTATGTAAATGGCATGTGAAAAATGTTAACATAAAAATAACTTTTTCATTTACCTTGACAACTGAGAGCCTTTCCCAATCCCACATAAAAACCACGCGCCTTTCTTTACGAGCGAATTACCCGCCAAGGCAATCAGAAGCCGAGATGAGACTTTTCCTGTGTATATGATTGCACCATCCCCGGCCGAGAAAGGAAAAAGATATTGGCGCTGAAAATGAAACATGTGACACGGTTATTCAATAATATTCATCAAAATTAACTTCTTTTCGCAACGATTCCCACAATCCGACCGGGGAAATTACTCGCTCGTCGGGTGTACGGCCACACATCACCGTCGACTTCTTAAAATCTCAAAAATTCTCGTTTTGGGAGAGTAAGTGTGATGGAACTTCTTTGATTGATCCATTATATTAATTACATCAACTTCGAAATTATCGCCGAATTACACTGACAGCAGACGATGCGGTCATCTCCGGAGATTTCACCACACAATCGGACTGAATGGGCTCTGTCATTCGATTTTTACGATACTACCCACTCTGTGTTTCAGGTGGGAGCTCTGTCTTAAATAAAATTGCAAGGTAATCAGCGTCTTTCGAAATAAATTGCAGATGCACGATATCTATAGCTGGGGGAGAGCATTTAAGTGAGGCAGATGAAACCTAATCAAATCTTGGGGTAGCCAAATCTTCGGACTGGAGGAAATCTGGAGGAAAAAACAAGGCCACAAAAAATACAGATCGCTCAAAAAATCTCACCATTATTTCCTACCGATCCCTCTTGAGTCTCCTCGCCCTCTTTCATGACTTATCCTAACTCTCCCTGCCACACGCCCCTGGTTATGCAGGTTGAAACGTACATACTTACGTTAGATGTAGACGAGGCAATCGCATTTTGCCATGCCATGGATTTTCGTGGATCGGATAAAACCATATTTAAGAGGAAAATAAAAATACATAAATAAAAATAACTATAAATGAATTGATGATAAGTGCCGAAAGCATAGGAGTTCGAGGATGAGAAAAATGAAAGCGCCCTCTAAAGATTTCAACCGACGGCAAAAAATATATCTTGAACATCAACTGTGAAAAAAGGCTTACTCCCTGCATACACTCAATGCCCTGAGTCAGACGAATGTGTGAAACGTGGATTTCAAAATCATTCGCTTGGATTTTGTTCGCCCAAGACGAATTCAAAGAGTGTCTAATTAGAGCGCAGACACACTCAACACGAGAACCATTTCCGAATCGAGGTTCGTCCGGATCTAGATTCCGAGCGGCGACGCGCCCGAGAGGACATGGCCTACCGCAAAGCAGTCTTCCGATCGGAAGGCTTGCGCGGGGCGGACGGCAGGCACCGAGGACGGACGTGCCAGTGGACCGGAAGCCGACGTCGAGATAGATCATGCGACGATGGGATAAAGTCGAGGCACGGAGAATTAAACAAAGGCCGAGTTTGGATGGAAACTGAGCGAAGAAGAAGGGTGACCTCCACTTCCAACACGGGACGGATTAAAAAAAAAACGAAACGAGAAAAAAATGGCGCGGACGAGGCAAAGCATTCCGATCGGGATTGGTTTTCAGTCCGAGAGAGAGGCGGGGGGGAGTGGGGGGGAGTGGGGGAAAGGGGGGGAAGGGGGAGAGAGGGAGGAGGACGCGATTTCAGTCGGACTGGGCGCTCGCCACGGGAGATGGGGTGGAAGCATATTGGGCAACGGGAAGGAAAACTCTCGAACGGGCAGAGCCACCAAGCGGAAGGAACAGGGACTACGCGGGATGGGAATGAGTCTGCAGGATCCTCGGCTAGGAAGCGACGCGAGGTCAATAAGTCAAATTCTTTTGAGGCAAGAGGTGTGCATTTAATTATGGGTTGTCAACCCTGCCGGATCTCACTGTAAGGCACATTTCGGCTCCGGCCTATGGGAGCGAGTTGCGACGGACACGTGGGTGACGCGGGACAGGTGGAGTCAAAAGGCATGGAGACGGTGCGCGCACCAAGATGGATGCGAGGAGCAGATAAGCGAGGCTCAATGCGTCGGGAGAACCGCCGAACTATCCATTATAGGGAATAACAGGCAACGAAAGGAATACCGAATGAAACCGCGAGCGGAAAGAGATAAGGGACTGTCAAAAGGTAAATATTAAATGATTTATATTCAGGGAGCAAGCGTTATCGTCCACTTTAACCAGCAACCCGCCATCAATAACAATGTCGAAGGAAATGAAGTTAACTGTTATTTTAAATCGATTCTATTTAAATCTTTAACTTGAGGTGACACAAATTGAATTGATTATTCGGAAGGCCAAAGCAGCAGACATTAGTTTACCAGTATTTTCTCCATCAATAAAAAGATAATATCATCGATTACCTTATGGTGAGCAAAGAAAATGCTCGATGCACCTCCAAAGAATGCGCAGTCAAAAGAAAGGTCGAGACAAAGGCCTTCCATTTGTATTCAAAGGTGAACTCTCCTCGGAAGATGATAATGCAGAATTTGCAATCGAAAACATGCAGCAATTGTACTTTCCGGGGCCTTACGATATAATGAAGGAAAGGAAACAAATGACGTACAAAAAGAAAGAGTCATTCAAGTCATACTACCTTGCAGGTCATAAAAATTGTTCATGGAATATTTGAAAAGGCTGCAAGGCAGTTGTGCTGCAATGGCATAGGAAAATGAGGATTGATAGAATATCTGCCATGGAGCTAGCTTAGCAGGAATAGAGGAGGCAGCATCTCTATCGATTCACAAGTTTTCCAAAGCTACCACGCGATCAGCATATATGGCCTATAAAAAGCCGATGATATGACTGACTCTTAAACGTACTTTTTTCGGCCATTCTAAAGTAATAAATCAAGTTTTACATTGAAAACTCACGTAGATTTTCGCTAGGAGCAATGAAAGTCAACCAAAACAAAATAATAACGCATAAAATTCGCAACGGATAAAAGAGGTCATAAAACGTAAAATAGAACGATCACATGCCAGAATGTGAATATCGGAATAAAATATCCGTGACCACTCAGAAGCTACAAATAAAAATGCAATTTCTTGAAGGCCATCGTTTAGTAAGTCTAAATAAGTGGCTGTAAGACCTTATGCACTAAAGCACTTTCAACTCGCCGGATACATTAAGAAATAGTAAGGTTGCTACAGAGCAGACAATATGACATTCCTGGACTTCTCCAGGTTTTCCAGGACAACATTTTCATTTTTATAGGTGAAAATATGTTCTGTGGTGTGTACTTTAAAGAACGCGCAAAAATAGGAGCAACAGACATCAACGCATGTCCAATGTGGGAATAAAGTTTCTCAACAAACGGAGCGCGCGCCGCCACTATAAATCTATGGGCATATCTGCTTCCTTTCCGGTGGCATATAATTCTTAGGACTCGGCCAAGACGGGGATCACGACTACTTGTACACAATCTGAAGAAAAACAAATATTCCATCTCTCTCAGCAAGGGGGTAAAGAATAGGACCTGAAAGATTATTTTAGGGGGTTATTAATTGCCAAACACCAATACAATCTCAACTGCCTCATTTATTCGCTGGGTAGGGTTTTAGGCAACCAACTAAAAACCCTAAGTCCACACCCCAACAGACAGGGCCTAAAACTAAAGGGTATGACTTATTGAATACAATCAGATTTTGAATAGGAGAAAACATATTTCTTGGCTAATTCCTCATTTACCATGACCTTTCTAGGTTTTCTCAGGCCCATTTTCAATTTCAATAACTTTTCCAGGTTCTCCTATAGCATCCCTGAATAGGTCTGAGGCAATTCTTAAGAGAAGCCCAAGTATTTTATGCGCACTGCCTTCCCCGGATACCAGCGGCTTCCAAACACCACTTCTCACCTCGGCAATGTGAATTTCACACGACGCAAGCCTTCATACAACGAGAGCAATAATCCCGCATTTCATTAAAAAGAAAATAACTCGCTCCCAACAGCATTGTTCCGTTCGTGTAAACACAGTTACACATTTATTTTGCGTGGTGGTCGTCGTCATTATAATCAACACGAGATTGAAGAACACTAAAGAATTGCTAGTGACAATATGATATACGATGGAAGCCTTGAAATGAAACAACTGTATAAAACACAAATAACAGATCAGCTCAATAAATGTTTTTTTTTCAGAAATTCGCATATAATGTACCGATATCCCGACACCCGTCTACAGCAAAAAATCACAGTCATTGAAAGGCCATTCCAAGACGACTGGTTATTTAAAGCCAGTCCAAATCTCTTGGATGATGTACAGCAACCATGGTTGACGCAATAATAATAAATACTTGAAATCGGCGATATCAAAAATACTCATTAGTTTAGAAGGCCATAATTTAGCTATAATTTCCGAGCTAAAATGAAGACGCCCGTCTCAATGAATGTTTTTCAAGGGATTCTACCAGATGGCCGTCGCAGGTGGAGGGCTGATGGCGTGCCTCGCCTCGGGCAAAGAACCTTGGACCCGAGGCAGCTTTATTTTAAAAACGGAAGAAAGAAATTCCAACCCCGTGAAAAGCATTAAAAGGGGCGATGGGAGAAACTACTCCTCCCTCCGAATGTAACAGTAATTTAATTCGCCATAGCTTTACATACGGATTAACCATATAAGAATTTATACTTAAAGGAAATCCTGACTTAAGTGAGAATAGCTTATCCCCAAACAGTTTCCAATGAGAGGAGCAATGGAATATTTAAAGGAATTGTATCTCAATAACAAAACACTTGTTTCCACAAGAGCATACATTGTCAGTAGCATCAGCTTCGGTACTTCTGCGCGAACATCACGTCACTTCATGATTATACCCAAATATATCCTATTACAACGAAGGGTGAAAAATGGCATACAGGCCTGCATTTAATGCATTAACTATATGAAGCATTAAATAAATACACATCTTTGAACACAACAAATACGCAACAGTGTTCGAAACATCCGCCATCTTCACCCTTGAATAGATTACCAACATATTCATTGAGGCGTTCATCATCTACTTGGTAGTTAATCCGCATGTGATATGCTAACTCTTTTAACTAACTAACACATAGGAGGTAACAATTTAAGGTTTACAACTGGGTCTAAAGGTTGATCACCACCGACGTTTCGACGGTTATGGCTACCATCGATTTCAAGTTTAATACCTGATAACCTGGCGATACGTATACGATACCCAAACGATAACAGGCTTAGCCACCCAAACGTCAGTGTTTATCAGCTCTAAGAACCGGTGGGGAACCCGACAGGACTTCCTGCAATATAATTGCCAGGAAAACCTCCATGATTGTACAAAATTAGCGCAGAGTCCTATATATATGTCAACATATAACTCGCTTAAAAATGACTTCGAGACCCGATATCAACAAATTACATACGAGCGAAAATATAATGAACTAATTACGCGAAAAAAACATGTGCAATGCAGTGCAGGGCGAACAATTAAACAAAGAGGCATCGGTCCAAACGAGACGAACATAATCTTCAGCATACATATTAAAAGCAAGAAATAATAAAAAAATTATAAATTAAGCGAAAAATACCAAAACAATGCAGGAAACCCTAGAAATTAACTTTTAGCAATGAAATAACTTCACTGAGCATCTGTCAATACCGGTCTGCTCAATCCAGATCAGATGGTCGTGGGTGGTCGCACGTGCCGAAGAGGTAGCAAGGGGACAAGATTTGTTCTTCCAAGAGAAGTAGCGATATAATTAAGTCGTTCCAGGATGTAAAACATACACAAGTGGTGGCAGAACTCGACGGCAAAAGAACAACGGAAATACCAGAATTACACATACTGCGTCCGTTTCTCTCGATCGCTTCCCGGAGTGAGCCGCATCTAGAGAGTGCATGAGCGTTACTTCACATCGCTTTGGGGCTCAATAGATAATAGCGCAATGTAATCGCACTCGGTGAAAAAGGAATTAATGTCAGGAAAGACTATGCTCAATCATATATCATTTCGCGTAAGCGCGTTCTCAGCGTTGGATACATGCACAGTCATCAGGTTTCTCTCACATTTGCTTAAAGCAATATTCTTCCGCTAACAGAGCCATATGCCAGCACAAATAATCATTCTCAAAGACAGTGTAGTACACCTACGGAAGAGGTCCTTATTTGGCAGTTATTGTTCATCACCTTAGATAACCTATTTTCCCTAAACTTTCCTAGACATTGTCAAAACTCATAAAATAATTTTCAATTGGAGGATAAGAGCTAGGTAGTTGTAATGCATGACAGTAGAAGGATACGTACCCATCTCTTGCTATTGAAGAACGATAGAATTCCAATGAATATCCTATGTTATATCCTGCAAAGTGAAGCTATCGATCTTCCAAAACTACGCCTGCTTAACTCCAATATTGACGAAGGAGATTAATATACTGAAATATGATAAGATAGGTTATCAAATTTGTATTAAAATTATTTCATGGATATGACCTGAAATTCGTCTTAGGACTATTCCACTTGTTTGCAAGTCAGTTGCTGTTCATTTTATTATTTTTTCTCATGTTCACACATGAAAATTCGATTGCAGATGAAATTTACGTTATCGAATCACAACAATTACTTTGCGTTATATTTTTGATGTTACAGATTGTTACAAGTGACTGATAATTGACCAGCATGTTTTTTTTTCAATTCCTGTTACATATGACATCGGTGTTCAACTTCACGGGATCATTACAACATTACGGGAGTCAAAGATGGAGTCAGGGGAAGATTTTTATAAATTATAACTCTACTTAAAATTATTTACTTACTCTGAATTATTATAAATTATTAGTTGAGGTGTAACTCTTTGAAGTAATTAAGATCATGACTGCTAATACGTTTAGCTTTACTCAATTCAAATTTACAATGAAATTTTTTGTGATGGCTGAGTTTGAAGTATTCGGATAGATTAAATCTTTGCATTTCAAATTTATTAATTATAATTAAATTTATTTAGTTATTTTTATAAACTGTTTTAAGCAGATAGAGTATGCTTATTTCTCTAAGTAAGTATATGTGATGTATTTGTCCGTATTAACGATGCTCTTTTTGAATAAACGGACCTGGCACGCCACCTTTTCGCAACCTTCCCTCTCCCGACTGCTACCTGAGCCCGAGAGGCATTCGTATCCCGACCGGCAGCCAGTGAGTACCACTGAATGGTTCCTTAAGGTGGCTGGAGCGATTTTTGTTAAAATACAGATTTGAGTGAAACTTTGCATACGTGTCCTTATTTGTAATATCTATCGATAAAAGTGAAAAAAACTGTATGCTACCGATTTGGTTTCCTGGCAATTCAATGATATTTTAACAAGTACTCTTATGGCACACGGCATATATTGTGAAAAAAATCGATTACGTATGTACAGATTATCTCTTAAATGCGAAATAAGAAGTTTCATATTATTATAATTGCTACTAAGAAATATCAAGGTATCATTCCGAGTAAAAATAGCGTATTTAGATATGATTTTCTCGTAAATTTCGAATTTCGCGCCGAAAATCCAAGTCAAAACAATACTTTAATTGAAGCAAATTTTTTAAATGTAACACTTGCATCATATTCACTACTGCATTTATGGTTATTTCCAACGTATAAACTTGTACTTGAGTGAAATGTGGTCCAAGAATATTTTTTTTGACCTACTTGAAAAATTATTAGAATGTACCTTCAACGATTCACGATTACCGCTCCAGCCACCTTAAAGTTGTGTCTCATTTTGCGTGCGATCACCACAGTATATAAGACGCGGAGACCGAAATTCAGAGCAAGAGAGCTGTCGACAATACTGGTAATTTGAACAGGAGATCCCATGCCGAACAACGAAAAATGGGAGACTTCAATGCCTGTTCATAGCATTCAGAATAAGACAAGCGGGCTCTTGCGCTAATATAATATTATGAGGGGCGACGAGCCGGAATAAACTGAAATAAGAGCAAAGCATTAAGTATTTGTGAGAGCAATCGAGCATTAAAAATTTGACGCCCCCAACTTAAGAAAAACTCTTTGACATAGCGTAAAATCACCTGGGTTAAAAATCCTCTACGATACTATTTCTGGATATTTCCATTTAAAGAAATAAAAACATTTTAGAGGTGCTAAGTCTCGTGCCCTGAAGCGCCACGAAGCAAATGATGTCGACGCACTCCTGGATAACAGCACTTAACAGACTATTTCAGAGACAATCTCAACTTCAGGTTAGGGGAACATATGCATGTCAAACGCGCTCATTCACTGCGTTTCCTCATCGAGTGTCGTATCCACCCCAATAAACCCATGGCTCTGGCAAGCACAAATATTTATTTATGGCAAAAAAATGATATAGTGGGAAAAATTGACGAGAGGCTCTGAATTGATGCATAGCATGGCTGGGAGAGGTTAATGCTCTCACATCCATCACCCTTCGCTTAACCAAAACTCATCCACTCTACGTTCCACATAGCCAACGAGGATACGGTGTCTCAAAAGTTTCCAAAAATGCGGTAGATAATTGATAAATATTAACCCTTCAGGTGAGGGCATAAAAAACTTCTGTGGTCGGTGATACAAAATACCAACTAAAGATAAGAATTGCTGGTATTCACAAAATCAAAATAAATTCATAAAAATTGAAGCAAGCTCTCACAATCTTATCCAAATGGCACTTTTGAAGAGATTGCACATATTGAAGGATTTACTACAAGTGGGCACTTAATCGCCAACATGCAACTTAGGCCTTCCTGATGCGCGGAGGGGGCTTTTTTCGTCATGTCCAACCGGTGTCACACAAGTGAAAGTGACAAGTGTCCCATATACTTCTTCATTTGATGAATAAGAGTTCGAAACCCAAAACGGTCTTAGGGTGGTCATATTTCTCTCCGTATCTCTTTAATATGGATTAAGAATATTCACCACACATAAGGAAACCCACTTGCAGAGTGATTATGACGATTAGTGGTAGAAAAGATAAGTGTACGTCCTTCCCACGGCCATCCAAGTACACAGCACGGCCCATCGGCTTAAGACTATTCCCAACAACGCAGGATGTCCCCGTGGCAGCGGCCCAAGAGGTATCCTCCGCGGCCGAAACCTTCTGCCCGCGCCTTTGTGCTCCTTGGGAGCCACCTCATCACTCTTCCCCACAGATTCTCCCCGGAAAAGAGGACGCTGGGTAGCCAAAGTGTCTGTCTGTTTGTTTGGGACCACACGTCCACTTAATGCCGGCTTAGAGCCCAAGCCCTCGAGGACAATTACCAATGAAAAATTAGCACGTGGCACGGATGTCAAGCGGTCCTCGCCCTGCGCGTCCTCCTCATCAATCTTTCCTAAAAACAACTAAAGACGGTCAATAATAAAAGCTTACCCCAACCAACTCTACCGTGATATACGTATTTCAGGAGGGCGCTTGAAATCCTGAGTGAAGGAGCAGTTACGACAGCTCATTAAAATTCAACTTGATTTCCAGATTCTAGAAAAATGAACGAAAATAAAACTACCTTCAACGTTGTATTATGAAGAGGCCGAATCACAAATAGACAAGAGTACCGAAAAATACGTTATTGGGCAGTAAAATTTCAATCAACGTTCATGAGAAGACATCGATTATCAAGTGATTAACATGACGCTAATCGAATATCATTCGTATAGCATCCTTGCGATTTGCTGCTCGATATTTCAGTCCAAAAACACGACGGAAGGCATTAACGGACTAGAAAGGACAATATGATGCAAGTACGAAATCGAGATGCAATCATTCCTACCATTTGGAACGATAAAAGTATGTACTGAGCAGACAATTAATAGGTAAGTACCGCTAACAATATATTATCAGGACATTACGCTAGTCACGACCTTCGAGCATGTGTAGGTACAAAGCCAAGGAACTCCCGAGCATAAACTCGTAGAAAAAAAATAAAATTTCAGTCAAGTGAGCAGTCAGACTGAATTATTGAGCAAACTGATTACTACACCTGCTGATCGGAGAAATATTGCTTTTTAATCTCATCTTATGCCATTGCCTCTTGAAGCCTCTCCAGTTCAAATTATTGTTGGCGAACATATTCTCATAATAAATCTTGACGGACTTATTCATACACAATTATTATTTACATACATCTAGTCAGGCTTCATATTTTGGGCGGAAGGTAGAACAGATGGTAAATTATGATAAATACGTAGACGGTGTACCCTTCTCGCCTGATAAGCCGGTGAGGAAAATTTGCCCATTAAGTTGTTCATGAGTCAACAATGGACGCTTGATATTTATTAAGCATGGTAGCAATGGTTTGGTTGAATCCAGAAATCATCAATGTATGCCAAAATTCCCTAATTAAAGTTATAAGAAAATAGGAAGTGCTATATTTCCCTTGTATTTATTTCATCACTAGAAATATTTTAACGTTAATTTCCACCATAATATACCTCCTACAGCTACGTACACCTTTCTCAATTTAAAGAAAAGTGGCACATGCATGTTGAGAAGTGTATTGTTAACGTTAACCATTTATTTTTTTATTAAATCGTAGCATAAAACACGAGATACTTCCGCACAGAACTCCCATGTCGGCCACCTTAACGTCCGGTAGTCAGAAACCTAACCTGGTTTAATAAACTCGGATGGAAATCTAGAACATGTTCAATTCATTTAGTACAAATGGATGTGTACACAAATCTTTGGACCAAAAACTATCTGGATACGATTTCACCGTGGGACACGGTGTATATTTGTTGCATGAAATTTGTACAAAAATTGTATTCAAATTGGACCGTGGGACATCGGCTTACGTAATATGGAGAAAAGATCGCATTACATCTTGAGCGAGGAAAGTGTTTCGAGTAAACACCATTCATCATCTTGAACAGCATGACATACACGTTAAAAATTGTTAAAACGTGTTGCAAGAAAATTGGAATAAAACACGAGCTTTATTATGCTAATTGCCAGTGGCCCCAAATGCCATTATTAGCACAGGTTGCACAGGCAACGAAGGCGTATTTAGGGGGCAAAGATTTATTAGAAGCCAAGAAGGGCACGCCTGGCCGAGAATGAATACTTTCCCTTGATGAGTATTGAGTAGCAAGCAGTGCAGTTCAGAAGAAGCCGGAGTAGTTCTTCAATAGAGGCAATAAAGTTAGGAGGGGTGTAATGGAAAAAATAGCGCAAGAATAAGTTACGAAACTTTTCATTCAAGTATTCTACCAGCTGATTGGTAGGATCGCCTGTTATTATATCCCTCTTCAATTCTTCATATCTTCTACCTCATCTTATTTCGTCCAGAATTCCTATCCTCTTCCTTCCTCTTCCATGCTTCCCTTGTGTTCTCCCCTCCATCAATCTCTTCAACATGCTCTCTCCTCTCAAAACCTCCTCCATCCGTCTCCTCTGCCTTCTCCGAACCTCTGCCACAAGCTTCCTCTCCTTGTGGCAGAGGTTCGGAGAAGGCAGAAGAGATGGATGGAGGAGGTTTTGAGAGGATAGGGTATGTTGAAGAGAGTGATAGAGGAGAGAACACTGGGGAAGCGTGGAAGAGGAAGGAAGAGGATAGGAATTCTGGACGAAATAAGATGAGGTAGAAGATATGAATAATGGAATTAGCGCATAGATAATCATATTAAAGACAGTTTAATTTTTCAATACTAAAACATTTTTTTAGTTATCTTAAGTCCAATCACGTAAATCACGATGGAAATCAAGGTAAATCACGATGAAAAACAGGAGCTAAATCATTTCTATTACAAAATGTCATTTCCAGAGTCAATGGATAGTGAAGTAATTATACACATCTAGTTTCTGATAATTATGTGAGCAATTTCCAGCAGACATTTACCTCTCTGTAGTTACGGCAGGATACTGGTACGTTAACGTGCGGTTTACGACACAGAAGTGAACGGGTAAACGGGAATATTATATAAGTACTCATGATAAAGACTAACTTAGCACTTTAAAAAACATTTATAATGTACGCCGCGTTTCTCCGCTTTACGGCATCTTCAGGTACAGAAGTTTGTTGTTTGTGTTAATTGTCGTTGTAGTTACGGGGGAGGAGAGAGAAAAAAACAAAAGAAAAAAAATTGTAGAAAAGTACTAACTTTGTCTTTAAACATGAGTACTAATATAATTTAATTCTGCGAAGTGAAGCCTACCACGGTCAAGTTTATTCGGGAATATTATATTTATTCGTAATTTTCAGATAAAAATGTCAACTCTGACACAGACCACATGAGCTGACTGACTGAATTTACTCTAAATATTCAAGAGATGACCAATCGAAGTCATGAATTTAGCGCGATTAACTAACATCCCAATTTTTCCAACCTGAGGCGTTTCAAATTTCTAAAAAAACAAATCGATCCACTCTGTTGAGCATCTCATGACAACACGGCCACGTAAAATTCTGATATTTTTTAAAGAAGTCACAACCAGACGCACATATCAGCTTCATCAAGGGCCCGGTTCTAAATGAGCCCAGGTTCTGAATGAGAATAAACGAAGGAAGTCCAGGCCCTGGTACCAGGAGAAAGGTACACGGGAGGCAGTGGCGGAGCAAGTATTTAGGAAGAAACAGGCAGCACCCGAGGAAGAGGATGTGAGAGCTTACAAAAAGACGAGGGAGTGACACGGCTTGGCCAGAGACAGGTCGATTCCTTAGCTGGGATGTATGGAAACGGCCAGAGGCTTAACTCCGTTGAAATATTTTACCTTTTGAAGGAAGGAAGGATGAATACACGGAAAACTGAGGTATTCACGTTTATAATGCATTTACTACGGCAAAGATGTCACCGAGTAACATCTTCAGGTGGTGAACTCATGCAAAGAGAACAACGGCTTTTTTATTAATCGTCGTGTGAGGGGAGAGATAAGCAAGGGATGGAGAAATCACTTTACTACTTGAACTGAGTAAGAGTAAAAACAGAAAGAAATAGTTTTTACAGCTTACGCTACTTAAAAACAGAATCTGATGTTGCACAGGCGGTGGCGGGTCGTCGAACTTCTATTGGATTTTAGGACGATAGGGATTTCACCGTCAAAATGACTATAGGTACTATTAAAATTTAGACCACACGTATGGCAGGGTCTTTCAACTTTCTCCGTGTGACAACTAATCGATTATTTTCGGAGGAATCAACATTTCCTCAAACTTTAAACCACCATATCACACAACAATATCCCTCTTCAGTTCTAATTACTTTCAACATCTCTCCCGGAAATTCAAATTACGTGACGATTACTGCCCTAAAAGGGTACCCTAATTACAGGTGCTGATTTAAAGACAAATCCATCAATGGATTCCTCCCCAACGCTAAAAGTAGAAATACTACACGAAGTAAAGCCGAAGAGTAAAA
The DNA here is from genome assembly GCA_963573305.1 of Pyrrhosoma nymphula. Taxonomy (NCBI): domain Eukaryota; kingdom Metazoa; phylum Arthropoda; class Insecta; order Odonata; family Coenagrionidae; genus Pyrrhosoma; species Pyrrhosoma nymphula. The sequence goes on from OY754336.1 coordinate 18,345,497, forward strand.
GCACAAATGTCTTACGGAGAGGAAACGGAAACGACAATTTTCTGATTCCAGATGCTCTGCGGTTCCCAATGGCAGCCCATTCCCTAAGTTGTTTCCCTAACAGCTGCGCTACATGTAAATATGTTTACCATACCTCCACCGTTATGAAACTCATTTCGCGTACCTCGAAACCTCCAACAGGTGTACCCCGGGCTGGGACTCGGTAGAGTGCCCCCTAGATGTGGATATCACATCATTAAATGCCGCGAGACCATAAACGAATAGAAAGAAGCAAAGATGAACGAGAAAATTGTAGCGCTGAGCTTCTCCAAGCCAATCAGGATTTATAGACGCACCGAGAGGGGCCAAGGGAGTGGAACAGGGGTGCGTGCTGCGGCTTCCCGCGCACATTGACTGGCCAGCGCTCGGGTCGGGAGGAGGGAGGGTATATGTGGGAGGAAGAGGTGGCATGAGACGATGGCTCAAGACTGCTGAGGAGAGACGGGACGGGGATGGAGAGATCAAAAGATAAGGGGGAAGAGCAGATGGGATGGGAGAGATAAAGGGGGAGATTGTGGGGGGGGGGGCGATAGCGGAGGAGAGGGGTGTCGACGGGAGATAAAGAGGGGGTAGTGGAGTATATACATACATGAGAGGGCGAAGAGGTGGAAGAATTTGGAGGAAGGAAAGTTTCGCATGGAGAGGGAGAAAAACCAAAATGGAAGAGTAAAACTGGCAGCAGAGAGACCTTTTCAGAAGGGACACAGCATATGGCACGTAAAGATATCCCTCGAGCATTTTTTCGCCCGCATATCATTTCTTCAAAATCTCCACAAAAAAAGGCCAATAGAGAAAAATCAACCAATGGAATATAACAAAATACGTTAGACTGGGACAGAAGCAGTAATAAAAGAAATTCTGAACTCAGAACAATGAAATTAAAGTGTACTAAACCACAATGGCGATAGCATTTCCAAAGTATAGTGCATGGCACATGGTCGATTTCCTATGAGGGAACGAATTAAATAAAAATCGGCCTTCATGGTCCCTATATTAAAATTATCACGACACAATTACCTAAAGCACACAAAAAAGTTGGGGATTCGCAATGCGTTTTCCGGCGATTGTAAAAATAATTATGAGTCGTGAAAACCAAACATTCAGCAGCAATTTATACGCAACATTCCACTGTTGGAACTCGCTACTGGTTCTTAATTCTGGAAATTTCGTTCCCGATAAGGAGCAACAGTTGAATTCGAGCAAGACGCTCGGGATAGAGATTAATAAACACGGCTCCTGAACACGGGCTTCTATTGGGAAAAGATATGATCCGCGATTTCCATCACAACAGCCTTAACAGTCGGTTCCGACGATAAAAAAAATAACCAGGGGTAGCTGGATAAGGAAAAAAATAACGGAGGCACTAAATAACGGGGTGAATAAAGGGGCCTTCGGATGTCGATATAATCTGAGGCAGTACGCCAATTTCAACCTCCGGCAGCGAATAAATCGCATGCACTGCCATCACTCTTCGGCTCCACCCTCATTACTTGGCCGAGGCCGCATCTCGAAAGGGAAATTTGGAGTTAAAAACACGGGCGAGAGGAGGCTGGGAAAAGAGGGTCCGGCAAAAATCCCTCGGAAGCGATACTCTTATTACGCGCGACCCGAGGCGGCGGCGTTCATCGCTCTTTGCCAACCCCGAGGCGGAAATCCATCGGCCGCAAGCCGCACGCAAGCGACGCACCCGGCCCTGACAGCCGAGCGTTAACGACTTGATGTCCTCATTCGCCACATCGACAAACGGAACGGCACCTTAACGACCACCAGAAGGGCACCATTCAAACGAATCGGCATCGCGAACGGGCCGCGGAGGTTTTTTTTTCTTTTCCTCCTCCCTCTCCTCAATCCTACGAGCGCACTTCACTCACTCATCTCATCCGGAGAGACTTGACAATGTGATACGGCGGGCATAAAGGAGCGCAGAGGAACGCCACCGCCCCAGCGGAGGAGAAAGGCGGTTCATATTTCGTGCGGGATGGGGCGTGTGGTGTCGAAAGGAGTAGCGGAGCGGAGGGCGAGTGAAAAAAAAGGAAGATGGGACAATCGGGAAAAGGAGCAAAGGGGAAGGGGGTTAGAAATTCCATCGAGAGGACGCGGGAGGGGGGGGGTGCGCGATACACAAAGCACCGTCCCACCGGCACAACACCACCGCGACGTCGTCGTCCCACGCGGGTAGGGCACGCACCACAGAGAGAGAGGTCAAAAGACGTGGATGTATGAGAGCGCTCAATTACTTGTCACCGTCGGCCCGTGTGAAGTTCGCCCTCGCCTCCACGGACCGCTTCTCCCCATCAATTCTCATCCATTTCTGTCCTCTTCCACCACTCTCTCACTTCACATCCTCCTCCTCCACCCACCACCTCCGTCTCCTCTCATCTGGTGCTCTCTAGCGCAGTCCTTTTGGCACGAATATAATAATAAGTTTAAAAAAAATAATAATACGAAAGAACGCCAGCGGTGGAAATCTGCGACTCGTCGGGGTACACCCTCTAGTCCCGGAGGAGGGAATGCTAAAGAGACGGAAGGATGAAGAGAGATAGTCGAGCGAGCGCAAGGAAAGAGAATGAGAGACGGAGAGGAGGTGATGGGATGGGATAAGGAGGACTTGAGAGGAGGAGTTGAAAAGAGGCGTCCCGGGACCTCCACCGCTTTGTTTCGCGCAGTCAACGCCGTTCCCGAAAGAATTCGGCGCAGGGGTCGTCGCTTCAACACACCATCACCACCACTCCCACTCCTCCCTCCCCCCCCCCTTCTACCCCCCTTCCCTTCACTTCCCTTCCCAGCCTCCGTCCGGAACGGATACAAATTCCCTGCTCGACTCCCGAGCCCAAAAATCTCCGTGTTATCTCACCGGGATGAAGGCACGCCGCGTGAGCTCGTAACGACTGAGCATTTTTATTAAACGTGAGGGAGCAAATAAATCAACCCACAGCTTAAGAGAAAAGGTTGGGCCGAAGTGAAACGAAAAATGGAAGGAAAAAGAGCGTCTTGAAAGGTATGAACATCAAGAGGAAATCATCCCTTTCCGTGGACAGGGTGAAGCAAAACAGAAAGTAACACTTCACCTAGGTGATTGGCCTGCAACACCGGCGATACATTATGGCGGGCGGTGGAGTATCTTGAATGTCGAGAAAAATGACTTCATTCCACGCAAACGACTTGCAGTGTCGAAAGCAACATTCACTGGCAGTTGGCCTTGGCTTGGCTGCCAGCAGCAGAAATCTCGTGTGGACAACCACCAAATATTATTAGTTCAAACATTCTCATAAAATTTCGTTCCTCGGAAAACGGTTGCTGTAAAAAAATAACTTCGTTTTATCTCAACAGGGAGGTTAAAAGCCGATTAATATGAAGAGAAATGTTTTAAGTACGGAGATTGAGATAAATGAATCACTAAGGAAAAGAGCAATCACAGCTGAGCACTAAATTTATGAGAAAAAAAGGCTAAATCAAAAAGTTAGGGTGTGAATCCCATGATAAGCCTTTGCACAACTCTATATGATACTAAAACTTTTTATCCTCATCTTTGAACCAGGCCACGAGCTTTGTAATAAATTTTACCAATCATGACGAAGAAATATAATATGTAAAATGTGACAAGAAAATAATCGAGTGGATACTTATAGGAGAGCTTTTCCACGTCAGTCGCCAGATATATTTATAACATCTTGTGCTTTTGTGGCCTAAGTCTTAAAAAGTCTTTTGTAAATAAAAAACTAAGGCAAACCACTGATTTAAAAACATTGGAATGCATTAACGGCAAGAATAATTTATTTTTACCTGTAAATACAACAAGTTTTATTACCACTAGGTGAGCCACGAAAATATTCACAGTTTAACGTTAGCTTAGCGAGAAAAAAAATATTTCAGGCCCAAAGGTGAAAACGTCAGCTACAGTGCTATGGTGTGCGAAATCAAGACGCAAAGTTAGACGAAATAAACTCCAAAACCATAAGTATCCTGAGTTCTTTTTTCGAGTACAAATTACAACAAATAGAATATAAATAAGGAGAAAAATGTGTTGAAGCTAATCGAAAATAAATATCTAAGCTTCTGATAAGCAGTATTAAACCATTGATTCACCCTAATGACTTCCCTATATTCGCGCAGCATACACCTCAATGGCGGCCACAAGGTCTTTCAATGGAGTTAATTCAAATTTGGCATTCAAGCCAAATAAAAAATGTTCCAATGATTAAACTAATCAAAGAGAAAAAATAAGGATTCTGAAACTGAAATTGTCGTCAGGATAAATAATCTCAGCAACGCTTACATCTATTTCACACAGGCTGTGGTTCCATGGCCAATTTAGTGGAATTCAAATGAGGCCGAATATCGTTTCGAACTAAGTTCATGATTGCGAGAGGTTTACCAGCTGACGCTTTACGCCATCTTTCCCATCCAAATCCGGACAAGTTGGCTGAATGATGCCCTTGCAAGTTACAAGGTCGATGTTGTCAGATCCAATCGCCGTGGAGGAGCAGTCGAGACGGGCGAGCCAACCCTTGCCCGATGAAGTAGCAAATATTCAGGAGTGGTAGGCGTACTTACATTTATTTATTTTATTTATTTTCAATAACCACCGAAAACAGCACTCATTGGCCTTTACATCGGGGTATTAACAATATTAACAATTGACTAACGCACACAACCATGCCCTGGGAAGTGAAAAATCCTCCCCAGGCGGGATTCGAACCCGCGACCTTTGGGTTAGCAGGCGAGGACGTTACCTCGCCGCCACCGAGGCCGGCGACATTAACGTTGGCAGACTGAAGTCGCTGAAGATTTTTTTTTTTTACTTACTACACACTATTTTTTTCTAATCTAGTGAATTAGTCTACAAATTGAGATTTTTATTCTGGGGGAAAAACTCCATTCTAAGACTTAAACATGGATGCATGACGTTTTTTGAGCCATTTGAACTCCATAGAAGATTTTAGTAGTGAAGAAAATGCGCACATCTTCCCCAGAGTGAGAAACACTGCAATTGTGTTTGGATGAAGTAAAGAATGGAATGCGATCTCGGTTGCAGCAGCAACGAGCACAGCGTTAGTGATTCGTTCACACGGATAGATGGAAAAAATACACAATCGATTGCGCAGCGGAAATCCTTGTCGGACGATTGCAATCGCGGGTGAGCGGCGAGGGAGCGGCCGGGCGATGATGCAGAATGAAGGCAGTAATGCGTCACACGTCAGCCTCGGGGGCCGCGACTCGGAACTAAGAGGCCTCGGCTGTCACGAGGAGTGAAATAATCGCGAATATTTATTGTGATTCACTCCTAAGTCCGCAGTCACCATTGCATCCCCGAGCTTACTTTCCATTATACGTTGACTCATGCCTTCGTACGCGAACTCGGGTCAAAACGAGTTGTGGGCAATTATACGAGATGACTCTTTAGCTTACATCACGGGGATAAATATTTCCTACGGATTGAAATGGATACCACGTGCTCGAATCCTTTCGCTGGGAAACTTACGCTTCTTTGAAACCAAGAGAAGGCTTAACTGAAACTCACGAGAGAGAAATAACGAATCATTTATGAGTGGAATCTTGACTTCCACGCTATTTACCAGTGATTATTTAATACACGACTGAGGATAAGAAAAAAAACGACAGTGACCAGGAATGATGAGCACATTTTTTTTACAATGCTCTGACGGCGCTCGTGTTTTCACACCGGAAGTTTCGCATTTCGCTCAACAGCAATTACAGGCATTCATCAAGCGATAGCGTTGCATCCATGCGCAATGAGAGTTTCGAACTTACGACCTCCGGCTCAGACGGCTGGGGTCACACAAGGAACTTGCCCAGTTAGACAACTGTTTGAACGGAGCATGTATGTAATAGCAATCTCGAAGAATAACTAAGACTCCTCTCAGAAGAACCACACCTACCCCCACGCTCCTTCCCAGTTATTGCACGATTTAAATAGCAGATAGTCTCGCCAGATCTGGGGTTAAAAAGTGCGAGAGGCCGGAAAATTTTCCCGCCCGCCCCTTCACACGCGGGACGTTCGCACAGTACATCAACCGGCCATCCGGATCCGATACGCGGTCCGAACTTGGGTGGGAGGAGGAGGAGGCCGTAGCCGAGGGTGCCTCCTCCCTCCTTGGACTGACGGACACGGAAAAATATGGAGGCTCCGGCATTGCATAAAAAAACGGCGCGGCACATTCGACGCGGGGGAATATTTGCGATGGAGAAAGAAGAGGGGAGGTAGGGTCACACAAAAGGTGGGCCGGGGATGCTGGATGTCGACGAGGACGAGTAGGCGATGGATGATGGAGTCGGACGAGAGAGAGAGGCGGGACAGAGGAAGGGAGGGCGGCTTCTTTACGCTACGGTGACGCCCGAGACAACTCGTGATTTGCCGTCCGTAGGATATGCGTGCATGTGTTCGGCGTCCTGAGAGAGATGAGAGAGGGGGCGCGGTATATGGAAGGGTTGGGTGGGTAGGAGGGAGAGACACGGGAAGCCCCCGAGAAGACAAAACTTCCCTCGCCTGTCCGATCCCTCTCCTCCTCTCCGGCGGATTATTTCGTGGGACGCATTAGGATCATGCACCAAGTAATGCGTAACGGGACTATGACGGTGGAGAGACGAGGGATGATATCTCACGGCGCACGTTCACTGGTCGGGGAATCCATTCGGCAGCCTCAGATCATCATCCTCCGACCGCCGTTTGAGAAGGAAAGTGACAATGTTAGCCGAGAATGCAGGGAGAAAATAAAAAAAGAAAGGTAGTCGCACTGAGGTCGTAAGCTTCTTCTTCTTCGTTTTCCATACTCTTCATAGCGCACTCGATCACACTGGCTTCAAATATGGTGTTATCGGGCTTTTTTGAGCAGTCCTTGAATGGATGCAGTACCAGTCCAGTCTTTAATATTTTGTACCCAATCGGTTCTTCTTCTTCCCGGACTCCTTTTACCCTGGATATTTCCTTGTGTCACAAGTTGCAGGATCTTTTCCCCCTCGTGATGTGCCCTAAGTATTTTATTTTCATGTCTTTTATCTGCTTGATAAGCGTTCTCTCAAACTTGGACATTTCGACTACTTCCTTGTTGGACGTTCTTGTGGTTTAAGTCGGAAGCTTACGGCGGGAAAAAATGGAGATTTTACCAATTTTCATATTTTCTGACCGGTTTATTACATTCCTAGGCAAGATTGACGATAAGAGAATTGATTTACCCACACTTTTCTGCCCAACTTTAAGTAATTTGAGAAATGTAATCGCAGTACACTGCGGAGGAGTGAGAGTTGAGAAGTAAGAAGCCAATCGGTAGAGACGGAGAAACTCGTCCCTCGATGATACGAAGCTAAGTAAGTTAGTCGAAATAATTTACATAATTTCAAATATTACATTAAGAACGTGGCAACTGATAAGTATTCAATTTCTTCAACTCTAGTAATTTAGTAAAAACGTAATCACTTAGATAAGGTTGTTATATTCCCTAGCGTTTTTAAAACAAATTATGAGAAATCGATCATTATCTAAAAAAAAACTTTTAAGCTCATTAAACGCTGACAAACGAAGACAAACATCGCAGAGCAATAGATTCCCCAGAAAATCACATAAAATATACAGAGCCAACAAGTTTCACAGGCATTAAAATTGGCAGAAAGACGGCTAAAAATAGCGAAGTCCCCGAAAATGGGTTCTAAACAAACACGACGACCGCTTCCTTCAAAAATACCGAAAGTCCATAAAGGTCAATCGACTCACACCATAAAGGAACGACGACCGAAATTTATTACCGATACGACTCCACTTTTTTTAAAACGATCGGCAAAATACGTTACACGAATCGAACACATTAGACAACCGACCAGTTCTTCCCAAAGAAATATTTGGAGATAAAAAACGACGTGTAGTGTCGTTCCCCTCAGAGGGGTTAAAAAGGCGGTTTGCCGGCGTCCTCGCCTTTGGGGTGGCCCCCCGGACTCAAAAATATGTACGGCCGACAACGAACAGCGCAGAGAGGGCGAGAGAGAGAATGGAGGGAAAGAAAAGAATAAGAGAGAGAAAGGAGACTAGTTTCCCCTCCCTACTACTCCTCTTCTCCCTCTTGAAAAATCCTTGTCTCTCCCTTTCACGGTTCGGTGCATGAGGACCCCGCCCTCTCTCTCATCGTCGTGCATTCCCCCCCAACCCCATTCCCCACAACACTCTGAGACTGACACCCCCTCCCTCAAACCCCTTTGGGTCCATAACTCCGACAGTCTCCTCTGCTGGGATTTTCTCTCCCTCGAGAGGGGCGATCTATAAATCCAACCTCTAGCAGGGCAATAGACAATCAATAGTCTCCATTAAGACTGTCCACGAAATTTATTGGTCGCCATCGCAAAGGAGTCTCGCGCGGAGGAGGAAACGTCGAAGTCACTTCCCACCCCGTTTCTGCGCCAATCGATTTCAGCCGATTTTTCCGCGAAAGCTGAAAAAAAGGCGCCCTCGTCCCTCACTAGCTTCGCATGGTTGCGGGAACAGGGCTTTTGCGATTGGCTCGAGAGAGAGAGAGAGGTTCTCCATCTCCTCGCTAACGCGGTCAACAACGCTTGGGCCTCGCATTAAGGTGGCTGGAGCACATTTTAATAATTTTTCAAGTAAGTCGAACAAATTTCACGGACAACATTTCACTTAGGTGCATCTATTTATAGATTAAAAAATACGTGAATACGTATTTATACGGTAGGAAATCACTATACATGCAGTGATGCAAATGATGTAAAGAATGAAATTTTAAAATTTTGGCCTTATTTAAAGGATTGTTATGATTTGGATTTTCGGCTCGCAATTTGAAATTTAAGCGAAAATCATATCTAAATACGCTTTGTTTTACTCATTGTCAGCATGATATCTTGATATTCGTTGGCAACCATTATAATACTATGAAAAGTTTTATTTCGCGTTCAGGAGAAAATATGTCCGCGTGTAATCGAATTATTTAAAAATATATGTAATGTGCCATCTCCGTGTCTCACACCTCTCGGCTCGCTATTTACACTAGCGAACATAATGAGAATTTTGGAAGTGGCTCTAAAAAGGCGACATCGGTGGAAACTACTGTCGACGGCTGACAGGACAAGACGTGCATATGGTTCATATTCACATTGCTACGACTATAGTCGCCCGAATAATCTTATGAATATTTACCTTCCAGACTGAAATTTGCTAACGTGCGTCTAACAGCCTTTGATACACACAGATGAGACCAAAAACTAAGCTATGGGCTTCTTAATATAAGAGCGCTTTCAATACTAAACCTAATACCGCAGGGAACAGTAGGATATCCGTGGATATAAAATTTGCTCGCAATTGGGAAGCATTTAAAAGGACGAAAATATGCATAACACCAAAGATATAAGGATACCTGAGCTAGGAAAAGAAGCGTTCTTCACTTAAGACCGCGAACAAAGGTAAATATGCGCAGAAAAGATTAGTGAAGGGTTTGAAATGGAGCGTGTCATTGCCAGGAAGCGAAACATGAACCCCAAGAAGGGGATTGAGAATAGTTTGGAGATATTGGGAGATGTGGGTGTGGAGAAGGACAGGGAATATTCAACGCACGGAAGGGAAAACAAACGAAGAAGTATTGGGAATGGTAGGGAAGGAAAAGAAGTTTAGGGAGAAAATTAGGAGATAGAGCATGGGGGTGGAGCAAGTGAAGAAGAGAGAGCATGTAAAAAAGGCAGAATCGAAGGCAAAATGCTAGGAAAGCGGAGAAGACAAGGATAAAAAGGACATGCATGTGCAGGCTGTATTCAGGGGAATCCACCGTGTATGTTCTTGAATGGTGAAAGCAGTTTCACCAGCGTTACAGCTGTCGTCTTCATGACGAAGTGGATGATCCTAATTTTGATCCTGTACATTCTGAATGTCATCCTTCGCAACTGCTTCAAATGAAAGGTATGTTATAGTAACTAAATGGAACTAAGATGAATGCAGAACTAATGACAGATGTAATATGAGAAAAATCATCGTTGAGAAGGAAATAAAAGAGAGAAATAGTGGCCCATTAAAACTTGGCGAACGGGTAGAATAACAAATAGTAATGACAATAGAAACTCTGTGAAACAAGTATGAGAAACATTAAGGGGCCTCTTGATAAGTGGAGGGCTAATTTATTCCAGGAAATTATTTAGCTTCTATATGCAGCATAAACGCTTGCATAATGCACAGGCAACATAATGGAGTTTTAACAGGTGGGGCATTTTTTTCGTGAATCTTATCATGTACTCGTGCATTCTTCCGCGAGATTTACTGTTTTTCACGGCAAATTTTCCAATATAGGTACAACCTTACAAGACTCTACATGACAAATTACATCGTTTATCACCCATAAAGGAATTGTGTCACCGAACGAGGTTTCTAAATAAGTTGAAGTGAGGTGATTCAACGAGTATGATCGATAATTTGAAGAAGGAAATTAAAAAAGGAAACTGACAATAAAAAAGATTACGCACAACCAGCGATAATGGGAAAATAAAGAATTATACCCATAGACGGCCTGATAACATAAGAAAAGGTGACTTTTTAAAAGAAAAAAAATCAAGTTGGGAAAACAATAAAGCATCGCAAACTAACGAGGTAGGGCGAGAGTAGTAACAGAGAAGATGAGAATGTTAAGGTGAGAGTGCGATGCTGCACGATAATGATCAAGATAAAATTGGCGGTCCACAGTAAGAAGATCTACGGATGTCTGAAGGAAAAAAAACTCATCACTGACATAAGAAAGGGACACACTCATCGGTCACATTTTGAGAGACATGAACTTCGCGAAAACTATTGAGGAGAGAGGCTGAGCGCTATGAAGGGTAGAGGGAGAACCGACATGAAACCCTGAGGAGGAGACAGCGAGACAGATAAGGAGCACAAGGAGTGATCAGCAGAAAGAGTCAAGCGAGCATAGTTTCATCAAATCACGACTGTGGATGTTTGAGGTTTAGGCTATTGAGACAATGATTGCCCTTGTCACGGATATCATTTTCAACACTGAAAGTTAATTAGAACACTGAGCAATGTCACAATGTCCACGTCAATTTAGTTTACCCCAAGAGTGCAGAAGGATGTCCAGAGTAAACACATGCGATTTTTCAACTGCCTAACAGAGCAACATGCGACACGATTCTTTCTTGTACGCACACATGGGCTGTAATCATACACGGGAATATAAGCATTAAATATTATAATATAATCTATACCGCTCTCTCTACAAAACTCATGTCATATTATACGGTGCTCTCTTGTCGAGAAGAACCTGCCAAGTAATCTGTGACCACCTACGACCCTTGTTAGCAAACGGAATTTGAATACAACATTAGAATCGGGAAAAGATTTAATATATTGAAGGAAGAAAATACAAAGGTGACGGTTCACGTGTAGCGAGCAAGGCACTTAAAGCACGATACTAATCAAAGAGAACAAATCCATTAAAATAGCAATATGTAAAATAGAAAGCACTCAGCGGTATCGCCAAACGAGGTTCACATCCATAAAACCAGAAATATCAGTTCAACGCAACCGCAATAAAAGGCGTTCTCCCACCGACTAATAAACGATACAATCGCCTATCTACTGAATGGGGAAGAAGAAATGGCAGAAGGCATTCCTCCAACCAGGGCATTTGTTTATGAACTACTCGACCTCTCAGCCGGCGATTCAAGTAAGCAATAATACACTGATTTCCATGGGAGGAAATTCATAATTGGATTTTCATGTTTATTATATTTATAAAATTCAACTTTTCACTACTCTATTTATGACCCACTCACTATTAACATTTACGTAACATAATAATCTCCTCTGAGCTCCTCCATCCAAGAAATCTTTCTTCGAGTAATGACAGGTTTTACTCGTAAGATTATTTGTATGCAAAGAGGAGCTTTGTAAAATTTACTGGCTATTTGAAAGGATATAGAAAATTTTCCCATGCACCTTAATATGAAACGATTGTAAATCAAAGAAAAAGAGCTAATTAGGGAAGAAACCATCAGCATTTAACTTACTTTTCCCGGTGCTTAAGAGCGTTCAATCAAGAGCATCATTGAGTGGAATGAAAATAGGAAAAAACTGAATTATTCAACACCATATAAGCATGAATAAGGCGCTGAGCTGGTTGAACGCCATGCGGTATTTTCATCTGAAGTAGAGCTATTTTAATCGATGAATTACAGATTTAAAAAGGGAATGCATTAGTTAAGTTAGTTTCGGGGTAAGCTGAATTACCCTCATCAAGTAAAAGAAAATCGTTAATTAGAATTCACCCTAAAAAAGTGACCGACGTTTTCGAGGTGTAGCGGAGCTCACGGCCGAAGCTACAAGATCAACACTTCGTTAAGTCCACCGACGGTTTCGAATCTTCACTCAATGAGGCCCTGAACCCTGAAATCTTTGAAATGAATGAAAAAGTGAGATATTTTTCTCACCATAAAATAGACCACGTTTCAATTTTATTTTGAAATTAAAGCAGTTGTAAGAACCTTGAAGTAGATGTAGTAACATTTATGACGAAAAACTTCTCAGTGGATACCCCGAAAATCAGTGCGGTAAAATGCTTATTGTCAATTCAAACTTTTCTTGACTAATATACATAAATATTAGTGAAATTTCTTGACGCTTGGTCATGTTCTTTGATAATTTATTGCCCAAGTTTCGCCAAATTTTTTGGCATCATCAGGGTTTTTTTTACATAGGTTTAAATTAAAAAATCAAGAATAAAAAACCTCAATGGTTTCAGGCTCAACTTTGTAGAAGTTCTTTTTTATTATTTAATAAAAAACCTGTTGTGATTCTTGAATGTATTCCTATGTAAAAAAGCCTTAAAGATGCCAAAAACTTTGGCGAAACGTTGGCAATGAATTATTAAAGAATATGACCATAACTCAAGAAATTTCACTAATATGTAAAATGCTAATATTCAGGCAGCATTAGAAAGATGAGATCTTTTTCTTTTGAATGAGGCTAAATTAGTAAAATTTTACGAGTAGCGACATCCTACTCCAACTACTTAAGACACAGTAATCACCCGAGCGAGCGTCGGAGTGATGGACGAGGGCAGAGATCACTTGGCGTGCACACATCACGCATTAAAAGGAAACAGAGGATACGGCCCCTATCTCCGCTCCATCTGTGGATTTGCAGACGGATTCGGGACCCAGAAAATCACACAGCTTCAACTTAATTGGGCGTGCCAAGAGGTCTTACTTAAACTTCGCTTCACTTCTTAAAAGTTTATTCTATTAGTCCTCATGAATAAAGATAATACTTAGTACTTTTCAACAAAACTTTTATTGTGCGACGCGTTTCACCGATTCACGGTATCGTCAGGCACAGAAGTTTGTTACTTGCGTGAATTGTTGTTATAGTTCCGGGGGAGGAGGGGGCAAACAAGAATTTTGTAGAAAAATACTATATATTATCTTTAATCAAGAGTAATAATGGTCTCACTTTGATTTAAACCGGTAACTTCGTCCTTAATAAAAAATCCTGCTCGATGGCTTCAAAATCCTGAAAATATCGAGATGAAACCACTTCATCAAAAAGCCTTTTTTAATTCATTCCTTAGTAGTTTAAATATGTTTCAGTGAAATTTAACTTGGCTTTCGCTACGACAGTGTCTTGTTACCTTCAATATAACCGTCGAATGCCGTGCAAGCACGTGTTTTGTTTTCCGCCACCATGGTTTCCGCACCATCCTTTAAATTTCAGGTGCTCATAATTCCAAAAAAAAAGGAGAATGAGACTGGAGGCGCTACTTCCTTGGGCCCATAGATTGAGCAAAAGGAGAAAGCGCTTGAACGAAACCAATATCTTCGGATTTTCCCGCGCATTGAGGCCGTCCTCCTGGGACGAGAGTGCACCCACAACGCAAGGCATTAATGTCAGCGCAATGAGGAATGAATCGATGAATAGAAAATTCAGCAATAGAGAAGGTCGTAATAATTAAATGCGAAGTATAAAACAAGGGATATATCATCTTTCATATCAATTCACCCCTTAGGTTGACGCTGAGGTATGGAATGTATTTATTACTCAAGGCCCTCTTCCCACAATTATTACGATTTTTAGGATTACTGTTCATGGAATGAGCCCCGCAGATAACTTTTACAGCCTGCCATTAAGAGCCATAAATCAGAGTAGCACAAAGAAATACGCAGAAAGAGCGGAATTGATTTGACTACGGGTACGATGATGGCCATTTATTTACATTTCTTTATTGCCCCGAAAACTCACCAAGCAAGGAGCAGGTCGTGTGTGGGATAAAGGATAAGGATGTTCGCCTCTTCTCAAGACGACGAGAGCGATCCTTATTGCCGATCCAATGCTCCACGATTAAATTGCTTTATGGCGGTAAATATCTCCAAACGAGCTTTAATGATTCGAATAATCCTGCCGGGTACCACTGGTTTCATTGGTCAACGGTGATGGCAAGGCCCCGACTCGTCTTCATATTGGTGCAACTTTAGAATTGGGGCTCATGAATCATGGGGCCCTGGGTAAATTCAGTCGCATACTACTTCTGCCGCTCACCGAGTTTCTTTGAAAAATTAAAAAGAGAGCAACAAATTTTAGCACATTTTATACACTTTAGATTCTATGATCGTCAAAGTAACTAACAGGGGAAAAATGGTTCATAGGAAATACATATGCGCGGCATTCACAAAATTTCTTCTCGGGCATGCAAAGAGTAAAAAACAAAACTTTGCTACTAAATATATTGCTTTTAAGTCGTGATGCTAACCAATTAACAGGCACATGAAATAAATAAATCTGAAAAAATACACAGGATGGGGAAACCCTAGACTACAAAAATCTGCGTTAAATATACTTAACGCACCTAGTGCTGTGAGTTTCGTTCCCTGAATGAGTCAGCCTGATTTTAAAGAGTATTGCGGTGAACAATAAGTTTGAAAGCCGACCGAGTGGATATCCCACCAGTGATTTGGATAGAAAATGTCGCTACTTTGATGACATAGTCTTGCCGTGTGATTACAATTACAGATGACGCCACCTGTCTTCATTTTCAATTCCTCAACTGAAGTCATAATTCAAGGGCTAACGCAGCCACGGGCCTAAGACAAAACCGTTATTTTTCATAGTCGCCTAAGACTTAACACGGATAACTGCTCACCTGAAGAGACACCCGTAGAAAAAAAGATACCGTCGTAAACTCCCATTACTTGTCGCGAATCCTCCGGAAAATGCGAACGCCTTATATGGCAGAATGCTCAAACTGTTTTCCGCTGAAGAGAACACTCGAGGAGAAAAATCTTCAATACCCAGCAATTTGGTTCAACGAAATACCACTGATAACAAAAATGAAGCAATAAGTTAATAAACGAAAAGGAAAACTTTGTCCACCAATTTATTTTGCCTGGTACAGGTACTGAAGATGACGCCGCTGCGTAGAAACTAGTCGTAGCGTAAAATAAATTGGTGGAATAAGACAGTTTTCCTTTTTATTTATAAAATGAACCCACGAAGTCGAGCCTCAGACGATTGACATGTTAATGTTCGGATGCTGGTGACAGGACCAGAATGTAAATTAGTCGAAGTGGTGACGATATTCAGTTGAATCATCACATCACTTTTTTGCACACTCAAGAAAAACGTGATCACAAAGGAACAACATAAAAATCCTGAATCAAACAATTCTGTCCATAATTTCTCAATTATGCCACCTGTGAATCTCCGAGAACTTGTAAAATAACTATGAATTAAATATACGCATGATTATTATAGATAACAAAAAACAAATACTACGACAGGAGGAACATCATGCCACATCATGATAAAGATTTTTCCATACCTAATGCCTTTCGACAGGATAGAAGGAAGACAAAGATATAGGCAGAGTCCTGTTCTCCCCAATCGCATAAAAAAAACATTTTACGGCGTCCCCAGGACCTGTGAATAAAAATTAACATAGGCAGGCAGTAAGGCCATACGGCATTTCAATAAATCCCTCACGAGGAAAAAAGCTCATCGATATATCGGGGATATTCATCGGAGCGCCAAAAGCATCGCCGATGATGGCGATAAAGTATTCTCAAACATCCACGAGCTGGCAAGATGAAGTTTCGATAAACGCGCATTCCTCTCGCGATTCTAAAGTGGCTCTTCCCCCGCTTCGAATTGCGTTTCGCATATTTAAAAAACATTATCTGAGATTGAAAGCGAGAAAAGGACGGGCTCTCTACGACGCGTGTCCGCATTTTAACGAATTATTAATCTCCCTCGCCCTAATGAAAACGTTTCACTCGTTGATATGCAAATGAGCGCGGAGTCCAATAACCCGCTCGTTGAGATAACAAGAGCATGTCCGCGGCTAAAGGATCCGAACTCCCGTGCTCGACGGACGAAGACCAGAGTGTTTGAAAATAGGAAAAAGAAAATGGAGGGACACTGGGACGCTGGCTTTGGAGAGTGGTACATACAAGGAGGTGAGTGCCGGGGGAAGGCACGGGCAGGGACGAGTGGCCCGGTCGCATTCGGCCGATAAGCGGCCAATTGGGCGGCCAGAGTGAGAGGCAAGCGATCTTCCTCGATTGGCTGGTTACTTGGGAAGGCGACAGACAGTAGATACCATTGCTGAGGTCAGATATGTGGGACGGTACGGGAAGAATTCCTTGAGGAGTGGAGAAAGGGCGGAGAGAAACCCGGCGTCGGCAAAAGCCTACTTTGGACGAAAGGCGTCGAGGGTTCCATTGTTTAACGTTCCATCCGACGGGCGAAGTAATGCACATGAAGTGCTATCCACATGGCACTAAGTAGGTTTCTTGGTTCCACCGAAAATTCTCCGCCACAGCCGGGATTAGAGCCCGCGTGTTCGGAATGCGTAGCCAGTCCTCCAGCCACAACACCACTCCCATCACTAAGGACTATCTTCCTCATACCTAGACGGAGACTGAGAAGGGTTAAATAACGACACGGAGTAATAAAACCAAGCGGAATGAATAGTAGAGAAAAAATTATATATACACAGAATAAAATGAAACTTGTCAAGAAAAATATCAACTGACTTGACTGGCATTCGAACCCCGTTATCCCAATCACCAGTGAGGTGTGTTAGCCAGTTACACACCTGACTGGCGATTGGGAGATCCGGGTTCGAATCCCTGTCATCTCAAATGCTTTTTAGTGACTACTTTCATTCCTTTTGGTGGAAGACTTAAAGACTTAAACAGGCATTGCAGGAACAAAGCATGAACGGCATGTAACACAGTAGCGAAACAATTTAGGCTAAATTTCATAGCAATAAATACAAATCCATACACCAAGAAATATAATGGCAAACCATAAGACTTGACAATAAACAAGGGCATACATTGACGTTCCAATCTATAATATATTTAAGCCCTTTCAACGTCATTCTCAGGCATTTTTGAAGAATTGTTTCCTCAAAAATTCGGAGTCGGCCGGAGACGCGATAGGAAGAGTGCTAAGAGGGAATGCAGTTCAAGGGGTTCAGATGCGCGTGCAGAACTGTCGCGTGGTGGACAGGAATATAACCAGCACGACTCGAAGGAAACCGAACCACTTGCGTTGCACTAGCGTGGGATTCAAGGAACCGAGCACTCCGTCTGAAGGCACTAGGTACTTGTGGAATTTCAAACATCCCGCGGGAAGAGCTCATTATTCGCGTGGATTGCAGCCATTAACTTCCAACGCCAGAAGGCCGAAACCATACACATGTCCCCTTTCCGATGCATGAGTGGGGGCGCGGAGTTATTCGCCACGTGATAGCAAATCAGAATCGGTAGTTGAACGTTGGAAAAATCTGCTATCAAAAGCCCCAGTCAAAATTTAGACCGAAAAAAATGACCAAATTTTTGGGTATCGTGTAGTAGTCAGAATTTTAGGAAAACAATCTCAATCCAATTCATCGATCAATTAATTAATAACATTCTTGGAATCAAATTACTATATCTTCAAATTCAGCCCGTCGCACGATACTAAACCCGTTTAATCAATTTCTTATCAAAGCTTTAACTCCAATAAGCATCTCCGAACAGAAGTTCCTGTTGCCAAAACATGAGCAAGGACCTTTACGTCTTATCACCAGTGGCACCTAGTCCATAATCCATGCGCTCTTCACCGGTAGTCCATTTTGCCATTGAATGCGGAAAGAGTAAGCAAATCTGTGAGCTAGTTCAAAAAATGCTTCATGAATACCATCTCCCACCACCTAATGCCTATTCCACAGAGTCAGAAACCAGGACTCCGAAGAATCGGAATCAGAAAGAAAGGCGGAGGAAGGTACACGTGATCAGCAAGAATGGAAGAATAGAGGAGGAGGGTGAGGAAAGGGCAGGACACGGGGGCAGACGGAGAAGAGAGAAAACGCAAGGAAGAGGAAACGCGAGAAAGAAACGCCGTCGGAGCGGTACGGAGGCAATCATAAAGATGTGTCTTATCTCTGGAGGAGCATTGCTAGTCATATACATTAGCGAGCCATTACGATTAAGGGCTGTAGGTAGGAGGAGGTGGTTGTCCGAGGGCGGAGGGAGGAATATGTGAGGCCATGGGGGGAGTGGGGAGTTTGACTGGCAGCCCGGGAGGGGCGGGATCATCCACCCCCGACACCCATGGCGGGGGCAAACCGCCACCTCCCCGACGAGAAATCCTTCCCCCGACACCACCCCACGCACGAGTAAAAATAAACCTCCAAACCTCTCCCGGGCCCTCCCCCTTTCGAATCGAAGTCTCCGGCTGACCCCCGGCCCTCCGCCGTCGCTTGTAAACCCACACCCCCAACGCAGACCTCACCCCACCTCGTTTCATTCCTGACGTCTCAAAAGGGCCATGTCAAAATAATAAACACGGGGGAGGGGTGCGGGCGGTCGGGAGGTGGGGCGGAGGTCCACGGGAGGCACCGAAGGAAAGGAGCCTTCGATGGGTCGCTCGATGGAGATGAAATAACCAATTCCGGATAAGAAGAGAGGCGGTTCGGAGGGGAAAAGGAAAAAAGATATCACCTCGGTCCGAAGGCACGACGACGGTGGAGGCGGCGGCGGGCGTCGACGGCTGCACTTCCGAGAGCGCCCAGATATGCCTGACTGCTCTCTCGTGGGATTGTCACTTGCACATTCGAAAAATACTTAAACGTCTAATCCTTGCTTATCTCAACTGAAGCGCACTCATCCCCCCCGCGGGGGTGACTTAATCGAAGGGGTGGAACGGTTTTGAAGGGGCGCCGATTCGCTCTGCAGCGCTCTCGCGGCCGAGACGTCAAGGAGATAAGCTCAAGTTTAAAACCCCTAACGTTATGCCACTAATAATGCATCCGATAATGCTCCACCGCCTGTTGAACGCTCCACTGAAAATGGGTGGGGTAGCATTGAGACTGAGAAAATCGTGGGAAGAGTTGAGTCACCAAAAAAGGAAAAATAAGTATTTTCATAAAAAGAATAGGGAAAGTTGAAATCCTACATTTTTTGTCAAAATACTTACCTTAAAGGTACATGATAACTGAAGCAGTTAAATTAAGATGCTCTCAGTGGTCTTTAAAAAAATAAAATTCGATGCAACGATGATACTTGATGCAGCATCCAACTTGTTCTCAGTTGCGAGACAATGTCTCAATCATTCTGAACCAAATATCGACAAAATCGTACTAAAATAATATTTCATAAAATAAATCGCAATGGGCACATCCA
Organism: Pyrrhosoma nymphula; assembly: GCA_963573305.1. Taxonomy (NCBI): domain Eukaryota; kingdom Metazoa; phylum Arthropoda; class Insecta; order Odonata; family Coenagrionidae; genus Pyrrhosoma; species Pyrrhosoma nymphula. The sequence continues at coordinate 18,365,198 of OY754336.1, forward strand.
GCAACGCCAAATGTCCCTTTACATACATGGCCTTGTCTGCAGCTGATAAACATTTTAAGAGATAAAAGACAGGCACACAAAATAATAAACGCATTACTTTGTCATGGAAAGAAATGTTCAAATATGAGACGTGTGCAGAAAAATTAAAGCACACAGCATTTGAAAAATGATCAAAGAATCTAAGTTCCTAACCTATCGCCTAACATTGCTTCAACATGCAGCAATACAATCCCAAGCATGGTGCTGATGTTTACGGAGGTCATTATCTACGACACACGATTTCTTAATTACATATAAAAATACAAGCAATAATTACCAGCATATCGCCACGGTTATCTCATCTCGATAATTATGAGGCAGTGACATTACTTGGCCACGCCCACACCATAAGAGCTTATTCATAAAGCAACACTAATAAGACGTTTTTTTGCCTTAAACAAACACCACCATTAATTTCAAATCACGGAACTAACGTCAAACTCATCCGCGTTTTAACCACTTAAAGGAGCGACGCATTAATATTCATGCGACGTGTCAAAAATAAAATAAAACAAATTTAAACAGGATGTTCGGAAAGGAAACAAAATAACGAAAATATTTTTTTCAAAGAAACCCAGCCGATACGCGTTCCTTCACAAGTGCATACGGTCCCGCCACTTAAAACAAAGTTAATTGGGTGGTGAGGAGAGAGAAAAATGAATATTTGCACCGCCCTGCGAGAGACGTGTCGTCCTCACAGGTAGACTGAGTGCTGCGCGAGCATAGACAGATGTTGAGTAAATGGACTGGTCATCTTAACGTTATAGCTTGTCTATATTCCCGATCACCGGGATAAGGGCGAGGAAAATACGCTTACGTCATGAGACAACATCAGGTTCTCCGAGAGGAAATATTCTCAACCGCCGTCGCGTCGGGTTAACTCGTGTAAATGATTCACACTGACGTACACATTTTTAAATGCCAATATAGCGGTGAGGCGCCAAGCCAAGAGACGAAGGCGGCGGGCTCCATACGCATTCAAAAGCAAGCTCTTCCTCACGCAGCCGGACGGAGTTCGATTCTAATTCGTAAAACCTCCGCTTTAGATGAGGAAACGCACTGGTTAAATAGATTCATTCAGTTACCAGAAGTTTGAATTCAAGCCAATGGCGCGGGATAAAGATTGAGAGAGTACATATGCTACATTCTGGAGACACCTAATCATGACTATAACATAGCACGAATACAGTGCCAAACGTACACGTTCTTCAAGAGACTCTTAACTTCCATTTAAGATAAAAAAGAAATAGTACATATCATATTATAAGATGGGTTCTAACTTGGGGGTTCTCTTTGTGTGTAACCATAAATTTTGGTATTATGTACAACAAATTGAATATTGAAATTTGGAACTGTTTCTTAATAAAAATTTAATATTGTAAATCATTTATATATTTGCCTTGATGCCTGTTATGATAGGCTTAAGTTATGATTTATAATATTCGTTGGACTTATATCGCGTTTTGAATTTTCACTAAATTTGCTAAATATGCTCACACTTTATCATCACCTTAAATGGAACTTATGGACTTATTTATTATATGTAAAACAGACAATTTTCTAATTTATAGTTTCTGTATGTTGTATACTATGTATTTTTATCTCGCAAACAAAACATGTTTTAATGTAAACTTCAGCCACATATGAGCTATTGCTCCAAGGACAATAATTGTTTTTTCTATTCTATCCCTTATTTTTGGCAAAAATCAATAGCCCAACTAACGGCGCTATGTAAAGAGGCATTGGCGGTAGAACAAATAAATAGGTTTATAACTCTGCACAAACAAGCTTCGATTTATGTGCATTTCTATTATTCTATTTCCTCGAAAATTTCATTTCCACATACTCGAAATCATTTCAAATGGATTTAGTATCAAATCGCCATTGCATGCAGCACTAGCATAGAAAAGCAATAGCCGCGTCCTATACGCCAAGTTACCGACGGACAGAGTTAGGGAGTCCGGCACACGATCGAAGATATTTTCGGCGTGGCTTGGGGATACTATGTTTATGTAATGATTCGTATTACATTACGGTGTAGAGAGGCTCATAAAATGAGCAATTTCAGGTTTCTGATGTGGACATGTACAATTGTATATACCTAATATTCCACTGCATTAAGTTACAAAAACTGACTATAAACGTCATCAGTCATTATCTCGCATAAAAAATGAAACTTTCCCAAAAATTCTTTTACATGCCCATATTTTAAATTTAAAGGCAAAGAACAATTTCATTTTATAACACCAAATAATTAAAATTCCACAATAAAACTCCAATGAGTTCAGCAACACTGGAAAGAGTTTTAGAGTAATTCAAAGGCGAAAGGCGTTTGAGTTTCTAAATGCATATGCGATGCGATGCTTTTCATGCGACATGCGATTTCCCGTACCATTTACTCCATGATTCTAATACCAATGAATTTTAAAATGATATTCGAATATGGTTCTAATTAGACAACAGAAAAATATTTCTCAAACTACCTCGAGTCAAGGATAGGCGGTGGGTGTGTGCGGGAAGGGGTCGCAGTTCAAGGCTCGCCGGACGCCGCGGGTGCCGGCGCGAGTATGAAGACCCTCTGTCTTTCTCAGCGTTAAATTACGAAGAAGAGAGTTAATGGACATTTCGCCGACCAAGGAGCCGTGTGTCCACTCTGGAAGGGCGTCTGCGGAAAATGAGATGGAGATGCGAAAAGAAAGAAGAAGAGGAGGGGAAGGAAAAGCAAAGAAGGCGAGGTGGGGTGCATGGAGGGAGGGAACTCATCGGCGAGATCGGCAGATTATTCAGATGCATTGGTTCCAGTCGCCGGAAGGGCAGCATAAATTTCACGCGCAGGGATATAAAACACTACTTGCTGGAGGAGGATGGACTCACAACCGAGGGCAAGAGGTTAGCGGAAAAAATTCATTCTATCATGCCGTGGATCCAGAGTTTCTGCGGAGCAAGGAAAAGTTTCTTTTTCATTTAAGACGATTTAGACAAGCTTCATGATAGAGCCATCATATCTCACGGTACCGGCACTCACTATAGATGAAAACAGCTTCCTTCTTCCGAATAAAATGCCTAAAATTCTGAAGATGCTCTTCAACCGTCGAAATCTCAGTTTGAGGTAAATATTTGAATAGCGATAAGATAATTACTTAGGAGAGAATTGAACGCGGAACGACACCGAACAAGAGTAACTTCAGGCACGTTCACTCAGTACCACGGAAGTAAAGTTGTGAGTAAGCTGTAGTTTACTCGCTCCAAAATGCAAAAAAACAAATTCAACACCCTAGCAGCAAAGAAGATGTAAATCTTAGGCCTGGCACGTGTTCACATTTGTGTTCCAGTTACTTGCATACATAAAACAATTAAGGGAAACATTGCGATGCATATTGGGAAAAATAGTAACAGTATTTTTGAATAGGCAAAGGAATCTCAACGATCCAAAGCAAATAGTCAGAAAATCTTAAAGGAACATCAATTCCTTTTCAAAATAAGAATAAGGAAATGCTCTATACCCCAGAAATGTATTTCAGCACACATGGTTAATTGGAATCTTTGGAAAAACTTAGAAAAAAAGTATGGTCATTTGAAAATCTAACATTTTTTACGAAACAAACAGTTTACAAATTCAAAAGTCTATTTTAGAATTACACGCTACGTAGGTAAATTTAAATCAAGTGCGTTCATTAATACTTCCGCTGCGAGAAAGATATACCTACTTCAATATGAACTCGAGTATGCTGGAAGTTCGCCAAGATTAAATACAGCGTTCATTTTATTTTAACGTACGAACTAGCTCATATTTCAAGTTAAACCGTTTGAATATAGAACGGCGTACATTATCGAGTGAAGCGTAGACTGCATATTTCACCTTTGGTCCGTAAGATAAAAATAACTAACGGCGACCATATCTGTCCTCTTCCAACTAATCACCATCAGCGGGATTTAAGTTTTCGCCTTTCAATAAGCCTTTCCTCACTATATTCATGCAAGGTTGAAACAATTCTCTTGCTCCTTCGCTCGTTAGTCATGGAGCATTTGAAAGTTGGGGTCTTTGAAGTTAGATACACGTCCAGCCAGGTACTTCTATAGTCACTCCGATCCATAACTAGATAACAAACAACATCTAATTGTGAAGTGTTTTTAATTTACATCAAATGTAGAATATACGGAATTAGCATATTAGGCCACAAAAACGAACGGAATCCATAAGTGCTTGGCACGTCAATGCAAATTTTGCTGGATTAAAAGGTAACTATGAAATAATTATTACTGTAGGTCAATCGGTTTACCACAGAACACAAAAATCAATAGTTGCAAAGAAACCTTTGTTTATGATATAATACTGATTAATGCCATGGCATAATAAAACTCTATGCCATGTTACAGCTTACCACGTCCTTCAGGGAGTAAGAAATGTGGGAAGATGCTGAGAATCCAAATAGGGTACGAAAAATATTAATAACTTTCACGGTTTAGCGTCATTATTTTTCTTACGTAGCCTCAACATCAATCACGAACAAAGAGAAATATTTAAAACCTATTTTAAAACGCAAGTAAAACTGAAAGGCTAACACCATTTATTAACGTAATAAGACATGGAATTGTGCACACTACAAATGATTTTCTCCTAGGCTCTTGACATCTTTCAGAAGAAATTAATTCCCCTCATGCATTCACGGTTCGGGTTACCTTACGAGTAACATGCGATGAAGACAACAGTCACAGTAATTACGTTGACGTGTGTGTGTTCCTGTACATTACACAAACAAATGGGTGAAAAATAAAAGAGTAAAATGTATCCTTGATCCATGCAGAAAGCATCTACATTTAACGTTTAACATCATGCACGTTAAAATATGAATAACAGGGTAAATAAAAAGAAAAAATATTATCTACCGGGAGTTAAAGCAGACATATTGCCAAATTTAACCTTTAACACAATTTTACACGCCGCTCGAGAGCCAAGTGATACAAAATATAAAGTTTATATAGAATCGGCGCATTAGGAAACCACCTTGGCAGCTAGAGTCACTTCCTGGCATTGTGGGGTTGGGGTTAAAATATGTTTAAATGATTTATATTTTAAAATGTTAAACTATTATATAATTTTTATCATCAACTATTCATATTAGTTTTACTTTTGATCGGATAAATTTCCTGTGGGAATGAATTATCCCCCAGCAGCCCAACCAAAATCCTTAAAAAATAACTCGTTTTATGAATCGATTTCGGATCCACTGCTCTTCCAACCTACGTGGAAACAGTCACACGTTAACTAGCACGACCGACCACCAAGTTTGAAGGAGGTAGTGATATCTTGAAAGGAAAGCAGAGACTCACAGAAGAAGAAAGGCTTGCAGCAGTGGCCAATTCAGTCACTTCGCCGAACGAAAATGACCCGAGAATGGAAAGCGTGGAGGTTTTCTTAATGGAGGCCCCGGGGACCCATCGTGGTCAATTCGCGAATTAGATGAAGCAGAACACGACACAACCACACACGCGCCACCTGTCGTTGATCGCCTAGGCTTCCCCGCCAGGACCACGATGTCCAAATACGATGCGGCGGTTGATTCAGAAATATCAAGGCAAAAACATTTGATCCAAGAAACAAACAAAATACAAAGTGAAAACGAGAGATTCGTTAAAAATTTCCGCGATCTAAGTGTGACACGGCTGATGGAAGGACTAAGTTGATATCCACTAAGAGGCTACGCGCTAGGCTAACTTGTAAAAATTCCAACCTCGCGGGTTTCTGGGTGGCATGGACAATAATATTTTGACTCCGTACATTTCTGGAATGACAAAAGGGACAAAATAAAATTGATATATGCACTGGTAACAGATAGGTACGGAAATTCCTTCCCGCGAACCATTAATGAACACAATATAGACTGCGAGACACTAATCCGTGAAGACAAATGTCACTTTTCGCTCCTTCCTTCTTCCAACTCCTTTTTCCCTAATTCCTCCCTTCTCTTTTGGATGGTGCCTTTACACCCCCTGCCACACGCAATGGCGCAGGCTCGTTGGGTGGAATGTAGATGAAATTCGAGGATGGAAGGAGGACCAGTGCCTCCCTCGACCGAAGGGAGGAACTGGGGAGAGCGAAGGAATTCCATTCGGATGATGGTGAGGGAGGAGTGAGGTGATGGTGGGGGAGGGAAGGGAGAGGAGACCCCCGCGAGTCGGGAGTGACAGTCGGGTGTGTGATGCGTGGGATGGGAACCGAAGGAAAGAGGTGACACAAAGGAGCCGAAGGAGGGAAGAGAGGAGGACGGACGTGGAGCGCAAGGGGAACGGAAAATAAGAAGAGGAGGAATACCAAGGGGGCGACGTCAAGGCGAGAGCGGCGGTGATTTATCGCCTCCTCCGAGCCACGCCACCGCAAGAGAAGAGTGAGCGACTCTGAGCGAGGATCAAAGGGGGGGGGGAAGGGGGTGCTGCGCCCCCCCAGAACCAACCATCCCATCTCCGCTACAAGGAGAGCAAAAAGGCGGCTGACGGGCGAGAGTATGGCACGCGGGATCGCGCCTCTGCCGTCCGAATAGATTCGGTGCTCATCCACGGACCTCCTCCTTGCCTTCACATCTCCGCATCGAATCGAGGCCCTGGACACACCCACCCGAGTGCTTCGGACCCTTGTGCATCGGAGTCCAGGGTAAGCTTCGATTCGAACGGAAAGTAAACTTCTCAAGAGTGATGAAGACATTGCCACGAAAAAAAATAGCCTGAACCGGGACCCGAACTAAGGACCTCCGGCTTCCCGGGCCAAAGCGCAGGCTATGCTTCCCAGGCATCCTAATTCTCGCGGTAATTCAAGGGAACAAGATGCTATCCTAGAGTCACGACGACTTCTCCCGCATTTGCCCCACGGCCTTTATACCACAAGGAACAACTGATTGTGTGGTTAGTAGGTACTCTCTTTTCCACCTTTCCATCTTTCTTAATTCTTTTGCTGAGGCTCTTCCATCTTTCCTCTGACCGGGTGCTCCTGCTCTTGTTATTTTGTTTGTCCAGTATCCCTATAATCCGGTCAACCTGAATTCGAAATATCTTTTTACTGTAACGTATGATATGAATTGTGTTGTTGATGCTGGGCTGCTGGGGAGTTGTTGATAAAAAGGAAAGGGGAATTGTTGGAGAGAATTGGATTTGGGAAAGGATGCTGGATGCATCAAGGAGCATTGTAATGGAAAGAATAAAGAGTTTTCGAACGAAAATAAACGTCTGACGTTACAGACGGAGGTGAGAACCCACTTTTCTGGCGACGAGGATGGGATATTCGTCACGGGTTTAAAAAAAATAGCCCGTGGAACGTGGAAAAACGCAGCGGCCGGATTGAACGCGTGAATCGGAGGGCATCGGAAAAAAAACCCGTGGAATGTGAAAAAACGCAGCGGCCGGATTGAACGCGTGAATCGGAATCGGAGGAATAGGAATCGGAATTTGGGAACGGATTAATTGGATCTACGGTTGCCGGTTCGAGGAAGCTGACTGGAGGCGGTATTTGCTTCAAGGAAGGACGCAACATTGAGTGACGAAGTTGGAGCTGCGAGCGAAGACGTCTTGGTTTCCTCCTGCCGGCGGTTGGAAGTCGAGTTGCGGAAGAAGTGGACGGGCTGCAGTTGATCGTGTTGGTGTAGCGCTATTTGGCAAAGGGGTACTAAAACGGGATCTCAGTAAAATTTTGTCCAGTGATGTAAGTATTTAAACATCCCTGGACAAAATTCTTTAAACGGTGGAGGAAGACTGTAACGTATGATATGAATTGTGTTGTTAATGCTGGGTTGCTGGGGAGTTGTTGATAAAAAGGAAAGGGGGATTGTTGGAGAGAATTGGATTTGGGAAAGGATGCTGGATGCATCAAGGAACATTGTAATGGAAAGAATAAAGAGTTTTCGAACGAAAATAAGCGTCTGACGTTACATTACACAGGATCTCACATGAGTTGATCGACACTTCTTCCATATCTTCTCTCGTTTGCTCAACCCATTTCGTGGCCGCCTTTAAATGATCCAAAGACTTAGAAAGCCAAGGTAATTATAATTTATTAAAATTTGACTACTATACCTCTCTCAAAGATTATAATTCAAACGGAGGAAAGATGAGCGCCGAACTCTTTCAGAGGGAGATGATTTTCAAATCGTATTTCATAGTTTCGACTTTTCACACTCCCTCGCAAAGAATTGACCCAGGCGGGCGAATTCGATGTATCACAACTTCAAATATAACTTCTCTCAAATAGTAAGCAGCTCGGATCAATTATACATACATTATGTTACTTCGGGCGATTGCAGGCGATTTAATGATAGAAATTATTTTTTTAAATTAATTTTTTAGAGGCTAATTTTGTCCTCACTGAATTCCATATAATTTCGAACTGACATCGTATGAGAAAGAAAAAAAATGCTCCGTGGTAAAAAGTATTTTACTTTTATTGTGATTTAATGAACACCACCTCACATACTGAAAAGCTACCTTTTTCTCAGCAGGAAAATATACTAAGATATTATTGGATTATGCATTTTGCTATTCCGGTATATTGTCTGCACGTAATTCACCGATTGAATATCACATTAAATATTTAAAATGCGTACAAGCCAAGTTTCTGTGAGGCACAGGGAGCTCTGTGTGCCAAGGAATTAAATAAAACCACAAGTATTCACTTTCTAGATTTGCACAATTTTCACGATACATGTATTACCATTCTAAGAGACGATGGCCTCCAAACTTAGATAAACGATGCAACAAAACGGAATGAAAAATGAAATGAGCATTCTTGCCAAAAGAAAAGGACTCTCTTCACATGCTCACTATCGATCACTCGATATTGATAAAAGAAACGTGTTAGTAGTCATCATTATTTTTTATAAAACTGTTCACTTTGAGAGAATATTTAAGTACCTAAGTCAGTTTTAAACTGTACGAGACTGAATTGACAAAAACATATATTTTTTCTCAGTGTCCCAATTATAGCTCATTTTCGAGTAAGTCATACACAATGAATTAAATAACATTATAACACCTATATTAAACTTTTGAGTAGACTAACAACATATAAAGAAGACGGAGCTAAATATAAGGGTGGGAGGGCACAAAATAGAGCAGGTCGAGCAGTTTATGTATCTGGGTAGTATTTTGGAGGAGAATGGATAAAGTGGTAAGGAAATCAAATGCAGAATTGCCCATGCTAAAGAAGAATTTTCAAACAGAAGGGAATTGATGAGGGAATCTGAGAACAGAAAGCTGGTGAAAACACTAATCTGGAGCGTAGCGCTATATTGGTCGGAAACTTGGTCATTGCAAAGGGAGGATGAGCGTAGACTTGAGGCGTTTTAGATGTGGAATTGGAGAAGTCTGGAGAAGATTAGCTGGATGGCGAGAAAGACGAACGAGGAGGTATCGGATATGGTTTGAGAGGAGAGGAAGCTTGTGGCAGAAGTTCGGAGAAGGCAGAAGAGATGATGGAGGAGGTTTAGAGAGGGGAGGGCATGTTGAAGAGAGTGATAGAGGGGAGAACACGGGGGAAGCGTGGAAGAGGAAGGAAGAGGATAGGAATACTGAACGAAAGAAGAGGAGGTAGAAGATGTGAAGAATTGAAGAGGGATCTAATAGCGGGTAATCCTTCGGAGGGAAAGCGAAACGTTTAGAAATTGGGATGAAGGATGGGGACTGTCCAAGAACCTACCAATCAGCTGGTAGAATACTAGAATGAAAACAACATGGATATTTTTCCATTTACCGGAAAGTGAAATAACTTTATTCCATATACATAAATACTCCTGAAATCAGTTTAAAGCTCGCAGAAAAATAGTTATTTCCATCCGGGGCCGCCAATAACATAACATGTAACACCCGTTAGACTATTCTAAGGCTCTATGTAAAATACCATAAAAATCCGTGGGGCCCCCAATCTCATTGGGATACATTTGGTCTCTGCCGAAGCACTCTTTATGAGATTCCGCGTCTGTCCGAGTAAAATACAAATTAGAGGAAAATACAGTAAAATAAAAATTAAGAGGAATTCCGTCATAATGAAACTTCGCAACGTGTAGTACCTTACATTAAATGTTAAAAGCAAAATTAACATGGCTGTGAGTAATAAAATCGACCGAATTGCACGAAAAATTTAAATCAGTACAAATTCATTTCATTCAAGTATTCTACCAGCTGATTGGTCGGCTCTTGGACAGTCCTCATTCTGCATCCCAATTCCATACGCATTGCCTCGCTTTCCCACCTAAGGATATCCCTCACAGCGTCTGCTAATGCATAACCCACTACGTATTAGCTCGGAAAAAAGTTATTCCCAAATGAATCAATGACTTTTTTACAATGAAATGAACTTCTATTAATGAAGGGATCAGTCAGCAGCAGTCTTGTGGAAATCGGTATCTGGCGATTTTAAACGCTCCATAATCAGTAGTTAAAACTTAAAAGGAAAAATTAGAGGGAAAACACCAGCAATTTTTTTACAATACCAAGAAGACCATGAGGAAAAGATAGCACTTCTCAATAATCATCAGATTAATAACTTTACTTTTGCAACAAAGAATAAAACGAATATCCAAGCATAAAATTGAAACCCCTGACTGATTCTCGAGCGTTACGTTGACACCTGATTCACAATTTAAGCAGTTTAACATCGCATTTGTACGCTAAGCCCAACGAGTAATTATGCGCCACATGGGAATGCGCTCCCTCGAGGCAAATGTGGCTATGCCAAGTTGTACGGTCAATAGTGCGACAATTTTTTAACGACCAACAAAAGCCACAAAATTATATCACTGGCTACAAAGACTATTGCACACGATAAAATGAATTCATCGCACGATATACAGTTCACGGCAATAAAAAAGATTCATGGAACACCGTTTCTAGTCAAACTTATGGTTCTCCTCCCGGAAGACTATGTTTGGTAGGTTCCCGGCCTCAAAACTTAATATGCGCTGATTTATGTTCAGAAATACCTTTCTTTACAGTGTCGTCAAACGGTCATATCTTCTTTTGCATAATGTGACGGTAAAACTAAGGTGCAATAATTTTCAAGCCACAGGAGTTTATAGTTTTAACTTCCAAAAACGTAAATTACTTCAACATTAAGAAAATCTTTCTTATTTCTCTTTTTCCTGGGTCACATTTTAGAAAAAATAATGAGTGAAACAAATTTTCAGCGTCTCCTCGGGAACAAAAACATCACATTCCTTGCCACAAATTGCCGAGAGTAAATTACTTGTAATTAAATGTATGACATTTAGTGAATTATACCAGAAAAAGGTACGAATGGACGAGGGTGAACCAATGAGAGGGAAGTCATTGCACTCTCCACGCAGTCGAAGAGGCTGGCAATTTCCCACGAACTGCTAAACAAATATACTTTTGGAACAATGATTTTCAATGCCAATTTCCTCAGGGAACCAATTAGGGAAGTAATATCTTTCGCTAATTAATCGTCACCGAATGTACAACGAATTAGATAGGCTTTTAACTTTGGCTTTACGTGGTGATAGTTCAAGCGTTGTGAGACTGTCGTCAACTCTAGACAGGAAATTGATCGCATTCTAGGAGATAAGACATTTACGAACGGGTCTGTACCTACATGCAATACTTAAAAATGATCGAAAAAAAGAGCTCTAAAAAAAGTTATGCATGCATCATTGACTAACCTTACCCAGAGTATGAGGTGATAAAATGAGCAAGCCAGCATACCTATAAAGGAAAAACATCATGTTATTAGTTTCATAATTAATTATTGTAGAATGAAGGACAACAATTCAACGGTAATGTTTCTTTCAGGAATAAACCTTAAACGGATTCTTTTACTACTTGGCTTTGGAAACGATTCAAACATTTCATTATACAGATTAGCATTAAATGCATGAAATGGCACGTTAAGCTTTCTCATTGACATTTTTAAAATTTTTAGTAATATACATGTAGCCCAGCAATTAAATGCAAGTAAACCTAGAAGAAAATTTAGATGCTTAATGTTCCTATATATAAATGAAAACGTACCCTATGCCATAGCATGGGTAGAGAGTTTGTACGACATACGTAAAATATATCATTAATAAATTTTAACAAATATTGAAATCCATTTTATTTAAGATGGCTTTGCACAAGGCATGGAATAAATATCACGAACTATCCCAATAGTTAAAAAATCAGTAACGCGAATTCAAAGATAGAGTGATTTCACATGCCAATTAGAAACACTGTCTCACACAACAACGTAGTGAAAGAAAAGACAACTGGAACCCTTCTCATTAACAAGGAGGCACATGTTAAAAAAACGTGGAATAATGCAGCACAGCTTCTTCGGATCGACTAATAAATAGAGTCTTAAGATATAAGAACGCAGATGCTAATTGCAGCCAGTCAAACAGACATCTACCCCCCCCCCTCCGTGCCCACCTCCCTCCCTCCCACCACTGGCGGGACGAACACGAAGGAAGAAGAAAAAAGCATAAATTAGATCAGGGAGTAGAGCGGGAACTTGTGGGAAGGCACAAAATAAGAAGGGATGGAAGAAAGGACAGGAGATTTGAAAGTGAAAAGAGAAGACTCCTCCTCCGTCTTCCCAATTTACTTTGCGCCCCCGAACCCGTCTGCTGCCCTGCTTGTACTTAAAACACCCACGTCCCTCAGGGCACTTGCGTCACGTGGACGGGGGAGACGCAGGGGCCCTGACGGCAGGGGCGTCGCTTTAACAGGGCCCTTCCCCCCAAACCGAACCCACCCTCCTCCGTCCATCCCATTTCCTACCGCCGTCCGAGCCCAAAGCAGCTCCGATCTCGCTATCTCGGCCCACCTCGGTCCGATCTCGAACCGGCCCATCACCCAGCATCCCTCCCAAACAATAACCCTTTGCCACAACACAACACATCCCGCCCCCACCGCAAACCTCTCCGGGAACATCTCAACCACGTCTCCCCCTCTCCATCTTCGCTCGCTGCCCGACACTAACATCCCCTCCGCGTTGCTGATTTAAAGACTCGCCCTTCCGCCCGCCCAACCGGCCGGTAAAGCCCTCCCGACGCGTCTCCTCGCATGCCCCCGTGCCGGCCGCCGCTCTCCACCTCCTGCCGGCCACGACAGCGCCCCCGCCACGTAAGGGAGGCCAATTGTCTCCTTCGGCCCACAGCATCTCTCCTCATTAAACCAACTTTATTCCCGCACGTCAACCTTTCCCTACCGTGCCCCTCTGCTATGATCCCCCGCTTCCTTCTCCGTCCGCGGCGGGCGGACAGCCAGCCGTTTAACGAGGGGAGCACGGAGTGGTGATGCTTCCGCCGGGAAATCCTCACCTGTCGCCCAACGACTAACGCCGCTAACTGCGGAATGCGTGACGGACGGTCGATCCCGGCGAGTTAACGCGCCCGCATAACGAGAGCGTTGTGACGTGAATGCGAGCAGGGGAGTCGCGAGTTATCCGGTGAGCGCCCAGAAACGCAAGGATGCGCTCCTTGATTGAAATGACGGGTGTCCTTAAATCGAAGCTGGAATAACATTCCGTCATATCCCCTATAAACATCCATTCGCCGGATATTGATGAAACAGATTCAACTACTAGGCCTATAATGTAAGATTATTAACAAACTGCATTGGAAGAAAGTACTGAGAATCGCTAGAAAGCAAAATATTTCAAGCTATTTACAACATTATTTTGAAGGAGAAACAGTTTCGAGTTTAGATGCACCTGCAACATACTACAAACATAAAAGGATCAGCTTTCAAAGCTAACGCATTATCCTTATTGTATAGATTGTACTTAGCTCCTTTTCGTCCTTAAGGCAAACGAAAAAATAAAAGTATGCTACTGATTCTCAGGCAATAAGAAATGAACTTTAAATGAAACTTATACAATCTTAGTTCGCCATTTCACACAAATAATAGTTGGGTTGGTTATTTGTGGAGGCAACCTACGGCTGAGGTAATTTTTGCCACTATGAATCGGTGGGCAGGTTTGCAAGGCAAGCGAAGGGTGGAAAAAACCCGGCGTCAAAATTAGCCTACTCAGCCTAAGTACGGCGCCAAGATGTCCACATTTTTATGTACAGCACTTGAAATGCTTTCCACAGAGCACACACGTAGGGATCTGGAATCCTCGTAAAATTTTCTTCCGCAGCCAGGAATTGAACCCGGACCATCTGGATGGGAAGTCATCAAGGTTAGTAAAGGATAAGGTTGTCTCACTCACGGCTCGGGCTACTAATGGCTTGACGTCACTGACGACCCAAAGCCCCGCGCTCTTTGAATATCTCCGTTACGTTGCTTACACGCCACGGTGTGATCGACTCTTGTCAGAATTGCATTCCGATTTTCAGAGCACTTTTTCCTTTTAAATGCATTACGTATTCGTGATATAGATTAAATAGTCCAAAATTTGAATCATGTAAATTGACAGCGATCAGTTATGCGAAAAATGGTCGGACGAATGAATGAGTTCCAAGGCTCACTATTTATAGGGATGAATAGTGCAGATTTTACTCCTTGTGACAAAAATGGCATTCAAGTGAAAGAGAAAATAAACTTGAATTTGAGAAGGACATTAGGACAAAGTTTATAGCCAATTAAAGTCTCTTGCTAAACATGTTGTGCGCGCCGCGAACGACGCCTGTAAGTCGGCGACGCGCGGGCACGCGGTACACTTCGAAAGAGTGGGTACACGACCGGACGGGCGATAGTAACCACCGGATCACCCTTGACCGCGGCCGGGCGCCTGCTTAGAGCTTATAAACACAACACAAGCGTACAGTTGTTCACGGGAAGCGAGAGATGAATCGAGAGAGAGAGAGTACTTATCTTGCACCACCGATTTCCGTGTCAAAACAGACATAAACGTGGCATACGAAAATTTCGGCTCGGACGGAAAATAACAAGTTTAACAACGTCGTTTTAACGTCGGCAATCATGGAAACCCTAACCCGGTGGGAAACCCGAGAACAACTCATCAGCATCATTCGCCGGAAAAGCCTAAAATCATACAAGTTTAACAAGCCACCTTTCCCGTATTTAAGACAGGTTCTAGTCCTCGAAAACGTTCATTAATGTCTACATCTCTACCCGTCTTTTGCAAATGTCTTTCGCTTTTGTCACATTCATGCTTTGTTCCTTACACTTCTTTCTATAGCAACTTATGATTTCGAATACTTCTCCTCTGGGGAGCTTCTAGTGTCACCGTGACTTTCTTGGCCTACCTCTCCTCTCAGTCCATTCAAGATTCTATAGTACATGCATTAGGTAGTACTTTGGCTCATTCTTTCAAAAGGACCAAGCAAACAAAATCCTTTTAACAACCTTGGGAAGTCATAACTCAAGCCACCAAACCAACCTGACCTTCCTAAAACCTGTAGACTAATTTAAAAAAAAATGGAATAGAATTTACTTTCTGTGAATTCTACGGTTATATCATATTTATCCATATTTAAAAGGGTCCATTCCATCGAATATTCAAAACCAAAATACCAGAGAGGCATCTGGATTATGTTTGTAAATAAATATTGAAAAAAGCAACAACAAATATTAAGACATACTACGATGACAAAGAGTTCATTTTGAATAAAAAACTTCGTACTTTTCCAACTTTTTTTTTAAGTTAAATGTGGACAAGTATGAAGTTTTTTTTATTCAAAATGGATATCTATCACTCCCACGAAGTCAAACCTGAAACAATCAAATTTATGACCAAGAGCTTTCTTTTTCGAGCAATCTATTCATGCAGGAACTTGAACGTCGACTTCATAAAGTTTACTGAGATCCCCATTATCATAAATCCGAGACGTAAAAAGGTCCCCGCTCTCAGCCTTAGACCAAGCATTGGGACGAAACTTTCCAGTGAATTCTTTAGGTTATTTGTTTCTAAGCTATTTTGTGAGGCGACGTATTACGTGCAATTGATCTTAATTATGGATTTGCGTCCTTTCCGTAGACTCATAAGTTTATCTCCACATTAATACCAATTGCGGGCAGAGTTACGAATGTTACTGAATTTATATGACTGAAAATGATTGAAGAGAACAATGGATTGGTGGCAACGTAATGGTCGGATTTTATTTCAGAAATCTGAAGGGGAAAGCAATAATACATCTATTCCCTCGCGGTACAATCCTTCATGGGCCGCAATGGACTCACATTTACTTCCCTCCTAAATCCTTTAAAATAACTGCCACGATAATTACGAAGCCTGGAAGCGCAGGTCGTCTCCGCATTGGCTTAACAAGTCAATGGTCTGTGGTGCAATTCCCGTACAGGTGGATTTTTTTCTCGTGACAATTCCAGAGTATTTTACGGCCGTTTTTTCGTCAATATGAAAATTCACCGTCGTTTAGATGTTTCAGAGCATTTAAAAATTAGCAAGTTTCCAGAAAAGAAAAAAAAACTTTTAAAATTCCAAAATGTACAACCAAAACGTACGAGATATCAGCGATGAATGCGGCAATGAGTTGTTGGAATGATATTCCTGATTATATCGTAAATTCAAAAAAATGTCCATACCTTCAAATATTCCATGCTCCATTATTTGTCTGAGAATTTTTGTCGCAGTTGCATTTGAAGAACTGTAACAGCTTACTGTAATAGTTCCTTATTTGTTGTATAAATTGCATCGCATTATTTTGTGGTATATTATCATGTTTTGTCGGGTATATATTGATTTCTTGACTTAATGGTGAGTTCTCAATGAAATGCAATATCTAGGTCCGCAGAAGCGTGTGTCTGCTCAAAACATGTACTTGTGAGAGATGATTTGTAATTATTATTGCTTTGTATATCGTAAGTTATTCCAAAGGACTCAAGTCCTAGAATAATAAATATTATTTTTTTATTTTTAAATGAAATGTGGAAAAAAGAAAAGAAAAAAAACTTGAATATTTTGCGAGGACAGCATTGGTTCTCGGAATTGAACGCAGATAATGGCAGGCTCCCTCGATGGGCGTACAATCCGAAAAGTTAAAGAGAGATACTCGTGCCACCCATAGAAAGGAATGGTTCAATGCCTGAAGACTCAGTGGCCTTCCCCCGTGACCGACAGTTTCAGAAATACAAGGAATCGAAAAGCAGAGGAGGGGTAAAAAGAACAAATGTATTACCACCAGCAATTCCTAATTTGCAAGGAAAACAGCTTTCCTTCTCTTTTTTTCTTCTCCGAAGGGAAAACTCACCCCTGCCACGCCAAGGGAAACGTCAGACAGATGGCCGGACACAGAGGAAAGAGCGGAAACTAAAGTCTCCAGCTTACGCGAAAGATGCGAAACGGTGATAGAATAAAGAAAATTCGCACTAACTCTTTTTTTTTAAGCAGACCGGCATTTCGCAACAACAACGCATTTAAGTGATGAAGATAATGTACTAAGTTGGTGCGCAGCAAATCACCTTGAAGAGCAGAGGAGTGGGTGAAATGGGTGGTGATAATCGCCAACATTACCTCGAGTCTGATCCGTATGCTATTTAATCGTTGTTGGAATGAATGGGTCCCATTATGGAATAGTCCCACACCTAACTTACGCTATCTTATCTCCTGGGTCCCATCGTCCCTGGTACTTAAGAGAATATCAAACCAAACATCTAATGAATTTAAACAACGCTGTTCGAGAACGTCTGGACAAAGTCGGTGCTAGTCAAGCTTCAGTTAGCGTTTGATCGAAGGGGACACAGCAAGAGCAAAATTATTTAATTAATCTCCCCATCCAAATTTGGAAGAACAGCTAAAAATTCTTCTGTGCTGGGTATCAGAAAATTTCTTATCTTTCAACACTATTGGGACAAGTGAACATCTACACCTGCCTCTCCTTCGAGCATGTAAAACGCACATTGAAGATAGGTGCATCATGTAACAGAGAAATTACAGTCAATTGATATAACCATCTACCTTGTAAAATAAATAATAGCTAAGTTAGTCGATGTAGTATTTTCCATAATGATTAGATAATATATTCTTAAATAATTACTTACTCGGCCACTGGAATAAAAATATTATTACAATTAGCAGCTGTTCCGAGCTATGTATACACACACAAAAGTATGTATAAGTTGTACATTGCTACAAATTGTACAGTGCAAGAAAGTTATGCACACATAGTTGCATAATGTCATCCATGATGAGTTTTTACATAGTTGGAATCGACTCCATCAACTTCATTAAAGACTTGATCGCGAATCAGGTCCGAAACTAAACAAGATATCTCCCAAGAGCACCAGTCTGCCTGTTCGAGACGTAAATCTGACTACACCATATTTATAAATAAGTAAGGAGTTTTTAAGCGATGACGACTTAAGAGTCGTTAGAGAACACTAGTAGACACGCAGTTGAAGTTCATGAATCTCATTACCAATTATTCGAAGAAGCTACAAGAATATTCTATTTACTCTGGAATTAGGCACATATATCAATCATAAAAAGTATAATGTAAAAGTGTTGTAGCAAACAATATATAAATACCGTTTAAACATTTTCCATTAGTTTTATGTTTGAACAAGTGAATAATTTTAAATGAAAATAAATAAAACGGATATGTATGACCATAAGGAAATTCAAGGGTTATCCATTACTCTCGAAGGAAAGCCCAAACGCCTAAATTGCCTTGAATGCGAAGAATATAAAGAACATAGAAAGACGAATTTAATCAAAGATTGTACTCAGTCATCCATCATTAAAATCAGCGCAATTAAGAGATAAATAAGAGTACACAGTCTTCTGCCATTAAGCTTTTGTGGCACCACCATTTTTAACCTAGCGGGAAACTCAAGCCATATTTTTCCACAATCAAAAACGCCTGAATCCTTTCTGTAGTTCATATCTACATTTCTCTCTCCTCAAAAAGTGTGAATTGTACCAGAAATCAAAACATTTCTGTTTCAAAGACTACTCCCATTCTATTCTCTACACAACGCTAGGCCCTCTTTCCCCAATGGTCCTATATAATTTGCAAAGAACGCACCTCCGAAGAAATAACACCAAATACCGCTGTTATCTTGTGAACTTAATTTTTCCCGTTCAATGTCTGACCACTTCCTTTTACAGCAACACCCAACAGAGTCTTGACAACATCGCGACTGCAAGTTGGGATAGCTTAAGACAAGACCGAGCAGAGCGATCCAGAAAGAAGATCAATTAGAAGAATGTACCTCAGCATGTGAGAGTGATAAGTGGTACTTCCATCTCGTAGGCCACGGTAAAAAGGTACAATACTTAGAATGTGGTGAGTATAATGCAAATCCTAAAGGAATCGAAAAGGAAAAGCACATTTAACGGCAAATGAATTAAGCGACGCGTCGTCCGAAATACACAAAATTAAGAAAAGAGATCTGAAGATAGTACAAAATTGAATTTCATTTAAGAGTCTCCGAGTAAAGCCCCCATTGTACAATCAAAATTCCACAAAAATTACTTAATGTTCGCGGAAGTACACAATTATAAAGATGAAAAGTGGAATTTTTAAATAAAAAAAAACATATAACTTGTAACTCACGCTTGTTGAAAGGAAACAAAAGGGCAACGAAACATATGCAAAGGAACATATTTTTCGGCACAAAAGAGATAGTGACAAGGTGATGAAAATCTTCCCTTTAATGACACTCAAATTGAGAAAATGATATATGTACTAGCACGATGCCCTCAGCATCTTGAGATAATCGCAAGCATGAAAGTAGGACAAAGGGAAGGGCGACCAAAAACAGAGGCAACACTCATCTCGTAATGCATTCACCAAAAAAGACTGGGCCCGAGAGGAAACATATAATACCGGTGATTAAAATCACGAGCATTAATTATTCATCAACACATCAACGCGGCGTAAATTTTTCGGGACTCATTTCAAGGGTTTCGCGAATGAGTTGAGCGAAAACCGAATATGCTTCTTAAATACTCGCTCATAAATTGCGAGGAAGCAATTTGAAAAAAGAAAAAAAGTTTGACAGCTATTTGCGGGACGTTCTTTCCCTCCATCGCACATAATAGGGATCGAGATTATCCATCATCACCATTAAGGGCAAATGATTCCTCTCCACCGTCCGGATTCCACGGCACTATCGGATCAAAGATGTACACGGGCACCACTCATAACCCCAGAAAACATAATAGACACAAAATGGATCGGAAAGAAAACTGAATGACATGTTATGGAAAACACGAAAATGAAAAAAAAGTCTGATAGAATGAAACGATGACTACATCGAGTAGCTCGAATCGTACTTTTCATCGGATGGCAAGTCCACAAACCAAACGTTTTTAAACAGGAATAAAAAGGACGCAAGAGGGCAATAGAAAGTTATGAACATCACGGAGATTTACATAAACACAACGCATGAGGAGTATTTCGGGAGGATCTTTTTTTTCTTTCGATTCGTAAGAGTGAGAGGCCAAATACGATACCACTCCATATATGTACGACTCTCCTCTCGTCCTCTCACCACCCGAATACCGACCCCTCCGAATAGGCGCACACTCCCTCATTTGCATTTCGATTTTAATTCCCAATCTGCCTCCATCGCGGGGTTGTAAAAAAAGAGGAGAGAGAGAGGAAAAAAACAGAGGTGGGGCCATGCAGCTGAGGGGGGGTAGACCCAGATAAAGACTTAAATCAATTCATTAAAAGCGCTAAGGGCAGACGGAGGCGACGATTTTGAAATTATAGATTCCTGACGCCCACCGGAAATTGAAGTCCAGTCTGCACGGGCAGAGTGCCGCTGGAAACAAGGGGGGGATATGGGTGGGGGGTGGGAGAGGATTATATGGGGAGACGAGAGTGAGGAAGGCGTAGAGAAAATGGCTTCTGGCGTGTTCCCGAGAAAAGAAGTCCGTCGTCTTATGTTGCGCCTCCTCCTTCGCCGCCCAGGCACTCCCAAACTAGTCGGACTGCACGGCCGCCTTGGGATGAAAAGAGAGAGGCTCTTCTCTCCTCGACAAAACACTATCGCCAATTCCCAGCCTAAAAAAAACCTCCCCTCCCCACTGCCGGACCACAAACACAGAGACCCCACCCAACCACCACCACCCCCTAAATCCCAGACAAGGCTGACAAGTGATAATCATCGGGACACGAGGCTCGGCGGAATTGACAATTAATTGGGCGAGGGAGATGGCGGGGAGAACAGGACTCTGGGCGAGGGAACGAAGGTGGACGACGAATAGGAAAGAGAGAAAGAGAGAGGAGATGAGGGAGCAGATGGGATTTGTGGCGATGGGAATGAAGAGACAGGGAGTAGCAACGCAGAGAGGAGAGCACAATGGTGTCGGAGGAGCTGTCTCAAGAGAGGGGGAGGGACGGGGGAGTGGACAAGGAGAAAATCGATTCTTGAGCGGGCCCAGGATCGTGCCTTGAGGAATCCAACCCATTCCGTTTGGGTTGGGAGATGAAGGGAGTGGGGCAGGGGGCGGAGGGGGGGGGGGTGGGAGAGGAAGACAGGAGAGATGATCAGGAAACAAAAACAAGGGTCCGAGAACGGGAGCCCATTAGAAATTTAATTTCATTATTAAACTCACCGTTTGCGGGGCCATCATTTACCCGAGTCGAGGACATGCTCACCCTCCCTCACCACCTTTCACTCTCCTTCCACACATACACACACAGACATCCCCTCTCTCTCTCCAACACAGCAAGCGCTGAATAAATAGGCGAGGGGTGGTCCGAACCCCTTCCCCCAATATTCCCAACATTATGATGAATAGCGCAAATTAAGCGACCGTCAGAAAGGTAATCTTCTCACGGCGCGGGAAGCGTTATCTCTCGCGCCCGAAGATCTTTTTTTCATTCACTTCGGACTCAAAGAGTTGGTTCGATAAGATTAACGAAGAAACGAGACGTTGAGCGCGGAATAAACACCGGTGACACTAATGTAATTATACATTTTACTGGTCCCGCATAACCACCTTTCCAACCAGCCGAATAGCGTAAACTTTTAAATAATTGTCAATAGAAGATTTCTTTCAACTAATAATGAAGACGTATTACGGGGTTTAGAAGCATATAATTGTTACACGGACGCTAGGTATAGTAGCTTAAAGATGATAAATTGATTAAATGAAACAGGTGCTACATCGGGAATTTTAATCGAAGGTAAAAATCAGACTGATGAAACGAGGGTATTAGTCATCAAAACAACCACATGGATTTGAACAACCAGATGTCCAAGGAATAACGTAAATAATTACATAGGTGGCCTTAATTATCAGCAGAATTATAATGTAAGTTGCGTGAAAACTCTGACGAATACCTGACGGTAGCTAATAAACACTCAACATCACATCGCATGCGTACCAAACGCGAGTTAATCTTTAAGGGCATAAGAAATGAACAAGTACAGGCATAAAAAGACGACGCCGTTTAACTTTGTTGGGTATTGACGAATAAATTATGCCATTAAATATTTTGAAACTTATATCGCCTTCCATTTTAGTTCAACGATATTAAATACATTTTTGGAGATTATCGCGAAAATTATAAACTACCAGTGTTCATCACACGGCATTATTGTTTCAGAAAATTCTCACTGAATACTAAACGCGTGATGTTTCCCACTAAAGCCAACAGACCTTCCTTATGACAACGCGAAACAAAAAAAAGTAGTGAAAAGGAATTTGCATTGCTTACCATTACGTCCGACGACCAAACGAGCAAATCAAAACCCTCTAAAACTTCCTATACGCTAAGAATTCGCACACCTGGCAGATAATCAGACAACGCCTATCTGTCGCTCGCGGCTACGCGAGAATGAAACACCAATGTACATATATACAACCTTAACGAGAGGAAGGATGGGAGGAAGACGTAGGGTGCGAGTAACGAGCGAGAATAACAACAGCGCGCAGAAGTGGGAGGGGGGGAGGTGCGTTTGGGGAGGAAGGGAAGAAGAGGAGCCATCGCACGGGAACGACTGCGGGAGAAATGGCCAACCGATGGAAGAGAAATGGAAGATATTTAATGTGCGCGCGAGCGGGGGGGATAAAAAAAAGTGAAGCAAGGTGGGCGGACGGAGGGAACTGAGGAGAGTGTGTGTGAGAGAGGGAAGAGAGAGAGAGAGAGAATATATGGAGAGCTGTATACAAGAGGTCGCGATGGGTGATTTGAATAACAGAATCTTCACGGGTTGAAGCTGTTGGAGTTCTGCTGTCCCGCGGCTTAGCATTCCCGAAGCGTCCCCGAAAATTAAGGAGGAGGAGGCAGGAAGGAAGGAAGGAGGGGTTGGGCACAATAAAAAAAGCGAAATAGCGCACAGCCGAGCATTCCCGAATAAGCGAGAGGGGGCAAGAACTGGTTCGCCATCTCTCGGTCGTGCTATTCGTCTTCCTCCCCCTCCCGTTCCCTCCCTCTCTCAGCAACAACGACCACCACCTCCTCCTCACGAAAACGTCTTCGCCTCCACCCTCCCTCCAATCTTAAAAGAGGTATTCCCGTCTCCACCTCCCCCTTGCCCCCCCGACCTAATATTTTCTCCCTGTCACCGCCCAACTCCAAAATATTTGCCTTCTATTCCCCATCCCATTTCTCCCCTGCCAGTCCACCCTATCTCTCCATCTTTATCTATCTCCCCTTTGCCCACTTCCTTTCTAAATCGTCCTCTTTCGCCTCTCCTCCTCTCACCTCACCCGCATATCATCTAAACACACCTCTTTTTCCACTCTTCCTTCTCTCTGTGCAGCAGTACAATCCCTCCATACACACCCTCCCCTACTCTTCTGCAGAGAGCCAACCCCCAAGCAACGACCCTCCCACCCACTCCCCCACCCAAGCCACGACAAAACGATTTGAGATCGATTTTTCATAGCGATCGCCTTTCTACGATGTTTCTACATTCCATAAGCCGCGATATAAATTACGCCCTCTTCCTTTCTACCCTCCATCCCTTCCCGCTTCGACATGGTTCCATTAGCGTAGCCACGAGAGGGGGAGACAGACGCCGCTCTCGAGACTTTACTCACACGACATTCTTGCCGGCAAAAGCTGTCCGTACCACCGCTTTAAGAATGAGACCCATTTAGATAGCGGAGATATTCGAACCTGGCATATCTTGCGTGGTGCGTGATGATAACTATTACAGAAGATAAATATGATTCATCAATTAAATCGTGAGCTGAGCAAATAAACGGGCAGCCGCATCGTATCACGCGCCAAATTGATAACCACACTTGGTCACTAGAGGGGAAGGAGGGAGAAGTGGATTGGGCAGTCGAGCCCAAGGATCTGTTAATTTTTTCATCCCTTTGCGCCTTTAAAAACCGAAGCGTTGAGGGAGAAACACCGATGCTACATCCAATTTCCGTTTAGATACTGGAATCCACATTAGTCACAGCCAGTCATTCGTCTCACGCGCATATCATCGGCACGGGTACTTTGATAATCAGAAGTTAAGATGCATCACTTCCACTTGGAATGGCAGCATCATTTCATAACGACTAACTTTCCACATGCGTTATCGGCTTGTAAGAGGTTCAACCGCCTCCCCTTCAGCAGCATTTTTTGCGGCTAACTTCACTTGTTACGATTGATTAATTGCCACAATTCATCCGCATTAAAATCCATCCTCACGTTTTGGGTAAAACATTAATTTGGCGCTCATAACGTACAAACTAATATAACGGTTTCCATAACGTTTTTACTGCATTTAATACTGCAACGATAGGCAGTATAAAGATGAAATTTAATTACAAATAAAAAAATAATCCGGTTAAACCTTGAACAATGAATTAGCTTACATAACGAACCAAAGCCATTTAATAGATTTCGAAGTTTGATCATCATCAACATAGGTATTCTGTTTAATAAACGGTTGGTCCGTTGATAGTGCTTCCTGTAAGTTCTAATTTCCGAGACCGTAAGGAGCTTTTCCACACGTCTCCTTCATAATACTATCTACTCTTATAAAATCACAATCGTTCTCAACGTCTCGTATCTTTTGCCTCCCTTCTTTCCATTCTTCTCACCTCTCTCCCACGCTTTCCAACATTCTCCGTTCGATGACTCTCTTCATCCTTCAATACGCCCCCAGCAAGTCCTCTGGCCAATACTTTAAAGCTGTGGCAAGTGACGCTGTTCGATACGTAGACAATGGAATCTGGTTTGGAACAAAGGAGCACGAGTACCTAGTCACCAAAAGAACCGTCCCTCCCGCAATGCTATAACATTCAATTTCGGCCAACTTCGGGGAAAATGAATTAACATCCGCGGGGCACGCTGAAAGCCAATCCTCACATGTTCAATAGCTAAAGCGAGTCTTCAACAAATGGAGTCAACATCAAACTCTGTCAGGAAACTATCAGTGCCCACGCAAACGGTTTTATAGGGAGGTATTACGACATTATTTCTGAGTATAATTTGATTCCCCAAATTCCATCCGATTTCCTTTCCAGACATTTTTATCGACGTTGTGGTTACAATCATATTGCAAGTTTTCTGGTTCTTACGAGCTCCTAACTACTGACAAACCATTAATATTTACGAGTTATCACTCACGTAATTTCGCTGGTAGTTCCTTCGACAGTAAACATCAACTTTAATTATCTGCGCGACTCATAAAATCCTTCTTTTATAACCGACAAGTGGAGGTGGCTTCCCGTTGAGTCTCAACGCGACGGCTTCGAAGGCGCCAGCGAACGACCAGCCATCACCATAGAAAAGGCCGGTTATCCATACGATAGACGAGCGAAAACATGCGCACGTGCTGAAATTACTCGGCTAGCACACACCGAGTGGTCAAAGAGGCTGATATATACCGACAAGTGCGCCACTATCCTCGTGAATGGAGCGAGAGCGTGGTAGGAATAGGGGTGGTATTTGGAATCGGATGGCGACACCTACTCATTGCTAGACCACAACAAGTTTTAAAGGTAACTTCAGTCATTCAACTGCAAGTTAAATATAAGCAAGGGCGTATAATTAGCAGTTAAAAAATTATATAAACTGACTCTAATATTGTTTGGAAATCAAAAACTTCATTTTGTGCTGTATTATGACAAAATGACAAGAAAAATAGTTGCCGCTCATTATGTATTTATGAGATTTTCGACCTGAAAGAGGGTCATCGGTGTACGGAGGATATCTATTTTCAGAATTCTTATTTAAATTTGAACAAATGGTAGTTTAGCGCTAGCAAAGGAAGCGTTCAATAATAGAAGGGAGCTAATGACAGGGACCTTAAGTAAAGATTTAAAAAAGAGGCTGGTGAAGAGCTTCATATGGAGTCTGACGTTGTATGGGGCAGAAACGTGGACCTTGAGAAAGTTAGAAGAAATATAGGCTGAAGGAATTCGAGATGTGGGTGTGGAGGAGGATGAAGAAAGACGGTGGACGGAAAGGAAGGCAAATGAGGAAGTGCTTGACATGGTGGGTGAGGAGAGGAAACTTGTGGTAGAGATTAGGGGAATGCAGGGTAGGTGGCTGGAAGGGGTAACGAGGAACGATGGTTTTCTGAAGGCCGTGATAGAGGGAAGGATGTTGGGTAAGCGGGGTAGGGGAAGGAAGAGAATAGGTTTTATGGACGGGATGAGGAAAGGTAGAAATTATGCTGAGATGAAGAAAGAAATACTAGAGGTAGAAAGGGCACGGCACGTGCAAGAGTCTGTTAGATTTTCTCTGACTTCATCATAACCTACCTTTAACCGTTAGATTACTCACATGATGATTATGACGATGAGACTTTAACCTGACCTTATTGTTGTTTCACGCCGTAGGCCGAAAATGGCTTCGAAACCGAAGTTTTTTGCGATTTTACAAAAAGTACTACGGCGAATGATTAATACTTTTTTTAATGATTGGAAAAATCTACAAACGACACTGTTACATAGTTGGATTTTCTCTGACTTTCATCGTAACCTACCTATCACCGTTAGCTTACTCAGATGATGATGATATGCACGTATTATATTATTTAATGCTTGAAATATATAATGTGCTTATATAATTTCTTATACATACTTATTATTTCTTATATATACTTTTATAATTTCCGTTGAAGTGAAGGCAACTTTAATGTGAAAAAGTTGATAAACCAAGATGGCGGACTTTTGATCACAAGAAAACCTCCAAAATAACACCTCCCGTATATTTCATCCTCCTTGCGAGTTACCGATCTCTAATTTA
This sequence comes from Pyrrhosoma nymphula, assembly GCA_963573305.1. Lineage (NCBI taxonomy): Eukaryota > Metazoa > Arthropoda > Insecta > Odonata > Coenagrionidae > Pyrrhosoma > Pyrrhosoma nymphula. The sequence continues at coordinate 18,392,302 of OY754336.1, forward strand.
ATCGCATCTATCTCCGAACTGCCTTGTTGGAGCAATCGAGCGAGCCGTCTGTTTCAACGGGAGCGTGCCCAACGCGAGAGACAACCGGGAGGATTCCCACGAGTGTTGTACACCTGACTCGCTTAGATTATGTGATGCCGAGAAAACTAACTCCTGGATACAGAATCAGGCCGCGAGAGCATCTCCAACATAAACAAAACGCACTACGAAATTCACAGCGATGACACACCAACGAGGTTGAAGTGAAGAGTCAAACCTTAGCTTCGCGGTGTATGGATGCGTCCGTAAAAGTCGATGAGTGAGAAACATCCGAGCCATTTGTAATGTTAGGAACATATCGGGACCTCCATTTAATCCCTTTCTTCTCATGTCACGTAGAAAGCTTCCCCGTTTTATGAACCATCCATTTTGGCCGACCAATCAATGGAGGTTACTGACACGTAAATTAATACGAACGACGAGTTTTAGTAACTTGCTTAATAACTTCCACCAATATTTTCCAATAACGGAGGAATAATAATTATTGGACTGAAACTCTCTTCAGGGAGCTGATATTTTTCTAAAAGAGGATCGTAAACTTAAACCACGAATGAAAAAGATTGTTTCAGGCGTGCAATTTCGCGACTCCCCTTCCTTTCATGTTGTACCGAGTACAGAGCAACATTTCCACCAGAGCCATTTCGTCACGTTTGCCCTAGAAAACATTCCGAAACGAGAACACCCTCGCATTTAAATTTCCGGTCGTGCAGAAGACCCTTCGAGTTTTTACTCTTCAAGTGCCGAGTTTTATGGACGGAAGCCATTATCGCTTTCTGAGCCGGCGCAAAGAGGATGCCACGATGCGGAAAACGTTCCAGTGAAGACAAACGTTTATTTTAAAGAACAAACACAATTCTGCTCCTTAATTAAGCCCTTTCCACCAATACCCTGGCGCGCTGTGTAAGTTCCGGCGACTGGAGGTGATGCGCATGTGCCGGTTTTTCCCACACGGATTCTACGCGGCAAGATAATTGAAGGTAACAAGCCGTTTGCCAACGGGAAGCGAAAAGTGAATTCCACTTTGCGGTCGGGCTAAAAACGGCAATCGCGGTAGAAGACAATGCAATCTCGGTTTATGGAGCAGAAAAACATTGCGATACGGACTCGATATGCCCGTCGCACAACGTAAAAAGGGCCGTTCCTCAATGTTCCGTAGGAATCACTTATAAAGAGGTACTTTAAGAGTTGGCGAAGGGGATATGCGGAGCAAAAGAATTTCAATTCATAACGTAGTCGTATTCCATGTACAGACCTAGTGATTTATTTCCAACACTTTGCAATTATATAACCTTCAGAAATAAGCATCATCAATGATTAGGGGGGGAAAGGAAGTAAGTACTCCATTGGCATAATAGCCACTAATAAGGAGAGCTGTTGAATGAAATAAATTTCACCACTTAAATACAAAGAGGCTCAATCTCATAAATAAATTTAGATTAAAACGAATAGCCAAGTATGCGAACATCATTCCGTCTGAAATAAAGAAGAATTACACCATCAGAGTAAGCCGGCTAAAATTTCAGCCATGGACATTACAAGGGACACGTAATGATGCCCGAATGAAAGGAAGTATAATTACGAATAAAGTACGAAGGAAGATAGCATTCACTACGCTATGAGGTAGATAGTCAAATGCATTTATACTTAGCGACTGTATTAAGCATCGAATCGACCCCGAAATGTAACACGATATTCCTCATTTTCTGACATATGAAATTTAAGTTACTAAACACGAAGATGCATTTATCAAAAGCCTTTAAAACGGGCCATAAGAGATCCAGAGAAAAGTAAAAAAATTCTTTGTATCAAGGATAGCATAGGAAACAAAAAACTTAACGCTGTTCAACTACCTGGAATAGCATGCGATGAACCTTAGTCCTAAATTTTCAGATATATAGTACTTTTTATAAGCACTTAATTAACGTGGTAGGTAAACTGAAAATAATATAAGCCATGAATTGGAGGGGGAAATCTTTACTGTTTGCTACCCATATATGATATTATACACAGTGAAAATATTTAGCGGATCCTGGAAACCATACGGTAACGAAAGGTTGAAATGTTGTGCCATGACAAATCGTAATCCACTGTAATTGTAATCAAAGAGGAAAATGAGTACAGGAGCAGATGAATAATACGGCCTCATGATGAGTTAAAAAAAGACTATTTTGAGTTACCCCATCACAGACACTGGCAGTTACAAACCTAAGAGGAGAACACCGTTCTCTGCCACAGCGCCGCCCGGGGCTCTCGCCGAGATCTATAGCACCGTATGGGTGTCACGCGTTTGCTGTAACCTCTTCACGTACTTATTGAAAGCGACATTCTACAAACGAACACTGGAGTGTACCGAAATTCCTACCAACGGATGGTCGGATTCCTAGGCTAATGGCATATTTTTCCTTTCTGCCGTCCACCGATTGCACGATCCATTACTTCACAAAGCTCCCGGATGAAATTTTCCGAGCGACTGTCTGACAAATAAAAACATTTGGGACACCGAAAATAATCAAAGAAGTTTTGTTAAAGCTTTTCTAAGAAATTTTATGAATAAGCTATGAATTGCAAAACAGCTCATTTACTTACCGTATAGGAGAAACATATTGACAGTACGAATGGAGAGTTACCCATGAATAGATTCCTTCCACTTCACATTGTTTGACATTTAAAGAATGTAAAAGTGCTTCATTTTTGATTTTAAAAAGTCAGTTAAGAGAATGACGTGGGGCAAATGGAATAGCGAAGATAGCTTTAGAAAGTCAACTAATGAGCTAGAGAGGGAGGGAAAGGGAAGAGGTGCGCATTCCTGAGGGAATGAAAGGCGAAGCACGAAGTGCGCAGAGAGGAAAAGGCGTCTGAAGAAGGCATACTCCGCCAGCCAAACGCCACCAAAGTTAAGGAGTCACCGATGGAAAAACTTAAAGTGCTCCCAATGGAAATTTTCGACGCATTTTGCATCTCGGAGGTCTAAAGGACAAAGCATCAAAACATGTAAAAAGGAAGTACTGGCGAAATCGAATATTTAAGCTGCCTGATAAATATTCAAAACCCACTTATTTAATGAATGGGTTAAAAGTTTTGCACAGTGATGCAATGAAACCCGAGCACCTTCATTAGAATAGATTGTTGTTGGGGGGTCTTCGTCAGGAGCCCGGGCACTTAAGACCTTTCTTGGTCCATTGTGCCAACCAAGGTCCCCTGTCTGCCACATGCAGACAGGGGACAAGAGCACCTCGGTAGAGGTACGGAGGATTGGCATCCCCCTGCCTCGACCCAGTACCAGGTATAGAGGATGTCCTCCCTCCAACCGGCCCGGTCTAGGTCTCCCTCCTGACTCCCGGTCCATCCACGCCTGGTCGAGGTATGGAGGAGGATCACCCATCCAACCACCGTCCGGGCCCAACGTTGCTTAACTTCGGTGTTCTGATGGGAACCGGTGTTTCAACGTGGCTAGACCCTTGCCCGAGCACCTTGGTTACTCGCAAACAAGAATTGTTACGCCAGCAGACCTCTCTAACGCCCACTGACTCATTTTGTCCAATCAAACACTTTAGACACTAGGAACAATTAATATCGGCCAAGCATCGCAAAACCACTCGAGAAAATGTGGTTCTCTCTGCAACTGCGGTAGCTCATGCATTTAGACAGATAAACTAATTAGGAAATATAATGTGTCGGGCAGAAATTACATTGATTCCGACGACAAAACGAATACACCACTAACTAACACTAAACTGTCATACACGGTAGATCAACCGTTTGCGAAATTTGTCCATTCGCTCAAACGTGGCTAATTAGCTACTCTAAGAGGAATTAGAAAAAAATACAAGATTTGCTGAGAAAAAGATTAACGAGCACCATGAAAAAGAGGAGAGATACTTTCAATGAATAATTCAACAGTATTTGAGAGGCCACTACTCGAGAGTAATACATTCTTCAAGTCGCGCCTACTTAACTTCATTTACATGCATATTAATTTGATAATTGCCTGCACGGTGGCGGAAGGCTGCTAAAACCTAGGGTTGCTACTAAATTAGCCGTTGAATGTAACCGATGGCTGGTCTGAGTCCATTAGGAAAAAGGCCTATTTTTTATTTGCTGCTCGATCATTCGCCAATGCTTCGTTACTTAGTTTTCCAAACTACGAAGCATGCCACTACATTGATTAAACCATAGCTCCTGAGAAATACAAGTTAGCATACGACAGAACGTCAAAAAATCATTTCGAAATCAACTCGTAAACGCCCTTGTTTGTCATTATTATGAATAGAACCTTGAAGTGCTTTAGTTCGAGTGGTTGCAGCATTGAAAGATTTATCTCCGTAGCGACAATAATTGAAAAGTACGCATTTTTTTAGCAACTAATAATTTGCTTATTTGCATTTCTAGATCACGGTCAACATTCTAGTCAATTTCCAATGAAGTTACAAAACCCAAGTTTGAATTTGGCAGCAGAAGTATTAATTATGTATCGAATACATTTGACCTGTAACTCCAACAAAACTAATACGGGATGGATGGGAAAGTAACGGCCTCTTGAGTTAAATATCCAGCCATATTCCCGAGAGGGACACCGCTGCGGCTCGTCATATTAATTAATTGAATAAAATTTTTACCAAGACCAAACCATCCAAAATCATCAAAACCATAAGTGATAAAAAGTAGACATTACTTAGTATTCTGGGCGGACGTGATTTCAAATTTAATATGAAAGACCAATTTTTACATAAAGATCGAGAACTTTAATCGGGAATTCATCAGTAGTCATTAATCCGATTATTGGCTTTCTCTCTCCGTCTCTCCGTTTTCCTATCAGCCAATCTCTTCATATCTACATTATTTTTCACTTTGACGTCAGTCATAATTTGACTTTTGTATTCCATTCCTGGTCTTCCTCTGCAGTTTTACCCATCCATTTCTCCTTCCGTCATAGCACTCAATAAGTTTGTTTTCTCTTCCTTTCAAAGTTTTCATTACCCTTCTTTTCTCTTCAATGCTCCGCATGATTAATTCGTTGGCGAATCTTTCCATTCATTTGAACTTCATCATTCTTCGATAACAAATCTACACTGCTTCCAACCTCTGCGGCTGTCATTGGCCAGGAGTGACCTCCACATAAAAAAGCTCCAAATTCGAAGTGCTTCCTCACTACCAGGCTTGTGTTACTGGCCGTCAGTAGACTCCTATCCTGATAGAATTTCTTCTTTGCTTAGGCTATTCAGCTCACAATATAATTCCTGCTTCTTCCATCGCCGGTGATCCTGCTTCCGAAATAGCAAAAATCTTCCACTGATTGTGCAAGTTAATGCCGCCCAAGTCAGAGGCGGATCCAGGGAGCAATGTTGTGTAAGTTTTGTATGAGTTTAGGGGTGGATGCGTGCACGCGCGGGGTATGTGAATCTTATGTCATACATGTTATATTTAATCCTAACTATGCCTGTATATTTTTATTACGCCACCCTGATGGAAATCTCCCTTAAGGAAATCCCTAGAACACAGGGAAAAGCAAGGGAAAAAATTGAAAATTCCTTAGAAAACATTTTCTTTCTAAGGAAATGCCCTAAAAATCTAGGGAATTTTTTCCTATAACTTTTCTCCTTAGAAATGACAGACTTCGGTCAGTCAAGTCCCTATAACAAACTGTTACTTCAGTGAAATCCTTCATGCATAGGAAATATTTCACCAGTAAAGCCATAGAGTGCAGCGTGGAGTGCAAAGAGTGAATGGTTGTAGAGAAAAAAAATATATATGCATAAATATATTCATAAAAAAAAAGTATTCTACATAGTTTCATTTACACAACCATAGAGTTATGATAATTAATTATAATGAGATTGACGAAATATTTCTCAATTAAAAAAATGTGCAACCATTATAAAAAATCAGCTCTCACAGTCAACTGCATTTGGTGTAAAATAAATATATTCTAAGCCACTGCAACCTACTTCCAAAAGCATATCCCAGAGAAAATACATAATAAGGAAATAGTTCCCTATAGGTATATTTTCTAGGGAAAACGGCGGTTCAATACCGAACTCGGCGATACGCTGACTGACGATTTTAAACTTTTCACGCTGATGAGAAAACACAGCCCAGTATTTCTACACCTAAATGGCTCCCAGAACGTGAAACCTGCTGTCTTGCTCATGAAGAAAATTTTCAAGTTATACACATTTACAAAGCTTTGACGGCAGCGACGTTGTTCAAACTTCCTATTTACTCATAAAAATAAACATCGAACACCATATACATGGAGTCGTATGGTGAAGGTGGCTATGTTAAAAAATATTCTCCTAACCGTCAGGTCAAGATGATAGTTTTCAGGAGCACAAATGTAGGGAAATGCTGCAAAAAGCTTAGATGAAAAATTATTCTTAACCAAAAAAAGAAATGACGCTGACTCCAAGGTGTCCAAATGTTTAATGTTTTGCGTGGGGGCCTGTAAATTTACTAAACGAAGGAAAATAATTATTTCCAGAGCTAATTATATTTACCTTTCTCATCGATCACTGGCATAACAACCTTTTAACCATGTTCTCTTTCACAAAAAGAAGTAGATTAAAGTAGAAAATGTATGGTAGCAGGCAGCCCAAAAGTCAAGTGTCATTTTTGTACAAGAAATGATCGACGCTACATAGCAATCGCGCCAATTTGTAAGCTAGCATTTCAAAGAGCACTACGTTTTTCTTCTAAATAATTTTCGGTTTACGCGCGTTTGGATACATAATCACGGTTCCACGACAATTATTTACCAACAAACTCAGTTTTCTCAGACTAACTGCACAGCTGATCATATCACACGCATAATCTATCCCGAAATGGCCGATTGCGCATTTTATTGGTTCCCCAGGGCCAATGAGTCATATTGCTCCGTCCTGTCTCTTCTCTAATCCACGGTAATGGATGGCTTATTTGCAGTTGACCGAATAAGGAGGATGATGGCGAGAATTATGCAGCTATCTGGAAGAGGAGAATCTTGTTATTTTGCGGGTCACTACTCGTTAGGGGGAGGAAGGAGGTCTGGAGATCAGACCTATTTCACGCGGCTTACCCGATCACGAATTCGTGAGCCTAACTATCAACTCTATGTTACTACCATCATGGAACATTACTTTGAACCTGGAAACTTTCCAACTCGGAAAAGACGTTCAAAGACCGTATATTACCGAAGAAGGAGCTTCATTCCGGCTCGACCCATTCGTCAAAAGAAGACGTCCGCAAGACCGCTCAAGATCACCCGGCCCACCTCGCCAGCCTCAGCCGACAAGGAACGACGAAGCGGCAGAAGAAAAGAGGCCTTCCTTCGCCCTCCACAAACATCCCGGGAGCTAAGTAGCTAGATCTCCGACTCCGCTCCACTAAATCATATGGAGATGGCGCCACGAGCCCAAGCTGTCGGAAAGGAGGCATTAAAACAAAAAAATACGCCGAAACAGGAAACGATGAAGAGAGCGAGAGAGAGAGGGTGACGAAAAATCAAAAGCGGTGACGTTTGAATGATGTTCCGTAATTAAAAAATTCCTCTCTCCCCGAGAAAGATGACCGTTGGGGGAGAGGCTGGCGATCCTGAGTCACCGTGACCTCTGGAATGAGTGGATGGGGTGTGAGGTCGGAGCGGACGAAAGAGGTGGATGGGAGGGAGGGAGAGAGAATAGGCGAAGAAGCAATTAGGTGGGGGGAGCAGACAAAAACGACACGAGGTGGGAAACCGTTAACTGCGCAGGCGCGTGTGTCGATTCACGTTCCGTGAAAGGTGGGGGATCTCGAGGTGGATGATGGGAAGAGTGGAGGAAGCGCGGAGGGGGAGGCGCGGAGGGGGAGGCGATGGCGAAAAAACCCGTTCGCGGGAGGGGTGGATAAAGGAGAGAGGAAGAGGCCTATGCATTGTTTCAATCTACCTCTCCAAGGAAGCTGAAATCTAAGGTAAACTAGAGAGGGGAAACTGCCCTTGCATGGAGTGGGAGTGTGGCAGGAATAATATTAATAATGACGACTTTATTTTGAGCGAGGACTGTGCAGTTCTTTATTACATTGAACGCATCCACCACACATTAACACCCATGCCCTGAGTGGAGAAAAACCCACCCCGGGGGGACTCGAACCCACGACCTTTGAGTTAGAAGGCGAGGACGTTACCTCACCGCCACCGAGGCCGGGAATAGGGTTGTTTGGGATGTAGGAAGGCCACGCCCACTGTGACCAAAACATTGAAATCGCAATGGTTTTAAAGGTAGCTTCAACTACTTAAATTCCGGAGGGAATATTGGCAAGAACTTACATTTAACCGTTGAAAAAGTATTAATAGACAATATTTCTTTCCCTCGCACATCACGGAACTCCACAGTTGTGATCTGCTGCAAAATGTTGAGGAAAGCTGTTGCCATTCACGGTGTTTCAAATAATTTTCGGCGACACAACGGGACACTAGTTAATGGAGAACATTTATTTTCGGAAGTCTATTTACTTATACAAATGTCGATGAGATTTTATTAAATAGTAGCTTTAGTATAATATTTAACATGTTCGTAAAAGGAGAGCCAACTCCAATGCGACGAAAGATGGAACACCAAGATTTGAGGTGGACTATTTTCCAGAAGAAAATCCCCTAGAAAGCTTTCCCTGTATACCTATTTCAACCCCTTTACTTCTCTCCCAAAGGACTAGGTATGCGAGAAGAGAATGACCACTGTGATCGACAGAGGTAGAGAGAAAGAGGACAGGTTTCAAGAGCAGGATTAAGAGGTAGGACGTATCCAGAGTTGAAAAATAAAATCGTGCAAGGAGGTAGCTTCCTGCGATCATTAAAAGATTTATCGAGCCGATATACCTGGATAACCTGAGTTATTTTATTAACGGCGCGACGGTCCCGATATGGGTTTCACCAAGCCAATATTTTTTTCAAATGAGCGTTTATAACTAAAACTCTCACGAGTATTAGTGTTCCGAGGGTCGATCGGAAGTTAAATTAAAGTCAAGTCGTAAATAAAAAGAGGTCAATTTGAAGAATATTGAATTAATGTTTTTAATGGCATTCCAGGCGATTAGGTAAATAAATCCTCCATCTCCCATACTATTATATTTGAGAGGAAATTTGCATTATTCCTAGACTGCATTCTTTCATTTCATTATGGCCGAATTAGGATGGCCGAATAACATAACGAAATCACATCATCAGCAGTCATCATTGTGAAGATTGATTAGCTTCAGCTCTACACTCCATTTTCTTATCAACTTACCATTTCATTCCTAAATAAGCCTTCACTTTGACATCTTTCATAATTTTCCAGAAGTAACTATTTCTTAAATGGGTAGAATTAGGTACGTATGGGTATCATTATTTTACCAATTCATTTCTCCTCCTACTGTCTTCAAGAGAGAAGTGTGTCCCAACATGCGTTGTCTCCTTTACTTCTCAGAGTCTTCATTACAAATCTTTTCTCTACAATTCTTCGTGCGACTTCTTTATTTTTTGAAATTCTACCACACACCATCGTTTTGATTTTATTTACAGTCATCTTCAAGTCGCAATTGTTCATAGTTTTTTAATATAGCACAGCATTCTCGTCAGATCTTTCTTTTCTAACTGAATTGTTATGTCATCAGCAAAGCAGAGTTTTTCGGAATGGCAAAGTCATAATATATCAACCTAACGGTACATTTTGCATGCCTTACGTTCCTACTCGTAACTTTGGCCGTGAAAAGAGGGAAAAGGGTGTTTCCCCGCGGCCCCCTAGTGCCACCTCTGCAACAGCCACGACCCGGAGACGAACCGAGAACATCTGAATGCAGAGATGCAAGCAGCAGGGGCGGAATGCATGCATTAGAAACTGTTCCTTGGGCACCCGACGCGAATTTGTTTCCCTGGGCGCCCCGCTGCTTAAAAGTACCAACCTCGCTTATGAATATATTTCACGGATCCGAAATCGCTTTTGCTACGCAAGGGAGTCGGCCACTTCCAAGAGACGTTCAGAGTTCGGAGAGAAAGCTCCCATTAATATAGATTCTGAGCGGTCGCATACCACACATCGGCATGGGGTAACTGTCTTGAAACCGAGAGTAAGCGAAGATTCACGACCATTTTATCCAGGACCAGGACATTCCACAACGACACATCTTGGATTACTTTTTGCAATGCGACTGGGCTGCGTTGCAGAGGTCTACGTTACGCATTGCTTCTACTCCTATGCACAGGTTAAGGACATTCGGGTAGTAATTAGACAAATTATTTTCCACCCAATTTTTTAAAACAACCGAACCATAACTTCTGCCCTAGGATCGGGTCAAAGTTACCTAAGTTAAGTCAAAGCATGCCATTTCAATAAACTCGCGCATATCGTCCGAAAATACTTAAAGTTTATCGCAAATAAAACACGACGAACTACGACGGGCCTCCACTCCTTCGCCATTATATTTCCCGGAAACACGCATTTCATACACATGACTTTATGATCCTTCATGAAGTTAAATAATTTCCTCCGAGCCAGACGCTCATTTCAGCCCTCACGCGAAGGTAATTAAAACAATTACTTTCTAAGAAAAAGGGGGAAGGATGGTCGTATTCTCTGTACGTAAAGAGATGGGCTGACGCAGCATGAAGCAAAAATGTGAAGAGAACCATTTCTAATTGAAAATCCTCAAAGAGATCAGATCCACTCCTTTTCGTTTAGTGGGCACGCGTCACTTACAACGCATATACAGCTCCGCGTAGCTGGTAACGTAACAAGTTTTCAGTCTAACTTTTTTTCATTAGAAGGTCACCAAGGTTATTTGGTAAATATTCTCCCGAGTGTCCCATCTTCAAAACATGATACTGCATCAATGGTTTTTGAAGTTCAGTTAAAATCGCTAGCTTTCCACGACGTTTCACGCGCACATAGAATCAGTCTATAAAAATATTTTCATGAAAGAATAACAACATTACCTCCCAAATTGAAGTTCTCAGAACATCACAGGAATATATCGTAGAAAAGTTAAATTAAAGTGAAGCTAACTCCAGAAAACCTAATCATATTTTGCTACTTTTCACTCCGTGCTGTAACACCAGATTCTAAAACAGGGAGGTATATCTGAAGCAACTAATTAACCGTAATGTTGGCATACGTGATAAACTTTTCTTTAAATGCCTAGAAAGTTCAAAGAGAGCAGATCGTAAAGAGAATCGCAACTCATGAAAGCTATTGACATGAAATTATTTGATAACTCAACTCAAGAAAAATTACCTCAATACTATTTACAGACTTTTAAACACATTCAAAAGCTTACGAATCACCTTAAAAAACACTTGCCCACTTTCCCTGCCATGACACCCCCTATAATTCTATATTCAGCGGCTATGATCAAGAGCATCACGATTTATTCTTTAAAAAATAGAATGATTATGTGTAGCCCGAAAATGAATTTGAAAATAAAGCAGATATAGTAAATGACATCCAAACTGCTTGTGTTTGTTTTTAGCCCCTAGTAGAAATGGACGTGGGTTAGAAAGGGAAGCACCATCAATTGATTCCATTCTTAACTCTACCATTTACACTGACTGATGAGTGTATCGACAATGTATCGTTTTATACACACGAGGCCATCAAAATAGCAGCTATGGATAGTCAGAGAAAGCTTATAGAAATGAAGGTGAAAGTATCTACCTTGCCTTTTTAATACCTCCCTCGTCTTCTATTTATCTTTAAAAGGTAGCGTATTCCCTACTACGGATTAGGAACATACACCAAAAGAATTAAATGAAATGGTACTTTTTCCACAGTTTATTTCTAAAAGTCGACCGGTTTCGTCGCATACGTGACATCATCAGGTGACACCACTCTCGTTGGTGAAGGAATAGTCTCGTTACATTTTAACCGCTAACCTATCTATCGTAAATCCAATACAACCGTAAAAACTATATGATTAGCTCCATTTAGAGGAACTTTTAAAATGAAAAAATGTCCTTTCTAGTAAATTAATCTCAGACTCATCTTACAAAGAGAAATATTGATTTAGAAAAAACAGGTTTCATTCTCCTATACCATGTTGGAACTTCCCATCATATCCCAGCATCTTACCTGCATACAATAATTTCCGATAAAACTTTTGGATTTGTATTGGTGCACATTTAATTACATAGAAAAATAAATATTGCACAAATATTCATAAAATGAAATGTTTGGCATACATAATAAGAAATAAACTCCTTTGCTTCGATTCCGCGGTACAGGCTGTATAAGCTGAAAAGAAGCGTTGATAACAGCCGCGATCTACGGTAGCTCATTGGTTAAATGGGCCCATAAAGGTGCATGGTGGAACTCTTCTTTCCTGCCCTTGCTTTCCCTCAACATTCGCCCTACGGAATGGAACCGACGTCACAGCAGAAAAGTGACGATCGTAACGAGCGGATAAGGGCTCGAAGGGCTCACAAGAGTGAAATGGAACACGGCCTCAGATGTCAATTACTTTTATGAATTAGGAATTCAGTAAAAAGGAAACGATTGATGGATTTCCAGCGCGGAACGCGTCCAGTACTGCCGGGGCTCAAAACAACGGAAGGGGGGATGGAGATATGCACTACGTCACAGAAGGCGTTTTTAGACTACTGGGGTATACATCGGAACGGTCGCATGATAGTCGATTTAAAAATCCTATTTTCACCATTCACCACTCAAAAGATAGAACAATGATGCAAACTTTTATTTTTAAAGTTGCTACAAATCGTATCGGTAAGAAAAAATCGCAAACATATGTAAAATTAGGAAAACAACTAACGTATGCGTCATGTAATGATCCTTCACATTAAAATCAATTCGTTTCTCCAGAATGCAGATTTCATAGAATTTTTGTTCGGCAGGAGGATGCGACAAACCATCCTCAGTGGGTTGTCGTGCAGACAGCGCCATTTTCCCGCCAGGATCCAGCAGTCCGCCCGAATTGCCTCCGCTCCATCACATCCATAGCTCCTTTTCGAAATCCATTTGCATTTTGACGTATTTCCGTTGGCATTTTCGAATTGTGGTGTCCACTGGCCCCTTTAACCGGAGGAAGGAAACGTTGGAAGCGAAGCCTCCAGTGTGGCTGTGTGTACATTCACCGAACACCAAAAGGCTCTCCAAGGGAAGTAGAGACAGTGCCCCCAGTCATCATCGCCATTAACGGCGGCACGTACAAGAGGAGTCAGGTGCGGTCCCCCAAAATAATTCCCCGTTAAGGCTGCAAGAGCCTTGCATTCTCTTTGCATCACGGACGACGCGGAAGAGAATGTCTAAGCGTTTAATCACGGTGCATCGTGAAGTTCACATGGACGCGCCGCGAATAGAAGTATTAACACACTGTGAAAATATTATAAAGTTAAATCCACACCAACGAAAGCAATTTCCAACTTTCCTGCTCTGCACGACTCGGTGCATAAAATTATAACCAAAATCCGAATTTTAGATTACTAATCTCCTTCGAATACGAAATTATTTCAATTAAAAAAATCGCAAGTTCACTTGGTTACCGCTCTATCGTCCGCATTGTTTTTTAAAAGCAATTCGACAGCCGACGCCATTTTGCACTTACGGCGTTCCACTAGCAGACGGAGACAATAAGACCGAGGACATATCAGACCATCAACCATTCTAGTTCGAGCCGAGCCCAACGGCACTTAACTGTAAGCGATTGAGGGGGTCCCGGTGTTTCCATCGTGGTAGGCCGTTGCCCCCTCCTTTATCAGCCACACTACTTGGCTAATAACTGCCATCATCAAAAGATGAGTACCAATGGATGAAGCTCAAGTACAAAAAACGTTATAATCCGTGAACCATATGTAATATGAGAATTTTTTACAATAGCAAAATGAAAGTTTAAAAATAAAACTTTTAAAAAATTAATTACATTTTGGAGAAACGAATAAATTTAAATATCTGGGTTGCTACATCACAGAAAACTAAGATCTGGATGAGGAAATAAAAATGAGTTGTGGATGGGGAAATGAGCTGGATGAGGAAATAAAAATGAGCTCTAGCCGCATTCCAGAACATGAGAAGCTTGCTCTACGACAGGTCACTATGTCTGGAAATAAGACGAAGTATGATCCAATGCTACATCTACGCAATCTTACGGTATGGTTTAGAAGCTGCCGGTTTAGTAGCTGCCACTTTCAACAAGAAGCAGTTGGACAGATTAGAAGCCATTGAGATGTGGTGCCACAGAAGGATGCTTAGGATATCTTGGACTACAAGAACATCCAACAAGGAAGTACTCGAAATGTCCAAGTTGGAGAGAACGCTTATCAAGCAGATAAAATACATGCAAATAAAATACTTTTGGCACATCACGAGGGGAAAAAGATATGAGATCCTGCACCTTATAACATAAGAAAGATTCAGGGTAGGAGTCCGGGAATAAGATGAAAATATTGGGTGCAAAATATTATAGACTGAACTGGTACAAGATCCATTCAAGGACTACTCAAAAAAGCCCGAGAACAACATATTTGAAGTCAGTGTGATCGTCTACGCTCTAGGAAGAGTATGACACATGAAGAAGAAGAATGAAAGTTTATTTTTAACTTCAGATATTCAGTCAAATACCAATAATTATGAATTATTTTCAAAACAATTATTTTATTTTTTAAAAGAGGGAATTCCGTTATGAAATCATAATAATCCTTTGACGCAGTTGCACAATAGAAACACTGGCATCAGCGAAATGTGTAAATCATAAGAGAGGGCAAAAATTAGTATTGTTCATGACCTGCAAGCTAATAAATGAAAACAGCAGGGCGTGGTCAAAAAGTTTTTTTTACCAGGTAGTGACGAAATTCCGGCCAAATCCAAGCCTCAGAGCTTCCAAATATTAATATTCTCTGCCTTAATACCTAAATAATAATGGCCCACATTTATGCTCTGGTCAGCAACGGATACAGAGAGAAAGAAGAAATATCGTTCCTCGAGTATTTATAAAGTAATTTAAGAATTTGCAATTCCAACAGCCTGTCATTATATTCTTTAACGCAAGAAATGGCTCGCTAGGCCTGTATATGGATAAACGAGTCCTTTTGGAGAACTTAATTTGTATTTAATTGCACACAAAACTGCGCTTATTTTCAAATCTTGATACGGATTAAATGACTCAAAACGAAAACTCGTTTAATAGCAGGATGGAAGTCAGGTTAGAATATTACTCCATTCCGGACTTATGATTAAAGGAAATGGGGTCCGGCAAAAGAAACGATCCACAAGCCTCATTCCAAGAAAACAAAAGAGAAGAGGATTAGCTCATCACGACGCTAGCTCACGAAAAAATTAAGAAAGTCATCGCCTATTAAAAAATGATTAGAGTACCATTAGCCTTCTGGTTTCAAGATAACTGCAACCGCTGAAACACTGATACATTTGACTAATTCCGTATATACGATGATGGAAGGACGGGCTTAGTTGATATAAAAGAACCTCCGGGATTTCCGGTATCCGGCAAGAAAATTTAAATATACACATTAAAGTCCGGGGCCGATTGTAAATAAAGACATTAACAGACTCATGATACCGTAAAATCATGTCGTTTTAGTGATTTCATTATCAGTTTAAGGGCCGATATTGTTACTCTCGTTCAATGTGTCATTCCGGAATGTCATCATTTTACGGTACCATTATACATTTATTCCATTACTTTGAATAAGGAGATTAAGAATAAATTATTACTGGTCACATTTCGCATGACGTAAATAAGGGGCGAGTCTATTCACAAACACGAGAAAGGGGCAGAAAAATCATCTCAGGAGTAACGTCGATCAAAATAAGAAACACTGGCCTCAAATGAAATGGAATAAACTGCCAAATGCCAATGCTCATGGTAAAGGCTCACAGTTTTGCGCACAGATATATTTAGATGCACTGAGTAGTACTTAAACTTTAAGTCTCCGAGATGATTTTCCCTCGGAGGCAGAGGAATACCGATATTCGATGGGCTACCCCATGAGACTTTAGCTTCCTACGGGATGCTACTCATAAAATGGGCTGTGCACCTTCCTGAAAGCACCAAGATCTAAATCTCACAGCAAGGACAAGAATCTTGCCGCATCATTCCACCAATGCAATCAACAAGCAGGTAGCGTGATTGACGTTCCGTGACGATCTGTGGCTGCCACGGCAACATACCACATCTCCACACACAAATCGCCGCGTACTAAGTCTCCCTCATTTCCACCATTACAAATAAACTCCATACCTTTCACTTTGAATTCCCTTCGAAGGGGAAACAGGAATATGAGGGAACTTTTACCCTGTTCTAATTCCTAGCCCACATCGTAAGATGCATTTTTTTAAATTGAAAATATAAAATAAATTGCAACTGAAATATTTATGACAAACGAATTTCGTTAAGGGGAACACGACGAACCTTTTCTGATTAGGTAGAAAAACGATCTTATTTAAATGGGATTCGAATGCATCACTTACGGTCAGGTGCCATCACGAAATTATCTTCTTTCAAGGATAATTACCGAGGTGTTTTACACGGAAAAAATGTTCTCACCAAACATCTACACTGCAGCACACTGGATAATCAGAGTTCAAATCCCGCTTGCGTCAAAAGATTTTCCACGTGGCGAATATCTACACATTGGAGTTATATCCTACACCCACGCGCGTGACTGCGTAAAATGTTTACGCAATTTCCTTACAATGAAGTTGTTCAGGGAAGTAAAGAAATTTGGAGGTTGAAGTTTTTTTAGCTGAGGTTTTAGTTTGCATAATAAGGATACCGTGCTGACATACTTTAAGTAAAGTTACGATTAAGTAAGAACGACGAAGAGTTCAGAAAAATCCACAATAAAAAAGCACTATGGACGTCTTGATAATCTAAAGCTGGAGGATTCTGAGATGTGCAGAGGATGGAAAGAAGAAGCAAGGGGGAGAGGCACAAAAACGAGTAAGGGTTAGATAAGGTAGAGTAGGGCAGGAAGCAGATATAAAAATACAAATGAGGCAGCAGAAGCAGATAAATGACATCCTGAGAGGTAACGACACGAAGAGGAGGATGCATAGTCATATATATGTATTGGATTGAGACATATGTACAACCTCCCTCATATCTACCACTATAAAAAAAGTCCCTCATGAGGAAACGTGAAAGCCATCTGCCATTAGCCTCCTCCATTTTCCGATACTTATTACCTTTTATTTCGATAGTCATCACTGATTTAATTGAATTATGCATTTAAATGACCAACTATTATCCTGACAAACTGCAATTGGTCTGCTATTTTCAAAGAAAGATGCATGTCACAATCTAACTGCACACGAAAAGAGACAAAGGAAAAAGAGTCGAAAAAACAAGAATCCGACAATTACCAATTAACCTTACCCAGAAGTAGATATTGATGTTGATAAATCCACGGTACCTAATTCGTCTGGATCGTGATCAAGGATTCGCTCGATTAGTTCCACTCTTCACCCAGGATTATTGCACGTTAGAGATGAATAATGTTGTACATATTCATCGAATGCAAAATAAATATTACAATATCTTGGATCATACATGCTTGTATTGGTAATCAATAAGCGTGCATTTTTCACGGAGAGAAACAATCATATTATTGCGTTAACTGGTATTTTTTTAATCCTCCCGTTGTATTATTTAAGCGACTCTAGATTACCAAAGATTACAAAAAACTACAGCATATCAGTTACGATTTAACGACTAGTCCAAGTCCTATCAATCTCTAAAAATTATCATTTAAACATAAGGAAGCTACAACAACTACAGCGACGGCAGAAGATGAAAGCTAGTTTTTCACCTGCAGTCGCGTGTACAAAGAAAGCTCTAGCATGAACCTATCAACCGCCAACTTCAACCATTTGCGGTATTTCGGAAAATTAGCAGTAGATAATCTTCATTTCAATCGCCTGTTTTTATTGGAATCACCTTAACCATGCGGTCAAGATTTTGAAGATTGTACTTCATCTGCGACAATAATAGAGACAAAATAAAACTTAGATTTTCAAGCTAAGCAACTATTATGAACCCGTAGCATCGAGCTGTAATTTCTCTTTCGGGATTTTCTTTAGCAAATTACTAGTGTACATTTCCCATGCATAATGCAGTGTGTTTTCAGTTACACAAACGATGACTGCTACAAAATTGTACTTAAACAAAACTGCAGTAGTTGTACTGTCCACTTAAATTTAATGTAAAATATTACACTACACGTGTTTCGACGCTTAGGGCGTCATCATACCGGTTTTTTCGACGCTTAGGGTGTCGTCAGACCTGATGATGACGCCTTAAGCGTCGGAACACGTGTAGTGTAATATTTTACATTAAATTTAAGTGGACAGTACAACTACTGCAGTTTTATTTACGTACTAAAATGCTGTTCCACTAAGTAACGCCAGATACTGTCGAATTTAGGTACAAAATTGGCTACGGTAACTATCTTCTATGTACGGTCCTCAAAACAATTTCAAAAAATAAAATTATTTGGGTTACAACGAGAAAGACTTGTAGGGCAGGGCATCGATGCTTGCTCTTGCAGTGAATGAAATCATCCATCCAACCACAGTGAAATGAAACCATCGACACGAATGCTAGTTTCACCCCTTACGAGGGCAACTTAGAGCAATAATTTTCCTTTTTCGTTTATTCCCATGCGGTTTTCGAAGAGAGAAACATTAGTAGATACCGTTATGAAAATTATCAAGGAAGCCCTAAGGAATAAAAGAAAGTAAGAGTTAATATCAAAAGGCATCAAAAATTATACAAAATATACATTTTCGGCGATTTTCAGCAGGCTGCCTTGAGTTTTTTTTCTCTTGAATCCACCCGCTGTTTCCTCTAGACGTTCACGCCCGACTCATTCAACGAACCGTTGCCGCACTCAAATGAGAACAAAAACTATCACCAGCCGTCGGATTGTGAAAAAAATAGGCGAGGGCACGAGATGGCCACCGAGACAAATTAAGAAATTTTCTACACGTGGAAATGGAGATCCTTTCATTATGCGAAGATTAAGGGCATCAATATCCCCTTGAGCTGATCTTAATGTCGCGCGACACCTGAGCGGAAACGCCAAGAATAAAATAGCAGAAACGCGCTAGCCAAGAAGGAAGCGTGAGGGAGATTGAAGAAAAAAAATCACCGAAATCCGCTGTTAAAATTAAAGGCAGCGCGCACACAAAAAACTCAACAGGCAAATGGAGGGTGGGGGGAGGGGAAGTGATGGAACAGAGGGGTGGAAGAGAAACCGCGAGTGGGGTGGGAGGTCATTCGCTCTGCCTCCCCTCCCCTTCCTCCCCCTTACGTGCAACTCCCCCCTCCCCCACCTATGCCAGGAGAGGGGGGAGTGGGTTGTAGAGGAAGGGGGTTTGAGGAAGAGAAACAAAAAAGTATAACACCGCGTTTTCAGAGTCTTTTCCCGAACGCGAGTTTCCCCAGAACACATCATACAGGGCGAGGAATCACACAACCACACATGATACATAGGATGATTCAGAATTTTTTCCAATCACAATGGGCTCGATTTTATTTGCATGTAAAATCAGCGATCTCTATCCTACCCGCAACCAGGACATCAACAGAAAAATCCAAACTACTGCAAATATGGCTCCAAATACATCAAATCCTTCGCTCCTTCTATGAAGAAAGTCTTTCAGTATTGAAGTTTATGGTTTCAGGTGTAACTTTATGGAAAAGCTTCATGGATGAAATGAAAAACATTGTGAATTCCACACAAATAGACTAATAATATAACTTAGGTTTCGTCGCTGAGCGACATCGTCAGCTAAATGATGGCGACGAAACCTAGGTCATATAAAAAGACTATTTATGTGGAATTCACAATGATTTTCATTTCAAGCCTTCCAAAATTGACCGTTTGTATTTTTATCACAGGGTAATACATAATTCTTCATCCAAGCACCCTCAACATGGATTAGAACCTAGTATCGCCAAATTTGAGCGATCTCTAGGCGATCCAAAACAAGCACATCGACTGAAAAATCCAAATTAATTAAAAAATGGCACCTAAAAACCCCTAAATATTTTACATTTATGCAAAGAAAGCATTTCACGATTGATGGCATACTAACTGTTTTATCACAAGATAATATAGGTATTGTGACTTGTGAGCGTCTATCACCTAATCTCTTCAATTGAAATCAATGGCATAGCAAAGTTCAAGACATTTTGAAAAGGGAAAAAAGAATAAATAATTTATTACGCACTGAATCTGACTTAAACGAGCTGCGTTCTAATTCGTAATTTCAAGTGTGGCGATGTTTCCCCAAACGTCCGTCTCAATTTATCAGATCTGTGCCAAGGTGCTATTAAACAGCGAAAATTAGTTAAATAAACAACAAATCAATAGCTTACCTTTAGTTTTAGAAAGTCTATGATGCAATTTTTACGAATTGAAAGATCCTATTTTCTACGGCCGAAACAACGAGTGAGTGGACTCTCTTTTTAAAGCCGAGCCTCTCACGATCCCGACCCGCACACTATAAATGTGGACGAGGGCCCAAGTGACCACCTCCATCTCCCTCCGTATGATTTCACGCGTCTTCGCCTCCTTTTCGACGGGAAATAAAACATGTTGGAAGGCGGTAGGGATGATGGAAGTAGCAGAATTTTAAGTGTTTTTGGGAAAACGAGACGCCACCTGTTGAAGGGTTGCAGTAACACCACTAACCCTTCCTTCACTCTCCAATGACTTTCATCGTTATGAATGGAAGTGGAAAATCTGATTTTATTCTGACTTTTGAAAGACTTTCACAATATTATGCTAAACTCCAGAAAAACTATTTTAAAAATAAGTAACGAGGAGTGAGTAATGTTTTCTTCATTACACTTTTTGTGGAACGTTGTTACATTTTGAAGAGAGAAAAAGAGATGGTGTATTTCGAAAAAATATTTATCCTTCTGTACTGGCTAATTTTGGATTACCTATGCCAATAAAGGCACCCGATATGTTTATTAATAACCAGCAGAAATATTTTCCACGGGAATTTTTAATAGAAAAGTAATGCCGATCTGTCGGGAGGCTGAACTAAACTTGTCCAAGCCAATGCAGAGGACGAATCTTGGGTGTAGGTACCAATTTTATCCAGAAACCAAGGAATAATAGTCGTTTGGGTCTTCTCTGACAGCAATCAACCACTGAAATAGGACAATTAAAATGCTTACGAGGAAATGGGTCATTTTAAACAGTCCCTCGATGGGGACAATATTTTACGGCGCAAATGTTTACATCGGTTTGTTCGACGTAAGCGTCCTAGAAAATGAAATAACAGCGACCTACAGCTGGGCTGCGAGAGATCAAGTTAACTTCAAAAATGCAAGCACGCACACAGCCAACACACTAAAATTCTGTAGTTGGTGTCAAATGAGGTACAGCTATTGAAGATCCCACACTGCAGACCCGACCTTGCTCCGATAATTTCTCTTTCTCGATGCTGAAGAGTTTCCACCGTGGAGTTATGTTTCCGTGAAAAGAAGATGCTGCAGCAGCGATCGTTCATGAACTGAATAC
Source organism: Pyrrhosoma nymphula (assembly GCA_963573305.1). Classification (NCBI taxonomy): domain Eukaryota; kingdom Metazoa; phylum Arthropoda; class Insecta; order Odonata; family Coenagrionidae; genus Pyrrhosoma; species Pyrrhosoma nymphula. The sequence goes on from OY754336.1 coordinate 18,413,831, forward strand.
CACTCGACGACAAAGAATAGAGAGAAAGATTACAAATGAGTTAGCAGAATGTAAAGTGACTGTAATTACGGGGAAGTTAACCTGAGGATATGATGACGTCAAAGCATATTTAACTCTTTCAACTTCTTAGCGCCGCAAAACTTTAATTGCCAAACATCTAGACGAAAACTTAAGAAGGTTCTCTCAATACTCTAAAATAGAATTCTCGTTTATAACACTACTCCTTTCCGGGAACGGAGCAACAAAAAACCTTTTGACCTAGGATACTGGTTATATCTTATTCAAATCATCCGAACTGCCCATTGTCACCTCATCTTCAACGTTAATGGAATATTCATGGAGTTCTTAATACACTACTTATTGTTCCTCAGACCAGCTAGGGGCTAAGAGCAGAGGGATTGAGACTAAAAGTCGGAAAAGTTTTGACGGCGTACAAAAAGACCAAGGCACCCGGAAAAAAATTTCCAGCGGGTCTACACCAAGTAAACCAGTTCAGGAGTTGAATCAACACACTCATTGCGGGCGAGCGACCGGCATTGAAATATCTCAGGAAGGAATATAAAAGTAGCTAACTAGGTAGGAGATTGTTTTCTTGCCACACGCCTGAATGGCGGCGAACAGGATATAAAGTAGATGAAGATTCAATATCGCATTTGTCTACCCTTTCCTCTTCCTGTTTACACTTTACTATCATTCCTCTGGTTTTTCATTAAGTTATCGCCTATTCCATAAACTTTACCATACAGTCTAGGCGCACTTCTCCCATACCACATAATGAGAGAAACATCCAAGCCACACTCTTTCATGGCCTACTCACAACTCACCGCTTCCTTCCCACTCCAACCACAAGCACTTCTTAGGTGTACAAAGCATTGAACAGACACTCTCATTCACCCAGGCACACCCAAGGGTCACTTTAACAAAAGGCAAGGGAGGAGTACACACGCGGTGAATTATTCAACCCTAGTCAAACATTTATTTTTGATACACTATACACCGTACTAACGAACTCTTTCCATAAATTCGACGCTTCTTTATCACTTCATCAACTCCACCATACACAGTATATAGATGGCCAAAGTACGCAAAGCCATCCATTAGCTCATCTACTTTAACATAACTTTTATATCGATTCTTAGTATTATTCATATGAAACATTTGCTGCACCTTTCAATGCATTAACTCTGAATAGCACTATTATTTCTTGCGAGAGCTAACACGCATCTAATTGAACCCTATGGACTCATAGATAGTAACACAGCATCGTACGAGAGGAAGAACTTGCAAATATCTCCAATTAATACGCTTAATGCACCACTGGATATCCAATTCTAGCGCATTTCTCCACAAAAATCTGAAGCAGCCAAGGTAATATGACGCATCATTTTACGCCCTGTCCCAAGAAAGTCAAAGGTAAATCTTCGCTTCAAGAGCAGATTACTGTCCCTTAAAACTAAATGAAAATAAAGAGCGCCATATATTCTGGATGAGAGACGAGCCATTTTAAAGTTTCCAGTTTTCGCGCTGATCCCAAAAACGCATTCCATGAGACTTGTAAATTTTCCTCGAAATTTTTTACAAAACTGTTTTTAGGAAACTTTTCAGTCCGAGGGAGGGAGAGCTTGCGGGCGAGAGGGGAGGGAAAATTGGGGGAAGGGGGTCATTGCAGGCGTGACAGGGGAGGTGGGGGAGCAACGGGTCGGACGCGGTTAAGGTCATGCACGAAGGATGTTCGGGGACGAGAGTGAGAAAGAATTCTCCCGAGCTGACAGTTTCCGAGTAAGATGAGGCGCTGCATCTTTTTACGAGCGGAGAGGGGGTGGAGGACACAAGGGGCGACAAGGGGGGGTGGGATGGTTGCTTAGGAGGCATGAGAAACGAGCGACACACGCACTGCGAATTGGAAAGGAAAACGGGAGGGGCGGCTCACGCATTTTGGCCGGAGGGGCGCAGGCAATAATTTATCCCTCAAGAAAAAAATGGAACACGCGATGCGTAGGAAAAGAAGCCTCCAGTACTCTTTTAATGGCATAATCCTTAGAGAAGGCCTTCAACTAAATTACGCGAGCCAATGGGAATGGTCCGCAAGGGTCAATAAAAAAGATTTTTCAACGGGTCGTTAGCCAATTCTTTGAAATGAGCAGCCATTACACGGCACGCCAAGACTCCTAAAAAAAACTCTGTCAAAAATTAACGAAATGTGTACCTAATTTCTGTTAACAAGCCCGTAACGCTACTCGGATATGCTTTCATAAGCACAAGAAGAAACCTAAGAATGACCGAAAAAATATCACGATATCTCAAAAGTTTAAGAAAGTACTCCAGAATAGTACATAGGCGCCATTGAGTACAATGATACGAAGAGGACATAGTTCACAAGAGGAAAAAAAAATGAAACAAATGTTTTACTATTTTCACTACATTGCTACAAATATACAGCCAAATAGCGTATTTCACTTTCAGAAAGGTTTGCGACTTAATTGCCTTAGAATCACATTACAATGACCGGAGTAGTAAAAATGTAATTGCACATCCATTTGACTGTATTCACTATTTATTTAATTTTAAAATAATCGCAATTAACCTGCCAACCAGTATTCACAGTAAGACTTATTTAACCTACAGTGGTTCTTAACATCATAAATACTCATGATCACGGTGGGTGCTTACGTTAGCCATGCATCAACAAAATAACCTGCAAGCCACCTCAAGGGTGTGTGGCAGGGGGCAACCTTAATATAAAGCTAAATGAAGTTTCACTACAAACGAATTTTGCTAAATTTCAAATAACTGGAGTTCAAATAACCGAGCATATAAAAAACCGAAATAAATTAGGCAAACCACGACCTCTGTCGAACTTCATATTCCACAGGCTCCAGCGGCATCTGACAAAATGAATTTACATTCACAAAAATTCAATTTGCACCTCTTCTTTGCCTTAAACGAAAAAAATAGGAATTTAAACAGCGGACCCCGTAGAAAAAGTATTTGTCCAACTTCATTCCCTCCGAGTTCTTGTTGCTGTCAACCTGTACTTGCCTTTGCCGTTTCTTACTAAAAATCTGACAATGTATTCATACGGGCGATGTAAAATTCCCGGTCAACATAATGTTAATCAACATAATGTTAATGTTTTTCGGTAAATAATTCCTCATCGGAAAGCAAAGAAGGTGTAGCAGATATCTCCGAGCAACGCGGAGCACTCATTATTTCCTCAGATAAAAAAATAAGCAAGACCAAAACTAACTTCTTGAACTTGAAAAATCCACCCATTGTTCATCGTTCGCTCTCGTAACTTAACTAACTAGAATTAACAGCATCTCGGCCCAAAACGCACGCGACCATACATTACCGTCGTCACAAGTCCTTCGAGGTTCGTTTCGAACGAGTCGCATATCCCTTCGCAAACACGAAAACCGCGGCGATGTTCGATGAGTCAACCTGACACAAAAGACACGGACAAACCAGCCAAGATTCCGTGACGTAAAAAATACGTATATGTGTGTGTGTGTGTGTTTATATATACACAACGATGATTACTATATATATATAATAAAAGTAGCTACACCTCCTGCTTCCCCCAAACCCTCCTCCGTATCTCTCTTTCCTTTTCTTTCTCCTCCTTCCCCGTCTCTTCCCTACACTCTCCCATTCTCCAAACAAAGAACAGGTTAATAGCGTCCCGGGAGCAAGGAGGAGATGAAAAATGGCGCCCCCGGACGACACCGTGGCCGAAAGTGAACATTCCAAAGCAGAGGGCTCGGACGCAAGTCCACCGGACACATAGCGGCGGGCGTCCCGGTCGCTTCCCGCCGGTCGCGCTGGCAGTCTTCTCCCCCGGCCGAGGGCGACGACTTCGGGTCGTGGGGGTCTTAATGGGCGATAAAGAATATGAGGATGAATATGAATGCCCGTGAAGGATAGCTATCTCGGAAGAGAGAAAGACTTTTTTCCGCGTCGAGAGTCTTGTCTTTTACACCGCTGGTGGGGGGGGGGAAGAAAACAAAAAAAGTATCAAGAGGAGAACTATTTCGTTTATGTGCTGAGCACTGAACCGGAACGTATCCAGAGAAACGTTCCATTTCGTGGAATATTTTAGTTTCTTTGTAATTTATTCCCAACCAAACCGAACGCATGGAGTGGTAGTCGAGAAAACCCGTGGGGGAAGTAAATACCAAACTTCCGATTCATCTCCACAAAGAAAGGGTTATATTTTCTGTCTCCATAAATAATAGGGGAACGTTTTTCTCTGCGTGTGGGATGTTAAACATAGCGGGTGGAATACCGAGAGTAACCGTTTCCACGGAAGATTCGAAATAGATACACACCACGAAACGAGTCGGATGCCTCTTAGGTGTAAAGGAAACACGAGACATGACTTCCGGGTTCATGATACCACCGGCTACCATAACAAATACCAAGGGTCATTATGTGACTCCTGCTACAGTAGTGGTCCTTGCTCCTGGCAAATGTGGGCCCCAGAGGTGTGACCTCAGTCATCCCTTCACCTTCATTGGAAGAAGTGGCACGTGAATTGCTTCCATTGTCTGCGAATAACTCCCCGCCGTACTCCCGCTGTGAGGCTCAGAGTTATACGCAATCGGGGAGGAGTGGAGAACGAATCACGACTGGGTAGTTCCGAGGCAGACGGATGGAATACATAGGAGATGAGGATGGCATAATGCGTTCCAAAAGACCTAGATGCTATAAATGAATGGTGCAATACTTGACAGAATTGAATTTTAAAAAGTGCGTTGTTATGAATTTTTGGAACAAGAATAACTCGGTCAACGAAATGTACACAATTAATCAAACAGACTTATCAAATGTAGGGTCAGTTAAATACTTGGGTGTGACCCTTACTCAGGACCTGTCTTGGGGGAAACACGTCCGGGAAATCTGCGGACAGGTTAGTCGCAAAATCGGATTTATCAAAAGAGTATTAAGAAAATGCGACGAGAAGGTTAAAGAGCGATGTTATTTTTTACTCGTGAGACCTCACTTGGAGTTTGCCGCTAGCATATGGGACCCTTACGAAGTAGGACTAATCTCTGAAACAGATCGAATACAGCGATGTTATTTTTCACTCGTAAGACCTCACTTGGGAGTTTGCCGCTCGCATATGGGACCCTTACGAAGTAGGACTAATCTCTGAAACAGATCGAATACAGCGGAGAGCAGCAAGATTTGTGAAAAGTTGTTACGATAAACGTAGCAGTGTTACCGAATTGTTGAAGGAATTGGGGTGGGAATCTCTAACTGATCGAAGGGAGAAATACAGGTTAAATCTTTTGCGCAAGTTCGGAGCAGACAGTTTTTTGCCGGACGCTCAACATATACTGCTAGAGCCAACGTACTACGGTAGAAACGATCACAGGAATAAAATAAAGGAAATTGACTGCAGAACCGATAGATTTAAAATGTCATTTTTCCCACGTACAATAAGGGATCATAATAGTTGTGATAGTTGTGTCATATGAAACTCCCAACCTCAATAGGTAGATGAGAATTTTCACTTGTGCTTAATAACACAACATCATTACTAACACTTCACACCGGTCGATTTGTCCGGCATATTTTATTTTGTTCTCTGCATGAAGTAGCATTCATAAATTAACAATATTAGTACTATTAACCACTAAATGTGTCTATAGCATTGTTCTGCATGTTCATTTACTTATCACTCTCCCAGTTTCCGGTTGGAATGCGCATTGTTCTCCTGACTGCTTTTTGGCCTGCGCCTAGCGGCAGGGGGAGCGTGTGAGGTTCTGATTTGTGCTGTGACGAGTGCTACATGCCTGGTGTGGAATCACCCCGTGCCACACACCCTAGTGGTGGCTTGCACGGTACTTCGTAGATGTAGATGTATATCACGAACCGCGTTGTCTAAAACAATGAGTTTAATGAAAACGAGTACTCGAAAATCAATTGCATTAGTGAAATCTCCCTAATATTCCTATTGTGCGGGAATGTGGAATATCCCAATATTCCCCTTATGCGGGATAATAGATCCTTTTGGGAGGAGTAGGACACTTAGGGGAGGAACGTCGAAGGCTCCGGGAGACAAGCAACGAGAGAGAGCAGTTGTGCATCCGGCGACCATGTAAGAATAAACACTTGTTATTCTATTGGGAATGAGGTCTCTTACTTCGCTGATTTAACCCCCTGTATCCGAACCCGAATTAAAGTCGGTCGCCCTTCATCACGGCGGCATGACCTTAGATATGAGCAGAATCTGGGTAGGTGAAATTGCTCTTACGCCGCTACGTAGCCCACCACTAAAGGCTTTCAAACCACATTAAATCAAACACATTTGTACTTTTCCACAGAGTTTTAATACTACTTGGTGTTTCAACTTACAGAGTCATCTCCTGGTATAAATGGTCTTGTGCCTGAAGATGACTCAATGAATAAAAATGTGAAGTAGAATTAAAATCATGAGGGAAAGTGCAAATTGTGCTTGGTTTATTATGGATTCCTTCCACTAGATAAAGCCTGAATCTGTTAAACTTTCACATCATGCTAAAAGCCATAAATGACCGTCGACGAAATGAAATTTTTACTCTCTTACTTCCTATCTTATTCTACTAGATGCAGTTATAATGAGAAAATGGACACATTAAGGTCTGATTTTATAATGTATCGTACTAGCGGAGGGCACACGTTCAAATCTAAAGGAGGGAAGAAAATATTCAACATGAAGCATAGAATACTTTCCTTCAAATTTGTGGCTCGAAGCGTTTATAGCAGATACCAAACAACTCAAAAGACTCGCAACGGCCATTGAAGTAAGCGTAATATAAAATTCGCAATTCTAGGTCAAAATCAGTAATTTTTAGACTTCATTTTCTCCGGTGGTGGAGCTATTAAGAATACGAGATGTGACTTACAGTATATAGAGAGTGCAAAGGTGCAGCATGCGGTAAAAACTGGAGTTTGAGATTCATCTGGTACGAGAAATATGGCAGTTGTTAAATAGCGGTAAATTGAATTAAAATTGTATGGTGACTTACCCGTATGTGAGGGTTCCGTTAACAATTACGAGGGATTCGGTGGTCTAACAGCAGAGTAATCACCTTATTAAACACTGCGTTTTAATATTCTTCTGCATTATCACATTTCTGCGTATCATAAGCAAACATTCCCAATGATGTAATAACGTCACCATAGGTGTTCTACCTTATGGTGTATATTTATCAACAAGTATCTAATTTTATTAAACTCAGCATTGATTCCTACTTCTGAAAAGCGATTTAATAGATACACTATTCCAATGAACTTAATTGCTTTTAATACTGAAGTGGATTTACTAATTCGTAAGTGTTGCTAAGAAATTAATGATAACACGTTTTCTAGCGTTATAACAGTCGGTTTGGAAATTACCCAGCCTTCCTATTGTTGTACATCAATAGCTCCCTCAGCCTTTCAGTGCCTTCCGATGTGAACAGTTGTTTTTTTTGCTGTTTGACGATGGCTCATAAAATGCAGTGCTCAGATGGTTCTTTTTCCAGTGAGGAATGTCATAAGTCAGTATATAGCCTTGTGGGAAAGTATTTAATTTTTTGCTACAGTGATGAAGAGCAAGCTATCTTGAAGTTACGGTTGTTTCACTGTGAAGATTATCGACAGTGTGTGAGTATCATGAAAAAAGTACCGAGCATCACTTATTCGGAAAAACGTGTTGTAATCCTTACTTCTAATTTAACTCTGCAAAAGAAACAAAGCCTCAAAGCGAAAAAAAAAACTTTTGATGCATATCTTATGGAAGCTAATTTGAATGACCTAAAGTAGAATCTGAGACCTTAGGTGCGCAAAACGTAGGCTATAAAGTGCGGAATGGATAAATGGAGTATTGTGCAATGTTTGAAAGTTGTCAACTTCTGGTTCTTGAAAAAAAAACCTGAGCGTTCCAAAGCATTGCACGAAAACATCACAGTTTTAAGCTAATATTTTTTTTATAATTTAGGAGAACTGATAACAAACGAACACATAAAAAAGCACACTGATTTATATACCATATTGTTAACATTAACTACAAGATGACGTAGTCTTTTTATTTACTTGGTGTTAGTTCAGGTTTCGTATATCGGATTAGACTGCCGGTTCGTGGGCGTGAGTCTTATTGGCGGGAGAATGTATTAACTTCGGTGACTTCGGTTATAGTAACGAGAAAATATTTTATTAGAGATTATGAAGCCGAGTCTAAAAAGAACAAATTTCCTTCATGTGTGTGCTTGTTAGTTACCTGATTCTCCAATGGCTTTGACTCAAAGTACGAGTAAGGGTAGCCAAATGATGATTTCATATCTATGAACCTGAAAGGGTCCGAAGGCTTTCTAGATGAGTACCAACGGCGATTTTTTTTAACGTTTCCGTGTTCCCCTGGATTCCTGCTCATGCGACTGCCTCGTCCAGCCCGGAGGCAATAATGAAGTTCAATATTCCCAATCACGAGAAGGGTGGACTTGATCTTAAATCGATTAGTTCATGTGCCTGAGGGATATTTCAGTGCCTTAAGTTCATAACTGTACAACGGTTTTTAGATAAGACCTGCACCATCAAATTATGCAAATACTTCCGGATTTTTCATTTCATAAGGTTGGACAAGCATCGCGGAACATTTGCTATTTGTAGTAACTATTTTTTCAATGAAAGGGAGGAAGAGCAAAAAATCGATCAGAACGATAACAGGTCAATTTTTACACGGATCCTGCTCGCATTCCACACAGCAATATTCAAAGCCAAACTTGATTTACAACTGCAAACTGCATCATACACGAACAACAGGAATGATGGCTCAAAGTCATGGCTGTCAACTCCACACCAATGCGTCCACGACACATTGCTACTTGGTGCGGGCGTGAAAATGGGCTATTGAACGTTAAACCGCCACATTAATGCTAACTTAGATGCACTCAGGAGATTCAGAGGTCGAGCCAAGTAAGCTTTTGGAATGTTTATTTCCAAAAGCTGTAATTATTCATCATTAATGTTAATTTAAATTAAATGCTTAATTTACAATTCTAACGGAATATAGTTCACATATGGCCGGTTCCCTTTATTCTAGAGAAATAAGAAGAAAAAGTGAAGGGTCGAAAAAATCCGGGACAAGAGCCATGGCTATATATAACATGTCTGCAGTAATTCTAGAGATTATGCTAGAAAAATGTTTGAACACAAGTTTACACACATTTACAAGGTATAAAATTGCCTTTTAGAGAAAATGAAAGTTACAAAGCTGTTGTGACACACAAAAAAATTTCATCGCACAAATTATAGACAACTTTGAAAGCGGTGATTTCCCTGAGGCAGTGATAATTCTTATCTTCAATATACACTATTATACCCAAATGGATAAAAATCTCAACCACTTCCTTGGCCAAAAAACAACGAACAAGCCACACTTCAACAAAGACCCATACGAGTTATACGACAGGAGGCATAAGTACTAATGAAAATTACAATGACATAAAAGTAGCAAAAACCTCGGATTTAGATGTCGATGCTTACCTTTACGGCTCATAAAAGCATAAGAACCATTTTCCTGATTTGGGTAATTTGGTGCATCATTTCTAGCCAGCCATCAACGCGAAATATTTGCGAAATTTGGTGCAGAAAAGCAGTACATGAATTTGGTGCAGAAAATTGAACTTGGCAAAAAAACGAACTAATCTGATAAAGTGAGCAAGAAAGCTCTTTAGCTACTTACTCCTACTTGCTGATTAAAACACTGCACATACTAATACTGCTAGAAGCCAAAATAACCAGTGCCCTTAAAATTTACTCTCAGCGTAGAAGAAGAATGGCCATAGGTTAAGTACAAAAATAATTGCAATTATTCGACGGTAGCAGAAATAAATCTAATTTTTCCACAACAACATAGGTTTTTTCGCCTGGCGTGCAATAAAATTTTAGTGCAGCACCTTCTATAAGACTGACAATACAAACTCATCTCGGGAGGTAAAAAAGAAAATATCACACCATGCATCAACGGTAACCAACCTCAGCGGTGACTATTTATTAGGAATGATTCCGAGAAAAACCTCGCATCTTTTATTTCCATCCACCATTAGGACAATCCACTTGCACGTTAATAAGACATATAAATCCAAAATTACGGCACTTAAGTCACCTCGAAATGATGCGATGGCACCAGAAAATCACAGTCGACGCGAAAAATAAAATAACAAACAAGTCTCCGCCGTCACAATCGCCTCATTCGTGCTTCCTATTGCAGCAATGCTGTGAAACTGACTCGTAAAACTGGTGCGGAAAAATAATTCATAGCGGTCGTAAAAAGGCCTAAACTGAATCGGGAAGGAAGGTCTCGAGAGAGGTGGGTTCTAAAAATACCCCCCGAGGTCCAGCCAGCCGTGCGGCCGTCCAGATTAAAACATCATTGCGGAGATAAGACCTGCTAATCGACCAATCACACGGCTAACGGTTGACACCTCCTCTCTACCGCTCACTCCACTCCTTCCTCCCTCCATCCCTTCCTCTCCCCCCCCCGTCATCCATTGTAAGACAACCACCTCCTCCTCACCTCTTACTGGGCCGGGCGACCCTCCTCCAACAGCGTCGTGATCAATTAGGAGGATCTCACTCCACACACACACACAAACAGGGGGGCTCCCTTCGTCCGTGGGAATCCGTAATCGGTGCGTCGTCGCCTCCGGAGCCGACCGACGTCCGGCCATAACCGCCGAACGAGGCGACCGCGGGCGCAGGACGCGTGGGCGGGCACTACGAAGACCCCCCTCTCCGACGAGACGCCACATTCACTTCATTCAAGAGGTCAAACTCAATTAGCAGGGCGAAAGTATTTGATAAGAAAGTTGCGGCCTAAAGGGGTGGCTCCGAAGAAGGCTGGAGAAAATCAGAACTAAGGCTGAATTAAGAGTACTCGGTGGGGTGGGAGAGAAAGCTAGAAAAAGGCAAGTGAGGAGGGATAAATACGTCGATGCCTCATATGATAATATATATATCTTTACATTGTAAATAATTATGTTGTATATAACCATATGACAATGGCAATCAACACTTTTTTGACTATGACTTTATTTTATGGAGTGAGGTTGAAACTATGTATTTCCTATTTCACATAATGAATACAAAGGTAGTTTAAACGTTCTAATTAAAATGGACCTCGTCATCAGTAAATAAAACTGTCGCCAGGAATGGAAGCATGGAACGTGGCTGCATTAATTAGAGTGTAGCAATAGGGTAGGGGTGATTACTAAATAGGCATTCTTTTAATTATACCTCTGCAAAGAAAATGACTTCATGAAGAATTAAACTTGAATGAACTCTTCAAGCAGGAAGACGGCGTTAACTTAAATTCATCTTTTAACACCCTGTTCTCCCCGACATGCGCGGGGGTCACGATCGATCGATCAAAGGAGGGGAAATATAAAAATCCACCGGATGGTGAGTAGGGCGCGCTCCAATGGCGTCCGAAGACAAACTCTCGAAACCGTCACATCATCACCCGAAAAGCCATTCCGCACTCCATTCTGCCGCGCTAGTGATCACGAGCCACGGATCGAACCCTTCTCCCCCCTCACACACCTTCCTCGCCAATGGCGGACTAATCAACCAATTGGTATTGGCGGCTATCATTTAGGGAGGGGGGTTGGGGCATGCCTCACCCACCCTCAGCCCTTCCTCAAGGAGGAGTGGCCGATTGGGGGGGGGGGAGGGAGGTGCAGGGGAGGGAGGTCGTGCAGTCCGATGCCACGAATCGCCCTCGAGGATCTCTCTCCGTTGACCGCCGATTTGTCGCCCACTTGGGTCGAGTGGCTTCCTGCACGAAGGAATGCGACGAGGGGGGCAATTCACCGCGGCCTCCACGAGGGCCAGATGCACATCGCTGCCCTCCAAGCGTTAAGTACGTCGAAAAAGGAGACTTAGCAGATCAAATGAGAGAAAATGGTACTGAAAGATACTTGGATATCTTAAAAAGATAATAATTAAATATTTTTACTTAGGAATAGTTCGTTTCCCTCGGGATAAGAACAGAAATTGTAAACTGATGTCTTAAGAATACAAGCGTAAATCATGTATTTGTACCAGCCTCAGCTTTTAAACATTTTTTTTCAAGGTAGCCCTTAGGTAAAGGTAAAGTTCATTTTGAGGTATTAAAAATAACTAAGCACCTAATAAGAGCTCCAGTTCCTCATTTGGCAAGGTGCTAAAGACCCAAGGTACTTAAATCCACACACCAACATACAGCGTCTAAAATGGCGCAGCTCAATTATTGAAAGCGATCACATTTTTACATGGGAAAGCAAATTTGAAGACTAATTTCTCATTAATCGTGATTTTTCCAGGGTTTTCAGCCTGTTTTCAATATGCATGACTTTTCCCGATTTGCCAGAAATGTAGCATCCTTGTTTCTACCCTCAAGGGGACATAACGAAAAGAAATCAGAAAGCGTTTTCTGCTATTCAAGAGAGAATATCACAGATATGGAGGTGTGGATAAAAAAATTTATACAAAAAAGTTTTACTCCAACAGTAGGTACAGGAAATGCGTCCGTAGTAAATTTACTCCGAGGAGGCTTCTCGGTATCTACACCGAGTCAGGAATTCCGTTCCCTCCGAAGCTTCGACGAACGATTCGACAGCCGAATAGTCCGCAGAAATAAGAGTTCCTGACCCGGCGGAGACATCATGAAATTTTTACCCAGAACATTCGCAGGAAAAATACGTTCCGTGACTGCACAATTTGTAATTCAGGCGCAACTAAACTATATATTCGACAGACGTGATAAATATTTTTGTTTGATTATTTTACAGTTGCGTGCCGTCCAAATTAATGAGTAATCATGTAGGACTGTAGGTTCAACATACTATTGCTACATATAAATGAATATACACGCCAGAGTGGTGACATTTATTGCTACTTGAACCTCCATGTGATGATCATTCCTTCAAATTAGGCATTATCATACATAAGCAACATTTTTTGTTCCCAACGACAACTCTTGTAGAATACGATGAGAATTAAAGAAAGCGCATGCAACTATGCAAATACTATTGCTGAATCCAACCCAGCAAAAGAATCAGAGCCAGTGAAATTGTAGTGTATTGAAGTATATTGAAGTGTTAGACATATACAGAGGCTTAATTTAAGTTACTGAAAGCGCTACGAAAGCTTTATTCTAGTACACAGCATCTGGAAACCTGAAGACCATTATATCTTGAAATATTTTTTACTGATACGATAAACAATATATTATTGCATAATCATGGATATGAGAAAGTAGCTCAGGGGTGAAGTATGCGGTTGCCGCAAGACGTGACTAGGGCCAGTCTCGTCTCAGTCTCGTTTTCCGATTTTCTGTCTCGTCTCGAATCTCGTGACCGTTTGTCTCGTCTCCGTCTCGAGTCTCGTACGAGACTCTCGTATCGCCACGTGTTCAAACGAAAAATAAATGAAGAATTTATTGACATAAGAACAGCTAGTTTTTGGGCTGGATATAGAAACTTGAAAAAAAAAGCAATTCACAACTTCTACATTACCAGAGCTTTAAGATAAAATAAAAATGTGAAAAATGTTGAAACTATGCTGGGAAAAATAACTATATCCATCGATATTCAATTTAAACATGAAAATAAAATTAAAGGGACTAATAACGTTAATGCAATGAACCCAAAAAAATATGGAACGAAACAAAAAACATACTATCATTGGGTGCTTCGAGAATAAAAAAAAGACGTGGAAAAACATTTTCATGGCTCATTATGTATGTTGAGGCTTTAAAGGCATACTTAAGCACAAATTTTTATTTTAGGGCCAAATTGCATAAGCTTACGAGTTCAGGTAAGGCGAACTCCCTGTATAGTCCTCATATAATCATTATGAACGCTGTCCGTGAAAGTTGTTTATGCAGGAACTGACATCGGTGCTGGAAAGGCATTAATCCATTATTTCCAAATCTGGAAATTTGTTCATACTATCCTTTCCACAAACAATATCATTAATCACTTAATATATAAAACCGTTAGAAACCAACTTATCGTGCCCGTCCTAGGCTATAAATATTATTTCGTAAATAAGCAGTGACGTTTCCGCGGTTTGAACTGATAGTTAAAGTACTCAAATCGACATCCACCGGTAATATTATAGGAGCTTTCCATTCAATATGTTGAAGTCAGCGCTAATCAGAACACGTCAGCGTACTAAGCGCACACCAGCGACGATTCATTGTGAAACTAAATTGTTAATTAAACTAAAACTATGTTCGGAGACGAAAAGTTCGGTAATCTGCCAGTAGGTGTCATCATAGAGTAAGGTATGTGGTGTCATTCTGAAACCGCCGAATGCTTTGTAATTAAGTGTACCTGAGATTATCTGAATTCGTTTAAAACGCGTTAAAAACGCCAGCCTCTTATCATAGAGTAATTAAAAACTTATAGAGACCACGTTTCAGTTTGTGTCATATCATATTTTTTTTTCCTAAGAGTCGCTTATGAAGGGTCGCCTTCCCACTGCAGCGACAGATCTTGAATCATCAGATTTTCTCTATCAAACCGAAGTTGAAGGGTGAGTGGGCAACCTTGCGATTAAATGGTGAAAAGGCATTGGTAGCATTTGTCACGGCAATCACCAATCAGATCCCGTTCAAAACCAAAAGCTGGGTTGCGTACTTATTTGGCTCTTAAGCTTACTTATTCGATTTTCACCTACCAAAACAAGGATATTTTAAAAACCTCCCGCGCCTAAATATAGCATTTTACTCGACAATTATCGATCCGATTCAGCTCAAAATCACTGGCAGGCTTATGGACGCATTTGACTTACCAACTTCTTATTTTTTCAACGACTCTCCCCTACCCTATATAAGGAGATGTCAACAACTTCCCGAAAACAAATATAACGCTGAGTGAGAAAAAAGCTATCCGTCCATTCCAGTGTTAAAGTTACCCCATTGCCAAGAAGTTAAGTTTTTATTTTTCTCCCGCACAACACTTCATTCTCTCAACATTTTATTCCTTCGGACGCCATAACTAACTAGAGATCAATTAATACTCCACGTGAACGGGGGAAAATATTTCTCAAAACGATCTTCTGGCACACAGTTACATCTTAAATTTTCGCTTTATGAATCCATAAGAAAAACTAATTAAAAATTAATGTATCTAAAAATATTCCCAAGGTGCTCCTCGAAGCGGCATCTTTCGACGTGACCGTATATTTGGAATACTTGGTCCGAAAAACCTACGCCATTTTTTTACCCATTGATCCTTTTCATAGAAGGACTATAACGACCATATTAATCTGAGATATAGGCTTTTCTTCTGAATGAGTTCCACTGAGATAATACCAATGACTTTCCCTTAGCATTGGACTTTAAGAAACAACACTTATGGGTAGCCAAGATTACTTGCTGAGGCAGACGAGAGCGAAATGAGAACCAATCCTTGCCTTCAAACTGACTTCAGTTACCCATTCCAGCCGAAATGTATCTAGTCGAAAAATGCTATCGTAAAAGGTACATAGGCAAACCGATGTTAAGTCCTTATTAGTTTCTTTTGACCCCAAATTTCCCCGCGAATTTCATTCCCAGTGAGGAGAGAAGCAAAGTAAACAGAACGCCTGTACACGAAAAGAGGATATTCATAAAACTGCACTTACATGACTATCATAACAACGCACAAGACTATTCTTCTTCGCAAGAATTAATTAAAGTTCACCTGACCTGCAAGAATAACTCCCAAAATTACAATTTCAGCATGTATAAATCATTTGTAATTTGAATCATTTCCCAGCAAAATCTTTTTCCACCACTTGAACCAAAGGAATAATGAATTAGGTAATTACGCGTAATTAATCTCATCCCTATTAACTCCCGTCAACTAGCCGTAAAAATCAAAGCTAATTCCTTTGTAACAGGCAGTAACGAGCGAAATAAAACAATGGTAAATATATGCATCTACTTTATGTGACTCTCCGTGGTAGTCCTCACAAGTGGGTGAACTGCCAGATTATCTGTCAAATTAGTTAGATAAATGATATTCCAGGCCATAAAATTGCGTGCTAAAATGGTGTGAAAATATAACGATTTTAATCATTATAAAATTCAAGAGAAATTCTATAAAAAACATTTCTTCGTGCAAATATGAAGGAAGTGGACGATTACGTAGAAAAGAATCCTGAAAAGGAGCCAAACGCCTTTTCGATCTTGGATGCACAAGAAAATCAAGACTCGTCCAGAAACCGCACTGCATGACGCTATCTCAACGAGTCCCCCTGGTTTAATTCCCTCAATTGCTGAGAAAGCTATTGTTTCTGCGAATAATTTTGAACTAAACTCGAGAGGATAAACTTGGCTCATTGTCAATATGAAACAAGGTTACTACCCGATGAGAAAGGAAATTTTTAAGGGTAATTATACTAATATGACTTGAGTTACATTACCACACGTTAAATCTATTCTCATTTTAAGTTTCATCCAAAACCGCATAACAAATCTAGCGGAGATGATTGCGACCTTGAAACTTACATACATAAACCACGCCAATTTATTAGTACTCCGATTTCACAACGTAGACATGTATTTATCCCACCAAATGTATTTCTCTCACGCAACGAGGAACACGGATATGAAGGCGACAAGTACATATGTGGCCAGTTACACATGAGGGAGTTGGCATCGAATTTATCGCAGCCATGGAAACTTCGTCTAAAAAAGAACATGTTCTGACGATGATGGAGGATGAGGACGACACGATGAAATAAACTGCTGCGGTGAATTCCTTCCCTTTGGAAACTCCTGTGTACCGAGATTCGCCACAATAGGGCATGCTGAGCACGATTTTAAAATCATACGTCAACGACGTATTTCGCAACGAACTTACGCAGTTTCACCGTGGGCTAAATAAATTAACATCACCAGCCGAGTCACGCGAAAAGAAATCATAAGCCGGCACCTGGCCGACTGTCACTGAAGGTACTTTCACAGTAAGTAACTAAAGGTTCAGGAAGAGAGAAAAATTCAAATCGGAGACTCGTCGCGAAAAACATAGGCCTCTCATTACAATTCAGAGTAGATTCTCCGATTTAGGACATGATTAATTACCTAGCAGGTTTTCGCTCAACAATGGCGATGTTTTTATCTTTCATTTCATTCAGAGGAGGGGAAAAAACATCCAATTAGAGGAGATTAATGTCAAATCAGGCTTTTAAAATATGCTTTCTCTCGGCCCAGGAGCCGCCTCTCCCAAGCGATGCTGGCCACTCCGCGACTGCGGGGCCTCGGGAGACTTTTTATTGTCCTTCTTCCTTCCTACTCCTGCCTTAGAGGGAAAACGCAGGGCATCGATAAGGACCTGTGGCAGTTGTTCTCCACTTTATCCCCGTCTCTCCCTCGTTTCCCTCGCGGGCCGGCGGCGAAGGGGGAAGAGAAACGAGGGGGTTGAGGGGGGGGACACAAAAGGGAATCCGGGAAAGGGTAGGACGAGGAAGAAGAAGACAACGTGGGAGTGGTGTGCGCACGGGGCTTGGTTCGGTAGCCACGGTTACGGAGAAGAGGAGTGATTTGGTGGGTTTGGGGGGAGGGGTTTGGGGGGGAGGGGTTTGGGGGGGAGGAGTTTGGGGGGGAGGAGTTTGGAGGGGAGGGGTTTGGGGGGAGGCGGTTTGAGGGGGTTGAGTTTTTGACGAGGCCAAGCTCTTTCCGCGAGCATTTCGAAGCTTCCAGGAAACCAGTGGATAAGCTTCAGATAGTTTGAGCGAGACTTTTCTCAATTCGTCTTACACACCATATTAAACTTTTATTTAAAAATTCAGCAGTTGTAGGAAGCATTAATTGAATACGTACATGATGATTAGTGACACCAAAACTTTGTTTTCAATGACTGAACTTTTCAATATTACTACAAATACTTGTTTGAGGCTTTAACTTGAATCATTTATTTCACACCATACGTTGAAAACGCGTACATAACCGAATACTTCATTTCCGATTTCAAGTATTACGTTGTGTAATACTTTTTTAAAGTTGAACATTCAAACGAACTCACCACCATCAAACGAACTCATCATTATTGACGCGATGTCCGAAGCAAATCTTCTCATTTTTTACATAATATCTCTCTGGAGCACACAGTGGTATTGTATGCCATAATTTTTTTCCCATCCCATTTCCACGGTTTTTCTCTAAATTTAGCACAATTAGTGACTGATATTTTGGTATAATTAAAAGGTCTTTTTATTTAACATAAGGGAAAATTGCATAGATTCTAAGAGTGGATATATCGCACACTACCTTAAATCGGGGATTTATTGCTTTATTCATTTGCCCCTCGTAACTACAGACGCTTCCAACGGAATTACAGCGTATTGAGAGCATGCATTTTCACGCGACATTGGACTAAAATATTAAACCTGAGGTATCGAATCGACGAATGAAAATTTCCGAAAGTGACAAGAAGAGAGGTAGGAGTCATAAATGATGAGGAGTTTTGGCAGATGTAGTGGACGGATTCAGGTGGCTAGCAACAGTATTATCTCCGCCATTAGTTTCATCATAAGGTTGCCATAAAAGACGAAGGAGGAAATAATTTACGCATGGATTCATCGGGTGGAGTCGTCAACTAGTTTCCAAAAACTCTAATATGATGCTACACATACAATCTGAGATTATCTAAGACATCAAATTGCACCTAACGCAATAAAATGGGATTATTACGCTGCTCTTCAAATTATCATAGATTCATTTGGCGGTAGCGGCGGGATTATATCCATACCTGCTACCCCAGAGTCATAGGTTCGAATCCCGCCGGGATCCAGTTTCACCACCCATGGTTGTGTGCGATCGTCCTTTATTGTTTTATAGTGACTACTCAATGTATAACTCCTAGTCCACCGTTTTCGAGGAATTCGAAAATTAAAACAAAAAAAATAAGGAGATAAAAGCTGTTAGACATATGGACGAAATGGGCACAAGACGTCCGATGAAAATGGCAACTTTATGGCTGTTCGTTGAATAGTTATTGACGACTTTAATAATACATTGGTTAATTTATGGAGGTTTTGTCATCTTTTTTTTTTAACTCAACTTCCTTTTTCCGCCAACGTTTCGCTTTTTAATTAAAGCTTATTCAGGGCTACAGTACAATGCAAGGAATACAGTTAATAACAATTATAATACTACAAAGATAAAAATGTTTTCACTCATAAAGTTAGTACCTCGAAGGATTAACTTTCTTACTGCGACAATGGTAACACAAAAACAAACTCTTCCTCTTAGTAACAACATCAACATCAAAAACAAAACCAAAATGGGAACCTAAGCTAAAATTTTGTTTAAAAATATAATAAGTGAAAATAAAAATATTTAAAATGATTAGTATAAAGCATGAAATTAACAATTCCAGATATCGTAACTTCAAATTTCGGATGTATATCACATATTTTACGAGTACAAAAACATATTCGTATTGAAATTTTGGAGAACATAACATAATACATAGAAATAAAAAATTTAGTTATGGGAGATCAAATTATGATAGGTTTTGGTTAAATTCTGTATATCCGATCTATGGTTACAAACTGAAGGAATTTTTATGACGTGGACCATTTCTTAGAATAGCCTCTTCCGAAGGTTCGATTCAAAATCTATAGGATTAGCTTCCTTAAAGTTGAAATTGTGATTATTTTCTAGAGCATGGTTAGCCAAAGCACAGGTCCCGGAATTTGTTTTAATTGAAGATTTATGATTACTAATTCTATTTTTAAGATACTGTGAAGTTTGTCCTACGTATATTTTGTCGCATTCATGGCAAGAAATGGAATAAATAATGTTGCTTTTTAAATCATTGGGGGTTTGGCTCTTCAATTTTGAATAAACTGTCTTGTTGTGTGTTTTTTGTGCTTTAAATGTTATTTTGAAATTAGCATTTTTTTAAATTTTGGATAGATGTTCAGATAATCCCTGAACGTAGACAATGCTGTTAGTGGTTGTTTGTGGTTCTGTGTTTAATGTGTTATCTTGGGCCGATATTGGTTGGGTTGCTGTAACGCTTGGTAGTTGTTGGTTTAATGTTGGTGGATTTTGAGCAGTCATATTATGTATGGGTGGATTTTGAGTTGTCATGTTATGCGTGGGTCGATTGTTACTACTGTATAAAATATAATAGAAGAAGCTTTAATTAAAAAGCGGAACGTCGGCGGAAAAAGGTATTTGAGTTTTTAAAAAAAGACATTACCAAATCTCCATAAATTAACCTATGTATTTATGGCTGTTGTTATAATCTAGAACAATGCTGATCAGTTGCATGAAAAAAAGAAATCGTAACATAGAAGGATGCACAAAGAAAAACACAAAAATGGCCACGGCATTTCTAGAATCAAAACAAACACACGAAAAGCATGGAACACAATTATGACACAAGCAAATCCGATGCCAGGCACCGAGGTAGAGGCGGAGAGCAACTTCGTTACCGTCGATAGCGGTGTCGGAGGAGGGTAAAGAACACAAGGGAGGAGAGGAAGGGCAAGGCAAGGGAGCAAACCTACTCACAAGGAGAGAATGCGCGAGGATCACGTTAGTGCGGTGGCTAGAGTACTCGTTCCACATCTCGAGGACCAGGGTTTGAATCCCGGAGGAAACTTATTAACGGAGTGCCGACCCCTATTTGTAGCGCTCCCTCCGTCAGGTGGGTCTTTAAACATCCTTTCGTTAAAGTGGGATAAGGTCGACACCTGACTTCTCTCAGATCTTCCTCCACTCGTCGAATAATCTTTCCTTTACCCCCAAACCTATCCTGCATGAAGCAAATGAACCCGACTGTCGGCAGCCTCCCCAACCAACCTGCACAAGTGAACGGGTCAAGGGGACGGTTGCCGTCGACGGGAAAGAGAAGCACGACGAAGCACGAAGCGACGACGGACAGGCAGTTAGGGCAACAGTATGAATAAACATGGAGACGAGGGAGATGGATATAAGACCCAATCCTCGAGAGCATTCAACGTGCCTCGCCCCTCCTTCTCCGCTGCGTTCGGATGTTTGATATGCTAGAGGAAGAGAGAGAACAAGAGAAGTCGGGCGTCCAGGACGGACGTGGACATATGGAACGGACTCGCTTGAAGGCGAGACGGAGGTGCATACGTGGGAGGAGGATGGGGGTTGGTGGTGGGTTCAGTTCGCTTTGGAGGACGTGCGAGTGATTGCGCACGTAACGTCCGGCGAGTCAGACAAATGACTTCATTTGGGAGCCACGGTGCTAGGACCGAGTAGCGCTTTCGGTTACTCCGAAGGGAGCGGAGGAGGAGAACATGAGACGGTCGGAGGACGAGGGTGGGGCTCGCCTCTTTTGTCCGGCGAGTGAGGCTCGCTCACTCGGCGGAAGGTGGCTGGGCTGCGCGGGCACACAAAAGGGACGGAGTGGAAGCAGCGTATGATGACAATGCGCGCGGGGAGTGGGTGCGGCTGAGGGTCGGTGGCGATAAGGAGCGCCCTCTCCCAATCTCGCTTGTCTCGTGGAAACCCAGCCTCTGTGCGTCCCCTCTTTCTCCCTCCTTGACATTTTCTCAATATTATTTGTCAACCTTTCCAGCAGGTATTTTTCTACTACCTACCATTTCGCCCGTCAATGACTGTCATTTAGCACAGTGATATTTCCGCTAAGTCTATTCCCTTTTTTTTATTTACCCCGGAACCAGAACCTTAGGCCTTTTACTTCGGGTGATTAAAGTAGTTTAAGCGAGATCATCATCATCTGAGTAATCTACTGGTTAGAGGTAGGTTATGACGAAAGTCCGAGAAAATCCAACCGACTCTTAGTGCCCCAACCTACCTCTAGTATTTCTTTCTTCATCTCAGCGTAAGTCCTACCTTTCATCATCCCGTCCATAAAACCTATTCTCTTTCTTCCCCTTCCCCGCTTGCCCAACATCCTTTCCTCTATCACGGCCTTCAGCAAACCATCGCCCCTCATTACCCCTTCCAGCCACCTACCCTGCCTTCCCCTAATCTCATTCCCAAGTTTCCTCTCCTCACCCACCATGTCAAGCACTTCCTCATTTGTCTTCCTTTCCGTCCACCGAACCTTCTCCATCCTCCTCCACACCCACATCTCGAACTCCTTCAGCCTATTTTTGTCTTCCTTTCTCAGAGACCACGCTTCTGCCCCATACAAAGCCACCCTCCATATCAAGCTCATCACCAGCCTCTTTTTTACATTTCATTACCTATAAAATTCATTGAAATTGTATAAAATAAAGAAAATTATCTAATCTTTCTGGTGATATCAAAATATCCGCCACCTGAGGAACTACTTTCCGAGATATTTGCCTAAATAATAGAAGCCGTTCCCATGGGATGTGTCACGGCTGTGTGCTCCAGAGACAAGACAGTCAAAAAATGATTACGGTGATTAGTTCATATGTTTTCTCAATTGTTTTAGAAATAAGTTTATTACCAACGTAATTATTTTTATGAAATGGCAAAAACCAGAAAGTTTTCAGCGTACGGCGTGAAATTAAATCAAGTCCTGTACGTATATTTATTAAATTACTGACCAATTCGGTCATAATAAAGTTTATCCGCGTCATTATAATACTAAATTTACTTTGTGCTTCTTTCAGCTGCGTGAATTTAAAGTAAAATTCAAATGTGGTCTAACTCAGACTGCCTCAACTACTCTAAAAAAAGACGCACACACGGTAGTGCCCCGGTTGGTCAAAAATCCATTTCAGTGGGACTCGAACCCGAGACTTGACCCTAGCAAGAAAATGATCCCGTGCGTCGCCACACAGGCCCGCAGTTCCTTTAGCACTGGTAGTACCCGACTTCCTCAAGATACTTTCCACAGTAATACTTTTTTAAATCATTCACCTTTCTTTATTACAAATGCCCCAAATTCATCGGTGTAGTTTAATCACTAGAATATACCCTTGGGTGCGAAATGTAAATATAGATTCTTTGGTCCGATTTCTTAACCGCAGGTTAAATATTTTCTCAGTATGAAAACCGAAACTAATACTTTCGCATATCGAAACGCTCACGCCAACAAACCGACAATCTAATATAACATGCTAAACCTGAACTCACAGCTGATATCAAGTTAGCGAAAAGTCAATGTCATCTCGCAGTTAACGTTAACCAGACGTAAAACCAAGCCTTAATAGTGGAATTTACCCCTGCCGTACTGATTTTGGTATCTTGCGCACTACAGGGAAATACAATTGCTACCAGAAAAGTAATTTTTCATTTTTTAGATGCCCACTTTTTTATTGACAATTTTTAAACATGTTCCGTCACCTCGAGCATTCCTCTTATGCACGAGTGATACGCATCACATATATAGTGAGTCTTGTTCTTGAGAGATGGGGATTTAGTTCCACTTGATGCGCGATTACTAATTACGCCACAACTGACCCAAAAAGTGGGTGAATATTTATAGGGAAGAAGGGAGGAGAAGAGGCTGTGGGCGGAGGCACAACCACGGGGGCGGAGGTGGGAGGAGAATGCGTCACGGATAGGCAAAGTACTAACCCCCTTTTCTACCGTCATAACACCCTTGAATTATTTCTTCCAAATATTTGTTGAATAATAGTGGGGACATGTAGCACCCTTGTCTTACTCCTTTTGCCAGGCCAATTTACGCAGTCATCTCACCTGCTATCCTCACTCTTGCAGTTTGGTCTAAATAGAGGTGTTTAATTAATCTTCTTTCTTTCCAATCGATCGCTCGTTTTTTTCCGTATAGCCATTAATTTTTCCCATCTTACTCAATCAAATGCCTTTTCCAGATCTATGGAAGCTACATATACTTTCCTATTTTTTCCATATATCTCTCTCTAATTACTATTATCAAGCCTACAGTATCTCTGGTCCCTGCTAGGGATTGGAAAATCGATTTTGATTTTCATCGAAAATCGATTATCACACTCCGATTTTCGATTTAATCGAAGTCAACTTTTTGTTTTGAAAAACCGATCAAAATCGATTCTAGCCGATCGATTTTCGATTTTTAGCTCGCTAGCTAAAGCTAGCGTTTGAATTTTGCCAATCGAGCTGCGCCAGTTCGTAAACCGCCCTCCAGTCGACCGAAAGTCCAACTCTAATCCACTACAAGCTTGGAAGGAGATTAAAGCCCGTTTCACACGATCAAATTCTGCGTCAAATTCCATTCAAGAATCATTGATCAAGGTTTCTCGAATGGACATGACGTCATGACAGCGGACATGTCTTGAAAGCTCTTGAAAGGCTTCGTCGCCATCAAATTCCTCTCGTCTTGAACGGTTCTAATTTTGCTTGAATCTTGAACGGCTTTGAAGCGTATCCACCAATCGCGTTGTATTTCAGACCACTGGGCGTAAGATGGCCGACATGGAGTAAGTTCCATGCGGAAGCACCTCGTATATTATGCTATTATGTTATAATAAAATAATTGTTCAATGTAACATGTACGCCTTTTAACAAGCAAGTTCCACTGTGCTTTAAATTATGAAATATGTATGTAAGCTATACGAGGTATATGATGGTCTCAATTGGTGGTACAATTTCTAGTGACGGAAGGAAAACAAGGACAATCTCTCACGTCGTACTTCGAAAGAACTTACATTAGAGTATTTAGGCGTACAATAATGATCTCTGCATTTTTATTAATAAAATATATCGTGCTTAATATTTAGGAAACGTCAACTATTGGCACAATAAGAACTTAATGGACAAATTTCCCTCTCAGAATTTCCAGACGAGAAATGGACAACGTCGAAGAATTTATGATAATTTACGAAATCTGTACTAGTTTTCTCGCAACATATGAGATTTGACTGGATATCTTTACATAATAATTGTTTTTGCGTACAAATAAGATCCTCAGAAGGAATGTAGATAATATTTTGAAACAAAACATGACTATCCGTCGAAAAGCACGAAAGCCTGCAAAAGGCCATGTACGGAATAGATCATATTTGTTCTCCCATTCCTGCTTAGCCGATCGTAGTCTAGTGGGTATCGTCTTCGCCTGGTAACGTGGAGTTCTTCAGTTCAAATCTCAGTGACGGAAATTTTTATTAGCAATTTTTTTAAAATTCATAATTATTTCTTTAACTCGGGATATAAAATACTTTCACTAGTTGGTGATTAAAACTACAAAATTATTTTGATCTCTAGTACCGGACATTTTTTTATCGGCAAACCATGTCTCGGCGGATATAGGCGTATGATGATTCCAGAACCTTCGTTTCCCGTTTTATGCATCTATACAACATATGCGTTTTATATTTTACAGAAATTTATGCTGAAATCGACCAAAGCCTTAAAAAATAATGCTATGAGTATGCTTGTAATTAGAATACGTTGATCTGTCAGTTCTTGCAGCTCGAAAATTAATTTTTTACATCTAGGGCTCCAATGCAATGGGGAAAATTCCAGTGCCTTTCGCTATGCCTTCCCATTATTTGGCAGAAGATGGTACCGGAGCAAATCATGAGCAATAAAGCAAGCTGCTATCGCTAAATACTTCAAAGTGTCTGCAAAAACTAAATTTTATCGTGGAGTTGCATCTACCCAGTCAAGAACAAATAATATTCGTATGTATGTACCTGCTAAAGATTTTTGAGGATAGAAATATCAAATGGCCGCATAGGTTAGATTGGTATATTAAAGGTAGACATTATTCATTTATTCACCGTCAAGAATTCGTCCTTAAGGGCTTCATAAATTGCTGTGTACACTTCAGGAACGAGCAAAGAAATGGTGTTGTGAGCAATACTGGTTGTGTATTGAAGGCTCGTAAAGGATTCGCCGGTCGCCAAAAATCTCTGCGTTACTGCGAGTTTGTGCTTGGCTGATATGCAGTGTCAATACACTACCTTTTTTGAGATCCTCGGATTTATTAACTCAATTAAATTTGTTTTGCTCATTTTTAGGTAGTTTTTAAAATATTCCGGGCCTTCCGTCCTTCCTCGTTGTGCAGCAATCTCATCAATCATTCATTTTGCCTCCTGCGAATCCACTTTCTCGTCCTCACCCTACGACGATTTATTTGTCTCTGAAGTTGAATAACAAAGCCTAAAACAGCCACTGCTAAACCTATCCTGAAACATTCAAATGGTTTTTAAAAATCTATATTACACAATAAAGAAATGTTTGACCACACACGACAGAAAATTAGGGAAAAGTCGCATTACGTTGCTATTTCGTTTCTGCCTTGCCTTTAACCCAGCTCAAACGCTTCAACCTCGTCTTTGAAGTCTTTGGTCGTGTGAAAGCCCTTTCAATTATTATTGATCAAGCATTCTTGAACTGCTGTCTTGAATCATCTTTGACGCGGTTTGACATTCAATACTTCATGTTCAACGTTTCTTGTTCAAGTAAAATTGAGTGGTGTGAAACGGGCTTAAGGGAGAATATCCCCACGTATACAAACCAGCCAGCAGGATTTTATCTATAGTTGCCTCTACCGTGCCGTGTGAGCGACTATTTTCTCACGCCGGGTTAATTGCAACTCAGGTGCAAAATTGATTATTCGGAGAACATTTAAATATGTTAGTTTTCTTAAGGTCCATCCCTGAGGAACACTGGCTCCATGGCTTTTCAAACAAGAAATAAATAAAATTCTGTTTTTCATTTTGTGGTATGCCCACATTTCAATATACAATTCTTATTGCTACTAAACTATATGTAATTTGTTTTTTATATTACCTATGTGTTTATAAGTATCTGTTATGGATTATTACTTCCCTTTATATCTTATTAATATCTTTAAAATAATATATTGTATTAATAAATTTAACTGTATTCAGTTCTTATCCCTAGTGCTTCCATTAATCCATATTTTGCATTTTGTTACTACAACACATCCGTATTTAAGCAGACAATTACTTTACTATGCATAAATATCGATTTCGATTATTTTGGGCAAAAAATCGAATTTTTAGAAAATCGATTTTTTAAACCAAAATCGAAAATCGATTCTGGATTTAAATTTCCAATCCCTAGTCCCTGCTCCCTCCTAAAACCATACTGTTTCCCTTCGATTGCTCTACTCGGCCTCCCATATAGCCTTCTGATAATTGTTCTTAGTAGTACTTTTGCTGAGTGAGTATTAAGCCTAACGTCCGATTTTCTTCGCATTTCTTGCTGTTTTTCCTCTTTTCTGTGGGTATCATCACTATTTCTCCAAACTATTTTAGTTACCTTATTTATTTATTTATTTATTTAATATTACCACCGAAAACAGCACATACTGACCTTTACATCGGGGTATTTAACAATCAACAACGGACAAGCACAAACAACCATGTCCTGGGAAGTGAAAAATCTTCCCCAGGCGGGATTCGAACCCGCGTCCTTTGGGTTAGCAGGCGAGGACGTTACCCCGCCGCCACCGAGGCTGACTATACTTACCACCTTCATACATCTCATTGTACAGTATGAGTATATTTTCCTTTACTTTGCTACAGTACAGTGTTTTTATCAATTCAATAGATATTTCATCAATCCTAGTTGTTATAATAACGAAATGTGCTTAAATTTTTGTTCTACAACTTAAAATTTCAACTTAACCAAATTTAATAGAGCTTAATTAATCAAATATACTGAGTTATTACCCAAATTTGAAAGTAAAAATTGAATTTACTCATTATGGAGAGCAGAAAGAGTAATTAGGTCACACCCGGAACTCTACCATGTCATACCCGGAACTTATTAAAACATTTTACCACTAGAATACTAATGCTTTTAGATACTTCTCCATTAGTTAAAACTAAAGAACAATATCTCTAATATTAGTGATATTTATTTCAATGTTTAATGTTTAAGCAATTCACAGAGTAAACAAGTCAAAGTAATCTATGTTATTAAATGTCACTTGTGTAAGTCACGCCCGGAACCCGTTTTTCCCAATTACAACAATGCTAGTTAATTTTTAAATTGCATATTATCGTCGGCCTCGGTGGCGGCGGAGTAGCGTCCTCGCCTGCTAACCCAAAGGTCGCGGGTTCGAATCCCGCCTGGGGAGGATTTTTCACATCCCAGGACATGGTTGTTTGTGCTTGTCCGTTGTTGATTGTTAAAATACCCCGATGTAAAGGCCAATATGTACTGTTTTCGGTGGTAATAAATAAAATAAAATAAATAAAAATAAAATATTAAGTTGGAAAATTACCTTCTCTCATTGCTAACTAAAGATGTCCTCCAGTTTATTTTAGTTTCAGTATTTGATATGAAAATATAAAATTAAACGCTCTCAAGTCACACCCGGAACCAAAGGAATGGCTGCATGCTGATATTGGTGCAAGCATTAGAGTGAAGGGCATTTAGGAATTGGACATTCGGAAATAGAACAAAGCGTTTCTGTCCCACGAATTTCATTAAAGAACATACATACATGAAACTACATCACTGCTAGAGCTTTGCTTGTACAAATGATATCAACGCGGTGGTAACTAGCGTATAAGGCATGTAGCATATTATCAACAATAAGATCTATTCTCTATAAATCGGCAAACCTGATTAAGGCTCAAAAGTTTGGGAACAGGTATTTGAAGAATATAAACACTTGTCCATTAAGTGCTTGTTAAGTCCACATCACATACCGGTAATATCGCGAATCATCATACACATACGAAATGCAGATATAGTTCATACTGCTATACCGACGTTGATAATCGGCCCTCAAGATATCGGCTGCAATATACTATATCGACCGCTTCCATCGGAACAAAACAATGACATGATGCTAGACTGAACTCTTCTCACCACTGGCATTCAAGAATTATGTTTCGGTTTGCAATCAGTATAGAAGGGAAGTTCCCCGCGTCCATCCCACTAAAGTTAGGTTTTACGAAAAGCGCAGTTAAGACTCCAACCTATTTACAAGTTAGACATTCCCATGATATATGAGCACTATTATCTTACGATTAGAGAGATACTAAGTGAGGGAAAGTAAATGTATTTTGGGAGGAGCATTTTCCGCACTGAGCTTGACAAGAAGATGATACACTCTTATGATCTTTGCGCTCGCAACCAGCAATGCCACTGTCTAATACCTCCGACTGGACAGTTCAACCTGTCACGGCTCTGTGATTTCAACTCCTACCATGCAGTCAGAATTTTGTTGCGAGATAAATAATGACCGCTTTGATACCATGAAAGCTGCAAAAACAAATGCAATGTTAAGTAGATAGCACTAATCCACTACTCAAAGACATACAGAGAAAAGCCGTCACTGAGTGATCGGCTGCAAACCGAACCCAGGATTGAGAATTAAGAAGGCTATTGAGGCTAATAATCACAGGCCTATTCATCATGATTAATGCTAGCATGTCACGTCCTTTTTATGAATACTTATTTATTTGCAGGGCTCATTGATCTGAAGTTTCTCTTGGTTCCAGGAGGGCAAACCTAGTGTTTCATGTCGGCGAAGAATGTGAAATAAATTATTCATTGATAGAAGCCAAGAAAATAAATATGGCCATAATCTGAAGTACTTTACCGGAAAACCTCGTTTCCCACGCTCTGGGTACTTCTAATTCCAACTCTCAGGCCGCTCAAACGTAACACTGGTGCCAACCGGTGTCAACCGTTGGTTCCTCTGGCATTCTTCCCGGAACCCACCAAAGGCCATATTTAAGAGTGTCTCTTTCGCTTCGAAACGTTTTCATTTTACTACACATTTCTAATATTAATCATGATCAAGGAAACTGTGCAGTTTAATGACTCAAATATATAGCAAACTACCAACGGTCTTTCATTGATACACGTAATTAAATCATATAAGTAACTAATTAGCAAGAAAGAGGGAGAATTAAAGAAAATACAATAAAAAACCCAAAAGATTCTCCACGAATAACATTTTTCACTACGATTATTTGGCTATTAAAAAATCATTTATATTAGCAAACACGTAATATTGCAAATGATGGCAATCTCTTTGATTTGGGTATTCACTTTGAAGTATAACACAAGACTTAAAATGAAGAGAATCTCTTACACTAAGCGAATCTTGAAGAGTTCATCTCAAGAACACCGCAAAAATTTGGAACCAAGTACAGAGAGAATTAATTGGCAAACTCGATATAGACAAAGGAAAGCAGCTAGTTAAAAACTGCTTCAATCGAACCGAGTGTCACAAACCATAGGAGGAGGGATTGAGCTGGGTAGCCACAGGTAACTCGCAACGCTAACGCGATAGCCAACAATTTTGATCAAACGAGTTGACATGGAGGATATAATTACACCCCCACACTACATCCGTAGGTCAGATAATTGCGGCAACATTTACGACTACAGGAAAAAGAGAGAAGGATAAAAATCCAACAAATCACACGTTATTATTCGACCCTTCCCTCTCCCAATCCCTTTTTTTGAACCTCTTACATTCCTGTTGTCCTGACACCCCCCGCCCTGCACCCAAGTGTACACCGCCATGGCTCGTGGAGTAATACGTAGATGATTCACAAGAAGCTCGATGGCATGGAGGTTGTTCCGCAATGAGCTGAAGGAAATGAGAATATCCAGCACAGCATATAATTAGATAAAATATCACCTTCTGTTTAACAGGGCAGGGTGACAAACGACTCGCGCTTTAAGTAGATTTCTGCTCAAAACGTCAAAAAGCTTCTCGTAATAACTGTTTACCGAGAGATGAATATCGCATGCCTGTGAAAGCAACACACATTTCTTTCTCACGGCGACTATTCTCCCAGCAGTAGCTTATTATCACACCGCGAGTATGACCGGAGACTTCATTTTTGATCATATTAAGGGAACGGCAGTAATTATAAGTGTGGACGCTGCCGGTTAAATCTCTGATTCCATGTACCGCAAATCTTAAGAAAAAGATCGGAAAGAAGGAAAGTAATGTCTGCCGAGACGAATTACACGGCGACAACGAGGGGAAAATACAGATAAATGCAATTATAATAAATGGTTAATAAAATGGGACGCAACATTAGGGCTATTTGATTCATTAGGTTAGTGGATGGAATAAATTATTTGAGAAAGAAAGCGACAGAATAAGATTTCTTTCTAAATTATTCCATCCAAAAGAAACTTACACAATTCCTGAAACAACAGATGCAAAGCCGCTACACTTGTATTAAGCAGTGTACACAGTAATATGCAGTTAACCATTCCACATTACAAGTCTATTAAATACTCTGTTAGTAAAAAGTCTAAATTACTCCATGAGTGAACGGCAGATTCTTTGAATCAACTTTCCTTTTCCAGGAAAAATAATGCAAACCAGAGGATACTCCAATATTTACTTCACACAACCTGGCCCCCATCCATCTTGTAGGTAGGAACTCGGAAAGGGACTAACATAACACATTTTTGCAGTACTGCTACTGTTGCAATGAGAGGAAAGGGTATCAGTTAAAATTAATTTATGCTCTAAATAAGGCTCTCTTAGATTAAATGGCAAAAGCATAGCCAGAGTATTCAACATGCTCCGAGTTACTTATTATTGAGTTAATAATTGTTTGACATTTTTAAATCGCAATGGGTTATGCTCTACACTTTACCTCTTATTCATTTATTATATTGTTAGTATACATCTCATAACTGCAAGGATGAAGAGATACTGAAATGCTATGCATCTAATAGCAGGCTCTACTATTACTCTGAGAATAAAATAATGAAATAAAACCTTATAAATATGAAGAACTCAATATGATCCATCATTAAAAAAAATAAAATCCATTAAAAAGATCAAAAAGTATCGCCTATATTTTGTGACCCTTTCTTGTACTACAACCTTGTCGTGGTGGAAGGGCTTGCGTGCTCCTATGACCCCTAGAGCTACACTAGCGGGAGCAATGCTCCTGGTAGGGTCACCCATGACAGATTGGTCCAAGGTTAGGAGAAAGACGAATGGTAGTCCGCGCAGTGTCTGTACCTCAGTGAGGCGGCTGCTAAAGGCGTCTGGCCCCAGTGGGGCGGCCTCTGAAGTGATGGTGTTACGTAAAAAAACAATATTAGGTAAGGCCACGGAATACTATCTCAATTAAAACAAAATCCTTGAAATTATGGACAGTTCTCAAATGATAAAGAATCCTGGCAACTACGGGACTCGGCCCAGAGGGCCGGGCGTCGTGCCCGGCAGCGGTGGGAGCAAGGCCCCTGAGGTCGTCATCACACGAAATCCTTGCTCAAACGTAGTAGCAACAGAGGAAAAGAAGATAAAGAAGAGGAACGAAACTATCACAAAAGGCGCGTGGAAAGCTACAGGATATTCAGTAAGAAATGGAGAGGGTGGGTGCAGACATCATGGGTTTGGGTGAAGTACAATGGAAGGATGACGGGGACTACTGGAGCGACGACTATAGAGTAATTTATAGAGGAGGGAAAGAGCAGATGCATTATATAGGAAATTAAAGGAACTGACGGGTGGTAATAAGGGAAGGGGAATTACAACGATAACAGAGAAGGCGGGAAAAGTGATCGTAGAACCGAAAGAGATCCAGGAGGGGTGGAAGGAGTATGTTGAAGAGCTGTATGGAAGATAAATAAAGCCTAATAGGTTAGATATAGGAAGGGAAGTCGATATTGACTGAGATGGCATCCGACCAAGTATCCTAGATAGCGAAATCTAAAGAGCTCTACGAGACATGAAAAGAAAAAAGGCGGTGGGAATAGATGACATACCTGCAGAGTTTTAAAGAGCTTGGGGAAGAACAGAAGGGGAAAACTTTTTGCGTTCATTCGAAGGATTTATGAGGATGGAGTGTGGCCGGAAGACTTCGCGAAGACTGTACTAATTCCCATACCAAATATAAGTAAGGCAAAAACGTGCGAAGACTATAGGGCAATAAGATTAATATCCCAAGCGGCCAAAGTAGTTCTGAGAATTATAAACAGAAGGATAGCGAAGAAGGCAAATGAATACCTGGGTGACGACTAGTTCGGGTTTAGGAGAGGGACGGGAACGCGAGACGTTATAGCGATGATGAGGACGCTGGTAGAAAGGAACCTAGAGTATGGGCAGGATGTTTTTGCATGCTTTGTAGATTTCAAGAAGGCGTTTGATCGGGTGGAATAGACGAAATAAATGGAGTGTTGAAGAAATTAGGTGTTGATTGGAGGGACAGGCGTCTGATTCGGAATTTGCATATGAACCAGACGGCGCAGGTTAGGGTAGTCAATGGAGAATCGGGATGGGCCACGGTAGGACGGGGAGTGCCGCAGTGGTGCCCACTATCGCCGTTGTTTTTTTTAACGTGTATTAAGAAGAAATGGTAAGGGAGGCATGGGGGTAGGAGGAGGTAGGAATAAAGGTGGGAGGGGAGCTGATAAAATTATTGAGATTTGCAGATGATAAAACATTGGTTAGTTAGTCTGCCATGGGGTTACAGTGAATAGTGAATGCGTTATAGGTGCAGTGCGAAAAGTATAGGATGAAGATCAATCACTAGAAAACGAAAGTAATGAGATTTTTTAGAAGTAAGAAGGCGGGGCTGAATATAAGGGTGGGAGGGCAGAAGATAGAGCAGGTCGAGCAGTTTACTTATCTGGGTAGTATTTTGGAGGAGAATGGGTTAAGTGGTAAGGGCATCAGATGCAGAATTGCGCTACCTAAAGAAGCATTTTCCAAGAGAAGGAAATTGATGAGGGGGGGTCTGAGAAGAGACGAAAAGAAGAGGCTGGTGAAATCTTGAATATGGAGCGTGGCGCTATATGGGTCGGAAACTTGGTCATTGGGAAGGGAGGATGTGCGTAGACTTGAGGCGTTTGAGATGTGGGTTTGGAGAAGGATGGAGAAGGTTAGGTGGATGGCGAGAAAGACGAACGAGGAGGTATTGGATATGGTCGGAGAGGAGAGGAAGCTTGTGGCAGACGTTCGGAGAAGGCAGAAGAGATGGATGGAGTAGGTTTTGAGAGGAGAGGTCATGTTGAAGAGAGTGATAGAGGGGAGAACACTGGGGAAGCGTGGAAGAGAAAGGAAGAGGATAGGAATTCTGGACGAAATAAGAGGAGGTAGAAGATATGAAGAATTGAAGAGGGATCTAATAGCGCGCCATCCTTATGAGGGAAAGCGAGACAATGTCAATGAGGTTGGGATGTAGAATGGGGACTGTCCAAGAACCTACCAATCAGCTGATAGAATACTTGAATGAATGACACATTGTGACGGTACACTACAAAGTGGATATCGTATACTGTGTACCCCATGCTCTCCCAGCATATTTCAGAACCATAAATTTCTTCACCAATACCATGTACAACCTTCACTAAGATCTGCGGGAAAGAATATACACTTCATCTGGAAGGTATAAAAATTCACACAAATTCAAAATTGCTATAGCTATAACCTGTCGGATCTCCTAAATATGGGAAAACCTCATTTCCGGCTCTAGCCCACATTTCTTCACCCCTAAAAACATCTCCACACATTTTTTCTCAAAGTCACACGTGACTGGAGTGGTTAGGACTTTATTTTCGGCACATTAAACGGCCATTAGATATTTATCACACAAGTGGCGACAGCAATAGATTATCTTGGTCATTAAACTGCGACGCTAATGAGTTCAAGGAAAATCAATTAACATCATTGTGTCAAAAATTAACTCTCTTTCGCGAAAAAGCCAGGTGATATGAGGAGAGTTAAAGAGTAATGATACGTCTGAGATGTATTTTGAAGAGTAAGATTGCTTTTCACACTATGATTCTTGCCATGATTAATGCCTCAGAGATGTTCACGTAAAATGTAATTAACTAAGTTTTAATATATTACGAGAAACGAGAGCATTGTTACGGAAATTGAATTTCCGGTACTACATATAAGTGTGTTACTTATTTAAAGATATCATTTCAAGGAGTGACCTTTGGCTTTTAATTCCAAACAACTGTATATCTAAAAAATTTCTAGTGTCAACTACACTTTCCTTTCATACATCGTTAGTATTGTAACAATTTGTTTAATTATAACTACACGAGTTTTAAACTGTCGCTATCATTTTGAAGTCCTTAATTCGTCTTCCTTTTATGTAGAGTCACGCACAAAAATAAAACCAAATACTATAGGGCTGGTTTGCGACCATAAATAATGTGAAGCAAACAATGTCAAGGAGCGTAAATCCGGTTTGAAAAAATTTAAAAGTTATCATAGTCCAATATGAAGACGTGATGACAGATGCGATAGAAAAATTAAGGTGTTGAAAACAAAAAAAAAATTTCGGAATGACGACTCCTGATAATGACTTACACAGTCCAAATTTCCAACCAGAGTCATCGAATTCAAAAGAAAGCAAACTCGATATCCGAAAAATGAAAATGAAGTACACTAACTAAAATTTAATTGATGTTTATCTATGCACATGCTGTAATAGTATTCGGTATCCCTTAACCAATTATTACTTGCTCTATCCACCTGCTAGTCAACGGTTATCAGAAAAATTCATATCTCAGGAGTTTCAGGTGGACACAGCGTATATTACTTTACCACCTCACTGCATCCGTAGAACAGGCAAAAGCGAGAAAAATAAGAGAAATTCTAAGTGAAACAGAAAGTTCCAAGAGTAATTTATTGCCGCGCACCATTAATAATTACAAAAAAACAGCGAAATACGAACTCGTCTAAACACATGTCACTTTTCGTATTTTCCCTTTTCCGATTCCTTTCCCTGTACCCTACCGTTTATGGCTCGTGCCCTAATTGTCACTACCACATGCTCTTGTAGTAGGGTAGGACGTTGTTGTAGGGGTACTTTGCCTCCTCTTCGTTTTCTACTTTTTCTTCTCCCAAACCATGCCAAAAGTCTCACCCTATTTCTCGCCCATCATACTTTCCCCATCCTCCTCCGGACCCACATTTCGAGCGCTTCGAGTCTGAACGTCTTCTTTCCCAAAGATTCAAGTTTTGCAACCACACTGCGCCACGCACTACTTCAGGCGACATGATACAAAAAATGTCATGGAACTCAAACCAGCATGGAACTAACGCCACACCAACTCAAGAGCGTACGTTAAGGGACTTGCTGTCAAACTCGAAAGCAGAATGTTCTATAAATCTCATTAAGAAAAACCGACTGTAGGTAATATGCTAATTCTAAGCAATCAGAGTCAATTTTGAAGACACGATAGAACTGAGAAGTGAAAGACGACAAAATTAACTTCAAACTAATCGTACGGGAGATGCCAGAAAGAACGACAATTGAGTGCTTAAGGAAGTCTAATACACATCCATACAATTGATATAAGAAACATTTCTTGAGAGGGACATGTGGGATTTGCTGGGGTGGGAGAGCACGAGAGCGAGAGAAATTACGTGAACGGAAGAATAGAAAGCTACCGTGAGTTTAATATTCCATTCGAACCACAAGCTTCTTTGCATGGTAATCCATTACACGGTTTGGAACAAAATGAAAGCTCACTTCACGCCGAACATAGTAATTTTTAAGGTCAAGGAAAACTTATCATGGTTATCCATCCACATAGTAGTTTTCATCCATCCAAATGCAAGCTAGCAGCAATAGTCAATAGATCAATGGTCATCATAACGCAGATGAATTGGTATAAAAACTTCGATAGCGCTGGTATGAATGTGGACAAAACTAACAAAAGCTTCGTCGGTTGGTTGGTTATTTGGAAAGGCGGTCGACAACAGGTCATTTGCGCCGTTGAGAACATGTGATTAGTTTAGCTAAAGGAAGAATTATTCACGGAATGAAGGAATAGACAAAACCGGTGTCTGCAGAGTCTAGCTCTAAAGAAAGGAGCCAAGGGTACAATAGTATAACGTCCCATCCGACAGGCGGAATATAGAACTATAAGTGCTCCACATATGATACCTTGGTAGGGATCAAGATTCCACCAAAAATCTCTGCTACTTCCAGGATTGGAACCCGGACCCTTCAAAGCCGGTGCTCTAGCCACCTCACAAACCCGATCTCCCACTTATGAACGTTTTCTAGTGTTGAAAAGCTAGGAATACGATCTAGGCGTAAGAGAGATAAAAGTAGAGAAGAGCGGATGAACCAACGAACGACTCTATAAAAGAGGGAATAGAGAGGGAATGGAGAGGTCGCGGGGGGAGTAGCCCCCCTTGGGGGGTTGGATGGGGGAGGGGGGTGGAAGGGTCACTCGGCCAATATATATGGTCGCAGATAGCCCGCAGACCAGCGCACCGCTTAATGGTACTCGCGGCCTGCCATAACTCAAGCCGGCGGTTGGACATGGAGGAAGATGGGGGTGGAGACGGTGTGGGGGGCGGTGCGTGGGTCGACGGGAGGAGGGGTGCTGGGACAAGGGGAGGAAGGGAAGGAAGGAGAAGACGCAGTTGCTCACCTCTCCCTCAACGAGTTGGGCAGATTAAACGAAAAATGTCATTCTTTCGCATCCGAGGTATTTTTAAGGAAAAAGTTCCCCTTATCAATTCAAGTCAAAAAAATAAAACCATTACCGTAATACGAGTCGCATCAAATAATCACATCGAAAGATATAACCAAATTATACAGGCGAGAACGGGTGTGACATTAATTTTTTTAAATATTTTAAGTATATACTATTTTTACAGCTAAACAACCTGTAATATTTGCGGAAAATTGATTTGCTCTTTTTGTGAGGAAATAAAATAGGATTACAAATAAATGCAACGCGTCTTGTATCCGAACCATTAGTAAATTACTCCTGCAGTCGCTTTCAACTCCATCCTTAGACATGAGAAAAGTGAACAATGGAAAGATACAAGCCCGTCGACTTACTTTCGTTACAGGGCAGGTAGCTTTTGAAATTGTTATCGTTTTAAGAGGCGTGAACAGAAATGGTCGGAATCAATATTCATGACCCCCTGACCACCACGTTCAAAAGTCATCCAAGGACTCGTCCTTAGATGACTTTTGAACATCCATGTGTACACCCAAGGCCAGAAATTGGCGGGGATGGAGGCGTGGCGATCACTCACTCGCTGACTTGCGTACAACCCCCTGAGGGAGACGAGGGAGCGGAGGCACGAGACGGTGGCGGACACGTCCGACCACGGGAGGAGTCGCCGGGCGGCGGCGCACGGGGTGCGGAAAGACAGGGATGTCGGTGGAGAGACGATAATGGCGGTGAACGGTCATCACGGGGTCACTGGTAGAGCTGTACAATATCGGAGTGCCTACTGGCTTCTCCTTTTCCAGAATGACGCAGCATCCCAAGCTTTCCAAGAGTAAAATTCGAGGTTGCAGTGCTTTTCGACCGAGGTTTTAATCACATCTGATTACTTTCTTCTCTATTTACCTGCCTCGGAGTAGCAACCTGGGAATTGCGGTCTATTTCACTTCAATTAAATACGGTGTAGATACACTTGAGCAAGAGAAGGAAAATACTAAAAAAAAGTAAACTTTAAAAAATTTGAGCGCATTTTATTGAGTAGATATCCTGGACTTTGAAATTCTATGTTGGGCTGCCTCTGCAAAGAAAACCCTCAGAAGAAATTTTAATGAGAACTGAGATCTAGGTAGTAAGAAAACAGAAGTCATAAGGTACATACCTTAACAAAAAAATATAGAATTGTTTATAAGTAATGGTGATCAAACATCGGCCAAAGAAACGATTTCATAATTTGAAGTGAAACAGCAAGACACTTTCAAAGGCTATGCACGGAACTAAACTCGTGGTTCGATACAATTGGCCCCATTTCGAGCAAAAACAAAGCCTGGGAAAATCAAGAAAAGTTTCCAAAATCATGTTGAAATAAAGGAGATTTCAAGGATTTTTCGAGAAAGTAGCAACTTCAAAGCGTTTTCCGGTTCTCAAGGGTTGCGAGGAGGGATGACGACCTAGATATGCGATTCTTCGCACGTGACATCACGTCGCGATATGGAACCCTCAGTCTGCACGCTGCGTCCAAAAAGCAATGCACATGCGATAGGCACAGTAAGATTCATTCACTTATTGAACTAATCTACCGGTTAAAGGTAGGTTTCAATGGAAGTCCGATAAAATCCTCCAGAATTTGGAACTATCCTTATCTACCTCAAGTATTTCTTTCTTCATCTCAGCTTACGTCCCAACCTTCTTCATCTCGCCCACAATGCCTATTCTCTTCCTTGCCCTTCCGCGCTTGCCCAACATACTTTCCACTAACACATGCGACGTAAATCGGACCTTCAAATAGACTGTAATACATATTCAATGCGTACAATTACGTAATTTAATAAAAGCGTTTATTTAGCAAAAAGCTATTCCAAAATTCAAATACAGCAAAGTAACATAGAGAGAAAGTTTCCTATGTTCTGCAACCAGACATATTCCTATTTTTAGGACATACACTTTAACAAAATCCTTATTTATTCAACCACACTTTATCTATATATACTAATTTTGTAGCGTGTCAGTCAGTCAGTCATTCTGCATCCATTTTGTTTATTTATCTCTCAAGTTTTGAGCTAGAGAAATGAGGTTTGGTGCATTGAATGTGGATTCTCTGTCTGTATGATTTGGTAGTAGTTTTGGATTTTTAGCAGTTGGTGGTGCAAAGAAAAATGCAAAAAACCGTGGTTTTTGAGAGTTTAAATTTAGTTAGATTCCGGGGACTAAAGCTTTTCGGAACTCCGTCAGGTTTCGAAATAGGTTAGCATATGGGATGCATGTCAGCAACCAGTGGGTTGTTCCCTACAATCCTTATCCTTAGAGTAGTTCTTACACATAAAACAAAGAAGGGACATAAATAATAGGAGCAAAGAATATGGGGTGAGGAAGTCACTCGATTGGTGCCTCCAGGCTACGAGGCAATTCAATAAACCGCCACGATTCGACTACAGAAGAAACGTCTTTATTGAGTAAAGTTCCTCTCTGCTCCAAGAAAGAGTTTCGTTTATTATTTACGTTTTTAAAATCAAAATTCTCTTTATAGCCCTTGCAAGTGCATCCATAAAATAATGGAAAGCACAAAAACGTAGCAATGCTCCAACGG
This sequence comes from Pyrrhosoma nymphula, assembly GCA_963573305.1. NCBI lineage: Eukaryota > Metazoa > Arthropoda > Insecta > Odonata > Coenagrionidae > Pyrrhosoma > Pyrrhosoma nymphula. The sequence goes on from OY754336.1 coordinate 18,453,691, forward strand.
ATTATTAACAACTAGAAAAACACTTTAAATTAATGCTCTATGGAGCATTATTTTTTCGCCCCAGCTGATTATGTACGAAGGGTGGATTTCAATGAGCATATGTGCACAAGGTGGGCCGACTCATTCTTTCAATTTCCAACTATTGACACCTTGGCATTTTGGACTATTAAGGCATGGTTAGACAGCGAGGGGGAAATAGGAGAAATTATATACTAACAAATTACCTACGTATTTTGCAGAAATAAGACATCCATTATGTATACAAACATCATCGATGCATTGAAAGAAATGTTTCAATGTTTACTGAAAGGCAAGTACAATCATAGCCAGAGATAATACAGATTGTATTCTCCGATACATGAGAGGGAGAATTAACGAAAGGGAAAATGAAAATCCAATTGAGTAGCTCGATAGTAGTCTTGAGCCCTGAACTGCAATGCTCCAGATGAGACTTTGCCGAACAAAAGACAAAGAGAACTACTGCAGGAGACGGCAAAAAATATAGAAGCGTATCAGGCTTGACATTGTGGAAATATGAAATGTCCATTTTAAATAAAACAAAGATGGTAAATTTCCACACAGTATATTATCAACCACAGTATATTAACAAACACCTTGAGAATGGCATTACGTGCCGAAACCTTGGTCGGTGTTTGTTAATATACTGTGTGGAAATTTACCATCTTTGTTTTATTTAAAATGGCAAAAAATACTTAAATGGATAAATGAAATACGTAGTTTTCCAATTGGAGGTGGATTATGCACCCAGTATCTATATATATTAATTCTGTAGCGTGTCAGTCAGTCATTCTGTATCCATTTTGTTTATTTCTCTCTCAAGTTTTGAGCTAGAGAAATGAGGTTTGGTGCATTAAATGTGGATTATCTGTCTGTATGATTTGGTAGTAGTTTTGGATTTTTAGCAGTTGGGGGTGCAAAGAAAAATGCAAAAAACCGTGGTTTTTGAGAGTTTAAATTTAGTTAGATTCCGGGGACTAAAGTTTTTCGGAACTCCGTTAGGTTTCGAAATAGGTTAGGATATGAAATTCATGTCATCAACCAGTTGGTAGTTCCCTACAATCCATATCTGCTGCAGCGGTACTCTGCTCACATCAATGTTAAAATCTTTGCCAACATCCGGGTTATCAAGTACATGTACAAGTACTTTTTCAAGGGTCATGACCGCGCTACACTGGAAATTGAAGTATGAGGGCCTAATAACTGATAATCCAGTTCATCTCTGGTCTCTGTTCGCTGATCACGTAAGCATTGCACAGAAAAATGAATATTATGACTTTTTACTCCAAAATGTTTACTTATGTTTCAAAAACTATTTTCAATGTTTTTTTTTTCATTTTTGGATACAATACAAACTCATTTAGCTACATTTCCCACTGCTTCCACTTGAGTAGTGCAAAAAAAGGAAAAACACCAAGTTCACCTCAAGAGCACACCAGACAAGAGACTACCTGCAAAGCAGGCAGCAGGTCTGTTAGTACTCAATATAAATATACATATTTATAATAATGTCCAAGTATCAACCATTCCTTTAACCTCCTTTAAATACAACCATATTTATAATGCTCTTAGGTTCGGTGGACATTGAGTTGTTTTATACTAACCCCATGTAAAAAACTGATATCTATGATGTAAACGTCTTCTCATCGGAAGGTGTAAATTATTATTGATTCTAGTATTATGGACTACGCGGAACAATTATAGACAAATCTGAATGATTCATAAAATGAACAATATTATTACACAAGTTTTGAATCGTTGTTTATTAATAAAGGTATTTTAATATTATCTATAAATGCATTATACATGTGTTATAGCATGTGTATCTACTGTATTGAGATACAAAAATATTTAAAATATGTTTACACCTGACTTTTTTGTGATCTGAGAACTTATTTATGTATTATTCTTTTTCACACGGTTTATTCTGTTTATGTCTTACGTTTTTCTAACTGTAGTAATTGCACAGACGTGCCTTATACAACGTATTTATTCAATAAATTTACACATATTTGCTGTTCCAAAAAACATTTCAAGGTGGTAGCCGAAATTGTCATTGTAATTGCGTAATTCACTGTTGGATGTTATTATCTTAACGAAGTATTTAGATATGAAACCCAATTTAGTATACTAATTCATAAATATTACTACATTGTATTCTAGAGCTTTCCTGATTTCCATCCTTTGTTTCAGTTTATTCTACTATACCTATAACATTTTCATATCAGCCTCATGCCTCTCTTCTGCAGTACTTGCAGCCTCGTTCTGTCTGCATTATTGGCAAGAGCATGGCTATAGCACAATGCGCAATTAAGTACTATGCGATTTTACATAAAAGTGATATCATATGAGACGTCACATGAATGTCATGAGCGCCACGAACGCAACACGATCGGAAATATGAATCGGACATGCCATGTGAACTTCATTCGCGATTGGACCGAGATATGCAATGTTATACGAAATGCAGCCCTGATTGGCAACAGTGAACGCAGGCCCTCTCATATCACTAGACCCCATAATTGTCATCAGATTTAATCAGGCAGTGTTTGGGCCGTAAAATCAGGGGCAGTGGTCATAAAACAGCTATATTTATACATATTTGCAAACTATACTGTTTACCTATTTACATTCTATACCGAGTATATTCCATGTAGTTACCTATACTGCTCACCTTTCCATACTTATTCATGCATCACAGTCATGAAATATGTAGGTGACGTTAAAGCGTGAGTCAAAAAACACCGTCCATGTCACAGAGGTGCGACACACTGTGCATCGAAGAGCGACACTCGAAATTCCAATAAGGCACGGACCCGCGAGGCGTGGCGGGGGCTCGCTGCGTCCGAAGAGGGACTCCCGACCGACCCTCAGAAACGATGATCGAACAGAGATTATCGCCCAGATTTAGTGCCCTCTCCGAGCGAAATGAACAACTGAATTTATCGGGTGTAAAGGAGGGAAGGGGGTCGCAGGACTAGGGAAGGACGCAGATTGGTTTATCGTGCGTCGTATTACCAGTCGGTAGCTTTTAATGTCTCTCGAACTTTATTACGCGGTCAAGTTGGCGGCACGAAACGGATAGAAGGGGTTGCGGGGAGTGAGGGGGACGTGAAGGGGGTGGAGGGATGGCAGAGGGACGGGTTTTTACGATGAATTATCTTAATCGGGCAGACGGCAAGGGGCATATTTTACAAACACAAGCCTTTGAATCTTTTCTTTTTTCTCTCTAAACGGCAAACACGTCCAGCATGTGAAGTAGTGAAGTAGCACACGCACATTACAAAGACATATCTGCGCAATTATTAGAAAGTACATGCAAACGAAATCCTGCAAGTTAAGTTATTGGCCATAAAACGTTCAAAATGTCGACATGAACAGAGCGGGAGGTTGAATTCCCTAATTCGGAAAATAGGCTTAAACAAAATTACATATTTAGAAATGGCCAGATATAGATAAAAACTTAAATACCTATGATGACTTCATTGCTAGAAATTTAAAAAATTTCTTTCTCACTATAATTGGGATTGATTATAGTCTAAAGGCAATTTTCCCCCAAACGTTGACATCTATACCAACAATACTTCACCTAAAAAGGGCTTAGGATTAAGAATTGCACATTTGAAACCATACAGTCCACACTTTTTTCACGCGAACGCACAGAAGAAAGGAAAGAGCTCAGAGGAATACGGAAGGCATCTGAGAAATTCAGTCATGCAGAACCGAGGAATTATAACGCACACATCAATGCACGCCGCAAACGAGCGGAGGAAACCAGGAATGACACAGTTTCAGTTTTGAGGGTTGAATTATTCAAAATCTTGAGGATTTAAAATTGAGTTTCCTTCTCGAGTCACACCTACGCACGAATAATCTATTTAAAGATAAAAACACAAAAACGTACAATTAGTTTCGGCAAAAAATTTTAAATCACATGGTCATGTCAATAGTGAATACATGTATTTTAGTTGTCGCATTACTAATACTAAACCCAACCTTTCTTCTCCAACTACGTAGGCCTCAAAAGCTATTAATTACAATACTGAATGAATATGTACCATAACGGGTAAAAGGCGAAAAAATTACTTAATTTAGCACCGTTTTTTCGCATTAGAATAAATAACAGATATGCCCATAATTTAATGAAGCTACTGGAGCAACTTATTGCTCTCACACACTTGAGTCCGATTGCGTAAGTAGCTTCTAAATCACTCATTTGCTATCCCACGTGCACCAGCTCTTTCCAACTTTCTTAACAAAATTTCATGATCAACAGAGTCAAATGCTTTCATGATATCTATAAAAATTGTCCCAGCACGTTTGAGTTTATTCCAGAATAGTCTTCAGCTATATTATTTGTAGGGGCATCCTCAGTGCTTTTCCCGCGGAGGAAGCCAATCTGATTTTCACTAAAGAAATTTGCTTTACGAAGATATTTCATTGATTTAGTTTTTACAAGTTTTCCCAAGACTGAAGAAAATATGGGCAGCAATGAGATTGGTTTGTAATTTTCTATACAACGTCTGTCACCTTTTTTATGCAATGGTGTAACCACTGCCTTTTTCAATTAGTTAGGAAATTCGCCGCTCATAAAGCTTACATTACATATGTTAGAGAATACTGGAGCTACTAGTGAAATAACGGATTTTAAAATGTGGCTGCTGACTATCTATTCCTGGCGCGTTCACTGATTGCAGTGCATTAACTATCTTAATTATTTTATACGTGGTGGTGAGTTCCAAGAAGAAGGAATTCAGTACATCGTTATTTGAGCAGCGGTTTTCCAATAGTTCATTATTACGGGCATGGTGAAATTATTTTGCAACATCTTAGAGACTCGGCAAGTATGAATTAAATTCTTCAACTATTTACGAGGATCATTAACCAATTTACCACTAATATTAAACTATAGGTTGGCTATTTACCGAACGTCTTCTCTCCTGTTAATTATTTAAATAAATTCAATTTTTCTTTTGAATTTCGGCTGAATTCTAGGAAATTAATTATACAATAACTATTTAAGAATGTTCTTTTTTCTTTCCGCAATTTATTTCTGTAGCTGATGAATTGTTTCCTCAGTCTATCGTTGTTTGGATGACATTTGGTCTTATGAAACAAATATTTTTCCTTTCAATTTTTACATTAATTCCTAGGTTATCCATGGTTTTACTTTTTTCGGGCTGTTGGCTAAATTTTTTTTAGAACGAAATAATATATAATTCAATGCAATGATTCGATAAATCACTAAACTTGGAATATGCTTTCGAAGTACTCTGTTCCTCAAACAAGGGAGACCAATCAATGTCAGCAACCATTTCTTTGAATTTGCCATAATTATCGTACAACTTGTCAACACTTCGGCATATTAATCAAAGCAGACTTAGGGAAGGTTTTTCCAACAATTTATAAGACAGTCATTGAATAATCCGTGATGGCCATATGCATTATGTTGGCGTTGCGCATGTATTTGTACGAATTATTAAGTCTGACAAAGAGGTAATCAATACATGTACTTGGCTTTTTAGATATTCAGATCGGTCCACTTATTAAGGTTTTGTAAGCCGTAGTTACACGTCACATTTTTATGATAGTCAGAATCATTACTTGATACTAGAATGTTTATGTTAATTTCATACATTATAATTAGGTTACCTATTAAAGTTTTAAGAATTAGTTCAAAGTCACTCATGAAATGTTTTACAAAAAAATTTTAAATTTTGATTACCACACAAAAGATATTTTCTTCAAGAAAAATAATTATACCTTTGGAACGATCAATATTATTACACTTCACGAAGACCATATAACCAGCAACTGCATACAAATTTGACCCGTGATCATCAATCCATAACTCGGTTAATATAACTACGGTTGATTAAAATGAGTGTGTGTAGGTGGAGCAGAAAAACATCAAAATTACTTCTTAAACTTCTTACGTTTTGTTGAATTACACTGACATTTTCACTCACATTTAACAATTTATTATTTAAGGAATTCATAATTACAGAGTACAGAAAAGCTCACTTAAGTCGTTTATACACGAGATCACTAATTCTTTTCGTTTTTTTGCCTTCCTCAGGTTACTTTTAACGCCACTTACCCAAAGGAACTCGCACTTTTTGCACTCGTACTTCTTTGCCCACTTTGCCTCTCTAGCGGCGTTGAAGTCTCCTCCTTCCAGGACAAAGTGATTCGCTAACGTAGACTGGAGAGTGAGAAGGGGGACGCCGTACAGAGTCAAATGTATGATGCATTAGTTCCTCTTGACTCTTAGTTAGTTCCTCTTCGCCAGCAAGGTCTCTTTTGTACACTGGGTGACGAATATTACATGAATGCCTCCCAACTGATAACTTGGTTTTGACCTACAACAATAGACAATGGCTTCCTCTTTAATCTCCACTGTTAGCTCAGTTCCAACTATACTGACAATCTGAGGAAAATATTCCTGTTTGCAGAGAGGTATACCAAAGATCTCCACACTGTTAGCTAAACTTCGAAGTTTTTCATTTGAAAATATAACCCAATAGCCATCACCCACATGGTGATTGCAAAGTCAAAGTACATAACTTGACTATGGAAGTCAGTGATAACGAAGTATGGGAAGTTTCTAGCGTACATTATATGCATGCAATGAAGAAGCAATCGCCAAAAATTCTAATCTCACAAATTATCACACTACTGTTGAAATGATGTCGAAATAATTTTCCAAAAGATAGCGAAAACATAAAAATGATTCGCACGCTATTCTCACGTGAGAGAAGGCAGCTCAGGAGTTGAACGGGGCGGAGGGCGGAAGAAGACGAAGACCAGTTAGCGCGAATACAAAAGAACCCTCGCGACTTTTATTGGCTCTTCATCGACAGAATCGGAGCACAATCCAATTAAGCGATACCATCATTAATACCGACTTCCTTTGTAGCAACGATAAGCAATCTTATTGAACTTGAAAGGAACCAGGCAGAAGCAATTCCATTAGAAAGTGCCAGGGAAGCCTTGCCATAAAGCCGACGAATACGACCAAAGGAAGGAAGTGAAAAGAGATGAAATGAGATATCTATATTGGCTAGTTCGATTAAGAAAGGGTTTGAGCCACGACGCCAACACAATGAGCCTTACGAACGTTGACGCCAGCTGCAAGTGAAGAGTTAATACTCCTTACCTCTTTCTTCCATAAAATCTAATAGAATGGCTTTTTCTGTACATTAAGTACCTTCAAAATAGGTTGGGTAGTTTGTCAGGATTCTCAACAAAAAATTAATTCTATGTAAAGTCTAACATTTGCTAAAGGAAATGATCGCAAGAAATAAATTAATTCTATAGCATATGTGTTAGTCACGGTTAGTAAGCGGAAAACCTTGGCAGATAATACGACTTCGTGAAGCGATCTCCACAAGAATATGTTTGCGCGAGTATAATTTACGGTAAGTATAATGGAAATGAGGGAGAGGGTCACATTATTGGAAATTGTGTCTAAAAGATGCAGATTATTTCTTTTCATATTTTTCATTGCAAAAAAGGCCCAATGAATATTGAGTGATGAGTTATAGCGACTTATAAGAGAATACTGGCGACATAGTAAAGAATGTTATGCGCGACATTCCGACAGGATAAGTGAACACCAAAGACAATTCGAATTATATTACCTCGTATCTTCATTTGCACATATTTATTCGTAATCAGTTCAATATTCTTTATTTCAAGCTAACCGGAAAATAACCTCATTATTTTCCCTTACTCGATAAAATATTCTAATTTCACCAGGAACGTATTTTGTCTGTATTTCATTGCCGTATACTTAATTCTTAATTTAAATTGAACTGAACACTGAATAGCTTAATTTAAATACATTAGTCAGCATTATACCTAAACGTATGATAAAATATAATAGAAATGGGCGCAATAAATTTCACCTAAACTAAATTCACAAGCTATGGGTGTTTCTGTAAGGTTCTGGTGGTTCAGCCCCTGAGAAACCTGTTGACAAGCCATTGGCTTATCAGGATCGCAGGGGCATATGGGCCACCAGAATCGTCCGAGAGAGAAAAAAAAGCTAGATGGGAATTCATTAGGAATAAAAAGACACCCGGGATCGTAAGACATTTGACCCCTAAAAACATTGTTTGTACTTTACAGCTACACAGCCTATCTATAAGATATAGTATTCCAATTATTACTGGTAACCTACCTCTGGTAACAGAATCAAGCGATGCCAATCAGTCACCAAAGTCAGATTAGGTACAAGATATAATTACCTCATGAAAACACGTTATGCAAGAAGATAGATTCATATAAATAACCGGAAAATAAGGATACATCACCTGTTTGGAAGAATTATTTAGCAGCATCATACACAATAAACAAGGGGGAGGATGTAAAGTGCACTTTCAATTACACGCAATGTGTTTTGGCCTCCGAAGCTCATCGCGTGTTGAAATTCGATTCCACTAGGGAGGTGGGAAGTACAAAAATTACGCAACCGTCGCGTCGGAGGAAATTTACGAGATACAGAGGCAGTCGCCAAGACAGTAAATTTACTTTTAATTAGAATACATGAAGGCAAGATTGAAGCGTGATAAAAAACAATCTCTAGGGTTACGACCGCGCTCACCACCTCACAATATTAATTCATTATTTCGGGCAAAGCGAACTCGGGTTCCAATTTTGAACTACAAATTACTCCGTTCCGACAAAAAGGGAGGCAGGTAATGTTGATTTTCGCGACCGACAAACACTATTGGGGTGGGGGGGTGCAGGGAATGAACGACCCTGCACAGGTGCCCCCGCCACCAGCCCTCAACTTGGGTGCGCTGCTTACCACTCGAGGGAGCACCAACAGCTAAAAGTGGCAACCCTAGCAGCCCCTCACCTAATTAGCACTTATCAATTCCGAGAGGAATTTGAATCGCTTGGCCACCGTCACCCGATGCATTGAAGTGGGTGGGGAGGCAGAGGAAGGGTTGGGAGGGAAGGGCCAAGTGATGGCCCCGCTAATTAATGTGACGCGGGGGAAAGATTTATTCCTCCGAACGGGAACGACGGGGATCGCCCTAAAATTAACAACTCTGGCATTACAGGGATTCCATTCAACGACCTTCTGAAGCATTTCTCTTTGAGACCGGCTCCCGCGCGCCGGGAAAAGGACGGGACTCACTCCCTCTCTCGGTCCTCCACGACGAGGAATTCGAAGGAATGGACGGGCAAGGGCGCTCAAGGGGACCGACCGCACCAGCGAGGAGTAAGGACGGAGCCAGGCGACGAGATAAGATTCACACTGAATGCGAAAATGTAGTAAGCCCTACTAATGCATGAATTTCAATGTATGTTTGTTACCTCATAGCAGACAAAACGATGAACCCATTATCTTAAAAGTTAGCACGCAGATGGATGATGACACTGGAAAGGACATGGAAGGTGCAAGAAAGGCCCCAGTGCCCCAATGTGGGCCTTCTGATGGTTATAGTGTTTCTAAGTTTACACTTTGCTCAACATTAGACGCATATGCGAGTACCTACGTATGTATATATATATATATATATATATATATATATATATATATATATATATATATATATATATATATATATATATATATAAGTATAACGGCAGCCCACCACCAACCCTACTCTTCAGTCTGAATAAAAAATCGAGGAACCTCTTCATAATTACATGTTCCCAGCGATTCCCTTCCTTTTCAAATGTCTTCATAAAGTCAAAAGGTTTCATCTCCCATTGCATCTATGATATATTCCAGTCGTCTCCCTCTGGTTTTCTTCTCCACAATTGTTTATCCATTTTGTCTTCATGAGGATCTTATGCTTAGGGTATGCAGCAAAACTTAACTCGTTCCTTCGCAACGTTTTCTGCCACTTTTTTTTATACATTCCTCTTAGTACTTCCTAGACTATTACAACCACCCACTTAAAATTGTTAATCCTTCCACAGCAACACATTTATAATGGCGTATAGCATTCTCTCACACCCTAACGCAAAATTTATGCCCCTCAATGTTCAACCCGTCAGTGCGAAAAGCTGTAATTATTTATTACCATTGCCAAGGTTGTCATCATTCTCTTCAGAGCGGTTTTCGTTCGAAGGCCAAATTACGATGTAACCACTTGCTCTAATAAAACTGCTAATCAAAATTATGATAACGCTGGAATAAACTATGAAAATAAAAAAATGGTAGAACGAAAACCTCAGAGAGGACAATTGAACAGATGAATGGAGACGTCAAAACAACACAAAGAGCGAAAGTCCTTCAAAACTGCGTAGTCTTAAGACTTTTTCCTGACTCGGGATCACTTGCTTGCACTGAAAATGCACGATATAAATGACTAAAATACCCTGCATTTCGCCAACGTCAAAAGAGGAATATTGAAGATAGTTAGGAAGCGATCGTAACTTGCGAGGTCTGACATTAAGGAGATGGCTACTTCATTGTCGATGAAAATACTGAACACCACTTCAGTTAAACAGAGCATAATTAACGAGACTCACGACAACATGATAATACGCGTCTTCACGTCGCGGGGATCAAATATAAACCGCTTCATTTTACGACAATTATAAGCCCAGGTATGTTTAAAAGCACCACACATCCGCATCCTCATTTTCCCCGGAGTGAGGCCAAAGGCGATTAAAGAGGGAACACAGCACGATGCTTAGAACGGAGTATCGCATCTAATCACTGCGGCATTTCATTAGGGCACTGGAGAAGAAATTCACCCCTATCTCAGTTGCGGGACTCAACTCGCTGAGGAGAGGCGAACCGATGAGAAGAAAAGCACGGATGGGCGGTGGAGTTGGGAGGCGGTGGTGGCCGAGGGAGAGAGAGAGAGACAGAGAGAAGATGAGGAAGGAATGGCAAGAGGCGAGTGGAAGACATGCGTTTTAATTGCTCCCCGCCAACGCGTACAAGAGGATAAGTGGGTTGAGATGAGGGGGTGGGGCGAGGTGGCGGGCCTTCGTGGTGGGTTGGGGAGAGGGTGGAGGGGAGAGAAGAGAGAGAGAAGTGGTTGGCGTGGAAATAGTTGAGAGGAGAATGAGCGGCAACCAGTTTCCCAGGCGGGGAGGCACTTCCCTTAGTTCAGCCCACCGCCGCCACCCCCGCAGCCCTTTCATAGGAGCCTTTGGCTACGGCTTCATACGAAGCCCGGACGCGCGTCGAGGAGCCATGCTACGCACACACCGCGATTGCGATTAAGGTAGTTTGAGCGAGATATTTCCCTAGTCATCATGGAGACTATATTCATATTTTATTTTTTTGTTTCAGCATCGGTGTGAAGTAAATATTGTCATATTAATGTGGCAAGGATATAGTTATATACCAAAATTCTCAGTCATGAGATAAATATACCCCCATAAGTCTCTAACTTGACACATTTTTTCACGCAGTACGGTGAAAAAGCCTTCACAACGGAAGTTTTTTGTTGCGATTACTTAAAAATTACTGTGGTAATTGATTTTATAAAAATAGTTGAGAAAAGATACGAAATAGACACCGTTAGTTTTTTGACGAAATCAGAGTGTTATATATTCCAAATGTTTTCAATATTTTCCCTCTAGAGCGCACAGCCGCAATCTAACCCATGTAAAACAGCTTGTATATTTTCAGGCAAATTGCTCGAGAAGTAGTTCGGCAAAGGGTTAATATTTTGATATCATTGGAAAGATGAGAGCAATTCTTTAAAATGAGGCCAATTTCATTAAATTCTTGGTGAAGTGATATTTCGCTTAAACTGCCTTAAAGGCCCTTCCCTGCTCTAACCTCTTGCTCTCAGGCAACTTCCTGCGTCCCACGCCCAGTTGAGGTGGTTCCACCGTAAACTGACTCACACGTCATTTAATTCATACTCCGGCAGCTTTAAGAAAACCTGTCCCCAGTTTTTTTTTTGAGAAAAACAACTGCGTTTCCACGCTCACTCACGTATTCGAACATTGAACTCGAAATTGCACTGTGTTATATGCGACATTGGGTGCAAAGAGGGGAAAAAGAGTATTTTTCTATCAATCATGAATGACACTTACGTCAAAAACTGTTTATGAGCGATGAATTCTCCAATAGAATTGAATGGCAATAAAATGTACGCACCTTTAGATTATTTTTTTCGTTGGATTGGTTCTTGACCACTTAATTAATTTATGCAAAAAATCTCTAGAGAGTTGTTGGTCTTGTCTTTTTTTTTAAATCTCAACTTCCATTTTTTTGCCGACGTTTCGCCAGTTAATTAAAGAATCTTCAGGGCTACAGCACAATGCAAAGAAAACATATATACTTACTTTTTACTTATTACATTTTTTTAAGCAAAATTTAAGCATGGTTTTCCATTTTGGTTTTGTATTTGGTGTTGATTTTGTTACCAAGAGGAAGAGTTTGTTTTTGTTACCATTGTCATGGCAGGAAAGTTGATCTTAGTGATGGAAAAATCGATTGCGATTAACATCGAAAATCGAGTTTTAATAGTCAAAGATCGAGGAAATCGAGATCGAGCCATGATCTACGAGTTTCGATACAAACTCGATTTTTCAACTTCGATCTTGACCATTTCGTACCGTTTCGCGATGAGAGTGCTGAGTATGATAACGTCATCCGTCCCATGTGAAAGACTTTTCTCTAAGGCCGATAAAATTGGAAAGGCACGCCCTAGATCATCAAGAAAGCATCTCAATCAGTTGATCTTTCTTAAAATTTTTTGTGAAGGCGAATGGTTCCAAGCGGTGATCCACAAACTTTAATGTGCGTGCATTTGTAAATTTTTACTACTAATAATTCAAGAATATATCATAAGTACATTGTTAGGGATTTTTGTATACTATTCAAATATGCATTATGAGCATTTTTCGAATGAATAATAAACATGTTTTTGTAACAAATGTATTTTTTCAAAAAAGAACCGTCGATTTTCGATTAATCGATCTTTTGGTTCAAATTTAGATTTTTGTTGAAAAGTCGATCTTTTCGTTTCGATTAAAAATCGATTGCTCGAAAAATCGATTTTGATCGACATTTTTCCATCACTAGTTGATCTCACCTTTGAGGTACGAAATTTATGCGAGTAAACTTTTTTACCTTTCATTAATATAATTGTTATTGACTGTTTTCTTTGCATTGTGCTGCAGCCCTGAAGATGCTTTAATTTAAAGGCGAAACGTCGGCAAAAAAGGAAGTTGAGATTTAAAAAAAAAGACATGACCAAATGTCTATAACTTAACGCAGACATTATTTTTTAGGCAAATTACCACTGTAGTTGAAAGCAAAAGGCGAAAATTCAATGAAAAGTATGCTGCATTCGGCTTCATTGCCTGGGAAGATGTATTCTTCGACTAATCTGCATATTGAATTCTAAATTTTGGTTTTTATTAATAGCTGGGGCATATCATCAGTGAAAGCAATATTTGTAAAGCAATACGAAGGAAAAGGAGGAATTTAGCATTTGTTTTTTATCGCATATTCACGATAGAACCTCCTTTATGTAGTTTGAGCGACATTTTCCTCTAGTCATAATAGTCGAATTTTATTTTAACATTTAAGTCGTAATAAGAAGCGATAAATATATATATAGTAATATTAATTACGCAGTAATTTTTTTATGCGACTGAAATTCTCAGTAATTTAGTAAATAATCTATTTAAGACGAAAATAGGATGAAGGCGTTAGAGATAAGGGTGTGGATGAGGATGGAGAAGGCGCGTTGGACGGAAAGGAAGACAAATGAGGAAATGCTTGACATGGTGGGTGAGGAGAGGAAACTTATAAATGAGATTAGGGGAACACAGGGTAGGTGGCTGGAAGGGGCAATGAGGGGCGATGGTTTGCTGAAGGCCGTGATAGAGGGCAGGATGCTGGGAAAGCGGAGAAGGGGGAGAAAAAGAATAGGTTTTATGGACGGAATGAAGAAAGATAGGGCTTATGCTGAGATGAAGAAAGAAATACTATTGGGCACTGCACGTGTAAGAGTCGGTTGGATTTTATCTGACTTTCATCATACCTTTAACCGGTAGATTACTCAGATGATGATGATGAGACTTTAACCTGACCTTATTGTTGTTTTACGCCGCAGGCCGAAAATGCCTTCGAAACCGAAGTTTTTTTTGCGATTTTACAAAAAGTACTTCGGCGAGTGATTAATACTTTTTTTAATGATTGGAAAAACCTACAAACGACACTCTTACATAGTTGACGTGATTTTTGCATCAGAACGTCTTCGTTTTTACAATAATGTCTTTCTGCAGTGCACATCCGTTCCATATCCAACGGAAAACTGCTATTATTTTCCGGCAAATACCTCGTTAAGTAGTGTGACAAGTGGCGGATGTTTTCGTATCATTAAAAAGATGAGATCATTTTTTCTTTAACGAGGACTAAGTGTTTCAAATCACTACAATACTTTTATTCAATACCATCACGCTCAGACTAAATCCCACCGTTACCATGCCAGCGATAAAATCCTCGGTTATCGGAGTTGAATTTCGCCGAATGGCAAATATATATATTATATATTGGATTCAGGTTACGAAGCGGTTAGTTAAGCTTTTATCCTTCACGGCGAATAGACAACTCCCAAGCAGGGGGGGATCCATGAAGCAATCTTGTGGAGAGGAAAATTGTCAGTTGTGTACGAGTGTTTTCGTGCACTATCGTGCGTGGGTGCTCATGTAAATCTTAAGCCATACATCTAATATTTACTCAACTATGCCTGCATATTATTGCTATCCCAATTCGCGAGTTATTCAACATCAATAATCATGGGTATTGGGGGACTATCATTCGAATGCTTTTTCGATATTACCGTTGAAATCAAATTTGCAAAGGTTTTCATATAGATTTACGGAGTTGCTTCGAAACATTAAGGCCTAGTAACCAAATTACATCGTAGAAAGTTGCATTTTTTCTGTTTCCGCAAAACCACCTCTTAAGTCATTTCATCCATCGATCAAATGCCAGTGGTTCGATTCCCGGTGAAGACGGATATTTTTTTAAAAGTATTTTCCAAATATTTATACTGTTTTATATCCGGCAGAAGTGGACAACTTCGCAAAAGCCTTTTTAAGGCATCTTTTAGAATGTATCGGGAAGAAGAGGGAAGAAGCGATGGATGAAATGACGTCACGGCCGTTATAGGAAGGTTGCCCGTCCATTCAACTACAAGATTCCGATGTCTCTGGCAATTTTTGGAATCTTTGAGAGATGATTTGCAAACGATCATTTGTCACAGTCCCCTGCACGATAAAGTAAAAATCGTGATAAACCCCTATTCTATCCACGATCTAGCCACACCAGTACCAGGGACACTACTCTCAGATAGCCTGCTTCATCTGCATGCATCTTTCATTGAATTATAACAGGAAATTGAATTATTACGGGATGCGTTACTTTTACAACAATCCTCAGAAAATTTGGAAAAGTTACTGTACCTAACACACGGAGTTCACGACCACTGATTCAATAGCGCCCAACGTACATATATGAAGATTAAATTAGAGTGATGTTACACCAGTTTAAGGAATAGTTAGATTCGGTTTTACGATGCAGAAAACAGGTTAGCAAGTCGAGGTACAGAAATCAATTTTTGTAAGGGATAACATAACTGTCGATAATTTCAGGAATCATCGTAAAATCAACATTATTTGATATTTTTTTACCATAAAAATAATAGATTGCATCTCAGTGGGATTTAGTAAGCGGGAGTTTTCCTAACGACAGTGAGCGGAACAAATTCTAGAAATCTGATATGGTTCGCGAATTATTTTCATGGGTTGCATTGTAACAGAAAACACTTTGTCAATATTTCCACACCAATTTTTATTCAACCGACATAGGTTTCCGCAAACATTTCCATTATCAAGGTGGCATTATTAAGGTTACAATGCAATCTGTGACAATTTTCCACAAACTTTCGCCTGATACTTTAAAATCTGTATTTTCATGGGAGCTGCTAAGGTGATGACTAAGAATGAAATAGATAGGCATGCGTCGGAGTTTATTTTTCATTATATAATGGTTTACAACATTATGAATTATCTGAACAGGATAAGTAATTCATGCGTTTTAGGATATACGCGGGAACAATGAAGGAAAAAAAACAGAAGGAAGATACCATATATTGTCATGATGCAGATATATACTGAGTGAGTTGTATTAAAAATTTATACTGAAACATACTTCACACAGGTACAGTAATACTGTCGAATAAGTCGCTGAAATGCATAGATTCGTGAATATAGTAGGATTCGACAACTGTGAGGACAGGTATCAAATCCAGCAAAAATCACGTAATTAGAAATTATGCCCAGGCACATTATCGTATTGCTAAGTGGAACAGTTACTCCGTTAAACTCCAGCGAAACAAAAATCCAACTGATCAACGAAACAAATATGATTAATTTGCCCGCACAGTAAAATAAAACAGACACGCCGAAGCTGGCGCCGGAGGCGAGGAGACGCTAACGGCACAAAACAAAGAGACATACTCAAGGAACACGATTGCATCTACGCACGGCAAAGAGCGAATGAGACCGCGTTAGCGCCCAAATGATCAAATTCTGCAGCTTACAACATTTATAAATGCGGTGTGTTAACCCGCGCCAACTACGAGGGACCGACACACTGCTGGTCGCCAGTGGTCCCTTACTCTTTAAGGGATGAGGGAAGCGGCTTTGCGAGAGGCTTTGGTAAGACAGAAGTGGGATGGAGGAAGCCTCAGCAGTGACTCATCTCCTCTCCCGCGTCTTTCGCTACCTAACTCGAAGCGCCCGGAACAACTCGTCACCGAAAAACAATTCATTCTCGCTGGAGAGACAGAAATGTTTTTTTCTGGCTTATCTATGCCTTTAACTTGTTAGTACAATAAAGTTTACTTTCAAATCCTATGCTTTTTCTCACCTTACCTATTGGGGTGAGGGAATTCCGCCCCCCCCCCCACCCTCCGTGGATCCGCTACTTCTTTCAAGTCGCAAGAGACCCTGCGTTCACAAACCATCGCCGATTCAGGTATTAATTAGCCTCTCGAGCTCTTTTTGACTTTTGAAGAGAGCATAACAATGCGATATCAGCCAGTGGAGCTCTTAATAGCCATTTACAATCGTTACCCAAGGCATTTTAATTCTCAAAGGCACTTTACATAACGGAATAAAAACCTCAATGTTTAGACCTTATTATAAAGAACCATTGCGGTAACCCGCTAGGCCATGAAATGCTTACTGTGAAAACATTTGCTGCAGCAAAATATTTCTAGAGGACAATAAGTATCATAGATTTGGATCAATAAGTTGTTATACGTTGGAATTTATTGATAGATATGGCACTAGAAAAGAGACGGAAAAAGCTCCAATGCAATGTGTGACCCAAAATATGAGAATGATAAATGGGCAAACATACATGAAGTGGACATTAGTTTCATATCCAATATTTTTCATAGAAAAGCGAAAAACATTCGCACGAGAACCGTCTTCAAGTCTTGACGAGACAGAGGCGGTAAATCCCAACACCACCTGCCATACACGTATGCTCCCCTCAGCACCATCTCCACGGTCGAGCCCAGAGGTAGATGGGCCATGAGCGCGAATCCGCATTTAAAATATTCATGGTGCTGTCGTTGGGTGAAACACTCGTAATTGGGAATCGTCCGGCGAGCGTTAAATAATCACGGAGCCAGTTATCTCGCTCCCCCTTCCCCTCCCATCGAATCCCGACAGCCTCAACGCGTATAACGCCTCGCCTCTCGCAAAAATTCCTCCCCCCCCCTCACACTTCACCCCCCGCCCCCAAATAAAAATGCCAATGTTCTTCCCCGAACGCCCCCTCCCCCCCTCGTCCCTCCTCCGCCGAACGATAATCACGACGCCCACCGCATGACGGCGCTCAGAGCGAGTCCACCCCTACCGACCGGCCGGACCATCGCATTTTATTACGCTCTGTGCAACGAGGACGAAAATTTACGCGCGGCGGTATCTTACAGCCAGCCAGCCGCTGCTATCCGTGAAGGGGGAGGGGGGGGCATGACAAGTCTCTCGTTGTTGCCCTGCCGATGAGAAAATGCGGCTCCGAGAGTCGCCATCAACGGAAGAGGGGAGAAGCCAAAGGAGGAAAGGTGACGGCGGTGGACAAGTGAGAGAAAAGGAGGAAAGAACGAGAGAGAGAGAAAGAAAAAGGGGGGAACTGCTGGGTGTGGGACGACATCTCCCCCCCCCCTTCCTCACATTTGAGAGAGGAGAGCCACCCCTCCTCCCCTGCCCTCCCCCCCAGGGAGGCGCAACGGAGTCAATTTTTTACTCCCTCGCGTCCATGCCGATGAAACGTTTGGGGAAGAAAAAAACCCAGCCTCGATCTGATTTACGCCAGATTTTGCGCTCGGATTGAAATGGCAACGGGAGAGAAAAAAACGGGACTTGACAGAATGATTCAGGCAGATTGGACGGTTCTTAAGGGCATATGGAAAAAATATATTAGCTGCTAAAGGACGGAAAAAAAGCACAGGCCGGAACAGGTGGGCTAAGGGGGCGTCATAATATCACACGCCGCTACCTATGCTCACGGAAGCATACATAAGAGACAAAATTATTTCAAGCCCTTCTCAAAAGAGGAGAGGCAGATATAAGATCGTCGACACTTGTCCGTATTACTATCCGGAATAAAGGGCCGGAGACGATGAAAATGTTATGAGAGTCGCGTCAGCGATTCAAGCTACTGGAGCGGTAATCGCGTATTGAGTGCCGCCAATTACGTGATCATTTATTTCAGCCAATAAAGTGGGAAAGCTTAATTCCATCATCATTATTCTTTAAAGCAGCCGTGACTAAAATACGTAGCTGGTAGTTTTCAGGTAGCAGAGATATAGTTGGAAATTTAGCGCCTAATAAAAGTTGTTTCGACTCCGCTAAGCGTGTGCGCCAAATTTCAAGTACCAAGCGAATAGTTATGAAATGCATCACAGATGGTGAAACAGAGGAAACAGAGCAATATTTA
Source organism: Pyrrhosoma nymphula (assembly GCA_963573305.1). Lineage (NCBI taxonomy): Eukaryota > Metazoa > Arthropoda > Insecta > Odonata > Coenagrionidae > Pyrrhosoma > Pyrrhosoma nymphula. Next base: position 18,472,673 of record OY754336.1, read on the forward strand.
TAGATATTTGCAAGAAAATTTTAATCTATCTTCTCGGAGTTCTGATACACTCGGGGCAAGCAATTGTGGTTTTCTACTATCCGTGAACTAACTATTTAACATTTCCCGCTCGTCGGCATCAATTTCCCTTGTGCTGCAATACCAAGATGCAACCATTTAAATACAATAGCAACAGAAAATTGAAGATAAAATAAACAAAGGACTTAGGTAAGGATACAACCTTTCACCAGCAATTTTCAAAAAAGTGTTATCTAGAAGCATAATTCAAATAAGACCCTAGTTATGGGAATCAAAGGAATTACGGTGAACGGAGAATAAAACAACGCTTCGTTTCGCTGATGACATCACGGTCAAACGAGAGAAACCAGAAGACCTGCAAGAATCCATGAACAAAATGGATAGATTATTAAGAGAATATTACATGAAGATTACGGGATGAAAACGTAAATCAACAGCATATAGAAGAGAGAAACTGAAGGTAGACATTACCCTTAAAGATGAGGAGCTTGAACAAGTGGAACTCTTCAACTAAATCGGAAACTGCATGGCATGGAATAGACGAAATTCATCGGACATCAAGCGAAAAATATTGAAAGCCAAGAAAGCATTCATGATGAAAAAACAACTGCTGTATACAAAGAAAATAGGATTATCAATTAGAAAGAAGTATCTGAAAACATTCGTGAAGAGCTTTGCACTATATGGCTCGAAGGCATGGACTATTGGAAATTAGAGTCATTCGAAACTTGGTGCTGGAGGTAGATACCGAAGATTAAATGGACGGATAGGCTCAGAAACCAGGAAGCTTACAGATGAATAGAAGAGGAGAATACCATATGAAATACCATCAGGAAGACAAGATCCAGATCCACAGACTACACTTTGGGAAACGTCGGATTTGTAAGGAAAAATAGAAGGGAAAATGGAAAGGAAAGCTACAGTATAGACCAGCAATCAAAACACGGGCCTTCGGATTTTCGGGGCAAGGAGCAGACAACTACGTTCCCCAATATTCCCGATTTCCAACATAAATTTTAGCGGAGAATCTAGAAGACCTGGCCGTCGGGAACTACTGCATTGCACACCCACGACGGAACTCGCACGGCTAGGTCGTTCTTCAAGGAAGCCATTGCCCACAAGTGTACATACTATAAACTACCACAACGCGTGACAAGGCGACCAGTTCAAGATTTTCTCAACTGCCGTGATGACAAACAACGCAAAGGTAACTAGTCCAGAAAGCACCCTTTTGTCTTTGGCAAATTTCAACGCATTCATTGCAGTTAGTCACAGCAGTTGAGAAAAATTTCGTCGGGTCCACTGTTTTCCAAATACATGATTAACTTATAAGAGAACTAAATCGGCAAACTAAAATTTGCTTCACGCATAAACATAAAAAGTGTTTTCGATGAAATTAATCAAATCTCAGCAAAAACCGTTAAAAATGAACAAATCGTTTCAGTAACGTCAACAATTTGGCCACACTGAATTGTGCGAAAAAGAATAAATTCGATAAATTAAGATACAACCTGACTTATTACGTAGAAACCAAAAGTTTTATTACTGCATCAGCAATCCACCGAGGTCACGTCGTCGAAGAACTGTGACAAAAGCGCAAACGTTGTAAAAAAAAACAATGAGAAAAATAAAAAAAATCGTCCCAGATGAAATCATGCGACACCTGCGAAATGGCGAGAGAATTAGTTCCGACTGAATCCGTGGTAATGTACTAAATCCGTAGTTCCGACCAATCGAATGGAATTGGGCGAAGGAACCGAAAATGACGCATTCCACGGCACTGCGTTGAAAAAGTAAAATAATAATAATAATAAGCGAACGGTGTGAGTTAACAGCCATTGCGACCCTCGAACGAGTTACCTACCCGGAGTGTTCTCGCATCAACGATAAATCGTCCCGTCCGACCGCTTCCCACTTAAAGGACGGACGCGCGGCGGACTTAAAATTTATCTCTTTTTCCGCAGTAGATAATCGGCTCATCCGAGGGAGACAAGGGAGAGAGAATGGATGCACACGCACTTGGAACACCGTGGGGGCGTCTAGGCGGGGGAATGGACTTCCCTTCACGAAGCAAAATAGGGGGGGGTGCAAACAAAAGAGGGTGGCTGAGCGACAGCGCCACCGGGACGACGACCACGGCGCGCAGCAAGAAGACTCTCGATTCCTAGATGGCACTGACCACACGCACGGCCACGCCATATGGAGAAGGTCACCGCGGTCCCCCTAATTTACTCTGCCGCCGCCGTTTCATCCTGCCTACTGCACTTCCCCTGCGCCGACCCCATCTCACTTGCATGTAAATTCCCCACTCGTTGCGCGAGGAGAGAATTTACTCCTGATGGGCGGCAATTTTCATAAATATGACTCCACTCTCTCTCTCTGCGGGGAAATGGGTGAGAGACAATGAGGCGAGAGCGAGATGGAAAAGACGACGAACGGAGAGCGCTCCTCGCTCTCAATGCATCAAAAAGCCCACGCGAGATTTACGGACGATTTGTTTCTAAACCGCGCCAAATATGAAGCGGGCAAGAGAACGACGGTGCATCAAATGGGACATGCACTGTCTTCCTGGTTGGAAAGGACAATGTATACAAAGGATGATACTTAACTGAAATTGTAGATTTTTTTAAAGATTTTCGGCACTCCAGATGGGAAAAGAAATTGCAAAAAATAATTTAAAAATACGATTGGTCGTTTACGAAAATAAAAACCCCAATTAGGATCGAAGTTTGCAGCACGTATATCAAGTTGCGGCTGAAAGACATGATCACGATACGAATATTTCGACCCCAATCATCCTTGTATCTAGAGTTGGTCCAAGGCGTGTGCAACGTGGGTAAAAACCACAGGTCGTAGGAGCGGCCAGGCTGAGCCTTATTTGTGAATGCGAAAGGGAGATAGAAAGTATGAAAATCCGAAAATGCCACAAACTTCCTGTACGTATTTCCGTCCAAAATGGCCTTCTTTGGTAAATGGTAAAAGTAACTGATACTAATAACTAACTCGCACAAAGAGCAAAATGAAACCTACGAACTAGTTCCTTCTTTGGAATTGTCGCCAACCCGTTGAAAAGAATTGCGGCTGAAATTGCCGTGCAATTTATGGTTGACATTGCACCCACACACAAGGCGTAGGGATAATTTAAATCATCCCTATCAACACTTTTTCTTATAAATATCAAAGCTTGGGGACTACATAAAATTAAAAGTTGAATTCCTGGCGGGAAAGGAAACTACAATTTTAAGAGGATCATTCTGAAAACCCATATTATCTTTTAAATTAATGATAGGTTGAATAAATCACGTCTAGCAAGGAAGGATAACACCATAAGGAGTTGTGATTGTGTTCGAGAACTACAAGTGAGCTAAACTACTTTGAAGTAATACTTGCATTTAAGAAAAACAAATTAAACGCAATACAAAACTATCCCAAACCAAAAGCAACAACCACGCATTAATTAAAACAGTCCAGATACGCCCACTCATTTTATTACATGACGTAACTTGATGATAAATACACCATCTGTACCCTTCATCAAAATAAATCTAAACTAACTGTACAGCAGTTCCCGATGTGGATCATCCTCCCGTTATCGGTGGCAAAATGGACCGGCAACGAAAACGTATTGTTAAGCCTTCCCATAACAGTTGCCGGAAACACTCCGAACATGAATTATTGAAGCCTATATACCGTATTTCTCCGAATATTAGCCGCACTTTTTTCCCGATTTTGTGGCCTCAAAATCGGGGTGCGGCTTATATTCGAGGTGCGGCTTAAATTCGAACTTTCTTAAAAAATCGTAAGAATGACCGATTTGAGCAAACCAGCCACTCGGATTCACGCGGACGCCAGCTAAACTCGCCTAAGCCACGGGGAAAGTAAGAAATAACGGTGAAAAAGGTCAAATTGGTGCACAATTTATTCATATATAAAAGGATAATATAGGTAACAATGTGTCACAGTTACATAGGTAATGTAAAAAACAGATATAAAATTCTAATGCCTAATACTGTAGGTAGTACGGGATGCACTAAAAAGGGTGCGGCTTAAATATGCGTATTAACTTTTTTCCCTGTTTGAGACCCCGAAAACGGGATGCGGCTTATATTCGGAGAAATACGGTATCATTCTGAATATTATATTGATCAACCCTGCATGAATGGTAGTGGGTGCACTCAGAATTGAGACGATTTCATGAAAAGTCTGAATCTTAAGCCATCATCATTTACATATTGATTTGTGTGTGTCGAGTCACTACAGGGACATGTGACACAGGATGTAAAGTCAAGAGCAAATGATAAGCATTAGATTATTACTTATAGGAGTGGGAATGACTACGCTAATTGAGAATTGTTGGGACCAAAAATTGTAGCATACCAGGAAAAAATGAATACTCAGTTCATTATCTGCACAGCGCTTACGGCTAGAATCCCGAAAACATTTCTGGAGCATCTGTTTCGATGAACTGGGGACCCTGAACTGAAGCCGGATAGAAGAGGTGAAGTGAGAGGCCTTGGACAGCATAATAAGGTTCATTCGGAGCAACGTCTTAAGGTTTCTTGGCAGCGCAAGGGACAAGCGAGCTATGTCACGAAGTACTGCGTTAATTTTGGCCGAAATGAATGCTCAACAATATAATTCCGCTCGTATTTTCCTACCGACCTAATAGTAGAGCGAATTAAATTCTGCGTCATCACTTAGATGAAGCGAAACTCAACTGGTTAACTGATGCACATCACCGAGCACATATTTGGCAGTAGAGGTGGCTGATTGATTCAAAAAGAAAGAAAATAGCTACGGAATCGAAAAATAAGCAGAGGGCAAAAGGTTAAGAGAAGCCGCCAAGGACATGGAAGTGATGAGGCGAACTGACTTCCACGAGTGCATGATGAGGACGAGAAAGCGGAGGAAGAAGAGGGAGTGGCTTAGTGACGGGGAGAAGGCGGAAGAGCAAGAGAGGGGGGAAAGGAAGATTAGGAGAGAAATAGGACCTAGGACACACGTAACACACAAATATCCAAAGCGACAACCGCATAAAGAGATTGAAAGGGTTAAGGACGACGAAAGCGAAATCCACACTGACGGAAGAGAAGCAGCGCGCGCCTTAGCTCAGAATACGTGGGACAGCTTTTAAAAAAGCAATAATGTCTAAAAAGTGACGATTTACTCATCTTTAAATTATGCTTTTCGGAGAGCAGTCTTGTCAACTCATTCTTCATTTCATAAACAACGCTCCAGAAGTCTCAAAATAATCCCCACATTCTTTCTCAACCAATAAACAAAATTAACTTTCTTACATGAACACAAATTTAGTTTTCAAATAAAAATTAAAGTAACATGAATATGTTTATGAACACGCAATTACTTTTGGCATACGTTACACTTAATAGCTGAGCGAGGGCTTTAAGAGGGCAAATATTAACGATGAGGTCTTCATTAACACTCCGGGAGAGATTTACAAGAAATGGATACGCCGAAGAGTAATCATGCACTATGGCAATGAGCCGCTTGTTTCCACGGCAGGACTTCCTCCGGCGCTGTTATGTTAACATGGCAACCAATTCGGAAAGAAATCGGGATCAATTAATTCCATATTCCCCAGTAATGAGAACAACCACCACCTTCCCACTCATTGTTACTCCGGCTCCGATTCATTCCGGCTCAGAGTCGAAAGTACAACAGCTTTACACGCACTCTACATAATCTCGCGCAATGGATGCACCACAGCATGACCGATTGAAGCATGATCACATCACCTTCAACGATGCATTGAATGTTCCGAGATGATTAGTGTTCCTCTTGTTGACATGCGGAGAGATAAGTTGATTTACTTCTACGAAGAAACATTTCCCGGGTAAATTGGTTTTTACACTACTATAAAATACGCCTGAGAGCATTGGCAGAATCCAGAGCCAGGGTCCATAATTCTCCCATACTTGAAGATCCTTGATATGATAACAAAAAATAAATAAAATGAACAGATCCAGACTCCGATAAGTAAATAAGTGAGCGTATTCGTCGGGGATTCCTACGCGTCGGGCTTCCTTATCTGATCGAACGAATTAAAAGAATTCACGGCTGGAGCTGGCCTCCTCCTCCGACCACTATACATCTCCGTGAAAAGTGCCACCGCACCTCTCTCGCATCATCACAGTTCATCTTCGTCATAGTTTACGACCCCTAGCCGCACGCAAGGCGACACGGCAATTCATTCCCGAGGCGATGAGAAGCAACGGGATCCGGCAGAGGAGCTCCATCGATTCTAATACCTAATTGTGACCACGAAACAGAAAGATGGGGGACTCACTCCACGCTGCGCGCATATTCATTACAGTAATCTACCGGTTAGAGGTAGGTTGTGATGAAATTCAGAGAATATCCAACGAACTCTTACACGTGCCGTGCCCTTTCTACCTCTAGTATTCCTTTCTTCATCTCAGCATAAGTCCTACCTTTCTTCATCCCGTCCATAAAACCTATTCTCTTCCTTCCCCTTCCCCGCTTACCCAACATCCTACCCTCTATCACGGCCTTCAGCAAACCATCGTCCCTCATTACCCCTTCCTGCCACCTACCCTGTCTTCCCCTAATCTCATCTATAAGTTTCCTCTCCTCACCCACCATGTCAAGCATTTCCTCATTTGTCTTCCTTTCCGTCCAACGCACCTTCTCCATCCTCCACACCCACATCTCGAACGCCTTCAGCCTATTTTCGTCTACCTTTCTCAAGGTCCACGTTTCTGCCCCATACAAAGCCACCCTCCATATCAAACTCATCACCAGCCTCTTTTTTACATTTCATTACCAAAAAAATTCATTGAAATTGCATAAAATAAAGAAAATTATCTAATTTTTCTGGTAATATAAAAATATCCGCCACCTGAGGAACTACTTTCCGAGATATTTACCTAAATAATAGAAGCCGTTTCCCATGGGATGTGTCACGGCTGTGTGCTCCAGAGACAAGACATACAACGCAACACTCCATATCAAGCTCTTCACCAGCCTCTTTTTTACATCCTTACTTAAGATCCCCGTCATCAGCTTCCTTCTATTATTGAACGCTTCCTTCGCTAGCGCTATTCTCCTCCTAATGTTGCTGCGCGCATAATCTTGACGAAATCAGAATACATTCTCAGCTAAGAAACTCAACGAGCATTGAAAAGGTTTGAATGAAGGTCCAAAGGAAGACAGCAGGGTACGTTTTGGGGAGACATAAAAATACAGATAGTGTTAGCAGCATGTTAGAGGAATTGGGGTGGAGTCCACTGCAAGATAGAAGGAAAGTAAATAGGCTGTTGAGTATGTTTAAATGCTATTCAAAACACACAGCCTGGTTGGAATTGGAGATGAGGCTGGAAACACCAAATTTAGTGTGGAAAATTAACACCCGCTGAAATTCAAATTAAGGAGTCAAAAAACGAATGCTGCCAAATACTCCTTAAATCGCAGGGTCTTGGAATGGAATCAATTACCAGAAGAGCTCACAAAACCATTACCAAGGAATGTAAATATTAAAAAAAAAAAATGTTACACATACAAAACGAAAGGAGTGCTTGATGTTTTATGTAGGTATTTGGATTTTTGACACTTTATTATTATTATTTCCACCTGAACTAATGTTATATTGCCACCAGACAATGTCTAATTCCAATATCAATGTAATAATAATAAAAAATGATACTTGCGTTATTTTATTTTCTACTGCATATATTATGCTTACTTGCAATTAATTCACTTTAGATTATTTTTCCTGCAAAAAGGCTCATGTTACATTATTGATGCATCATAATTATATAAAACTATAACTATCTTTATAAATTGCAGTGACCCTAACTAGATTAAATTGTGTGTTTTGGCATTATCAATGTTTCTTTCTCCATTTATATTTTCTTGTTGTTTATATTTTTTAATGTTTGTAATTTGCGGCACAGTGACTGATTTTTGTTGTTTTCTACATCGATGTAATTTTGCTTGACAAAGAAGAGTCGGTTTCCCCCAAACAGGGTGTTATCCTAAGTATGTCCCTCGTTTTGAATGTTTGTAATATTTACCTTTATGTGAATGAGCTTACACGAGAATCAAATAAATAAATACATCTTGCTTCATTGGAATGCTGTAAACTACGACTGAAAATCTGGAGAAAGTGTAAAAGAAAAAAATTGAAGAATATGCGACAGTACTTAGGCAAGGGTTTGATACGAATCGACTTTCGTCACTAGTAAAAAAAACAGCAAGTAAGGAATTCTAATAAAAAAAAGAGAAGTTGCACTCTCGTTAAACGTCTCCAATCATATCAGCTCCGATACTTCGCAATCATTTCATTCACAACGCAGTGTCTTGGTATAAGTATGTAAAATTAAGATACTACTCTTTCTTTATAGCAATCTAAGACAAGTCCGTCCATTCATTTTAATATTGGTTCCACTAGGCGATATCAAAGCCCTACTTAAAGAACACGCATACCGCATTACATGATCTTAAGCATTGATTTCTATTTGTACTCTTAAACCAAGTAGAGAATCTTTCGGTCCTGCACCCTTTCCTTGACGGAATTTGTTGTGGAGGAGGGGTATTCAATCATATTCAGGATCCTGCGCCGATTTGTTCTATGGTAATATATATTTTTAGATTCGTTTGACTTTAGTATTTTTAGTACACTCCGCAAAGAATCCTCAGGGGGGTTATTATGTAATTTCACCTCACGGAACATGACGTCACGGTCACGGATCGCTCCTTATATGACGAGTATTACCGAAAGTGGAGTTGTAAATGGTTCCATCAGACGGCGCGGCGGGACCATCGACTCGTTCATTTCGGCCGAGAATGGTTCATTTCCAGTTCTTTCGGTCGGGGAATTGAGCTTCCAAATGAGTACTTCGACAGAGGAATAGCTCAAATGAATCGTTCATTTGAGTTGGTGCTCTTCCGAAAGAGCTATTTCGGAAGTGGAAATACAGAATAACCCCCAGGGGCAGGGAATAACCAGGCAACCTTCCGCTTTCAGCAGCTGAATTCAAATTTGTCTTTCTTTAGTCTGTGAACTAAACGACAATTCTGTTCCTTCTGATCACTCCGTTTTTTTTATTTTCTGAGACAAATTATTTCTTGGATAAACATCGAGGACGTACCAACATTCGTACCCGGAATTCCGTATTTTTTTCTCCTTCGATCACGTTATTTATCGTTAAGAGTAATATACACCGTTAACCACTGCCATCCGATGTCATTCATTTCCGAGTTTCTCAAACGCTACTTTTGAATTTAACACTAGTATATATCTATCATTTACATAAATAGGGACTAACAGGGGGCCGATCACTCCTCCTTGTGGGACGCCCTAACCACGTCGGCATTAATGCCAACTTTTTGTTGCGTTTGTTTTCATTAGAAAGTAAAGCATCTCATTAATCACTGTTCGTTTAATCCATTAATTCGCTTAATTTATCGTTCATTGAAATTTGAATGCTAATTTTTTTAGAGGAACCCTGTCGAATGCTGTTTTTAAACACAAGAATAACGCATTCACTTGCTTTTTCGTTTCATCTAGTTTTAGGATATCGTTGAAGAAGAGCCCAAGCTGGGTTTCGCCTGCTCTTCTTTTCCGGAAGTCGTGCTGACTGCTGTAAATGTTTCGTTGCATAGGAAGGTCATAGTATAACCTACAAGTAGTGCTCAAGAATTTTGTATGAAACAACGAACAACGCCGGCAAATTCCCTGGGTATTGCTCATATCTGTTTTTAAATACTAGAGTGAAATAGGCTATTTTTTGAGTCCTGAAGTGTTTTACCTTCCGACAAATACTGTACAAATATGATTCCTAGAAACTGGCCAGCATGCGTGCAGGTAGTGCACAAGACTTAAGTTTTATTAGTAAAATGTGCATTGAATAAAAAATAACGCAGTCATAAGAGACTAAATCGGCTTGCTCTTCTTAGCAATAAGCAATTCTGGCAATTATAGCAATAGAGAGATATCCGAAATATGGAGCTACGCTGATCTATGAAAGCCACAGAGAGAGAATACTGATTCACGAAAAATCGGAGGTTATTTACAGACGCATTAATTCACACACGAATAGAATATTTCTACTCTAGTAACGATACAAAAATGTCACTTGGTATACAACCACAGCAACAGGATTCAATTACTTACGTTTCTAGAATTTTTTTAATAAACTAAACCTATGCGACACTGGCTTGTCCCCTAGAATCTATACATTTCAGTATCCATTCAAGTATTCTATCAGCTGATTGGTAGGTTCTTGGACAGTACCCATTCTGCATCCAAAACTCATAGACATTGTCTCGCTTTCCCTCCTAAGGATGGCCCGTTATTAGATCCCTCTTCAATTCTTCGTATCTTCTACCTCCTCTTATTTCGTCCAGAATTCCTATCCTCTTCCTTCCTCTTCCACGCTTCCCCAGTGTTCTCCCCTCTATTACTCTCTTCAACATGCCATCTCCTCTCAAAACCTCCTCCATCTATATCTTCTGCCTTCTCGAACCTCTGCCACAAGCTTCCTCTCCTCTCCGACTATATCCAATACCTCCTCATTCGTCATTCTCACCATTCAGCTAACCTTCTCCATCCTTCTCCAACCCCACATCTTAAACGCCTTAAGTCTACGCACATCCTCCCTTCGCAATGACCAAGTTTCCGACCCATACAGCGCCAAGCTCCATATTAAAGATTTCACCAGCCTCTTCTTTACGTCTCTTCTCAGACCCCCCCTAATCAATTCCCACCTCTTCGAAAATGCTTCTTTAGCTAGCACAATTCTGCACATGTCCTTACCACTGAACCCATTATCCTCCAAAATACTACGCAGATACGTAAACTGCTCGACCTGCTCCATCTTCTGCCCTCCCATCCTTATATTCAGCCCCGCCCTCTTACTTCTAGAAAATCTCATTACTTTTGCTTTCATGTGATTGATCTTCATCCCATACATTTCGCACTGCACCTATAATGCATTCACCATTGACTGCAACCCCTTGGCAGACTGACTAACCAATGCTTGATCATCTGCAAATCTCATTGATTTTATCAGATCACCTCCTACTTTTGTTCCTACCTCCTCCTACCCCCATGCATCCCTTACCATTTCTTCTGAATACACGTTTAATAGCAACGGCGATATTAGGCACCCCTACAGCACTCCCCGTCCTATCGTGGCCCATCCCGATTCTCCATTGGCTACCCTAACCTGCGCCGTCTGGTTCATATACAAATTCCGAGTGAGACGCCTGTCCCTCCAATCGACCGCTAATTTCTTCAACACTCCCATTAATTTCAACCATTCCACCCGATCAAACGCCTTCTAGAAATCTACGAAGCATGCAAAAACATCCTGCCCATACTCCAGGTTTCTTTCTACTAGCGTCCTCATCACCGGTATAGCGTCTCGCGTTCCCGTCCCTCTCCTAAATCCGAAATGGTCGTCACCCAGGTATTCATTTGCCTTCTTTTCTAGCCTTCTGATTATAACTCTCAGAACTACTTCGGCCGAGTGGGATATTGTCCATTAGTCCTCAGACGTTTTAGCCTTACTCTTCTTTGGTATAGGAATTAGTTATAAGTCTTCGCGAAGTCTTCCGGCCACTCTCCATCCTCATAAATCCTACGAATAAGCGCAAATAGTTTCCTCTTCCGTTCTTCCCTAAGCTCTTTCAAAACTCTGCAGGTATGTCATCTATTCCCACCGCCTTATTCCTTTTCATGTCTCGTAGAGCTCTTTCGATTTCGCTATCTAGGATACTTGGTCCGATGCCATCTCTGTCGATATCGTCTTCCCTTTCTATATCTAACCTATTGGGCCTTATTTCTTTACCATACAGCTCGTCAACATACTCCTTCTACCTCTCCTGGATCTCTTTCGGTTCTACGATCACCTTTCCCGTCTTGTCCGTTATCGTTGTAATTCCTCTTTCCTTGTTACCAACCGTCAGTTCCTTTAATTTTCTATATAATGCATCTGCTCTTCCTCATTTTGGTATTTCTATAGCGAGTCGATCTGTTCTCTCCGCCAAGCCTCACTCGCATTCTTTGTTTCTATTCTAAGCCTGTTTTTTAATTCTCGGATTTTCTTTTACCTAGCTCTGAGTTCACGCTCTTCTATTTCCTTCTGTCCTCCATCTCCCTTACCATCTCCTTCGTGATCCACGGTTATCTAATTTTAGTTGCACTGACTACGCCTACCGTTGCTTTCGCCGCTTCTACAATTCCATATTTCAAACTTTTTCACTCATCTTCCACTGATCTAACTCCATGCTCCTCACCCAATATCTCATCCACCTTCTCTCGATACTTCTTCTACATTGCCCCAGTAAATGCCTCCGTATTACACTTTCGTACCCTCCTTCCCATTCTTATCTTTTTCAGTTTTACCCGACATTTCATGACTAATAAGTTGTGGTCTGTGTCTGCATCAGCTCCTGGATAAGTATTCGAGTTTTTAACATTATTCCTGTATCTGTGACGAAAACTTATATAATCTATATGGAACCTATCTGTGTGTTCCGGCTTCTTCAAAGTGTACATACGTCGAGGATGATGTCTGAACTATTTACTTTAATTAATAGATTATTTTTACGGAAAAACTCCACAGCTTTCTCGCCCTGGTCGTTTCTCCTTCCTAGCCCGTAATCACACACCTCCCGCCCATCTTTTCCTTCGCCCACCACCGCGTTCCAATCCCCCATTACTAGTAAGTGCTTACTCCCAGGTATCCTACCAATTATTTCCTCTAGCTGATCGTATACGCCGTCTACCTCCTCCTCTTCATGATTAGAGGTAGGCATATAAACCTGGATTATAACTAAATTCGTTGGTTCTGCCTTTAGTTCCACGACTATAATCCTATCACTCACCTGTTATGCATACACTACTTTTCTACCTAGTTTCCTATTCATTACCAATGCAACCCCGCGCTGACTTTCATTCCCTCCACTATATATTACTCTATAGGGATCTAAACTCGGAGGTGGAACGCGTTCGGAGGGGCACTGGTGTCGATCTGCGACTATCCATCTGCAGCATTGTTCCACGGACTGACTGCGGCCCTCAAGTTTGGGACAGGATTGCCTGGATCAACAAGAGGCTGTGGAAATTCTGTGCGAGCATTGGGGCAGAGTTCGTGGATCTTCGGCCGGTGCTTAGATCGTGCCGGGTTCCCCTCAACTCGTCTGGGGTGCATTATTCCCAAGAGGCGTCTGAACGGGTGGCTCGTAGGATTTTTGAGCACTGTAGATATTTTTTAGACTATAGGGTAGGTCATCTAGTGGGATTTGTAAAGATTTAACCAAACGTAGCCTCCGAGGAAATCCGAATTGCGAAAATTTTCACATCCAAGTAAACTTAGAAGCGCTAAAGCCGGTAAATAGTGACAATTTTCCCAAAACGCGTACTCCAGTGAAAGAAATTATATCAAATGTAATAAGCACTTCCAGTGAAATTCGCCCACCTAATACCCATAAGCGTGGAAAAGAACCAACCGACTCTCAATCTACAAAATATGACATTTACGTTATAGTAGTTAATTGCCGTAGCGTTAAAAACAAGCGCGCTGAAATCGAACATATATTTCAGGACGCAGACGTGGTCCTAGGAACGGAGAGCTGGCTTACTGAGGATGTAAGCGACAGCGAAGTTTTTCCTCCAGGATATAAAATCTACAGATGCGATCGAAGCGATAGGACAGGTGGCGGAGTATTTCTAGCAGTTAAATCACATTTACACAGCACCGCCCACGAAATATCTGACTATGAAATAGAAAGCGTGTGGTGTACAATTAAGCAACGAAACAAAAGGAGTATACATGTTTGCTCTTTTTATAGACCTCAAAACTCCAAAGTTGATGTTATTTACCAATTAGAAAATAAAATATCCGCATTTACTGTGAGAGACAGTAAAAGTGTAATAATTATTGTGGGAGATTTTAATCTGCCATCTATAAATTGGGATTCTTACACTGTAAAACCGAATTCTAGGAATAGGGAAATCAGCGAGATCTTACTCAACACACTTGCTAATCACTCACTTTCCCAAGTAGTTGACAAGCCTACGAGAGGAAATAAAATATTAGACCTTTTTGCATTAAGCCATCCTAAGTTGATAAAACAACTCGATATTATTGACGGCATAAGTGATCACAGAGTAATTTTTGCAACCTTAAAAATTGAAGTAGAGTCAGCTGTAAAACCGAAATGCAATATTTATTTATTTGATAAATGCAACTTCATCAAATTTGGCGAGATGCTTAATGATTCGTACACGGACTTCGTAGCCAAAACAGAGGATAAAAGCACTGATAAATCATGTAAATATTTCTTAGAAATTCTACGACAGGGAATCAACGAATATATTCCGCAAAAACTGAAATGCGACAGTAAAGAACCTCGCTGGTATAACAACGATGTTAGCAGGGACCTTAAGAGACAGAGAAAACTGTACAACTTGCTCAAAAAGTCCACTACGGTAGGTGACAAATCGAAGGAACTTAAAGCAAAAGAAAGTTACGCTGCGCAACGCTCAAAAACCAAGAAATCAATGCGTACTGCATTGCGAAATTTCAAGAAAAAAGTACTCGGTGAATTACTCGAAGAAAATCCGAAATCTTTTTGGTCATATGTGAGAGAGCTTCAGGGAAAATCTTCAACCGTAGATTCGTTATTTGATAAAGATGGCAAACTTGTCACCGAAAATATTGACAAAGCTAACACGTTAAATTCCCACTTCGAAAGTGTATACACTACAGACGATACTGTATGTAATTTTGAAATTTCATTCACTGAGGAACCGATGAAAGAAATCACTATTCAACGCGATGGGATAACTAAACAGCTACAGTCGATAAAAAATAGTAAATCTCCGGGTCCTGAGGGAATACCCGCGCGTGTCCTCAAGGAATTAGCGCCACAGATCGCACCGTTCTTAGGCATAATATTCAAGAAGTCATTGTCTGAAGGAAAGATACTGTTAGACTGGAAAATTGCAAACGTTACACCGATATTCAAAAAGGGAAACAGACACGACCCAGGGAACAATCGATCAATTTCATTAACGTCGATTATAGGCAAGATACTCGAACATATCGTCGTTAGCAATATCATGACGTTCCTGAACAGTCGTAACGTCCTCCATGGCTCTCAGCACGGCTTCTGGAAAGGTAGATCATGTGAAACACAACTCGCGCTCTTTCTTCATGACGTTCTCAAATCTGGTGAATCGAAAAGACAAGTTGACGCATTATTTCTAGATTTTAAGAAAGCTTTCGACACGGTACCTCAAAACAAACTTTTATACAAATTACAGTCATGCGGGCTAAACGAAACAGTAGTAAACTGGAAACACGAATTTCTGAGTGATAGTAAGCAAAAAGTAGTTCTTGACGGAATTAGCTCTGATGTAGTTAGAGTGACATCAGGTGTCCCACAAGGAAGCGTGATCGGCCCCCTTTTGTTCATTATATACATAAATGATCTATGCTCTCGAATTAGCAGTAAAATACGTTTATTTGCCGACGACGCTGTCATCTATCGTGAAATTAGTGATCACTCTGACTTTGAAATTCTATCATCGAATTTAAACAACGTTCATGTGTGGAACCAAGAGTGGGGATTCGAACTTAATCTGAGCAAATGCACGGCGGTACATTTCTTGCGGAGGTCGTCCAACTATTCCCATGTGTATTCTGTGGATGGTGTTAACATAAAGGCGACAGATGAAGTGAAGTATCTAGGAGTTACGATAACTTCGGACCTATCGTGAGGAACACATATAAGAAATATTTGTGGCAGAGCTCTGAAGAAGCTAGGATTCGTCAAGCGTATTGTGGGAAGATTTTCGGATGAAAAAGTAAAAGAGAGGTGCTATTTCGCACTCGTCCGGCCACACCTTGAATATGCAGCGAGCGTATGGGATCCGGTGCAGAAAGACTTAGTCCGGGAACTTAATAAAATACAAAGGAAAGCTGCGCGATTCGTCAAAAACTGCTACGGGCGTACAGACAGCGTTACACAGATGTTAAACAAATTAGGCTGGGAGCCGCTAGAGACTCGGAGGCTGCGCGCTAGGCTTAGATTGCTTGAACAATTGAGAATAGATATCTTTCAGAGCGACACGGAGAACATCATATTAGAACCCCACTATATTTCCAGGTCCGACAGAAACGATAAATTAAGAGAGATATTCTGCCGAACGGATAGGTATGGGAATTCGTTTTTCCCCCGAACAATAAGGGACTATAATAAATGCTAGGCGTAATTTCATCAGAGCGTTTCCTTTTTATATGTAAACGGCTGGTGTCCTGACACCCCCCGCCACACGCCTATTGAGGCGGCTTGCGAGGTAGTATGTAGATGTATAGTCGTCACTCCAGTAGTCCCCGTCATCCTTCCATCGTACTTCACCCAGACCCATGATATCTACACCCACCCTCTCCATTTCTTGCTTTATATTCTCTAGCTTCCATGCCCTCAGCATAGTCCTAACATTCCACGTGCCTATTCTGATAGTTTTGTTCCTCTTCTTTATCTTCTTTTCCTCTGCTGCTGCTACGTCTGAGCAAGGATTTCGTGTGATGACGACCGCAGGGGCCTTGCTCCCACCGCTGCCGGTCACGACACCCGGCCCACTGGCTCGAGTCCTGTAGTTGCCAGGATTCAATATCATTTGAGAACTATCCATAATTTCAAGGTTTTAGTTTTATTTGATATATTATTCCGTGGCCTTACTCAATAGAGTTTTTTACATGACACCATCACTTCAGAGGCCGCCCCACTGGGGTCAAACGCCCCTTGCAGCTACCTCACTGAGCTACAGACGCTGCGCGGACTACCATTCGTCTGTCTCCCAACCCTGGACCAATCTGGCATAGGAGACCCTACTAGAGCATCACTCTCGCCAGTGCAGCTCTAGGGGTCATCGGAGCATGCAAACCCCTCTACCACGACAAGGTAATGATTTCTTATTTAAAGAAGAGAAAAACAAAATAGCATAGCCGTTGAGCATTTATTCGGCAATTCTTTTTCGTGGGTATTTTTGAGCCCGGCGTAGAGGAGGTAAAATGATTACTACACTCAAATCTGAAGGAATCTACAAAAATCTACAATATATGTGGAAAAAAGGCATTGAAATCAGTAACGTTTAAGTTGTTAACATTTCATTACACTAAAATTCGGAAAATGGTCACCATAAATCAAAGAAGCTTTCGAAATGTGTACTTACTTTACTTTTGCCACTTTATTATTATTCTTATGCCATTGGATCGGGAATGTTTCATTATGACCCTCTGGCCAGGATATACCCACCTAATACTTGTCAAGGCAGGAATGCGCCAGCGATGTTAAAGTTTAAGGATTAAAAAAATTAAAAGAAAAAATAAGAGCTCTCGCCGGAACAAGTTGACGGTGATGCATGGGGTTTTATGGGGCGTCGTTTGAAAAAGTAAACCCGCTTCATCTCTTTTCCACTTCCCCCCACCCCGCTCCCCCGTTCCCATCTCTCATCTCGAAAGGCTCTAGCAAATAAAAAAAAATAAATAAACTTGAAGAGCGTGCACCCATAAATTATAGTTTAGGGTAGACAAACAATGGTAGGTTGATTCACACACAGAAAGTTGAAATCTTGCTGCTGCCTCGGGTGAATACTCTCACTTCACACCTGTCAGTGCTCATTGCTGACTACCGGCCTGATTTCTTACAATCAGCTGAAATGGAACACTTTTAAGGCCATAGAAAACACACACGTAGACTTATTTATAAATAACCTTTCAGAGCGACTTGTAATGTTAAACTATTTCATGGAGAAACGATGAAACAAAACGAGCACCGCAGTTATTCAAAGTACCTATCTTTCCAGGTCTGTCGAGAAACGGTTACCCCCAGCACTTCACGAAGACATTATGTAGTTACGATGGAAAGACATTCTTCAACGTTGGCTCAAGAATTTTCCCATCAACTGGACAATAAAGAATAAAAAAAGCATGGGGACCATCAAAAGGCACGTTAAATGTAGGCAGGAGGACAAGCAAAGGAAGAATTAGTCATACCTAGTGATGGAAAAATCGATTTCGATTAAAATCTAAAATCGAGTTTTAATAGTCAAAGATCGAGGAAATCGAGATCGAGTCATGATCTTCGAGTTTCGATCCAAACTCGATTTTTCAACTTCGATCTTGACCATTTCGTACCGTTTCGCGATCAAGGAGCTGAGTATGATAACGCCATGTGAAAGACTTTTCTCTAAGGCCGGTAAAATTGGAAAGGCACACCCTAGACCATCAAGAAAGCATCTCAATCAGTTGATCTTTCTTAAAAATTTTAGTGAAGCCGAATGGTTCCAAGCGGTGATCCCCAAACTTTAATGTGCGTGCATTTGTAAATTTTTCCTACTAATAATTCAAGAATTTATTCTAAGTACATTTTACTATTCAAATATGTATTATGAGCGTTTTTTGAATGAAAAATAAACATGTTTTTGTACCAACTGTATTTTTTTCAAATAGAGCCGTCATTTTTATCGATTAATCGATCTTTTGGTTCAAATTTCGATTTTTGTTGAAAAGTCAAGCTTTTCATTTCGATTAAAAATCGATTGCTCGAAAAATCGATTTTGACCGACATTTTTCCATCACTAGTCATACCATGAAGAGCATTCTTCAAGCGATCGATTTCGGCGCATTATTATGGACCTAATGAATCAGAAAGACGGAAAATTTCTATGACCGTCACGCCGTACTTCAATCAATGATATAAAGTGCATAATGTGTTCATTATATCATAATATTCCAAAATTGACACAAATAATAGTGTGCGTATGCCATGAAAAACTAGGCAGTTATTACAAATTATAATAATTTAAACGAAAAAGGCTTTGAAGTAAAAGTTTCACTTTTAAATGAAATTTCCGTATTTTCTTGACTGTTGCAGGCTTCACTTCGTAGAAATTACTAATATAAGTACTCA
This sequence comes from Pyrrhosoma nymphula, assembly GCA_963573305.1. NCBI lineage: Eukaryota > Metazoa > Arthropoda > Insecta > Odonata > Coenagrionidae > Pyrrhosoma > Pyrrhosoma nymphula. The sequence goes on from OY754336.1 coordinate 18,491,660, forward strand.
TGATAAAGACAGCTTAGTACTTTTCTACAATATTTTATTATTGTACGACGCGTTTCGCCGCTTTACAAGCGATTTTATACCCGAAATTTTACACGTTATTCCCTAAAAATGAACGCACTTGAACAATTAGAAATTATCAGACACTCTAATAACCTTTGCAACGAATTATTATTTTCGAATTATTGTGTACATAACCTAACGGTCCCGTAAAGCGGCGAAACGCGTCGTACATTAATAAAATATTGCAGAAATGTACTAAGCTGTCTTAATCATGAGTACTGATTTCCGTATTTTGTTTCCCGTTTATTTTCTTGCGCATACAATTATATGTCTCAGCAGTTTATACGGAAGAGATCACGCGCCAAAATCAAGCGCTAGTTTCGGGTACATATCGCATAAAGAAAAATTACGGTCGTCGGTATATCACCGGTTAACAAGCGGTCCCACTCTCTCGAAAAGACACTCTCATCCCAATAAATTCCTCTCAGCTCACCCGACAATCTCCGAGGGTTAAGTCATTCGACCGACGACGCCTAAGGATCACGACGTTCCGTGCATCCCAATCGCCCGACACACTAAGCGCTACGCTTTGTTTTTTTCAAAAACCAAATGAAGAAGCTGTTTTCGCTCTTTAGCCCTCCCGAGATGCGATTCCAGTATCTTGACCATTTAAGCAGGTACCAAGTCGGAAGGAGATAAACGCAAAGAGCCTTACGCATGCCAACATATATATATATATAGTCCCATACCCACCTCCTTCCTTCCCTTTCTCTCCTGCCGTCCAATGCCTTTCCCCGGAGATGGGGCACGGTCCTGCTGACAAAACCAATTCGTTAACCACGCCACTCTCCCCACGACGGGATACGGAACTCTCGCCAAGAACACAGCAACGGCGTCCAGGTATTTGCCAAACTCTTGCTTACGCAAACACGCGCAAGAGCTGTCCTCTCAAAGACAAATGAGGCGACGATGAAGACATTTCAAAAAAGTCGAAGATATCCCCGGAACGTTAACCGGAACCCAAAACTTTCACGGGGAGGGCCAGAACAGTGAATCTTCCGAACGAGACATCTCCCGAAAACGGACCCATTAAAAATCTTCTTCCCTTTCGAGTGAAAAGTGGAAGAGCGAGTTGGAAATGGGAGGGTTGTGATGGTTGGTAGTAGATGTCATGCGTTCGTGAAGGGATCCAGTGCGAGTTGCACGTTGACACCGAGCGAGAAACGGTAAAACATTTTTCGGATACCAACTACCAATCCGACCGAAGTGCCTTTCGAAAATGCCCCTTCGTATCACCTGGCACGTGACATTCGCGCCTCAGTTCAAGAATGCCACGAAGTTCAGGCAAAAATTCAGAAAGGCAGCCGAAAAACTGATGCATAGGCAAAAATTTGGCCCCCAGAGAAAATAATCTACTCCGAAAAATATTAATGAACTAGAAAGGCTAGAAAAAAAACCCCAAACCCATAGTAAATCTGTTACAAGTCATTATACCATGGGATCTGAAATGCTCTTCGAGTTGCAGAAATTTCGTTTCAATGAAAGTTTCCTAAAACTTTAAGTCCACAGGATTTTTTGAAAGCATCACAAATTCGGCTTAAAGAAGTTCGACAACGAGAAGTTGAACTGCATGATAGAAATAATAAAAGAAAACGAGGTCATCAAAATTTTCATTGGTTGGGTGCAAGAACGATTCAAATGACGTACCCCACTCCGAGTTCAAAAAATCATCGATTAGCAACGTGACCACAAGAAGAGGAAGGAAAAAAGAGAACTCAATTGAACTCGAACCAAAGCCATGGATTGATTTCATTACATTTCTTCTTTATTTCTCAAACTAAAGGCAAGAAACGTGGGAAAATGAAGTACCTCATAGTGCTGAATGTCAATGAATTTTTAATTTCAATTGTGTATAACAATTTCGTAAAATATATTTTATTAATGATAAACAGAAAAAAATGTCGGTGTTGAGGTTAAGTAAATGATTTTTTTTGCAATTGGATTTAATTTCAAATGGATTAGAACGGAAAATAAGATTTCCTTATAATTTACTCGTCTCCTGAAATCTTGTACACGGGGAGGAGACCTGAGGGAGCAAGGTTCTCATCATCATGTCCACACAAGGACGAGCGACGGAGGCGATCGCGGGAGGACACGGCGCCGAGAATTATACTCGACGGATCGCTGGCGTGATAGAGGCGAGCGACGCAACAGGTCGAAAAACACGGGCCGGACACACTATACTCGAGCAATTCTCGCCTAATGCCTCATTAGAGAGACCCATTTCTCCACGCCCTCGTCCCGAAATTCGGCTATATTTTCCCGAACCAAACTCCTTCCCACAAACACATGCGCACGCAAGGCGCGGGGGGTGGGGGGGGGGATGATGGACCCTTTCCAGTTCGCCAGAGCGTGAAAAAGCTCCACACCGCCACGTCACCGACCGGACTCCACCAAACCCCCAGAAAAAAGATACTGGCCAGTTGTCTGCACTCCACAAATCTTTGTCCCTCTCCGCTGCGAGATTTATTCCTGGACGGCGCGAGGCGTTTGTCCACCCGCCAGGAGTGGGGGAGGGCGGGGGGAGGGGAGAGGAGGAGGGATTGGGGTGTGTGGGTGGTGGGGAGGAAGGAGGCCGGCCATTCAAGACATCAGAGGTGGATGCAGAGGGTATGACGTCACAAACATTAAACTCCCGTCGGCCACGTACCACATCAAATGACCCATTCTGGCAAGTTCCTACCTACTACAGGCGTTTTGCACGCATAACTGCCTTTGGCTACCTTAGCCAATGTATTATTACTCGATCTGCTCTATATTGAACGTAATTTAACTTACAGTAACTTTTGACAATTTTCCAAGCATTGTGATTGCACAAATGATGTGGTACGCAGTCACACGCACGGGTGCAAAGATGTACAGGTACACCAAAGAGGGTGAAATTCGTCATGAAAAAAATAATTTGACTTGACCGAGATTCGTACCCGGATTCAGTGGCGTATCTAGAATTTGGCTCTGGCTCTGGGGGGGGGGGGGGGGTCAGGAATATTTTTGATTGGCGAGCACCGGGGGTCTGAGACCAGCCAATATGAGGGCCCCACCCTGGAAAGTTTTTGAAAATTATAATAACAAAAATACATTTAATAGCTCTTTTTGATGTAAATATTTATATCTATTTAGTTATTTTTTTATATATTAATGTTGCAGTTACTTCTGGGAAGGGTCCGGTCCCGTTCGTCCCCCCTCGTAAATACGCCCATGCCCGGATCTCCCAATTGCCGGTCGGGTTTGTTAGCCAGTTACAATCCCGGTCAAGTCAAATGATTTTTTCATGACGAATTTCACCCTCTTACAGTCACTTGTTTCAAAGCGAGTAATAGGCAAATTTTAAGCTAAAAAGTTGCTTAATATTTGAGAATACAATACTAAGGTCATTCAACCACAAATTCTGCGTCTCTCGGTCTAAGGGTGCAGAAATAGCATAGATAGCAGAATAAACCTCCATAAATTAGTTTTAAAAAGCATCTGATCTACGTATATTTCCCACTCGAACTATCATCTCTACGCAGATGATCTACAAATCTACCTTGACTGTCATCCAACAAAGATCGATGATGCCATTGAAAAATTAAATGAAGATGTTAACCATATCTGTGATTGGGCCAGGACGAATTTACTAAAACTTAACCCTCATAAAACTAAAGCTATAATTATTGGTACTGCTAAGTATGTCAAGAAACTCAATTATGATAGAATACCGAAAATAAAAGTTGAAGGCATTGATATTGGCTATTCGGACATCATAAAAAAACTTAGGGGTTTTCTATCAACAATACGCTAACTTGGAATGAACATGTATCCACTATTTCTAACAAAGTACATAAAACATTAGCACAGATCAAACAATTCAAACGCCTAATGCCAATAGGGGTACGGAAAAAATTGGTTAATACTTTGTTGGTTCCACATATGGATTATTGTTCTCTTGTGTTTTCTGACCTAACCGGTGAATTATATAAGAAGTTGCAAACACTGTTAAATTCTGCGATTAGATACATGTATGATATAAATATCCATGAGCATGTCACCCCTTATTACACTAAGTTGCAGTGGTTGAAACCTCAACAGAAAACAAAGCTCCAGTTATCTGTTTGTATACAAAATTTTGTCATGTAAAACACCTGATTATCTCTATGATATGATTATACGTAGCCAGAGTGAAGCTTGTAGAACAGTAAGAGCTAGAAGACGATTTAAAATCCCAAATTGCAGAACTAAGGCGTACCAATTATCAACCCTAAACTCTGCTATAAGAATATGGAATGATATACCTGACGACATTATCAGCTGTTGTACTGTTAATCAATTCAAAATTAAAATGTACTCATATTTGTGTGAAAAATACAATTGTAATTAACATTTATTGTATTATACCATTGTGTTATACCATATACTAGTAATACATAATTGTTTTCTGTAAATATTATCTACTACATAAGAATATCATTAAAATCCAGGTTTTCCTCTTCTCTTTATTATTGACAAATTTATTGTAAAATTTAATATAAATCAATATTTAATTCTGTAAAATTGTACCATCACATCAATGGATTATTTTATTGAGTTATTTTATCCATTTATCTTTTTAATTAGTTGCTTCATCTTTCCGCAGTTGTTGATTTCTGAAAGGGTAAATTAATTTGTTTTATTTTTTGTTTTTTTTTTAGTGTGACGTCATTTCTTTTTCTGTATTATTCTCTTTTGATTGTATGCATTTAGTTAGGCAAGTATCTATTTCTGTTTTTCACTGCAGAGCATAATTGTACAAAATGATTTATGTTCCATAGTACAAGGTCCTTGAACAATAAAATTTATTATTATTATCATTTTATTTTTACCTTTCCTGAGCCTAACCGTAAATATTAAAAATAAACATTTAAAGAGAGATCGTCAGTCCATATAATGTTTTCCTTTGTAGAGGCACAAACATCCGTTAAATGTTGGCACAGCCATTGAAGCCAAGAAGCACGTAAACCAATGGGTATTAATATTGAAAGAAAGAGTCCAATATAGCCAACGAGCCATGAGCTCCGTGTGGCGGCTAGCCACACGGAGCGCCCTCTCGATCTAACTCAATGATTCCAGAGATACACGCCCCCCCCCCCAAACCATCGTCCCCCTCATCCCGGCCACCTTCCCAATTCCTCCCCCGCCCCCCACCTCACATGCCTCTTTTGTCGGATTCGTGAAATCGACGGTTGTAGGTTTAAGTGGAAGGGAAGATTCGGTGAGAGGCGGACACTTTGAGGTCTAGGCTCCGAGCCACTTTTATTGCCACCACAATGGTGAGTTATGGCGCCAATAACGCACTCGACGCGCGAAAAGCCTCACGATGAGTTTCGGCATCGCTCACCCAGAGTCGATTTTTAATTTCTCACGCAGAGAGAGAGACTGACTTCCGTTGAAACCAACACTGCCCCGAAACCAATCACCTGAAAAACCTCAATGGATATACTGTATGGAATGATGGACATCAGGTTATCCAGGCGCATGCTTTGAAATACCCGAGAACGTTTCATTCAATGGCTTGGAATTTCCTACGGTACATTTGCGAGTTTTACTTAACCAGTAAAATATGAACGGGCGCTAGGACGATCACGGGCTTGGCATCAGTTAACGTCAGGCCTATTCCGTGAGACGATGGAAAATCTGATCCCGGGTTCGGATCTTTCAGCCTATCGTCCTCGCTTGATATAGCAGAAGGACGGTCAGAGGTAATGTTTCCAGTTCACCCAGAGTCTCCGAAAGACTACCGGAATCGGACAATAATTGAAAATATCTACCACCTCCTGGATAAGGTATTTTCCGTCCGCTTTTACTCTACGAAGCTATTATTTTCGGGTCGTATTTAATATTACTCATTTGTGAAAGACTTGTGCATGGAAGGAACACGGAAAAGATACCCAGGGGCTCTGAACATTCCCCTTAACATTGTATTTAGAATGTATTCTAATTCAGCTAAATCGACTTACGACTAAAACTCGTCACTAAATAAAAAACAAATAAAAGAAAAAAACTATACGGGTATAATAGATTCTTGAGATAGCAGTTTTACAGAATCGCGAAACTGGGAGCTGTCCACTAGATTTAACCCAAAAACATAACAACTCGCGAAAGAAATATGCGAATTGATGATAGCATTAGCGGCGGCAAGGAGCGTAAAATCGTGCCTTAAGGCAGCAACCGATCCTCGGCCGCGTTAATTGGAAAATTGGTGCGGGCGGGAGCTGCCCGGGAGGCGGTTCGCACTGTACTTTCGCTCCCGGGCCGGCCGGTTGGAGGGTAGAGGAGGCGAGGCGGAACATCAGCAAACATTCCGACGCCAAAAGAGATGGTATGGAGAATGCAGCCTCAAGAGTCCGGGGAAATGGACTAGAGGACTGCAAGGGTCGAAAACTTCTTATTTTAAGTTTGCCAAGCAGGCCGGATTGCAGGCAGAATTGATGAGGGGGGGGGGGGGGGGGGTCTGAGAAGAGACGTAAAGAAAAGGCTGGTGAAAACTCTAATATGTAGCGTAGCGCTGTATGGGTCTGAAACTTGGTCATTGTGAAGAGAGGATGTGCGTAGACCTGAGGCGTGTGAGCTGTGGGTTTGGAGAAGGATGGAGAGGGTGAGCTTGGTGGCAACGGAGACGAACGAGGAGGTATCGGATATGGTTGTAGAAGAGAGGAAGCTTATGAAGGAGGTTCGGAGAAGGCAGAAGGGATGGATGGAGTAGGTTTTGATAGGAGAGGGCATGTTGAAGAGAGTGATAGAAGGGAGAACACTGGGGAAGCGTGGAAGAGGAAGGAAGAGGATAGGAATCCTGGACAAAATAAGAAGAGGTAGAAGACATGAGGGATTTAAGAGGGATCTAATGGCGGCACATTATTAGGATGGAAAGCGAGACGTTTCAGAAATGGGGATGCAGGATGGGGACTGCCCAAAAACCTACCAATCAGCTACTCAAATTAAAAAAAATCCATTCAGGCCGGCAGGGGCCAGGGTCTGGCTCAGCTCATTTAAGATTTTGCTAACTGCTAGGATAATGAAGAGACCAGGATTGCAACAGACCAAAGATTTTGTAATTCCAGGACTTTTACAGGTTTTCCAGGTCTGTAGCAATCCTGAGAGACTGAAACGATGCAGCCCGTAGACTGACACAAAATCCCACGAAATGCGTATGTGTGCTAATGAGGGAGTAACTACAAGAGTCATACTCGAAATTTTATATGATTTTTTTGTACGATGAATGTAAATCTTCACGCGGGCCAATCACGCAAATTTCCATTGGAGGCTGGGTAGTGCCAAACAAATGAGGATGAAGCCCTCTAACCTGGGCATGCGGATTACTTATGGTGGCAGCCCGTTACACTTACTGGCGATCGCTCCTAAGCGTAAGCGAACGATCTGTGATGTACACACACTGGAGTGAAATGGAAACCGGTACCTTGTGCGTGAAATGCCTTCACCTCCAACAAATTTCACGCCCGCGCTTTTTCTCCGAACGACGTTTGAAATTCGTCAGTTGTTTGGCTATTTGCGGTAGGGGACTGACAGCTGAGGTCATTTGCGCCATTGAGGATGGGTTGGTAATGGAAATATTATTTTGGGAATCGGGGAAGTGCTGAGAGAGACCAGGCATCGTCACCAGCCTCCTCTCAAACTCAAGGCACCAAGAAGTCCACAGTTTAACGTCCCACATCTGGATACTACACTTAAAGCGCTCTCCACCGATCACCCAATTGGATATATGGGGTTTCAATGGAAAACCCCTCCCACAGCCGGCACCCGGGCATTTGAGGTAGGAAGTTAATTCAGCCACCACACAAACCCGATCCCCCACTGCAATTGTTCTTAAGTCGACAGCACACAAACATAAGGTTGAATCTCTCATAAAGTCGATGGCGAGAAAGATTCGAGCAACGATAAAACCGCCACTTTAATTGAGCATAAATCACAAAAGAATACGCGCTGTCCATCCTCATTGATATCCTTTGCCTGTTGGACGCTGAGCACGGCTCACTGTTCAACTGACTGTCCCAAAGGATTCTTCTGGTTGATCACATTTCGAATGTGAGAAAACATTTCTTACGTGAGCTGATAATGAATTTTGAAAATATAAACGATGAAGAATAATGTAATTAAACGAGAGGTAAAACCCCTCAAAGAAACTAAAAGGCTAAGCGTATTTCATGAGCAGCTTATTTTGAACTCACACCGTTCTAAATAACTTACTTGAAGTATTGAAGAAATTTTAAAGAGATTGACAATTTAACATTCTTGCTTACACCATAGTTCCCACACATACTATTTGAGACCTAAGCCTCCGCATTAACTGAAAACCAGAATCTCCCGAGATACAATTCATCATTATGGTACGATAATGTCCTTCTTAGGCAGAAAGCTACGTTCATTTCATTCCGTTAATGATTAGTCTCCTCCAGCAAACTGTAATTCGTCTCATCAAAAATATAGCCATTACAGCCACTATAAAACACTTACAGCAGGCAAATGTGTCAATAAAGTTACACGCCAACCTGTGGTGACATGGGCACACACGGTGTATTAAAATTCCGATGCAGTCAACTCCAGGGCATAACTATTCAAACTATTTGAGAATCCGTAAATTTTCTTACCCTGAGTTTGCCTCACTCCTCCCATGATTAATTTGAGGACGAAACTACTGACTAACTGTTCCATCCGGCCAGTAAAAATAATTTTGCTTGATTACAGAGGGCAGGGGATTCTTCGAGACGTTACAAACGTTCCCCCGACGGCATTCACCTTCGGGGAGGGGGGGGAAGGGAGAGACAAAGGAAAATGGAGGAAGCCGAGGATCCGGAAGACCTGCTGCCCCTTCTGCCGCACCGCATGCCGGACAGAGCGCCCCCTACCCCTTCCCCCAAAACACCCTCCACAAGGCAGCAAAGGAAAAAACCACCATTCGTCTCTTCCGAAAAAGCGAATGCAAATTCCATGCCCCCTCCGACTCCTCAAATCCCTCTAGAACGCCACTTTCTCAAAGTCAAAACCTCAGGCGCCAGTGCATTTTCGCCGATACAAATGACAACATGCACTCCATCCCTTCAACGGTGGAACTTCATTTCAGATATTGCATTTCATAGTCACATTTATGGGAGCTCAAACGAGAAAGCATCCTTGCAGATCATAACAAAATCCAATTTTATCATGCTTGGTATGATTAGATTAATTCATGCAATTTCTACTTAGGAATTCAAATCAAAAGCAGACGCATTCGCAGAATGCAAAGTATGGTCTTACAGTAGAGTCTCGTTTATCCGACCTAAACCGGCCGCGGCAAGGTCGGATAAGTGAGAAGGTCGGATAGCACGGAAAATAATAAAAACAACGTAAAAAAAATGTTAAATTTAATTTTCACATTGAAAAATTTTCAAATACATGTGTCTTACTTAACTTTATATGACACACAAGTAATAATATGAAAGACTGCACTTACGGCAAAGTAATTAATATGTTGTATAGAAGGTACTTACAGTACAGTGAACTACGAAACCATATTTAAACATGGTTAAAAAAGTGCAAGGGGACGGTCGGATAACACGGAAGGTCGGATAACCGAAGGTCGGATAACCGAAGGTCGGATAACCGAGACTCTACTGTATTAGCAACCTTAAGTACACAGCAAGAAAAAAATTAAGTTAATTTTATCAAGAAAAAATTTAATTACTACGATCTACTCTTAACTATAATTTCTGGGTTTATTAAATTAATGTACTGACAGTTGGGCGCGCCAGGTTACAACGAAAAAAAGAACTAATTACATCAAGTATTAGCACACAAATATTTTAATTGCATTAAATTAGTTCAATTACATAAAAACTGAATACCTCTTTTTGCAAGAGTATCATTAGACATTACTTCGGTATTGAAAAACGTTGCCAAAAACCATAAAAAGATGAAATGTGTCATAAAAAATAAAATATAAGTCAAATAAAAAAAATATATTTTTTTTATCTTACATGTCCTCCTAGATGTATGTACACACTTAAGGAAGGGTTTAAAAAGATCCTCGTGTAGATAACCGTTCCACGAGGGTGGTCCTTATTTAAAAGCAAAATATAATTTTTGTGAATTTATTTTTAGGCAAGCTCTAAATTTGTCGCATTTTGTTAGAAAGTAAATCCTGTTCAACGTTATTGTCGCCTATAAACGGCAAGACGTGCCGCATCGCAGTCAAACTTTTTAAATGTCGGCATTTTTGCCTGTTTTTCGGTAATTCCTGGTGATAACGTAGCACTTGGATTTCTAATTACTTTTCTCGCGTTCCGAACGAATCATTAGACATTGGATGTGCTTCATCTCTAATATTTTTTTAATTATGCCCGAAAGTTACTGAGTATCGACACATGTCACCTCAAGGTCCGTATATACGATAATAGACGGACCTTGTGCCACCCCAGTCGTAGGGCGCGCCATCTAGCGCCAACTACCGAATCTTTCAATCACAATGTATCGCTCTTCTTGCACTCAGTGAATCATCTAACGATTTTGAACATTAAAATAAGATGCTAAAAACTATCGAATGAAGGTACTTTTAATTGATTGTTAACATAGTTTTATTTGCTAAAATTCTGTCGAATTGCTCCATATCAGTCTGTAAATTAGTCGTACCGACTTTTAACTCAAATTGTTGACTTTATTTTTTTTAACAAAACTCATCCATCAATTCCTTACTTCTTCTCGTGGATTAATTGATAGTTTGAGGTTGTTTTGCAATCTAATATCGTTGTTTGTGCCCGACCACTTTTCCAGTCAACTGACTTCTATGAAATAATGCTACTGAAATATTTAATATTTTGTGGAAAATTATAACACTATTTTGTAATAATGCCAGAGGGATTAATCACAGCGCCAAAGGCGTGCACAATAACACCGTTTCGGTGGGCCCAACCGGTTCAGTAACAGACCAGCAAGCAACGACGGGTGTTGCGCTGTGGTTGTGTTAATGTGTTGTTTGCGAGAAAGAGAATTATAATCCACTCTCGATCGAAAGTTCCTAATTTGGTAACATTTAGCATGCGTTTCACTTGTTTTCAGGGTAGTTGTACTGGAAACTTCAGTTGATTAATAAAGTTAGATGGAGCCACAAATCAAAGTGTTTTTTACATTCATCTACATTCCAAGGGTGCCTTACAACTAAATAGTAAGTAAAGAATGCGAAATATACCTCTCCTGATAACTCGCATAACACCGAACCAACCCCTCGAGGGATAAGAGGAATTAACGCGTTGGGCGGTTCATTCCTTACCGAGGCACCCGCTGAAATCGAACCCAGGTCTTGAGCCTGTGCGCCATCCCATCCACTCCTGCGCCCACCCCGTCCAATGCCACCCGACACGAAGAGTGAGATATAGGTGGGTGGGTTAGGCATACGCCATTCCCTCTCTGCTCTTCCTCCTCCCTTCGGCTCCTCCTCTAAATGAAAGCCCGGGTCCAAATCGGTGGATCGCGATTGGAGCAACAGATCGCGGCGTCCCTTCTCGAAAAGGGAAGCCGGGAGGAGGAGAATGCTTAAAATCCAATTATTTCGGAGCATTTTTCAAGGGCTTCATTCTTTTTTTTCATCCCGCACCGAGACTGCCCATCGATAAGTATCCGGGCCGCCTTGGCGTTGCGAAAGGTGGACGCGGCGGCGAAACATTCAAAACAAGCGCCGCGGTCGTTTTTTTTGCGATCTGGAAGAATTTGAACAGGAACGCGAACTGTGAAATAACACCGCCGACTTCTGAACACCAGCTGTCGGTCGGAATCAGTTCCGCGAAGTGCCACGGCGACGCTTGCTTTCGCACGCAGAACGTCTCGGTCACGGTTTTTATTTCTTCGAGTCCCAGATAAGAGAGTTCATATTTAACACAAGCTAGTCCTCCGGAAAACTCTTCCCCAACCCGCACACGTCGATAAAGATGGAAGTACTCAGAAAGGATAAGATGATACGGAGAAGGTTCTCAGCCCATGGTTCTGTTCATGATGAGTTATAGCAAGTGGTAATTAAATTTCCACTCCCACCACAAATATCCAATTAATGTGTCCACCTCATCACTCCACATGATCACGAATAAAAGAATGGGCAATTTTCTAGCTAAATTTTACGCTAGTACATATTATTATTAGATATTATTACGGAAACAGGGTATAGTAGTAAAGACATTAGAAGGAGAATAGCACTAGCGAAGGAAGCGTAAAATAAAAGAAGGGAGCTGATGACGGGGACCTTAAGTAAGGATTAAAAAAAAAGAGGCTGGTGAAGAGTTTGATATAGAGTGTGGCCTTGTATGGGGCAGAAACGTGGACTTTGAGAAAGGAAGACGAAAAAAGGGAGAAGGCTTTCGAGATGTGGGTGTGGAGGAGGATGGAGAAGGTGCGGTGGACGGAAAGGAAGACAAATGAGGAAGCTCTTGACATGGTGGGCGAGGAGAGGAAACTTGTGGATGAGATTAGGGGAAGGCAGGGTAGGTGGCTGGAAGGGTTAATGAGGGGCGATGGTTTGCTGAAGGCCGTGATAGAGGGAAGGATGTTGGATAAAAGGGGAAGGGGGAGAAAGAGAATGGGTTTTATGGACGGGTTGAAGAATGGTAGGACTTACGCTGAGATAAAGAAAGAAATACTAGGAGTAGATAGGGCACTGCACGTGTAAGTCAGTTGGAATTGCTCTGACTTTCATCATAACCTACCTCTAACCGGTCGATTACTCATATGATGATGAAAACGAGGAGTTATGATAGGACATCCGACCAAAAGACAGACATTGTGTGGAAAATGTGTCCAAATATTGGTCAAAATAACTATTTCATTGTTTTAAGTAAAAGAGGATAATGCCCTCGCTTGCAGAAGACGTCAGCACCTTAAACGCCACACCAACTCGCTCCCATACCCCCCCCCCCACTCCACCCCGCAAAAAAAATAACCTCTTTCCGTAAAGATTTTCATGATATCATCGAAAGTACAGTACCTGGAGTAGAATCAATATTTCTGATCGGTTTTGAGCAGAAATAGGATTTAAAGTAGGTATATACATTAGAAAAAAATATAAAACATTTAAATACTACCATTAAAGACCGAGAAGGGCATAATAATTTAGGGGCGTGCTTAAATTGTCAAATGCAAGTTACGGGCACGAGGAAATGAGATGGCACAGAACTTTTTTTCTTCACGTTCATCCTCTCAATATGCCCAAACCATTTCAACATAGGTGCCATTCTCAATCCTCCACACTACATTTCACATTCCACTCCACAACGCTCCCTAAAATTAACTTAATAAACTTTACTCAAAGTTTTAAGTCTTAATTAAACTATAGGTGCGTTGAGAAAAATTGATATCATACTTAATAACGATTGTATTTATTGATAAAGTTAAATTTTAAGGTATCCATAAATTAAACCATGACAATGACTGAGGGACACTAATGTGAACAATGGCCTTTCAGTTACTTGGCAAGCTTGGATAAGTCAGGTTTGTATGTTGTTGTTTTTAATTTTTGGCACGATTCCAGGTTCTCATCAATAAGACGACTTTCAATTTACTCTTGATCAGGTTTATGCTTGAAAATGATTTTTCACATGAATATGTAGACCCAAATACGGAAAGAACAGCAAACGCTAGTTTTTTCTGCTGATTATATGAGTCTGGAATACTGTTCCAGTCGTTAAAAATCAAAATATCTTCCTTCTCCAGGTCTTTCAAAGCAGAAAACTTGTGCTGTGAACTAAGTTTACATTTGTTTTTCTACATTACCTATATATCCGCTTAAATACGTACAAATTTCGAGCTCTACAATTCTTTGTTTTTAAATCCAGCGATTGCATTTCAAAGTCGCCAATGTCAATAATAATGGGAGAAAAATTGAATTCTGGTACAGTATCATTAAGAGGTTTTTTTTAACAAAGACCAACATCGCTTTGCTGTTTGTGAATTCCTGAAACCTGTTGAGAAAGCTTCCCATACCTTTAAAAGTGTGGTTTTGAAATAGCAAATGTCAATATCAGAATTATTTTCTTGGTGATGTTTCAACAGGCTTGGAACAGAACAGTGAATCAAATTTTCTCTTTCAAATCTTGAGCAAAAAAGAGATAATTTGCTTAAAAAAAATAACTTCTTCTAAAACCGAAAAAAATTGTGTTTCCTTTCCTCGGTAATTTACGAGTAAGCTGATTTAGATGAGATGTAACGTCTAAAATGAAATAAAATTTTGGATCCACTGATCGTTCGTTAGTTCTGGATAGTGAACACCCTTCTCAAGGATAAATGCTTTAATTTCTGTTAATAAGGAAACGAAACGTTTCAAACGTTTCCCCTTGATAACCAATGTACATTGCTATTCAGTAGAAGATCTGCGTACTCACTCTTCATTTCAACAAAAAATTCTTTAAATTGACGATGAATAAGAGCTTAAGCTATAGACTTGATAATCTAAACACTAATTCCATAACTTTGCAAATTTCTTCCGGAAATGTCCGCTCACAAAGCGCTTCTTGATGAATGATGCGATGGTAAGGAAATAACTCGGGATTAATTTTTTCTTTCAAAATAGCAACAAAAAAACGATTCTTATGCCGGTCATACCTTTTTCCCCGTCTGCAGAAATTGAGACAATTTTATTGAGTGGAATATGATGTTTTTCAATGCACTTAATTGTAGCATTTGCTATATCCTCTCCACGAGTTTGACCTTTGAGTGGTAATAATCCTAAAATGTCTTCTTTAGGACCTGTAGATGGTTTAAATCGTACAAAAAGTGGAACTTACACTGCATCATTTATGTCACAAGACTCGTCAACTGCTATTGATAAAGCAGAAACCAATTTAAGACCTTTGACCTGCTGGCTGGTATTATTCGAAGACATTTTGACTGTTCTATCTTTCACTGTTTTAGCAGACAATGGTAACTCTTTAATTATTTTTAGATTATCCGCTTTGTTCTTAAAACCCTGGAAAAGCTCTTCGGATGCATTTAAAAAATGACTTTTTATGTATTCGCCGTCTGTATATGGTTTTCCTCTCAAAGCAATCTCTTGGCTAACCACAAAACTTGTAATATTAACATTTTTGGAAGATTGTATCCAGTAATTAAATACAGAACTTGATTTTTCTCGACTCTTCTGAAGTTCCTCAACTGCTTTCTTCCTTGCATCACCGACAGGATATTTAGTACTAAATGACACGTGTAAAGTTGTAAAGTGTCTCTGCAAATTTGATTTCTTATTATGCCCCAATTTTGCCTGACCAATGAGACAGGTCGGAAGGCCATTTAAGTTTTGAATAAACGCTAAAGTCTCGGCCCATTCAACTTTAAATTCACGGTTTTCGTCTCCTATTTTTCTTTGCTTCTTCTTTGTGGCCATGCCAAACAGGGCACCTAAAAAATATTTCATTCTATAATAATAATGCCAACACAAAATAATTACAATTCTTAAATTGATGATAAAAATAACAGTAGGATTTGCAGCTGGTTGGAAAAATACAGGTAACTTTATGCTTCGAGTAGGTACATTACTTTTGTCACCGGCGCGCGATTTGCGTTCGCGACTAGCACTAACCGCTGCAAAATGAGACTGTTGACTGACTGACTCACTGAATTTGTGCATGGGCCTCCACCGTGGTGCGTATCCCGTCGCCGGACCGACCCCCTTGCGTACAGGCCGATTGAAACTTCGTAGCCCCTAAATGCGCCTTCTTCCTTTGGGGAATCTTGTAGGGGAGGCAATGCGCTTTAGACAGAGGCAGGTGGAATTGCCAACCGCAGGGGTGCGGATTTTAACTACAATTCTAGTCTTTCCTACGGGGACACGCGCTCGGAAGTAATACATTGTAGAGCACGATGCAAAGATACCACTTGACGATACGCGTTGACATTTTATCTTTCTGGAAATGATTTCTCAATAAGTTGCTTCAGAGCACTCACCTAACGATAAAGATACGTAAATACCAACTAAATATGTAAAAATAGAAATAAGAAAACCAGTCATCACGAAGTTTCAATCGCACTGTGCTTGCGCGCCCGCTCGTGGTATTTTGAGGAAGAGCCACACTCAAGGGGCCAAAGAGCCGCATGTGGCTCACGAGCCGCGGTTTGCCGACCACTGGTCTAGGGGCCCGTTAAGCTGTCCAGAGGAAATGTAAATATAGCGTCTGTACGTCCCAGTGCACTTCATTACCCACATGCAAAATTTCAAACTGATCGGCTCAGCCGTTTTTTTGCGTGATTGAGAAGCAGACCAACAGACATGCATAATTAGAATTTTATACATTAATATAGGATGTACAACCGATTTTGGCCGAAACGCCATCTTCAGGTACATAGTTGAAAATTTCCAAAAACTGCAAATTTAAAGGATACTGATTAAAAGGTATTGGTGGGAAGAAAGGGGTGAGTAGTGAAACTTTTCACTTTTTCACAAAATTTAACTTTTTTAGGACGATGGAATAGGTGATGAGAAATTTGAAATTGTAAACGACTTATTCTCATCTTAAGTGGTACCTTTAAACTACTCACGCACTTGCTTCTTTCGGGGATGAAAAAACAATAGTTAAGGACAAATACCTTTTTGAGGCATGAAAAAATGGAGAAATTCAATTATATATATCACAAGGAGTATCGATAGAGTCAAGCTCAGCAGCACATGCATTTCACTTCCGACTCGATCCGCGAGAGGACGTTGCAGGCGCCAACATTACCGCTTCACTACTTCGGAAGGCCATTGCGAACAGAAATTTCCAATTCCCCAGATGCGATAGGTGATTACCGTATAACATCAATAGGCTTCCTTATGACAAATCTGTTTATTGAAAATCGGAAAATGCCTACATAAAATGAAATACCCCATCATAATATAGGATAGACTTTACGACTATAGAAAAATTAAAAAAAACATTAAAAAGCAAGGATTAAGAAAAAACTCGTGGAGCGTGGCTGGTTGGCTTGGACACGTCGATAGACTGGATTGGAGTCAAATAACAGAACAGATTTATGGTAGATAGTGAATGGCGTGAGAGAAAGGAAAACTTAAGAAGTCATGTGCGAACGAGTATGAAGGAATCCTTTAATGTGGCGGAAGCAAAAGAGGGTAGTATGGAAGATATTTTATAAACAAAGTCAATTTTCCCAGGGCTCACGACGAGAAGCTCTTTAGACTATGCTTAACCAGAAACAGAACGGCGCGAATGCTATGTATGCACTAAGTACAACTCCCATACTGATACAAATAAATTTCTTCCTCCCCTCCCTTAAGCTCCGGTAATATCAATAGTTAAACACTTACGATCCGGGGACTTTGACGAACACGTCCTGATTACGGCTACAGTCCACTTTAACACTCAATAAGTCGACGGTATACACAACAGCACCATCGAAGCCAACATTCAAGCAAGAATGTGAAAGCCTCGTCTAATGTCGCACGGAGAACAGTGGACGGCTTCGAATGGAACGTTCCTCAAGGCACTCAGGGTCACAGCGATTCAAAAGCAGCGACGGAAACACCAAAACACCCAACTCATAAAAGACTCGCATTTACGTTCCCATTTTGTTCTCCGGTCCCAATGAAAAATTCCCCGACGCCAAAGCGACGCAGGACCTTGCGCCGCCGAAGATATATATTATGCGTTTCCTGCCACGGCACCACCAGCAACTGCACCACACCCTGAACACCGCATTCTTGGAAAGGGTAGTGCGAGCACAGTCGAGACAGAAAGGGAGGGAAAAAGGGGAGTTGGTTTTCAATAAATAATCGAAGGAAAGGCCGAGGGAGTTGCAAACACACGTACGGAACATTTTCTCCGGTCCGAAGGAAATCTGAAAATAAAAAAATTGAAGTACCAACTCGGACCGCGGTACAAACCCCTTCAATTAACGTCGCTCCACACCCAATCTTCCTCTCTCTCTCAAAACGTAACCACTCCCACACGAAATATCTCTCGGCGCAAAGAGCGTGAGCTCTCGAGAAAAGCGAGAAAGAGGAAGGAAAGTCTCCCCACACAGTCGGGCGAGCAAGCAGTTTACTCTCGCGAAGCGTTTTACTCTCTCGTATTTCTCCTTTTATTTTTCTCCCGATTTTTCGCTCGTCCGCTCCTCAACTCGTTTAATAAGCGATTCTTAAGAGCGGCGGCGGTGGCCCTCAAACCCTCTCCCCCCCTTCCCCACCCGTTGTTCTTCGCTCCTCGGAAATTACTCCACCGAGGGGGGAACCTTATCCCCATCCCGCCACCCCCCATCCGCTCCCAAATGAGTAATGACTTTAGTTTGTTTATGCCGCCATAACTTCGGACTCCCCTTGGGCCTCTCTGAAAAGGAGTTCCCTCCTCTTATAAGCAAGCACACCTCTCTCTCTGGTCCATCTCCTCCTCCTCCCGTCCACTCACTGTCCGTCCGTCGCGTCCGAAAGACCCATTCCCCCCCCCTACCTCCCTAATGCCAAAAAGCCACCACCCCGTCGCCCTGCCGCAAAGGACCTCTTCCGTCCGCCCGTCCACTTGAGAACCCCAAACCTCGGCGGCGATATCATATCTAATGCGCTCCCCACCTCCGCTCCCTCGCCCTCCGCTCCTCACCTGTTTTTTTTCCTCGCTCTATCACTTTCCCTTAAGCACTCTCTCGTCTCTCCGTCCCCACCCCGTCCTCTCTCTCTCCCCCTTCCTCTCCTTCCCCATCTTCCCTCATCCCATCCTCCTCACTCAATAGGCCTGCAACCGAATAATGATGTGGACCCTCGTTTGTCGACTTTAAATTTTAACAAACCGAGCTGTCACTGGCCATTTGAGATATAAATAAGAAACTATATAAACTCCCCACACTCTCTCTCCGCAGAGGGCCCCCGCAGACCTCACCGACCACCACCTCATCTCTTTAAAAAAAATACCCTTTCCTCGAGCTTCATTGTTACAGTTGAGTCACGACTTTTTTTCTTCTTCTCGGGTCGCCGCCGCAGAAACGAGAACCAATTTCAATAAATTTCGGATTCCCTTTCCCTTGGAAGTCACTCTGGAGTAAATCAGCCGCGACCTGAAGGGCGGGGGTGATTATTTTGCAAATTAGCACGATTTTCACACAAGTACAAAATAAACAATCCCCGTCCTCTGTGTAAACTGAAAGGAAGGAACGCCTCTAGAAACTAATTTACTCCTAAGTCTTTAAAACGTCATAAATAATTTTTCTGAGATTGCGGTGAAATGTAAAATAGTTTTCACTGTTTTAAGAGCCCCGCGTTCTTCGCTAATGGCCGAAAGAGAAAAGTCCGTTTGGGCTGCGCCACTTTGTGCCGAGTTTACGCGGGCATTAAAACCTCTTCAAAACGTTCTCTCTCGCTGCTCCGTCATCTTCGAAGCCGAGATTGAAAGACAAACAATGACCAAAGGTACGGGCGCGGCATAACACTAACTGAAAAAAAATCTTATTCTCTTCACATTAGACAGGGTTTCTATGCCTCTGCTGCATTTTATCTCCACGCTTGTGCGTCAAAAAATTTCTTCTTTCTTACTGCTACGTCCAAGAACCTTATAAGGTTCATGACTACGTCAAAGGACTTAGGTCCACAACATACGGTGCCCACATCAATTTTCGAGGAATTCCGATTTTTTTTAACAATGGAAGATTTGACATTGAATTAAGGTGGCTCTATACCGGGGCTAAGAGGCTTCTTTCAGACGTTTCCCTCTAACCCAGTAACGGCTTTGCCGTGATAGCTGGAGACTTGCAATTTTTGTCTTTTGTAAATGAGGAGTCATTTAAGTGGAGTTACTTTATCATGAAGTGGTTGTGTTTTCTTTATAAAAAAAAGCAAAACATCGGCTTTTACGAAATTTTTTGGTAATATTCCGGGGCACGTTACGAAGGCTAGATTCTGAAAAGAGGATTTTTAGCCCACTCAAATCAAAGAATTGCCTTTCATGAACGTAAAAAATCAACAACCATCGATGCTGTTTTCGCATTAAGGCTACAGCAATGTTAATCGTTCAAGTCTGCATTGACAACGGAGCAGACCTTTTCCATCCCTACCCAAAGATAAAATCGTTCCCGACTCCATTTTTGTCAGCACCGTCTTCACAGTTTCCCGTTGGGCTTCTATCACCCCAGTAGGCGACCTCAGGCGGCGACCGTTAAATTGAGGCGGCTTGGAAGTATAGACCCACCTTGAGGCATATTCACCGGCCTCCACGGTGATGGGTTAAAGCCTTCATATGCCAACCCCTGGCCGAGTCTCGCCTGTGTAGGTTTTTCACCACGTGTGTGTATGAGTGCTCATCCCTCGCACTATGTTGAATATCCAATGTAAAAGCCTACAGGGGCCCTTTGCAAGGCTGTAGAAAATAAATATAAACACTGCTGCATACAAAATGAATATTGTTATTTTAAAGAAGTTTCAATTATAGGCTGATAGTATTCCTGTCCTAATTGATACCGAAATTTGCTGTAATCATTTTCTAGTTCTAGTCATAATAGCATGCACCTATTCTCCAAAACCATTCTTGTAAGCAGACACCTTAGCCGTCAGCACAGCCTACCGACCTACCTGCACTCCAGGCTGGCTGCAAATCCATATTTCAGAAAAAAAAAAAGAAAAAATTTCGGCTTGTATGGACACCGTAGTATGGATAATTTTAAACATGCAACTTTATCATACAATATGTATTACATTCTGGTCAAATTTGAACTAAATCAGAGCGTTATAGTCAATTGACTGTCCATTGTCCATTTCCACATTCAGATACCAAAACATTATACATCGACTTTGACCACAACAGAACAAAAAGGATAAGGCTGTCAGAAAAATAGTAAATCCTCCTGATATTCTGATTAAAATTACTCCAGAAACAACCCTTTTCATACAGCACGAAGCAAGGGAGCATAATTATAATATAATATTAAGTACCTGTTAGATGGCTTCCTGTGAACTCAAAGTCGTCGTCCTGGTCCCAATGCTTGAGAGAAAGGTTGCTCAAAGGTGTTGCATTCGCGAACTCCAAGTTAGCAAAGTGCCAATCCAAGATTTGTCTGTCCCTCGATGATAAATAAACATCACTGTAGGATAAATAAATGTTAAAACAAATTAAGTTTCTGTGAAAATAAACAATACAAACCATTTATTAACTCTTTAGCTGCTATGGCTGATTCTATCACTTTTTGAGCAAATTTTGACATTAACAGCCACGATTAAGTTCATACTGCCCTTGCAGAACCTGGCGGTGGATGCACACAAGGGATGATTTTGAAACTGAAAGGGCCAGTCATCTAAAATCCAGGGAAATCTCATGGAAAGATAGTCACTGTGTGCTTTGGTTTACTTTTGGCCACCCTCCATGAAATGCGTTCATATTTCAGTTCTCTCCTCTCTGCCCCTTCCGCAAAGCTAACCCCTCTCCATAGCAAAGCATTCTATGAATCAGCCTGCCACTTTCTTTTGACAGAGCGGTATGGAAGGCAACCTTTTTCATTTGAACCAATGCATGAAGGAGTTAATAGGAGTTTAGCTCCAAAATGGAAATTCAAAGACATACCTATGTGTATTTTCCACAATATTTCCTGATGGAATGGCTGGAAAAATATTCTGCATGTAGTTGTAATTACAAGTTTTAAATCACAACACCTACATGAGAACACACTTACATTAACTCTACATTCAATAATCTTGATGTGGCCTGAGTTTTTGAAAAAAAAACTACATATTCACCAAAATGTGAATGCAAAGCTCAAACTAGGATTACTAAGCTAATACTTTCGAGTTTGACGGATGTTAGAATTAAACAGTGACAATCACCAGCAGCTGAGAATGCTGTCCGTGGGTCAAGACAAGAAACCTTCCCTACTACACAATAAAACACCTTGGGGGAGGGACACGAATGCAGGATGATAAGAATATTATAAAGATGCTTCAGTCAGGCTGTTGCTTCTAAATCAAAAGATGATTAAAAATCTGACCATTTAATTGAAAATGTATAGGAGTCAAAGATTGAAGCTGCATCATCTCGTTTTGCACTAAATTCAGATATTCAAATAATTCTACCATCAACATCAATAAATATTAAGAGCTAATACTTTGCAAAACCTCCATCATTATCAAATACTTCATTTGTAACAAAAATCATGAGAATCGAAGCTGATCGAGCTACAAGTGTGAGGCCATTTGTTTGTTTGGAATCACCCAATAGTGAAATTACTACCTATCAAAGAAAATGCCTATGATTAAGACACAATTTACATCATTTATGGCAATACCAGATCCCATTTGGGTGTCTTTAAAGCTACTAACACACAGTGGAAGCGTTTAAGAAACATTTAATTTTAGCCTTAGAAGCAGCAAGAGCTTGCAAGTTAGCACCGAAAAATATACACAGAAAGGTTTGAAATGTCTAATAAAAAAACACCACTGGTTAAGCATTGATACACTCAATGAAAGAATTTGGGTTGATAGAAATCACTCAGAATAAGATTGGAGTCATTTTAATGACAAATTAGATTGATATCTCTCCAATGTCACTACCCATATGTAACAAGTTGTTTTCCATGAAACACAGCAAAAAATGAAAAATTAAATTTGGGTAAGATGAGAGATTCAATCAATTCTCGGGCCAGGTTAAGCCAAACGTGTTAGAAAAAATCTAATTAATAGAAAAATAATTTAGTGGCCACTGTCATGGATAATTCAATTCAAAATTTGTTGGGGGTTGAAACCCCAGACCAGCTAAGCAGAATACTAGAGCTGGGTGCTGCTCGCGACAATCATGATAATTGCCGGGCGATGGGATCGCACCCCCTACGCCAGATCAATGGAATCGCACCCCCTACTGTTCTATCAATGGAATGTAAATAGAGTCTTCAGTACTGGCAGGGATTTGATTTTAAAAAAACATCGATGTTAGATCCTGAGAGAGGAGAAACACTCCACTTCGTCCCCAAAAATAAATGCTACTTGCTGAAACTGTGAAACTAAAATTTCAGCTTTTTATTTCCTTATTAAGCTAATTAATTAGATATGAGTGGAGGGAAAACCTAGAACTCCATATTGGTTCATTAACTTACAAGAAAATGTAAAAATTGATATGGATTTGTTTTATACATACATACATGAATGGAAATGATAAGGAAATGGGATTTATAATTTCATGAAATCAGGATTCGGATTTGAGATTCAGGAATTTAGATTTGATCAAAAAAATTTAAATTAATTAATATTGGATTCGATCCATCACTAATATTTTCACAAGGGAAGCTCTATACAGCACATTTGTGGATATCAAATTTAAATATCTTGAAATCTTTGTCAAGAATATTAAAAACTCAGATTGCAACATTCTATTCTTATTCTTATTGTTTACATTTAACTATCGGCAGTAAAACATTGAAATTGTTATTAAACATATGTATTACAAAAATTTTCAACCTCATTAGTACCTATCCGAACTTCAAGCCAAAAAAAGTAAGGGACAGTTATTTTTCCAAACATCCGTCTCTGATCTGATTCAGATATATGTACAGTGGTACCTCGAGATACGAGTTTAATTCGTTCCGTAACCTTGCTCGTATGTCAATTTGCTCGTATCTCAAAGCAATTTTCCCCATTGAAATTAATTGAAATGCCATTAATCCGTTCCAACCCCCAAAATGCACCCAGTTGTTCTTGTTTTTGAACAAGAAAAATATATTTATGAATGACAAATAGTGTATAAAAACATAATAAAAGAGAATGTAAAGAAATAAACTGGTTTTATAAAGTGTATTTGTATTTTGGTCACTTAAATGCAACTTACACAAAACTTAAATGTTACTGTATGCTTAATTTAAGTCACCGCTTTTTTCTTCACTGGTCTTTGCCATTTTCGCCGGATTAAAAAAAAACCTGTCCAAGGAGGTTTGTTTCTTCCTCCCTTTCAGAATGTTGCGGAAATGAGTTAGGCAAGTGTCATTAAATAGCTCCGATGCACGACCAGTTGCAACTTTTTCGGGGTGATTCTTTTCCACGAACTGTGAAACTCTCTCCCACATTCCCAAGATCTCCTTCATTTCACTTGTAGAGATAACCTCCTCCACCTCTGGCTCATCCTAGAAACCAATTTCTTGCAGAATCTCCGTATGCTGCTGCGACTGTAACTCTTGTAACTCCTCGGTCGTCAGTTCCTGAGAGTGCTCCTCGACGAGCTCGTTCACGTCTCTCTCATCCACCACCCATGGATTTTCCCAGAGACACAATCTCCTCCTCCACTGGCACTTCGGGTTCGAATCCTTCGAAGGTCCTTTCGGCTACAGCCTCAGGCCACAGCTTCTTCCATGCAGAGGTCAAGGTCTTCGTTGTAACACCCAGCCAGGCCTGATCAATAATTCTGAGGCATATCAGGATGTTAAAGTGGTCCTTCCAGTACTCTCGTAGGGTGAGGTTTGTGTTCTCTGTCACCTCAAAGCAGTGCCGAAACAGGTGCTTAGTGTACAGCTTTTTAAAATTAGAAATCACCTGCTGATCCATGGGCTGCAGGATAGGAGTGGTGTTGGGTGGTAGGTAGAGAACCTTAATAAACTTGAACTCTTCGAGGATGTCATCTTCGAGGTTCGGTGGGTGAGCAGGAGCATTGTCGAGGACGAGGAGGGCTTGCATGCGTAGGTTGTTTTCCTGTAGATATTTCTTAACAGAAGGGCCAAAAACCAGGTTTACCCACTGCACAAAGAACTGCCTAGTGACCCATGCCTTCGGGTTTGCTCTCCACATAACTTGCAGTTTTTCTTTTAAAATCTTATGTGACTTAAAGGCTCTTGGGTTTTCCGAATGGTATACGAGCAGAGGCTTGATCTTGCAGTCGCCACACGCATTGGCACACAGTGCGAGAGTTAGTCTATCCTTCATGGGTTTGTGGCCTGGCATCATCTTCTCTTCTGCCGTTATGTAACTCCTATTCGGCATCTTCTTCCAGAAAAGCCCTGTCTCGTCACAGTTGAAGACTTGCTGGGGGATGTATCCTTTGGCTTCTATCAGTTCGGAAAAAGTTTTGAGATAATCCTCAGCTGCCTTCACATCCGAACTTGCTGCCTCACCATGCCTGACAACGGAGTGAATGCTGGTCCTTTTCCTAAAGTTGTCAAACCAGCCTCGACTGGCTTTAAACGAGTCTTCCGATGCCTCGTCCGTGGAAGTGCGCGGGGTCTGATTCAGCAAATCACCGTCAATCGCTCGTGCCTTCTCGCATATGATGCCCTGTGTTAAGGTATCGCCTTTAAGCTGCTTCTCCGTCACCCAAACCATCAGCAGTTTCTCTATCTTTTCATGGAGAGAGTTCCGGAGCTTAGAAATTATTGTAACGCCCTTAGCTGGCATTATACCCTTTATTGACTCCTTCTGTTTAAGCAAAGTACATATTGTTGAAGTACTACGCCTGTACTGCCTCGCCAAGTCAGCTACTCGCACACCTTGCTCATTTTTTTCTATGATTTCACGCTTTAATTCAATAGACATCATCTTCTTCTGAGGACTGACCTTTCCACTTACTTTCTTCGGACCCATGTTTATAAAAAGAAATGTGATAAAGTATGTAAAGTCACAAAAAGCACAAAGCCCTAGAAAAACTTATCAAAGATGCTTCGATAGCGAGGTAAACAAAAACACTGGGGGGATGCGTGGGATAATTCGAGACGCACGAGGCGCAGTCAACTGTCGTTCGAGGTCGTAAGCAGCCGGTCGTTCCTCGTATCTCAAATTTTGCATCTCAAAGCAAAACTTCGCTCGCTCGACTGCTCGTATCTCAAATATCTCATATGTTAGGGCACTCGTATCTCGAGGTACCACTGTACTTCCTTAGATAAGATTTTTTAGCAATTAATACATTTTAATACTTTCTATGTAAACTAAACTATATTAAATATAACAACATGTATAGATTTTACACCCTTCATCAACTTTAGTTTAAATAATATGTACATTCACAGCACCTAACTACACAATATAAAAAGGATGCACTTTGTCAGAAGAGGACTACTGTAGAATGGGGATTCCTGGCATGAATTTTCTGTTTTTAAATAAAAAGATAACAGGAATGCCTGAGATATCGTGTTAGAATAAAATATATTTTTTGCAATGGTTGAAAACATATTAAAAAGGCAAATTCATCAATCAAAAAGTTTTGTTTCAACATTTTCATACATTTCATTAAATTACTTTACTATCCTTAAGACATTTGATGGAGAAGATGTGATGACGCAAAGATAGACAATGATGCCTCAATAATACAATGCCTTTCTAATATAATGCAAAGTATAACATCACAGTTCAAAGTGACTCAGTTAACAGTGCATATTTTCCCACAGATATTGAGGATTTAATAAATTTGAAACAACACTTTTCACTGAAGAATGAATAAAAGATCAAGATTTAATTTACCTGGGAGGGGAAGCTTCTAATTCTTGAAGTTTCTCTTCAATCTCTTTTTGTTGCTCAAGCAGCTGGTCCCACTCCTACACAAAATTTAAAAAACAAGAAGAAAAAAAGCCAATGTCAATTAATGCAATTTTAAAGAGGCCTTCCACACCATGAGTGATACATAATAATAAAAAATCATTATCACTAAAATATTTTTCAACAGCACATTTGTTGCAGGTAACTGAAAAATTAGCGGCAATTCTTTTCTCCTTCTCAGATAATGTACGTATGTAGCAATTTCAATACATACAAGTATCCCTACTGCAGCCTAGTAATGATATTGATACTTAATTATTCGTTGAGAACATAACTATGGCTGTCTAAAAATTATGGCTCATTCCATAGACCCAAAGATGCCAACTGACTACTGCTGGAATTATTGAAACAAATCAAAAGATATTATTTGGTCTATTATCTTAATGGGAGTTCAAGAAGCAATGAAGATGTCCAACACAATAATTAGCTTACCCTGCAGGCATTATTGAGATCTCGTAGTTTTGAGCGTAAAACAAATTCTTGAGTGATGTCCCTCGGACCTTTAGTCTCACACTGCTCTCGATACTGCTTGTTAAGTTCTTCACATTTCTCTCTCATGGCTATCATCTAAAATGGAAACAAAAAAAACTTCAGACACTTTCTTTGGAGGGCATTATAGGTGAAACAAAGGGCTTGATCATGAATGATTAATAATCACAAGTTTATGGTATTCAGGCTTTTGGTTCTGCGATTAATTATTTAGTATTAAGCAACAGTTTCGCCGTGCTATGCTGCCAGCTTCATCGGGCTTTTAAGAACAACAATGGTCTTTTTAAAAAATAAATAAACAATTCCAGCAGTTGATGATTTTGAGAAGTAAAAACTTAATTTCGAAAAAGTCTCTTCCAGGAATAAGGGAGTTAATAGCTATCCTCTCTATTGATATTATTTGGTCTTTTTCCTATTGCAATCGCCTCCCTTATGAGCTGCGGAAAGTAACTGCTTTCTTTGTGAAGTACTCTTGCCGTCTTGATGTCAATGGCGTGACCCTCCTCTAACGTATTGTACTCAGCCACGGCAGAGTGATACCAGTCTTTCTTCCAGATTACACGTTCATGTTCTTTTAATCGGCATCCAATTGCTCTCTTGGTCTGCCCCACATATGATCTTCTGCAACTGCAGAGAAGTTCGTATACACCCTCCAATCGCAGAACCAACAGCCTGAATACCATAAACAATAGGCTGCAAAAATCTACAAACAAAATGTCACAAGTTCTTCTACTATGATAAGGAAAAAAATGTCAACTTTTTCACATAAAATTCCCTTAATTCTCACTTTCTAAAAGCTATAAAATACTAAAAAAATCAACATAATTTATAGAATAAAAGAAATTGACTGTCAACTAGAATTAAGGTAGTGTGAGCGAAAAATCACTTCACATAGAATTTGATGAATTTGACCTCATTTTCATGAAAAAAACTCCCAGATTTCCAATGATATCAAAATATTAACCCTTTGCCAAACTACTTTTCAAGCAATTTGCCTAAAAATATGGGCTGTTTTACATGGGATAGATGACAGCTGTGCGCTCCAGAGGGAGAATATTGAAATAATTAGGAATTTAAAACATGCAGAATTCGTCCAAAAACTAATGGTGTGTAGTATGTATGTTTTTTCAACTATTTATAAAAAATAATCAATTACTCAACACAGTAATTTTTACAGAATCGCAAAAAACCTGCGGTTTCGAAGGCATTTTAGCCGTATGGCGTGAAAAAATGGGTCAAGTTGGAGACTTACGCGGAGAAATATATTTCATTACAGAGAATTTTGGTCCTACATAACTATTTTTGTACCATTAATATTACAATATTGAATATTAAATTCACACTTCTTACAGATGCTGAAACTAAAATATAAAATTCGAATATTGTTTCCATCATGACTAGGGAAATATCTCGCTTAAATCTTCCTTAAACATAAGAAAAATTATCAATGGATATTATACATGACTGATATGTACATACACATAGCCTAAGGGCTACACTTAAAGCTACTGGAGTTTTGGATAGCAAGGTAACCTCTAGAGACAAGAGATTAGCTGCAAAATAAGCAAGTTTACTTGAATAAGTAGTTGTGGAAAAGAAGAAGCGGTATCAAGACAGAGTGTGAAGCCATCTTCGGATGGGATGGCTCAAAACCTGTAAAGGTACAGTGAACTACGAGTGTGGCAACTGGATTGGCGGCTGGTGGGTTGACCTCGAGAGACAGAGATTAGCGGTAAGGTGCCATGACGCAAGTGGCTGCCACCAACCGACAGGTAGCCAGTAACCAGTGGAGGGGGCAGCAGCTGTTCTTTAGATAAGTTAAGGTGGAGACCAATTGGATCAAGGCAGCAACAATTATTGCCTTTTAGGCATGGTAATGGTACATATGTGTTTCCTACTGCAGTAGTTATCCCTAATTTCACATGAATTCATTTAACATGACATTGGCATTGACATGATAAGCCAAATACAAATGTATTCACATAGCACTACTAAATCTTCCATTTCAAGACAATTGCTGGGATTAAAAATTAGGTAAGCTCCATTCACCATTTAATCTATTTTTGAGTGCAGGTATACCACACTTTACACCAAAGATGTCTTCCAAAACTTGTCAAGCTAAATGAATTAGTGTAGAGTGAATTTAATATAGCAATAATAAACTGCAAAATTGATAAGAGCCAGAAATTATGACCAGATTTTATGCTATTCCAGGACTTTTCCAGGTTTCAATCCAGGCCAAAATGTCCATTCTTCAACATATATCAAATTCTCAGGCTTAACTGGGTGCAACCACATTGCAATTGTTTGCAAATAAATTCACTTTGTAATGTTCCACAATACTTTTTATTATTCTGACCTAGGTTTCGACTCAAGTTAAGTCATTGTCAAGATCTTAACTAGAGTAGAAACCTAGGTCTGAATAATAAAAATTATTGTGGAACATTACAAAGTGAATTTATTTACAAACCATCATCTATTCTTCAATTGGTGAAAATGTCCATTCTTTGGAGTGTATTTCAAAGAAGGCACAAGAATTTCTGTGATCACTCAGAAGCTACAAATAAAAATACAATTTCTTGAAGGCCATCATTTAGTAAGTCCAAATAAGTGGAGATAAGACCTTATAGACTGAAGCACTTTCAACTCACCGAATACAATAATGAATAGTAGGGTTGCTGCAGAGCAGATATTATGACATTCCAGGGCTTTTACAGGTTTCCCAGGACAAAATTTTCATTTTTACAGGTATAGAATATGTAAGCATGTCTAATATTGCATTTACTTAGATGTTATTTGATGCGTACTTTAAACAAGGTGCAAGAATAGGAGCAACAGACATTAACGCATGTTCTAAGGGGGGAATCAAGTTTCTCAACAGATGGAGGGCCACCACTATTACTTTATGGGAAAATCTGCTTCCTTTCTGATGGCATATAATTATTAGGACTCAGCCATGACGGAGGTCTCGAATAACTTGTACACAATCTGAAGAGAATAATCCATCTCTCTCAGCAAGAGGGTAAAGAATAGGACATGAAAGTTTATTTTAGAGGGTTTATTAATTGGCTAACATCAATACGAGCTCCACTACCTCATTAAGGCAATTAACTAAAAAGCCTACTAAATTCCACACCACAACAGACAGTGCCTAGAATAGTATGACTTTTGAAAACAATCAGATTTTTAATTGGAAAAGCAAATTCATTAAACCAGAATTTAAGCAGCAACCCTGGTATAGGCTAATATTAATAGATTGGGACCATGTCCATCACTACTCAACAGTTTAACTATAGTTTTATGCCCAAAAATACAAAATAAATGAAAAATTAAAGTGACAATTTTTGCAAATGCAGCATAAATAGTGTGAACTAGACTTCAATTATTGGTACAAAACCATGACATTGCCCATTACATGTTGATATGAATAATCTGAATCATAAAAAGGGGAAGCACTGAATTTACTACAGAAATTTTAACCTGAAATATACAGTGTATAGTTGTGTATAGTCCGACCTTACGTTTTTCTGTACTCGAGAACACAGAATGCTCGGGAACCCTAGGAATCTATATTTTTCTTTTTGATACCGCAGAGCTCACAATCAACTTACAACGAATATTCAAAGTTGTCAATATTGTATCCCATATACATATTTTCCAGAGTATTAGATGCACGGGCAAGTAAGACAGACCCTAGTTTTGCCCACAGAAAAAAAAATAAAGTATTTCTATTACCCTTTCCATATTCTTTACATGGAAACAGAGAAATGTTTTATCAAATACAGACACAAATATTGCAACATGGTGTGATCCTGGATGTCATCGTGCTTATATTTACTCATGACTATGTAATTATAAGATTTACATCACACACATTTCAAAAAATTTTGATTCACACATCATTCAAAGAATCACCAAATATCAACATTAAGAGGTTAAATGAACTCCAGGTTAATAAGGAGTTAATGAAATAGAGTTCTGAAATGGAGATAAGACTAAGGACGACAGATTTGTTAAAAGATAAAAACACAGAGATAATACCAAATTTGGTGAGGCCTAAAGGAAGACATATCAATCACAGCCTGCACCGTATTAGGTACAGAAGGAAGGAAAAGCAGGAATGAATGGTATGGTGAGGAGTGCAAAATAGCATCAGGAAAGAGAAATGAAGCTTACAAAAAATGTATCACAAGACCAGCACAGAATAAATGAGCTGAGTATGAGGAACTAAGAAACGAGTCTGATAAGCTTGCAGGAAAAATAAAAGGAAACACCTAAACACTGCCACACAAAAAATAGAAGTTCAGACTTAAAAGAGAATTATCTAAGAGCTGCCTATCAGGGATTAACTCCCTGAGAAAGTGTTTTAAGCTTAACACAAGGGAAGCCCCACGGGAAGACTGACAAGGGCCCACTACAGTTTATTCTGGTGTACTTACAGCCTAGGATTTGAAAATGTGAGAGACTTTTTGGAAATTTTCCGTGGCTGTGAACGAATGATGCCGAAATTATGCCGAACTCCCAAAAATAACATACGGAAAAAATATAATGGGCACGAGTTGGGGCAAACTAACTTAGGCAATGGTATTGCTGTCACAACATCACGGATGCCACCCATTGCCAGCATGCTCAACAAACACTTGGCTTGTAAAGCAGAAGGTGAAAACACTCAATAACCCTGCGAGCCTTCATCCACAGAATAGGTCAAGTGGGAGGATGTTTTCCATTTGAAGATCAAGAAAGATACATACATCTTTTGGTAATCAGATTCCTACGTTTGGCATTTGAATTTGTACTGGGAGTGGTTGCATATACCAGATGGTGTTCCCTATAGGTCAACAATAAAAAGTATTAAATATGGTGTTCCACAAGGGTCCATACTCGGACCGCTACTATTCTTAGTGTACATAAATGACATTGAAAAGCAATACTCTCTCCAGAAATAGATAGCCACATGGTGCTCTATGCAGATGATATCTCACTAATAGGTGCTCACCCAAACTCACTTCAGTTGGAAATTGACATGCATACTATGGTGAACACAATATCTCAATGGCTGGTTGCCAACAATTAGCAACTAAACCTAAGAAAAACAGTTTTCATGACATTTAGTAATAAGGATCACCGGACAAGCATCTCAGTCGAAGTAGAAGATAGTTTGATTTCCGAGGTGGAATACATAAACTTCTTAGGTCTAGTAATTGACAATAAGTTAAATTGGAAGCCACATGTAAATAAATGTTGTAATAAGCTATGCTCAACCATATTTCTTTTTAAAAATCTGGCGAATTACTGCCCATCAGAAATCCTAATCCCTATATATGTACTATGGTATATTTGAATCTGTGGCTAGATACGGCATTGTCTGTTGGGGAAACTCGTTGCAGGAAAATATAAAAAAGGTACTTACCCTTCAAAAAAAGGCTCAAGGGTTATTTTAAAATTAAAAGCAATAGAGTCTTGCAGGAAATATTTTAAATTGCATAAAATTATGACGAACCCTATCATGTACATGTATAATGTGATTCTCTATGCATGCTACAAAAACATTTCTCTGACCAGAAATACAGATGTCCATCCATATAACACCAGAGGCAAATTCAATATTTTCAGTGACCATTGCAGGATATAAATGCTTCAAAAAACCCCAGAATTTTCTGGGAAAATATTATTTTTAACAAACTTCCTTCAGAAGTAAAAGCAATGCATAGCCTAAAAAAAAGTTCAAGAATACTTTAAAAGATTTTTTGTAAAAAAATGCCTTTTACCGCATTCAGGAGTACATAGAGAGGTAAAAAGTCAAAACGATGAAAACAAATATTTTTTTCTCATCTTTTTGTAATACAACTTTGTTTGAAATTTTTCTTTTGTAGAATTTTTCTTTTTTTGTGAATTTCTTTGTATTTTTTTCATTTTGTAATTTTTATTTGCATTTTTTTATTTGTAAAACTTGACGAAACCCATACAAGTGTAATCTTGTCCTTTTTGGTGAATAAATCAATCAATCAATCAATCTATCAACCACAGGAGAAAATAATGATAAATTCATCCAAAGTTTATTTTTTTTGGAATAACTTACAGAAATATGATTTGAGAGCACCCAGAAATATTTGTCTACCACATCTACGCATCACTAGCCTTGAAAAGCATGAAAAAGAAAAATTATCCTCACAAAAGTTATTGTCATATTTTATCTATGTGGTTGCATACCTACAATATTATTATTACTAGCTGGGCATGGTTTAAAAAAGATGAGCTGACCAAAGTGAAGAGAAGAAAAATCCTTGCAAATCAGAAACACTATTCACTCATACACTTGCTAAAATCAAGAGACAGAGACAAAAAATAAAGCTTTACAAAACAACAATCCACACAGTGACTACATATGGCACAGAAGCACTAACATTGATACAGAGATCAGGTAATACGCTAATGTATTTTAAATAAAGGTACTATGAGGGATACATGATATGTGGAAGAGAATGGACACTTGAGGCAAAGATACAATACTGAGCTGCACTAACTATTCCGTGAAGTAAGCCTATCCAACTTCATAAAAATAAGAGACTACGATGGACAGGGAATGTACAGAGGATGGATGATAACAGGACAGTGAAAAAAGTCAACAGGGGGAAAATGGAAGGAAAGAGAAGAATGGGGAAACCCAGGAAAAGATGGGCGGACAGGGTGGAAAGTAATGCAAGGAATATGAACCATGGACTGGAAGGAGGTGCAATGAATATGAATGAATGGAAGCAAATTCTGGAGGCGGCCAAGGCTTGAATTGGGCTGTAGTGCCAAGGATGGATGGATGGAGCTGCTACTTCCATTGGACATTCCTAGTTTGACTTGCGAGGTTTTGGAAGTTGCAATTATGCAATTGGCATGGAGACTTGCATGGAAACTTTCTGGTGTGCATACATATTTTTCATGTGATTAGGTACTAGAATACATTGGCTATTACCAAGTCAAAAAGCATATTTTACCATGGTGAATAAAACAAAAACCACAGATTTATTGAATGGCACAACACATTTCACCACCAATTCATGTGCAGGGAGTTATGAACTTGCTATTTTTTTAAACCCAAACCCCCCCTCTCTCCCTCGACACCCGGGATCCTCACATAACCCATGCATCGATCACCACCCAGTCTCAAACCCCTGCAACTGCCGTTTATTTTGTCTGTCCTTCCTCTGTCCACTCAAAACCCTTACTTCCGCACTTCACTGTCACTCCCCCACCCCACTCTTCCCCTCCCCCAACACTTAATAGGGTCTACGGTATATGTATCGAAGAACCCTGCACATGAATATGCCATAGAGTTATGAAGTGCATTGTGCCATTCAATAAATCCGTGGAAGATTAATACTATATTTGCACAAATCTAAGATGACCCCCATTTTTCGGAAATCCACGAATGGGAAAAAGGTCATGGATTTTGCTTCCGATTCCACTTTCCTTTGGAAGCCCGGAAGGGGAAACACAACATTGAGTTAGAATCATGCAAATACAGTAAGTGTTTTATATCATGAATAGGGACAACTTCCACCAGGTCCAGCCTGACACTGTTATGCATATCTAACCCTATTCCGTTTCAATAGACTTGAATTTTTATACTACGAAGAGTTCAATGAACAAACAAAGTAATAAAGACAACAATTCTACGACTGACTTGGATTTCAAACATGATATGTGTTGAGCAAGTGTCAAGAAGGTGAGCTTCACAGAGATTTAGACCCATTTTACATTTTTATGTACCACACTTATTGTAAGTAGTAAAAGAGGATCTATTTCTATTTGGAATATAATTCTTATGTTATTTGATGATTTTAAAGCTGAAGGAAAACTTCACTTGAGACTTTACTCACCCTGTGCTGATTGGTTTTAAGTCTTTCTTGCAGAGCAATCACAGCTTTCCAATGTTGCACTTGTTTTTCCTTTACATTTTTTTCTTGCAATCTGAAATCAAACCAAGCAGAATTTCTCCATTAGTATTTAATATAAACACAACCACTAATGATTTCTTTTATCAAAAGGTAACACTTATACAGCCAAAATGACATATGTACACCTCATACACAAAATAGGCTGCTCTTGCATAAATAATTTACCACGAAAAGAACAAATTAGAGATCTTCAATCACGGACTTTCCGTACGGGCATGTCAGTCACAGAATGATTTTTTGCATGCCTATATGGACAAGCTAGGTGTTTTAAGATTAATAACAGAAGCTGAAGAGTAAAGAAGAGGTGATGCAGACATGAATAACTTACTTAATGACCCACTCCAAAGCCTGGCCCAGGGAAACAGGTCTACCACTTGCATAATTGAAATCCAGCTGATGTGATAAGTAGCTTGTGGCCTCAAGCAGTCTATTAAATTCACGCTCAACCATCTCATCTTTATCTTTAGGGACCTGAAAGTCAGAAGAAAGGTAGTGTCACAGGTCAATAATATTGGGCATCAGTGCATCCATAAAATGTAATCAAATGTCAGCACAACAGACTGTTAATGGCTCAAGTAGTATATGCAGTAGCTTTAAAAACATTAGTGCATCCTGAGAAAAAACATAATTGGAAGTCTACTTACTAGAACATTTCCTTCCCTAAGCAAAAGGTAAAATTAAAGATTAGTAAGCATAAAAGAGACAAGAGCAGGGTTACTTGAGAGATAATTACTGCCAGGGACAATCAATAGTCCATAGTCCTTGCCAGCAAAAGAGCAGAATTTGGCTATCTAATGAACTTTAACAAAACAGTAAACTTGATGAAAAAATAGGAAAACAAAAGATGTATACATTGAAAACTTATTTGATTGTTCTTCAAACAACACTAAGTCACCATGGAATGTATTGAATAGTGAATACTCAAATAAAATACCTGGCAGTCAAGACAATAGTTACACATGATGGCAATTGAAGGTAATTTCACCACTAAACCACAAAAATCAGCAGTAAAATACAAAAATTACTATGCCAAAATAATAGAAAAATTGACCATTGGCAGATGTAAAACTGTAACCAGACATAGCACTGTAAACCTAACACATGTCCATGAAATAATGTTCGTTGAACCTCTGAAAATGAATTAAGGAATTAATCATAATTTTTAAAATTTAACAGGACATGATAGTCTTTCCACAAGTACATATAAAACAAGTGTCAGGACGTCAACAAAAAGTTAATATTACAAATTAATCTTTCACTACCGGTCAGTTCCATAAGACATTAAAAATAACTTAAGTTTTTCCATGTACAAAAAGGGTGACAAACAAACTAGAGATGAAACGGTAGATGAACAAAATAACAACAAGTGCTGGGGCTTGATCCTGATGCCATCGCACTACTACGCACAACAATATTACCTCTAATCCACTTCCCCAAGTCTTTGAGAGCGGAAATCTATGGTTTACGATGACAGTAAAAATATGTTTATTTTTGAGTATAAGTTGATTCGAGTATAAGTGGTAGTCTCCCAACTGGGCTGCAAATATTGACTGAAATCCATGTCTCCAGTATAAGTCAAGGTGAAAAAATTATTTGATATCCTTGTTTCTTGATTATAAAAAGCGAACGAGCAAGGGTGCATGCACCAATATTTAAGCAAAAAGCAAAAAAGTCAAAAAAGAAAAACAAATACATATGCAGTGAATTTATTGATGTATAATATCTTTAACTTCTACAAAATCGGCCTAGTAGATGACTACAGCAATACCCTTTGATGCAATTGCCAGTGTTCATGATGAGCCAGACATGTCATCGTCTTGACTGAGAGTATCATCATCTTCCACACCATCTGCCCTGGCTATCACACCCCTAGTGTTGACAGCACGACAGTTGGTAGCACTGAAGGAAAAATGATAAGTCGGTGACGAGAGATATGATATACGCTTGCCGTGTAAAATGTTTCAATGAAATGAAGTATTCACTCCGGAGAGTGATTTGAGATAAGATATCCCAGCATCTAGTGAAGAAGATAAAGCAAAGTAAAATGAAGAGGAGAATATATTATTGTTTCTTCAGAATTTTTTGCAACACAGTATCCAATAAGCTGCCTGTGTTAGACTTAAACAAAGATCTACCATCAGCACAGATGGCAATGGAGATGCGAGTACTTGCTGAAAGAGAAGGATATTTACAAATAATCGGGTCTCAGAAAGTAATATAGGTATATAAAACAGAATCCATGTAGTTAGTAAAGAATCTTAACTGATTTAGCTGGCCATCAGAGTGTGTGGTGTATCGGAAAGCATAGATGCCACCTGATTGCAGATTTCGTGACAAGAAGCCCACATGTCTTTGTTTCATGTCTTTACATATTGATCTAATTTTTATCAAACTTATTTTCACTGACAGGATGTAAAAAAATACACATCATATTGCAACGAAATTCTTTAATTACGAATTTTTTCCTTTAGTGCGTTTTGTGTCTGGTTGTAGGTGATGATGTTTTCATGGTTCATTTTGTGCGCCATGACAGTGGTTTAATTGTGAAGAAATGGCACTAGGGAGCGCTATTGTATTTTCGGGAGTGCGTTGTTTTTGTGAGAGGGAGGGCATGTACGCCCGTGGCCTCAAGGGAGACGAAATTTGAGGTTGGTGAGAGGTATGTAGTTGTGTTAGTGAGCTGGGGCGTCGAGCACGGTTCCCGAGGAGGAGATCAAGCTGAAGGGACGACAGACCGGAGAGGGTCATTTTCACAAAGAAAAATCCCAGTTTGGTTGATTTGGAAGCTGTTTTTCCACAATTTGGTGAGCCGTGTAATTAATCGCACCTGGACACTTTGTTTTTGATCGCCATAGATCGTGAACTGTGCTGTCACGACTCATGTGCCTCATACGGAGCAGTCGGCTCCAAGAAAATCAAATCGTTCCATGACTTGATAAGTGTTTTCTACCTGATAAGGGAAGGATATTTTGGGTGATTGTTATAAACCCATCTCATAAATTGTTCAATCTTCGGACTTTATTTAATTGTGTCCGCTCGCTGTGGCCAATCATTAATTGCTGATTGCATACCATTGTGAAAATCACTTATTTCATATTACTGTCAAATTTGCTGGGTATATGATGTTTTGTCAAAAAGGGGATTATTTTGAATAGCTGGATGTATTAATTCTTCACGGTTTTCCTGTTACTCAGTTCATAATTTCCCATCGATGTGCATATTCACCTGAATATCATTGATTGTTTGTTCATCTCATCTCTCATTTCACCAGGGTCTGATTTCATTTGTTATGCCTTTGCTGAGTTCAAAATTGTGTTTTTCGAGGAGTTATGGTTTCTGTCTAACATACCTGGCCCCCGGAATTGTCAACATTATAATTTGCTTTCGTGACATCACCCGACTGCGCCGTCTTACAGGAGGAGAACGCCAAGACGTGATGATGATTGTAAGTAACTTGGTGCCGGTAGCAGCTACTTTTGGCCCTGTTCTCTGTGTGTTAAATTTAGGGAACATCCATTTGGTTATCCACATCCGGAGCCTGGTTAATGTATGTAATTGTAAAGCGTGTTTAAATTTTCCTTATGGAGATGTATTGCTCCTTTCTGGGGTTGGCCCGACGCTTCGTCGGGAGGTGATGTGGCACCATTTGATGGGACTGGTCTCGTAGGGATTAGGAAGGGGGTCACCGCGGTGATCAGAAGGGACCGTTACAATATCGATCAGTATATTTACTGAGATTTATTGCCCCAGCATCACCCGTAGTTAATCGGGAAATCCTAGTGTTTCAGGTTGGCTATGCAATATTTACACAATACAATTGGCCTTGTGGGTTGCATTAATATCGCAAAGCTGAAGTATCAAGTATATTTGTCAGTGGTAGGTCCTAATACGAAACTTAGAACGCAAATCTAATGCATTTCTCAGCACACATTCACCGTGGCTTGTGAGTACTAGGGATGCATATGGTTTTATGGAGCCGATAAGCAGAAATATTTAATCCAAAAAAGTCACCTTCTTTAGTGACTCGACCACAAGTCGAAGGTAGGTTTTCATCGGCCAAAAAAAAGGAAATTTCCTGACTTATACTTGAGTATATAACCTCGTTTTTCATTTAAACTATTGAGACTCATGATTAAAGACAACTTAGTACTTTTCTACAAAATTTTTTATGTACAACAAAGTTTACTGCTTTAAGGTATCGTCAGGTACCTGACGATGCTGTAAGGCGGTGAAATGCGTCGTACATTAAAAATTTTGTAGAAAAGTACTTAGTTGACTTTAATCATGAGTACTGATATTAAACGGTCTAGTTTAAACTATTGGGTATAAAACCCCAAATGGAGGGTAATCTGTGTATGACTATTCTAGGACAACCTGTCTGCTAACTTTCGCCAAAATCCAAGACATGGTTATGGCATGTACACCCAGTCCCCTTAATAGCACTGACTCGATTAGCACTGTTTCACATTAATCCTGTAAAAAATTTAATACCCATCATTTCATTCTCATTAATGCTAGTGCTCCGCACGAGCACTCTACGGACTATCGTCACTTTTGAAAAATTCACTGCGATAGCTGCACCCTATAACAAGGAAGGTGTTAGTAACTGTAGTAGCTAAATCCTCTAAGTACTATGATTATTCACTACCGAATGTTTATCAAAATCAAATAATTAGGAAATCTATAGTGCGAGTAAAAATAAAAGTTAGTAATCCTGTTATTCGTTCATTCACATTCTCATTTTTTATTATGCAACTGAATGATTTAATAGCCTAACAGTTATGTCCCCCATTTAGCCAAAGTATCACAGCATATCCGATAGCTTTGCTTGTTGCAATAAAACATTGCTGATAATCCATTTCCCTCCCAAACATTAAGGTCATGATTGACAAGCCGCAGTCAGACAAAAAGAAGGAAAAGCCTAACCCTTGACGCTCAATTGGATGTTTTGCAACGACCAGATACTGGGTAGGCACACTACTAAGCTTGCAGCGCTTTATCTCTGGCTGGTTCCAAAGTAAGGACTATAATCAGAAATGCAGATAAAATTAAAGAATACAGAAAGGCAGCCACTCCCTTAGCTTCTGTAAGGATAGTAACAAGGAACAGATCAAAGAATTTCGTGGAAATGGAAAGGTAATTAAGTATTTGGATGGAGGACTTAATTCAAAACCATATGCCCGAGTCTGCTAATGATCTAAGCAAAGGCAAAAAGTTAATTCGATAATTTGGTTAAAGATCTCCCAGGAAGTTCTAGCGGTTCTAGTATCAAAACATTCACTGCAAGCAAAGGATGGCTTGATCACTTCAGAGGACTGTATAACTTGTACAACATATCTGTCTGTGGGGAATCTGCCTGTGCAGATGATAGTGTAGCAGAGTTTTATGTCGATGAAATTACACCTTTTATAAAAATGAATGAATACTCACTGGTTTTGAGGATACCGGGACTAGCCACGGTAATTACCTTTACGGAGTCACCCGCAAGTGCACATAAGTGCGATATTCCACAGAGGAAAATCATTCGCCTTGACCGGGATTCGAACCCGGATCCCTCGATTTCGCGCCGACAGGGGAGAAGGACGCCTCGGTAGCTTAACTGGTTAAAGCACTCGGCGCGAAATCGAGGGATCCGGGTTCGAATCCTGGTCAAGGCGAATGATTTTTCCTCTGTGGAATATCGCACTTGAATACTCACTGCACCAAATTTTTAATGCCTGGATTCAAAGTTTCGAAGGATCAGTTGACATTATTGCTCAGTGGAATGCTGATGGAGACAAAGTTGGAACCAATGATTGTGTACCATTCAGAAAACCCAAGAGCTCCGATAGGCTATGACAAGCAAAATCTACCTGTTCTTTGGACAACTAATAAAAAAGCTTGAGTAACAATTCCCATGCTTGAGCAGTGGTTTACCTCAGACTTCTGTCCGGCAGTAAAAAAGTACTGTGCACAGAAAAATTTAGATTTTAAAGTGTTGTTGCTCCTGGCCATCCAAGAACCCTATGTGATTTAATTCTGGAGGTGTATGTTGTATTTTTGCCGCCAAACAAAACTGCAGCCCATGGACCAAGGCATTATTTCAACGTTTAAGGCATATAATCCAAGGGAGACTTTTATTCAAGCCATAAAGGCTACTAAGGGGGAGAATGGCATGGAGCTGAAAGAATTCTGGAGAAGCTATATATTCGCCATGCAATAGAAAATTTTGATAAATCATGGGATCACATTGGCCAAAAAAGCTATGAATAATGCGTGGAAAAACCTTTGGAGTGATTATGTGCTTCATTTTCAAGGTTTTGAGAAATCTATGGAAGCAATTATTGAAGCAGTTAACCTTGCATTAAAGCAGGTCTAGAAGAAATCGGGCAATGAGACATTCATGAGTTGATAGAGGCATAAAGAGAAGAACTCACAGATGAAGGACTGATGGCAATGCAGCAATATGAGGAAATAGAGGAAATTAGTGATGATCAAAATGATTTAATAAAAATCCACAAGGTTTACCATAGGAAAGTGCGGGAAAGGCATTTCTGGTTTTGGGATGGGACAAGAAAAACATTTTCTTGATGATTTCGGGACTGGAATCAGGAGAGAGCCGAACCTTTGTGCTTTCTCCCCCTCCCCAGCATTAGCATCACACAAAAATAAATAAAACTTTGTATCAATAGATTCAAAAAAGTGAATGCTATAACTTTATAGGAAGGGTTTTTCCATAATATGACACATAAAAAACCTACAGTGCAAAAATAAAAAGTTTCAAAGTAAAAAACTGACTTTTTCCTAATATTTTCTTAAATATATCAAGAACTATTAGGTTTAATATAAATATGTTAGGTGTTAATATGGTAGAACATTTAATAACAAACAAAACAGAGAAAAGTTGAACTTGATCTGATCATGGGTGTTTCGTAAATATTGGTATTTTGAACCTTCGAGGGGGGGGGGAAGTTGTAGGGGGATTTTTGTAAAAATGTTCCTCC
Organism: Pyrrhosoma nymphula; assembly: GCA_963573305.1. Classification (NCBI taxonomy): domain Eukaryota; kingdom Metazoa; phylum Arthropoda; class Insecta; order Odonata; family Coenagrionidae; genus Pyrrhosoma; species Pyrrhosoma nymphula. Next base: position 18,533,587 of record OY754336.1, read on the forward strand.
GGTAGTAGTCTATCAGTTGGGTAAAATTCAGCTAAGCTTGATGTTTTGGGGTCTTTATTGACTGCCCTAATACCTAGGTGTAGATAACGATGCAGCAATGCTTCGTTTACCGCAAATGATACGTTTCTGAGAGTCTTTGACGATATTAAAATTTTCGATAGCTCAGATATGTAACCATGGATAACATATAGATGTATCCCAAGTAATTGGGAAATCGCGCATCGTATTTCCGTTCAACCATATTCATTTCAATTGTATATATGTACTTTTTGCTGCATTTATTAAAGACTTGCATAGGCATTTGGCTACGAAAATTTACCATTTAAAATTTATTTTGTAATAAAAGGTACTCGGAAAAAGTTCGTTGCTCTATGTATGAATTTTTAACTAAATCTATCTGCCGGTTTTTGAGATATTTGTCGTTAAACTTTTATATAATTGATATTTTTTATTTCCTTTCTTTTTTTGATAAAAAAACATTCCCAGAAAAACCATTTAGTACTTTAACATCTTTTTTATATCTTTTTATAGTGAAATCAGTATTGTTAATCTACGAGGAATGCTTATTTTTAACCAAATTGCGCGCTGCTGCTGCAAGGGTTAATTTGACGATTTTTTCACGTGAATCTAAGGAGAGCACAATCATTCCACGTACCTTGTGATGGAGAGAAATAAGTTAAAAAATACCAGTAAAAATAAAAAATAAATCATCTTGCTGTTTTTGAGAATATTAATAATTTTAATGTTTAAAAAGAATTATTTTTCATGGCGTCGTTTCTCCGTTAATTCTGGACCTTTTCCATCCATTTTTTATGAATTACATATGTTAATGTTATATTTATATTGTTGTTACAGCTCGCTTGAAAGCTCGTGGCCCGTGCGCAGAAACCCTTTTTTGACATTGACGAGTCTATTTTTGCGAACGGTGCTCGCTGGGGGTTTTGGGAGAAAGTGACCATTCGCCCTCGGGACACGATTCAGATCGCTTGCGTTCCCTGCCAACCTCACTGCTTCTGCCGTTTACTTTTACTTAGCCATTTCAATTTTTCGTTTTTGTCTTATCTTTTTATGATTAGGATAGCATTAGTTCTTGAATAGGATAGAGTTGTGTTTGTTCTTTTAAATTTATTCATTTGCATTTTAGGTTAACGCTTTATATTTTTTGCAGTAGTTTTTCCTAATTTTTAACTTTTGCTTACATTATTTCAGTAGTTTCTTCAAATAGTTCAATTAGTAATTTCAATTTTCTCACAAATTTTTCGCAGGATAGCTTTTCATATTTTGTCAATAGTTCAAGTTAGGAATAAGTTAGGGGTAGTATTAACTTCATTTTCTTTGTAGTTTATTCCCGCGAATTGGTAATTAATTGCTTTTGTTAAGTAGTATTTTAGTGGCTATATTTTTGAGTTAGTGAATCATTCACGTTAAATTAGTTTTTTTCTATTTTTTGTTGCATAAATATTAGAAAGGGTTAACTTAGGAAATAGTATAGTTTACAAAGATAGTTTTTTAGCTAGGTATAACTGAGTATGGATTTTGTGTCCAAAGTGGGGGTGGGAGGGTACAGCATAGCCAGGAGCGAGAAATTGTGGATTATGTGCTAATATATTTATGAAGAAGGAAGCAGCTGAAGGAATTACTCTTCCGCTAAAGAGTGTGACTGAACGAGTGGCCGCTGTAACTGGCGTTACCATATGCTCCTTGAAGGGAATCACACAGGAAGGAGTTGCCATTGCCAGTGGTTCACAAGCAGAATTTGTGAGCCAGGGAAAGAAAAAGCCGCAGAAGTGCCCTAGATCTACCGTGGATGACTTTGACGTGCAGGTGATACGGAGGACGGTGAACAATTTCCATACGGTGGAAAAGAGGCACCCAACACTACGTGCTCTGCTGCCTATTGTCAAAGAAAAATCAGGTTTTGATGGCCAATTAAATACTTTGGGCATCCTGATGAAGAATATTGGATTCAGGTAAGGGTAACTGTTTAATTTGTATTGCATTTACCAATTTCGAGTTGCTTACAAATTGTCATTTTGCCTTAGGTGGAAAAAAGACGTTCAATAATAAAAGTGTTGACCGAAACTCATGACATACGGTGGAAGAGAACGGTTTACCTGAGAAAGATTCAAAAATTCAGAGAGGAAGGGCAACCTATTGTCTTCACAGATGAGACTTATATACATTCATTTCACACCACCCAATTCCAAAGGACCAGCGGCAATGAGAGCATGGACTGCCCACGCAGGTAAGTTGGTTTTTGCGAAAACTATTAAAAGATTGGTAATGAATAATACAAAATGCAAATATTATTGAATGAGAATAAGCTAGTAAAAAATTAATTGTTCTTTTAAGGTGGAGAAATGGGTTTCCTTCCTGGAGCTTTACTTATATTTAAATCGGGATTAAAAACTGGAGATTACCATGGTGACATGAACCAGTTAAAATACTTCCAATGGCTGAGAAATAAGCTGATTTCCAACCTGCCCCAACATTCTGTAGTCATGCTGGACAATGCATCATACCACAACATCCAGCACGACTGTTGCCCAACCAGCAAGGACAAGAAGGAGGTGATGAAGACGTGGTTGGATGAACGGGGCATACATTATGAAAGCAGAGAGATGAAACTGGAGCCTTATGAAAAAATTAAGATGAACAAGAGGCCGGTAGTTTTTGAAGTGGACCGAATTTTAGCGGTGCATGGTCACTCAACAGTGAGATTGCTTCCCTACCACCCTGAACTTAACCCCATAGAAAACATATGGGGGATAACGAAAAGTTGGGTGGCACTAAATAACACTACTTATAATTACTACTAAACAGGACATTGAAGCTATTAAAGCCAGCAGGCAAGTTTGGCGGTGTAGTGAGTGCACTGTGGTTCATAGATCCAGCATGAACAGTGAATCTACTTGTGCACTGATTATAAGTCCGTCCCAGAGAGTTCCATCAGACACAAATTGTATGATCGGTTGGACGATTTATCTTCGGTGCTTGAGGCTCATAGTAAGCGATTTGACGAGTGCTTTGCTAGAATGGACTTATTAGAAAGTGAAAATCGATCACTAAAGAAGCAAATTGCACTTCTTGCAAAACAATCCGACGACCTTAAGCAACGCAGTCTATGAAATTCAGTAGAGATTCACGGTTACCCACTTCAAAAAAACGAGGACCTTCCGAGCATAATTAGTAATATTGGGGCCGAGTTGGGGGTTATAGTCAAAGCAGATGACATTGACAGCTGTTACCACTTCAAACCCAAGTCGGAAGGTGGGCATAGTGGTATCCACGTTATGTTCCTCCGTCAGCACATCAAGGAAGATCTACTGGCAAAAAGAAGAGTAAAGAGGAACTTCTCAACGCGGCACCTGAACCTCGATGTGACACCCACCCCTCTCTACATAAACGAAGCCCTTTGCCTTGGAAGGAGAAAAGTGCAGCATGCTGCAAGGGTTGCAAAGAATGTGAAAGCCTATAAATACTTGTGGATACGTGGAGGTAAAGTTTTAATGCGAAAAGCTGACAAAGAACCAGTGTTTGTTTTGATGAGTTTGGACGATATAAATTTTTTATAACATTAAGAATGTCAGATTACACTAATAGTAAGATATTTCATAGCAGTATATTATGTATTGTTCATCAAAATATCCGTAGTCTTAGATCAAACTTTGATTTATTTGTAACGTATCTACATGGCCTTTCTTATTTACCGAGTATAATCATACTGAGTGAAATATGGGTTTGTGAACATGAACTTAACCATCACAAATTAAATGGTTACAAATATTTTGCTCAATGCTGTAGTAGTAGCCGAGCCAGAGGCATTATTGTTTATGTGCAAAGTACAATTGATTGCTACTCTAAATTAATTCAAGCTGTCACTGCTAATTTTGTCCAGGTGACCCTCAAACTTGAAAATTTTGAATTTCAGTTAATTGCTCTCTATAGAGATCAAAATTTTCCGTTAGCTGTCACTGTCAATAATTACGACACAAGAAAAAAATTAAAGCCGTGTATAACTAGTCATGTTCTTAACCTTATTGAAAGGAAAAACTATCTGCTCAAGAAACACAGAGGCCATCCATTAAACGAAAGTTTAGCAATGGAATTTATTAACTGTAGAAATAATTTGAAAAATGAACTTAGGATTGCCTCAAATAACTACTATTTGCACAGATTTCAAGGAGCAAATGGAAACTCAAAGACGCAATGGAAAATACTCAAGGAAATATCCGTCCGCATACCATGTCACAGTCACCATGAAATCTGGCTGGAAATAGAGAGTAGTATAACATCTGCTCGGTCTAAAAAGGCTAGGGCATTTAATGACTATTTTGTTTTCTCCTACGATAGTAATAATAATAGCAATGACAGTGGCATTGATGAATTCGTTGCTGAGTGTTGTGACTATTCACATAGCTTTGAATCTATGAACCTAGAACCAGTCCACCCTGCTGAAATAACAAAATTAGTAAGATCTTTTCCTGCTAGCAAAGCCCCTGGTTACGACAACGTGAACAGCGAACTTCTGAAACCCATTATTAACGAATTAGCTCTTATTCTTTCACATATATTTAATCTAAGTTTTACCAGTGGTGTTTTTCCTGACAAGATGAAAAAGGCTGTGGTCATGCCCTTATATAAAAAAGGGCATTGGTCAAGTGTACAAAATTATCATCCAATTTTATTGCTAACGATATTTTCGAAAATTATAGAGAAGCTAGTCAAGTCGAGATTAATTAAATTTCTCGATAAAAAGTGCTTCTTCAGCAAAAATCAGTTTGGTTTTTTAAGTGGAAAGGGGACAGAAGATGCTCTAGAAAATCATTTTACTCATGTATATAAGTCTATTAGCTCAAATCGACGCACTGGCAGCCTATTCATTGATATTAGCAAGGCTTTTGATACAATAGATCACAAGATTCTGACCTTTACGCTTCAGAGGGCTGGTATTCGAGGAATACCACTAAAATGGTTCACCAGTTACCTGTCATCGAGAATGCAGTGTGTAAAAATTGGTGATGTTTATAGTAATTACAATATGATGACTTCTGGAGTTCCACAAGGCTCTGTCTTGGGTCCAGTCCTATTTCTAGCTTATATAAATGATCTATGTACTGGTGTTTCGTCGATGCCATAATGGTGTCGAAGGTGAAAGTGTAACACCTGCAGGGCAGCGTTATGACGAGCTAAATAAGCTGATCTTGCATAATAACTACAGTCGGAGAGAAGGTGACTCAAAGTCTCCGGCTGGGCTCAGCACGCCCTGCATCTCGTGTCCGCGACCTCCGCCTTGAATTTCATTTGGTGGTACACGAGTGTGTTTATAACACCATCCTGGCACACGAGAACAAAACCATCAGTTTCAGACTTCAGACCGGCGGAGCGTAGGAAGGCAAATGTCAGCTTCTTCGATAACCCATGCTTTTTGATGTTTCGATATAAAAATCCATTCATGAGTTTATCAGTGTGCGCCTTGAGCAGGGCCTTCTGCTCGGCTTTATTTATTTCGACCTTGAGGACGTCTGCCTTCAATGACGAGATGGTCATGTCATTGTCGCTTCCGTCGGATGACGGGTCGTATTCGAGACCGGTTTTATACGCTGCCCTCTTTGCCACCTGGAAGAGAAATGCCCCTGCTCCCGCACTCTCGTGCTCTCTCACGAGATTGAGCAGAGGGCCCCTGCTTTTCAACACTCGGCATGCTGTACTCAGGACAACTCTGTTGTGGAAACACTCCAGGCTCAATAGTCCTCTACCACCTACATTGCGAGGGAGATACAATCTGGCGACGGATGATTTTGGATGAAGACTTCAAAAGATGGTCATCATCTTCCTACTTCCCCTATCGAGGTTCTGCAACTCGTTGACATTCCATTTCATGCTTCCGAAGGTATACAGCAGTGTAGGAACCGCGAACATGTTCGTGGCGAGAACATTATTCTTGCCAGACAGCTCAGAGCTCCAGATGTTCCTGAGAGTCTGTCTGTTTTTAGCGGTGAGCCTTTCCTTCAGTGCTGCAACCTCTTGCATTCGGCATTGGGGGACGCCAAGGTATTCATAGCTATCATCATCCTCAAGGTGAAGAATGACACTCCCGTCAACAAGTTGCAAGACTTCCTTGATCTCTGAAAATCTTCCTCTCGCTTTTTATTGTTATATTATTAATTTGGAAGACGTGAAGCCTTTGGTGGAGAAAAAGTGTGAGGATATTGGATGAGAAGAGTGGGGAAAGGACAGTGAGAAAGTGAAGGCGGAAGAAACTTGTTATATAACAAATGAAATGGTATTAGATGAGGGGAATAATGAACTCACAATCAACTTATTAAGTGATTCGGAGGAAAGTAGCGGATGTGATAGTGATTATGTATTGCATTTTAATACTAAATAAAGTTCTAATTAATTATTATTTTTCCCCAATACCCTTTAACCATTACTTTGGCCATTGCTGTAATATCTCCTGTCCCTAATGGTAAGATTAATCATTAGTCAAGATTGGGTTTTTTCTGTGAATTGTTTACTTGGTACCTCACGCGATTTTACTGAAAATAGGTGAACATCGACGAGTACATGTCCACTGAGAATGACCTGGCCCAGGTTAACAGATCGTAAGGTTCTTGGAATTCCTTTACTTCCATGACTCACACAGAAGTGTCATCATAATGGTGTTGGCCACCCTGCCGACCTTCCTTCTCTTTCCCTCCCTCCTAAGGGAACCGACCGCAGGGAGAGGCTTGCCTTTCCCTCCAAGTTTCCTCCCCTAAGTGTACCCTCCCCTGGACTCATCAACATTCCGCGCATTTAGGGGCCACAAGCTTTTAAACGAGCTGAACATACATCTACATATAAATCTACATACTACATCGCAAGCCGCCTCAATAGGCGTGTGCTGGGGGGTGTTAGGACACCAGCCCTTTGCATATAAAAAGGAAATGCTCTAATGAAATTACGCCTAACATTTATTTAAGTCCCTTATTGTTCGAGGGAAAAACGAATTCCCATACCTATTCATTCGGCAAAATATCTCTCTTAATTTATCGTTTCTGTCGGACCTGGAAATATAGTGGGGTTCTAATATGATGTTTTCCGTGTCGCTCTTAAAGATATCTATTCCCAATTGCTCAAGCAATCTAAGCCTAGTGTGCAGCCTCCGAGTCTCTAGCGGCTCCCAGCCTAATTCGTTTAACATCTGTGTAACTCTGTCTGTACGCCCGTAGCTGTTTTTGACAAATCGCGCAGCTTTCCTTTGTATTTTATTTTGTCCCGGATTAAGTATTTCTGCATCGGATCCCATATGCTCGCTGCATATTCAAGGTGTGGCCGGACGAGTGCGAAATAGCACCACTCTTTTACTTTTTCAACCGAAAATCTTCCCACAATACGCTTGACGAATCCTAGCTTCTTCAGAGCTCTGCCACAAATATTTCTTATATGTGCTCCCCACGATAGGTCCGAAGTTATCGTAACTCCTAGATACTTCACTACATCTGTCGCCTTTATGTTAACACCATCCACAGCATATACATGGGAATAGTTGGACGACCTCCGCAAGAAATGTACCGCTGTGCATTTGCTTAGATTAAGTTCGAGTTCCCACTCTTGGCTCCACACATGAATATGTGCTATTAATGGTTGGTTATTACACAACCCACCCCAATGGCGATTGGTTTACGTAAAATTACGGCGAGAGGCGAGTTGGTGATGAAAGTTCCGTATGGAGGCAGTGGAATGAAGTACCTCCAAAGATTATAGGGTAGCTCCGAGAGGTTACCCGTCCCTCCTGAGTGTGATAAAGCCGTCGAAAAGCGGGAATAGTTTTAAGTTGAAGGCGGGAATAGTCAAGGGCGGTGGGTATAGAAAATGAAGACTGCTCGACCGCTGCGCCATCTGGGGGAACTAAGAGGAAAAGGTCAGTATTTCCAATATGGCGTCTAGAAGTAGATTCACATCACAGGTTTAAGTGAATAGTTTACGAAAGAAAAAGGATTTATGAGGCAAACGAAAGGTTAGTATAAATGTGCATATGTAGCGTAGCAATATAAGTGAAATAGGTGGTATAAGGTGATTGGGAAGGAGGTGAAATTAATTTTCTCCCAGACTGGACGCTATGATATAAATACCACTGCGTATTTTAACTACGCGGGCAGTCGAACAGATGATTTCACTAGTCAGAGATCTTCATATCTTAGATGAAACAAACTGAAAAGGCACTTTTAAAACAATAAGCACCAGGTTTCCCTCCTATATTTCTGATATTTAGTGCTGTTAGCACCGGCTTCCCTCTGAGTAAATAGAAACTTTTGTCCTTCACTGTGGGAGCGTGCGCATGCAAATGCAGTGAAGGGCAAAAATTTCGCTCGCTACGATCGCGAAGACGTAGGATATCAATTAAAATAGTGAGTGAACTAGGGAAAGGTGCTGTGTACAAAATTTTTGTTATTTCGTAACAATGTTTTAGGAACAGTATCACCCTCGACGATTTACTGCATCCTGGAGGGTTTAGAAAACTTCCTCTTACACACTAATTCAACACGAAAAACATGTTTTCGATTCACCTCAAACAGCAGTAAATCAACATTTTCTTCCACCAGTTCTACCTTATGGGGGTATGGGATTTTCAGGTATTTTTTCCCGTATATATCTGCCCCTGGATCTACCATTCGGACATGGTATTATTAATACCATGCGATTCAAGATGGTACACTAATGTTGGTTTGAGTTTTAAATCACCCGATGCATTGCCCCCCAACAACAGTGTAGTAAATAATAAGCAAACATATAGTTATGAAACAAAATAACACAATAATTATTCGCTCAGGTGAACTTTTTACACACGCTATGAGGAGTTAACGTCAAAATTTTCCGACGAATGGAAATTACGCATCAGATGTGCCAAATTCCTATTCGTTATTCATTTTTTTTTGTTGCGCAAAATTTGAACAACGTTATCGCGAAGCACTGACGACGTTGAATGATTCAGGGTTTTAATTGTTGGACAACGTTATCGCGAAACAACATTAAACGGGACTACGTTAAACGAGGACACACTGTACCTCAGTATTACATGATACTCAACTCTTATTATTTGCTGATGACCTAAAAATATTCAGGTCAATTACCTAATTGTAATAAAGACTGTGATGTCCTACAGGACAACATCAACTCATTACTATCCTGGTGTGATAAAAACAAAATGCAAATAAACATTGAGCATATCTAAGTGCAATATACTTTCACTATTCAGAAAAAAATGTCCCATACTATTTGAATATAAGATGAAAGGTGAAATTATTAATAGAAAGATGTCAATCAAAGATCTGGGAGTGATCTTTGACTCATCTATGTCCCTCATTGAACACATCGATTACTCCAGAAAGAAAGCTCTGAGAATTTTGGGACTAATTGTAAGAAACACTAGGGAGTTCAAAAACATTAACTCCTTCAAATTTCTTTATTGCTCACTAGTGAGCCCTCATTTGGAATATGCTTTCACAATATGGAATCCTTATAATGATATACTTAATAAAACCATTGAAAGGGTTCAGCATAAATTTTTACGACTAATTAACTTTAAGCTAGGAAATGAAGTAAAAAACATTTCCTATGACAGTATTCTTAGTGTCCTTGACATAAAAACCTTAACCATTAATCGCATTATTTAGGATTTGGTTGTCCTTTATAAAATAATAAGTGGCAAATATGATTGTCCTGATCTATTGAGTCATATACAATTCAGAGTACCAACATATTCCACTAGATCCCACCATGATTTTTTTCTTAAAATTCACCCAACAAACTATTCCTACAATTCTGCAATGTCTAGAATACAGAGATTAGGTAATAGTTATATGGGTCCTAATACTATTGATACTTTAACACCAAAATTCTGAATATTAAGAGAATAAAGAACTTGCCAGGCATATAAGTTGAAAAAAAACTATACATTGTAGACTAAAACATATATTGTTACTCTTTTATACTTTGCATATAATCTGTATACCTATATTGTACTTGCAAAAACATATAATTGTACCTTGATTCTCTCTATTGTAATTGAAAGTGATATGAGAACTAAATTTCTACACTACAAAATGTAAATGGGTTATTACCCGTGGATTTAAATATATAAATAAATTTAAATGATATAGCCTGACCACAAGGTTACAGGGATAAAGCCTGGTAACCCAAATAATCGCAACACAGGAAAACCAAAAATATCAAAGAGAAAGCATACTAACCGTATTTCCATTTGATTCATATAATGGGCATTTTTGACGGATCTTGTGAAGCTCCATACTAATCTGCTTTGACAAAACAGTGACAGGATTACCACCAAGGCCAGTTACGACCATGGCACCAAGGTCAGCAATATATGATGACTTGCGGAAGGTGGCAATGCGGCCACCAACTCGATCCTAGTGAATAGAAAAAATACCCAGTATCAGCTGCCACAGAAAACATGATAATGAAATGAAAGTAAAATTTAAAAAAAATTAAGTTTAACTTTTTTAAATAAAGTGATTAATATTAAAATTATACACAGAAAAGGGAATTGCATTTACACTATAGCATTCAAGGGTCAATGTTTCTATGAAGATAAAAATTGAATAAATAGAAGTTGAACCTTTGTGTTGAAGTAAAATCAATAGTTAAGATAGGTACATTTTTTTAAGATTTTGATCTTCTTTTTGATAATGTCATTGCCTTCCTGGATAATCAAAACTTCTTCCACAGCAGTCAGCATAGCATTTGGAAGAATGTGCAAAACCCAGATAAGACTCTTTCCTTCCATGATATTCTAAACTCAGGTGAAGTGAAAAAGCAAGTTTACGCATTATTCCTGGATTTCAAGTAAGCATTTGTCAAGGATCCTCACAAAAACTAACGCTCAATTTTAAATCATGTGGAGTAAACGAAAAAAGAGTGAATTGGGTAAGTGCTGATAAGTTCTTCTCGGGTTTCCCACTGGGTTAGGCTCTTCATGATTGCCGACATTTTGGCAGAAAACTTTCCTGCCATTATCAAGGCTCTGGATGCTCATCCAGCAAGTCTCATCCAGAGCCTTGATAATGGCAGGAAAGTCTTCTGGCGAAACGTCGGCAATCATGAAGAGCCTAACCCAGTGGGAAACCCGAGAAGAACGTATCAGCATCATTTGCCGGGAAAGCCTGAAATCATACATCAGTTGGATAAGATAAGTTTTCTAACTGACTGAAAACAATAAGTAGTAATCGATGGCATCAGTTCCAACATGGTTAGAGTGACATCTGGTGTACCTCAAGGAAGTTTGATCGGCCCTCTCATTTACCTCATTCATATAAATTACATTGAGAGTAAGCAGCAAAGTTAGATTGTTTGTAGATGATGCTGTCGTCTACTGCGAAATTACCACAAGTGCTAACTTAGAAGCTCCCTCATGGAACCTCAACAACCTTAACTAGTGGTGCCTTGAATGGGGGCATAAACTTAACTTTAGAAAATGCACTAAAGTACACTTCATAGGAAAAAAACACACCCACGCTATGTTTATCAAGTGGTAGGGGTAAATATAAAGGAGTCAGATTGAATCAAATACCTGGGAATCACCTTGACTTTAGGCCTAACATGGGGGAAACGCATACGTTTTCAAACACAAAACAAAACGTTTTCAGCACTGCATTAAGGTAACTAGGATTTATCAGGCAAATACATAGTAGGAATGCTCACTGATGAAAGAGTGAGAGAGATGCTACTTTGCTCTGGTTAGGCCGCTTCTCAAGTATGCTGCAAGCATTTGGAACCCTGCACAGAAAGATTTAATTCGCCAAATGAATAAAATACAAAGGAAAGTACACTTTGTTAAAAACTGCTTCAGGCATACAGAAAGTGCCACACAGCTGATGGAAGGATTAGGTGGGGACATGGAGGATATTATTTTAACCCCGTGTTATATCTCTAGAATTGCTGGGAGTGACACAATACGACAGATACACTACTGCACTGACAGGTACAAAAATTCCTTCTCTCCATGCACCATGAGTGATCACCACAAAAACAGGGCGACACTAACTTAAGACATATCGTTAACACAAATCACCTCTGTCCTCTCCTTTTCCATACCACCCACATAGTATATACATCACTGGTGTCCTAAAACCCCCTGCCACACACCTATTTTGCGGCTGGCAGGGCAGTATGTAAATGTAGAAAAAAATAAGAGAATGGCCATTGAAGAAAAAGAGTAAAAGTGTCTAAATCTTAATCTCGAAGTCTAAGAAGCTTGGAAATCGTGTTGCGGGATTCTGTGTTCAGAGAAGTTTCACCACACTCCATACACAAGAGTGCTCTTTCCCAATCCAACTGCACAAGTGTTCTCTCCTACCACGAATTTCATTGTTATTTCAATTGAATTAGCTGTTTCCAAAAATTACAACCCATACAACACCATGAAGTACTCTCATCTGTCCATGTTGCACAACCAATAGCTTTGCTCTGTCCATGAGGTAACTTAATGATATGAGCCTCTATTCACATAAAACAGCAAAAACAAAGGTAGCAACTTGAGGTAACAATTAATTGAGGATATTAGGCATTGCAACTATCAAAAATTATGAGTATGGGTTACAAATGTCTTACCCTGGCTTCTAAAACCACAACTTCCATTCCAAACTGCTGCATCTGCTGTGCTGCAGCCAGGCCAGCAATTCCAGCACCAATCACAATTATTTTTCCATGCTTTTTCACAGGCAAAGCCTACAGGTGAAAGGAACTTGTTAGAAGCAATAAACTTTAAATAAATGTGGTCAACCATAGGAATGCAACTGTAAAGCTGCATCCAAATTTAAAATACAAGCTATTTAAGACATCATGGTGATATGTATTTGCTTTGCCAATGCATATCTGGATAATTTACAAATAAAGCTCTATAAAAACTTCATCAATAATCTATCATGGCAAAATAAGTTAGCAACAATTCGACTTTGGTAATAAAGTTTTAACTGCACTCGAAAAAATAGAAAAAGAAATGTTTTACCTATAAAAAATAGGCATATTAAAGTTTACCAATACATACTTCTCAAAACTCATAGTACAATTAAAATGAGGATACACAGTAAAACTTTGACAGAATGGACTTGAATATCCTCGACTGCCACATAACAGGCTTTGGAGATGTAAGATGGAGAGCTGTCTCATGATCCAAAAGTTTGTTTCTTTCAACTACTTGTATTGAAATACTTTTTTGATGCAGATATTCTTGCGATTGTTTTCTTCATATTTTTTCTGCACTGTTGGTTGGAATACCAAGAGAAGGGAAACTATGCATGGAGAAAGTAGTAAGAAAGAAAGCCATTCATGTCCAACCCTCATGTTTCCCCACCCGCAACACCTTGCTGTAAACATCCTGACAGCTTCCTCATGAAATAACATGGAGTTAGATACTAATGGTCATTCATCATTCAATGGCCATTTGTTGAGCCAGTAGCCACCCCAAATGTCCCCATTGAAAAAGTTGAGGAGCGGACCATGTGGCACCAGAAGATGCTGCCCACCATTCAGCCATACCATCAGCCTCAACTCCTCTCATTCATTTGGCCATTTAATTGAAATTAATGAGTTGACAAGTATGTGGTAGAAGTGAATCTATTATCCTTAAAGACATCCAATGACATCACTATATAGGGTCTGCTCAGTCAGTTCAACTCGTGCAGTTATAAAAATTTAAAATTTCTTCCTCCATTTTCTGGTAGTCAGCTGCATGGTCAGTTTTAATAGACAACATGTTCCATGTAAGAAATTCTAGGATAATTAAGACCAAGGTTAGACCTGGCAACCCCCAGCCCCACTTGATATCTATTTTGAGTAACCTTGATTAGTAAGGGTAAACATACTGTATTGAATCATTTGAAATGCATACAATGTCCATCTCACAAGAAAAACAGAGATCCTAGACCAAATGAGTGACACAAAAAGGCAATAATGAGCTACCCTTGCTATTTCCCATCCAGAACCCTGCTTGTATGTCAGAAGCCTTAATCTAGCAGCAGAAACACTTTAACCTAATTGTTACTGATCACCAAAAATAATTAGATGTAAAACATCTCAAAGTAACTGCATGATATGGCAATACAATCAAAACTAAAGGTCACGGTATGAAATTGAAGAACTTACCTTCATTCGCTTAAATATGCCAAAATTAATGTAGCCATGCCTCTCAAGAAATGCATGAATGCGCATGACAAGCGGGCCATCACTGTTGTAGGGTGGTTCTATCTGAGGCAGGACATTTTCAAACAAAAGCTGCTGCTTTGGATTCTCCAGCCAGAGCTGTAGCTGTGAAGCAAAGAAATAAGAAGTAGGTAATGTGGCGTCACAAAGAAATAAGAAGTTTATCAGAGTACAGTAATACAATACCTTTCAACATTTAGAAATGATACCAGGCTGGCAACCAAATAAAAACATACTGTTGGCTTTCACTGAAGATGGGAGATAATTTTTGCAATAATTAGTATAACTTTGCATTAAGGAGCTTTCACAATGACTGACAGATTCAAAGCAAATACAAAACTCCACATTTTTGTTTATTATATTATAAAAATACTGCTTTCACTGATGACACTATCCTTAGCTATTAAAAAAAACTAAATTACAAACATGCTTAGTCTAAGAGTACATTTTTTATGACAGCTTCTTTCAGCCATAACTAGGTAGCTTAGAAGAACTTCCACTAGCAAGCTGAAGTGTCAATTCCACAGAATTAGCACATTTTGACTTCATTTTTGTCAGTTTCTTGTTAATACATTATTCTTAAAGAGTGATTAGCAGGTATCTTCATCTAATTACCATTCGACTCCCTGGGAGAATTTGGCTGCCATAAAGTTTTTCACAAATTTGGCAATCATAAAAGATAAAAAAGTACTACATTTCACCCTGTTTTGCCGATTCTTGCATATAAATGATGTTATTTCAAGTTCAGTTTACCACAACAGTGGAAATGTAGGACATTATTGTTGATATCAAATGGAGGACAGGTTCTTCTATAAGTGTAGGCCAGAATATGAATAAAATGTAAATTAAATTGCTTTATGTTGGGCGAAGATAATGAACATTTATACCATAATTTTTCCTTGCAGCACCTGGCCCCCTTCAGCTTCCCTCTCTTCCTCACACATAACCCTCATGTGTTCCGTCACAACTCCCTCTCCTCCTCCTGACTTGCATTTCTATCCCCGGTAATTAGAGGAGACCCCAGTAAGAAAAGTCTAGTATGTAGTAAATGGGGATAAGAATGCAGTGATAGGGAAAGGGAGGGATGGGAACGAAGTAGAAGAGTAGGCTGGGGACACAACATAACTGCAGTGAGAAAGCAGCTGAATTGTTCAGAAGAAATAAATTGAGGGCCTGAAAGTCATAGTAATACAAGTGACATTACCACGAAAAACTATACAAGTGCATATTTTCTAAGTTGGTACCATGGGGCACTGCCAGGTAGCTACAGGAAAAGGAATGCAAGTGGTCGAAAGTATAGTGCTGCGATCTAGCCGCCAAACACTTAAGCTCCTTTGATTTCCATCATGTCTTACCGGGGTAAAGTGATACAGGTGACACTGGATGATGTTTGTCACTTGTATTACTTTGACTATCAGGCCCTCAATTAATATTGACAAATACTAGTCTTAAATATCACCTCAAGCATAGTTACACATGGAAAAGACCAACATATAGATACTGGAAGATTTCAAATAGATTACATCATGGTCAGGCAGAGGTTTAGGAAAAGACAAAAAAAAACTCATGTAGGTTTCTGGATGTGAATACAGATTCATATCACAATTTAGGGCGAATGAAATGTGATGTTATATTTAAAAGGAAGAGGAAAAAGTGCCGCATTCCACAGAGTAAAAATCATTCGCCTTGACTGGGAATGGGCGAATGATTTTTCCTCTGTGGAATATCACACTTATGTGCTTACTTGGAAATAAATAAACTTTGTAGTTTTCCACACATCTTTATTTTTCCCCAACCGGTTTCAACAAATACTCGTCATTTTCAAGGGGTTAACCTCTTGAAAATGAGTGTTCGTTGAAACCGGTTGGGGAAAAATTAAAACGTGCGGAAAACTACAAAGTTTATTTCTTTCCAAATATGGAAAAATTCCACAAAGTAAGCCCATCGGCGATTAATTTTACACTTAATTGCATTTGCAGGTGACTCCGTAAAAGGTAATTACCATGGCTAATCCCAGTATTCTCAAAATTGTAGAGGAAAAACCTCAACACTGAACTAGGCATGAGTAGGTATAAGTAATTAGGTTATAAACTTCAGCGAGTAACTACCCAGGCAAAGGATAACTGGTGGAAAGGACAATGAGAGGAAAAGAAAAGCTATAGAGGCAGATTTGGATGTACTATACATTAAAGTGTAAATGTTAATACGCGGGAAATGATGGAAAATGGTACCAAAGGTTAAGAACAAAACAGGAAAGATACTAATAGATTAGGAAGATATGCTGGATAGGTGGGTGTAATACATGGAAGTGCTATACGACAGCAGTAACAGACCTGTGAATTCAGATATAGAGTAGGAATTCAATCTAGATAAGGTTGTCTCAGACCAGGGATACAGCAAAATTTAGAAGGCACTACCGGATATGAAGTTAAAAAAATATGCCGGTGAAGATGATAGAGTAACCGAAGAATATAGGAAATAATTGGAGGTAGATATTTTTCAAACTTAAAAAAAAAAGAATGCAGAGACAATAAAACTTACACTAAATTTCACACACTACAAACGTCGAATGCACTTATGTTAGAATCATAAACAAAAAAGTTTGAGACTAGAGTGAATTACTACTTAGATAATGGCTAGTTTAGGAGCGGGAAGCAGAAAGAAACCTGGATTGCAATTGAGGCGACGAGAGAACTTTTACAGAGGAAACTGGAGTGTAATTACAATGTATTTGCTCGTTTCAATGATTTTGAAAAGGTGTTCAATAGAGTGATTTGGGAAAAACTAATGAACTTTCTCATAAAAAGAGAAATTTATTGAAGAGAGAGAAGACTATTACTTAACTTGCACATGGCTCAGGTGAGGGTGGCTGAGGGAGAATCAGGGAGGGCTATTGGTCATGGGGTCTATAATAGGTCATGGGGTCAGGCCAATCAGGGAGGCAACAAGGCTAACCATTGTAGATTTTGTATTTTAACATTTTTGCCATCACATGGTAAGAGAGGCAAGGGAAAAGCTAGCTACGAAGATAAAAGTAGGATAGCAGATAAAGTTGGCTAGATTCAGTTATGACTAGATATTAGTCAGTCGATCATCCAAGAAATAGCAGGCATTGGTCGATGCATTAGAAAATCAGTGCATGGAATAAAGAATGAAGATTAATAATCAGAAAACAAAAGTAATTAGACTTCCTGGTACAAAGAATCCTAGGATGGTCATAAAAGTAAGAGGGCACAAACTAGAGGAAATAGAACCATTTCATTATTTGGGTAGCATGTTGGAGGAAAATGCTCGCTAGCTGGCCAGGACATTAGAAGGGGAATTGCACGGTGGACAGCAATTTGGACGAATGAGGAAGTGCTTGCTTTGGTGGATGAGGAGAGGAAACTTCTAGAGGAGATTGTGACGAGGCAGATTAAATGGTTGGAACGAGTAATAAGGGTTGAAAGAATGCTGAAGGCTGTGAAAGAGGTGAGGGTTTCGAGTAAGTGGGGAATGAGAAGAAAGAAGGCTAGGTAATAGTCGATTTTCCCTACCAATTGTTACACAAGAATTGTGGGGTTATGATAATGCTCAAAGAAACTGAATACTCTGCAACCTCAATCCCCAGACAAGAATTGAGTGCAGGTTAATTGACTGAACATGGATTTGAAATTGTTATGGCAACTTTATTTAGGTGATGTACTACTTATTGTTATTTGTGTATACTGTTTGCCCTCTGGAAATGTCTAACATTTTCTGAGGAACCTGTTTTCGTATTAGATCCAGAATATTGTAACTTTATATTGAAAGTTAAGCCAGTAAATAACAAATTTCCCAGTGGAACGGATTCCTTTACATTCTCATACTCCTGTTCACTGCATGGTCTTCAGATTTATTCAAAGGACAAATTAAAGGAGAACACCAAATGCAAAAAAATAAACCATCAACAAACTTATGAAAACTTTTGGATAAAAGCAAGTATGACAAATTTGTGAGAAATTAAATTGCTGTCACATAGACAGGAGTATTTAAAAATATTTCAACATTGGGTACTTTATGTATAGAATGTCCATAAAACCTATGAATCAAATGGTAAAATATCTAAGAAGAAATACAAATGAAAGATCTTACCAAACGATTTCTGATATGAAGAAATACTTTTTGAGTCTGAGGGGGACCTTGCGTTACATCTGGAAAACATGCAGCTTCTGTGGCTGTCATCTTGTCAAAAGGTAGGCGGCTTTGAAATGCAGCTCCTTCCAAGCCTAGAAATGAAATGGTAGAGTTGAAAAGTTAAATATACACATGTTACAAGAAGAACAAAAACTATTAGCATGAACAATTTCTCAAGAGCATAATTTAATCCTGTCTTATACATTTAAATCTTACATCAATAATACTAAAAAACACCAGCTACTCATTTTATGACTGGCAAATTGCTGAGAAACACATTATCTAATGCAGTAAAGACGAAGAATTCAGCCAGAGATATTTAGTAGACATATAATGAGACGGAAAACATAAATCCTTCAGATATACGGTCATTAACCAAAACAATTATCAATAAACAAATTTATGGGCATTTAATAACTGGTAAAAATATATTGGTGATGACAAACGGTCACTGGTAACTCATAACTTGTCTAAGTACATAACATACACATTAATTAACTAGTTATTAATATGTGAATTAAGAAAAGGGCAAACTGAACTTGACATCTTGGATTGACCTCCATAAAAACTTTATGAAATAACTATTTCAAAGGACTTTTGAGGAAGAAATACAATAAGAAATGCAGAGGAACTCCATTCCTCTTCACTTGCATCTCCCAAAATTTAAAAATACCTTAAGGTAAAATTATGCCACTGCCAGGGCTCCAACAAGATATGATGGTGATAATGCATGGCTTTTAAGGCCATAAAGAATTGCCTGGTGGTGACAATGTACAAAGTAAAATTCATTACAATTTCTATCACCAATAGGACTGCAGGGTAGGGATTGTAGAGCCAAATAAAGGAAACGTCAGGGAAATAAAGAGGATGTGAGATAAGAAAAATAGTGACTTGAGGCAAATAACTTGACATAAGAGAGAAAGGGGGATAGGTTTCAGAGAAAAATTGAGGCACAAGGTGAAGTTCCAACAAAAATTACGAGGGAGAAAGTCATGGATTGATGTGGAGATGCTTTTTTAAGAGATAATCCGCAAGAGCTATGGGGAAACTAAGGATTGGTAGGTATGTAATATACAATTCTAAACTTCGTATACAAACCAGTGGGGTCATCTTGCTCTGAGTCAGGTTCTACTTCCTCTTCTTTGTCTCCTTTAGGCACAGCGGTACTGGTTTCTCCTGCCACTCCAGTAACAGGAGCGGGGTGAGGCGTAGTAGACGGATTTAATGTCGTCACCACAGGAGAGCCTCCTGGTGTAACTCCTGACTCTTTCTTGCTAACACTATCAGAAACTGCAACAGATGCAGCAGCGGCGCCACTTTTTTTATCTGGAGTATTTCCTCCCGATGCCCCGCCAACGGCAGATGCCTTTGACTTATCGGACACCTCTCCTTCATCTTCGTCCAAAATTGAACTATACTTCTCCTCCATCTCTCTGTACTCAACCTTGAATAGTAAAATAAACGAATTATGCCCTTATGTAGTGAAGACATTAATTACCACATTAAATGATCACGTATAGTAAATTTACAGCTTCTAGAGGTAATATTTTTCAAATTAAAGAGTAATTTTCACGCGTTATGCACTTTTTTATTGTTAATACGAAGTGGGAATTTAGTGCACCTCTCACAAATAAACATATTGAGAACAAAATAAACGGCATTGGTTCGCGCATTAAACGAACCATTTTGCTTATGAATAAAATTCATAAAGAAGGCCTCAATATTCAACTATTTTAATGCATATAAAAGCATTGTTTGCAGTGCCGATTCCAATCTTCGCGCTATAAACATCATGGCATGACATGGGCATCCCATGCGAAAACTTTAATTAGCGGAAAAAGTAATCAATACATCAAACCATGGAATGGTAAAAATGATAAAACTAAGTTTTATTGAAATAATTACTAAATTAAACTTACCCTAGCCTTCTTTCTTCGGCTCATTTTGAGGTTAGAATTTGAACTCAACAAGCTTCACCGGACGGCTGCGGTTTATCGAGATTCAGTTGTCATGTAATGCTTCGTCGGGTTTCCTCGAGATGTCGTATGCGTTCAAGCGCGGCGTTTTGTCTACAGTTTGATCTGAAATGGTGATGGAGTAAAAACATAACATGTAATTCTGATGTCGGAATTCGTTTAATATTTAGCCTATTGAATTAACTGATATACTTTCAACTTTTATTCAAATATGGAGTTAGTAACCAATTAAAAGACATTGAAATAGAGATGTAGTGACATTATGAAGAAAAGGTGTTAGGAAAGATTTAGTTGGGATATTTAGATTTTGATGACGCACAATTGAAATTGAAAAGGAGTTTGTAAAAACAATTATTGCAATTGGAGCCATATCAATACCAAAATATATTTTCATCCGTGCAGAGAAGTGGATGGAATTCGATTCCTGATGGTTGGGATTTCTCACGATGGTTGGGATGTCGATGATACATGGTGTAACAGATCGCATTAGGGATTGAATAAGAGACCTCCAGCAATGCTAATTATAGCATTTAATTAATTTTGTATTGGCTCCACCTTAGCTCGGGTCGATGACGAGTTTTCAAAAACAGCATCAAAACTTCCTTGTCGGATATGTTACTCGCTTCGGAGATCATCTCAGATAACACAGATTCATTAATTGTACACATAATAGGAAAACACTTTAGTTCTCGAGGACAACTGCAGTGAATACGCAATAAAAACACAAAGCCTTACTAAGTCATCACTGGATAGAAGTCTCTGATGAACTGAATACAAATTAGCGCAAAAATTAAAAGGCCAATTCAGTGGAGACCGGATCGAACACGAAAAGAATGAGGCTTAAAGCCGCGATTAAACTATTTAGCAAAACCTGCTGTATAGCAAATTTGTATAGCATTAAGCAATTATATAACATTTGCTAAAAGTAGAAAAAGTCATTTCTGAAAAGTGCTATATACCATTGCAATATTTAGCAGATTCTGCTATGTATTGCAAAAACTGTGCTATCCATTGGGAGTCGGTAAAGATAAAAAAAATCCGTGCTATATATAACTTTGTTATATACAGCAATGTTATAGGCAGGTTTTTTTTCTAGCATCTTAGGCACCTAAGGCATCACGAGAAGGTTAAAATGTTAGCAACTTGATGGTATGAAGACTTGCAACATTGTAGAATCAATAGTTCAGTTACATTGAGTTATAGCCGAAGCTTGGGGTGTAGGAAACACCCCGCGCGCCCTTCGTCATCTTAAACTCTGTAGTATTGTCGACGCGATATTGGCGAGTAAGAAACGTACACAGGCGCATTGTAACAACTACGTTACTTTGAGAGAACCTTCCCCCCTCTCCCTCGTTATATACCCACCGTAGGTTTTAAGGCGACCCCCTCCCCCCCCTAAGTTGGTACTTAAGTTTATACACGTCCCCTTGGTTTCCTCTTGATTTAAACGTGAGGGAATTGGAATAAATCTTGTTTATTCTCAGTAGTATTGCATTAAATGTCATACTATGTGGCAATATAGGTTTCAGTTAATTAATGCCACATTACTGTCATCGTGATGTAATGGTATTTCCTCAGATTATCACGGAATTGCCATTTATAGGTTAGTTCTCGAAGTCACATTATTCCTCGGAAGCGGTAAAAAAAAAAGACTTTCTTCACGCAGTAATTTTTTTGGATGGGTGCGAGAAAATGCGTGTAGAGCCGTAGGATAGTAGGACATGCGACAATAGATACAATATAATTAGGTAACGTAGAATAATTAAATTCATTTAAGCATGCAATCGAGTAATATTGACATTCATAGTCATTAAAATGCAAATTTGCTTTTTTTTATTTTGGAAGGGAGTTTCAGGAGTCAGTGGAGAGAGCCAGGTCATTAGGCAGCAAGAGTGTGCCAGCCCATTATATTTACAAGGGTCTGTGGCCTCTGTGCCAGTGCAGTTGCAAGGCATTTTATTGCACAGCTTACCTGCTGCCATCCCACTTCCAAACTCCCTTGGTTTTGTTTCAATTTCAAGGCAGTTTCAGCGGAGAAGCAAATGCAATGTGATTCAAGGGAGTTTCAGCCGTTTCAGTTGAGTTTCACGGGAGAAATTTTTACTTGAGTAGTTTGAGCGAGATATCACTTATTCTAGAATTTGACGTTATTAAAAGAAAATTCTTTCTGATGATATCCAAATATTTACCCTTGCCGGACTACTTTTCGAGCAATTTGTCTAAAAATATAATTTGTTTTACAAGGGATAGATTACGGCTGTGTGCTCCAGAGGGAGTGTATAAAAAAATTAAGCATTTCGAAAGGCTATTATTCGTCAGAAAACTAAAAGTGCGCATGTAGTTTGTATGTTTTCTAAACTATTTATAAAATTTAATCAATTACTTGCTCCAGTAAGTTTTACAGAATCGCAAAAAACCATCTGTTGTGAAGGTGTTGTTACCGTACGGCGTGCAGAAATGAGTCAAGTTAGATACTTATGTGGATATATTTAATTAATTACTGAGGATTTTTTCATATAAAACTATATTTTTTAGCCACTAATATTACAATATTTATTTCATACGTCTTACAGACGCTGAAATTAAAATAATATAATTCGAATATAGTCTCCATTACGACTAGGGAAATATCTCGCTCAAACTACCTCCAACCTGCCTGCTACCTCCCAACCGGCACAAGGGTTATGTTCTTCGGAAGAAAATAAGGAGATACTGAGGAAAAGCATTCTTATCAGCAATTTTTTTGTTTTAGAAAAAGCTTTGAATTTTTTTAGGTTTAAAATTTAAAAAACTGTAATTTTCAAAGATGCTCGTTCAAATGACCCAAAAGGTAATCAATAATTAAGAAGTAAAGCTTTCGGTTTTTTCTTCAGGAGTCAGAGCTTTGTCAATTTCATTGATAGTATTTTTTCTAGAAAAAGAGGGGTCATAAAAAGAAGAAACTGTTTTATTTCCAAACTGAATTAAAATCAGTTTTCTCACACTTAGGTAATACAATTGTCATCTTCAGTTATTGTTTTTGCGGCTAACTTTTGTTTGCAATCAGTACAGTGAATTAAACCTTTCCTGTAGATTTTCAGCTGGCTTTCAAAGTCCCGAATCAGATTCAAACAATTCATAATATCAACGTGTTCACATTGCAGTATCTAGTAAATAACATCAGTTAGCACAAACAAGGGGGGTGGGGGAAATGGTTCAGGAAAAATACATTTCGGAAGATTTCCAAAACTCTATGAAGCGCTAAGCCGCAGACCTGTCAGCTGCTTTCCACTCATCAATATTGTCATAAATATTTGAAAAAAAATAAAAATATAGGTTGTTGACGAGCCGAGATGTCACATGGTAGGAAACGATGGGATCGAATTTTTTTTATTACTCTCGAATAGCAAATGCTCTCTTGCTAGAGTGAGACGAAGAATCCGAAATTTCATTTAGAGTTGAAAAGAATACATTACATTCAGATATTTCTACCATTCCCTGAGACCAGATTAAGTCTAGGACGTGTGTTAACCAGTACGTAAAAAAGCCATTGGATACTCCTCCTGCACCTTTGTTTGTAACTCTGACAAATGGACCGACATTGATGCAGCTCCATCATAAATCTGACCAATAAATGTTTTCCAGTTTATAGATTTTTACAACACTTTTCTCATGCTTAAATTAACCGTCTGCTGTTTGATCAGCACTAACGTCTGAAAAACCTATGAACCTCTCTTTAAGAAACCCTTCATCTTAATTTACATACCTCAATACAGTTGACACTTGTGGCCTGCTCCTTACATCAGAAGTCTCATCCAGCATGATAGAAACCAAATCAAAATTTTCCGTTTCCTTAACAATTGTTTCGTTAACAATATTACTGATTATACTAGTTAGTTCATTTTTAATATCACTCGACGTTCGTTTACATACTGCGGCTGATTGTAAATGCTCATTTGACAATGTGTCCCACCCTTATAAAGAAACATGTTAAGAAAGTTTTTCTGATAATTCCTTTGTTCAAAGATTCATTCTTTTCGTTATGGCCAAAAAAACGGAAGTTCTCGTTTCTTTATAAAGCACCAAACATAAAATAATCGTTTCTAAATCTCCCGATTCTTATTTACTTATTTATTGCGCAAAGTATTATTAATTTTTAGAGTATTATCAACTCTTTGTTTTCCGAAATGATAAAGATCCTTTACTCTTTGAAGATGACTTTCTGATATTTCATGACTTTTAGCTTATTTATCAAGCCCACTTAAATTAAAACATTTGTGTTGGAAGATTTTGAAAATAAAAGACAAGACCAGAGAAATAATTTTGATAATTATTTGATAAGCCTCCTAATTTTATAAAAGATAAATCTTCATTATTTGAAACATTTTTACAATCGATATGTGTAGTCACACAAATATCAGCCTCCTCCATCACCGCGCTACCCTCAATGGATGTTTTATCTTGTAGTGGATGTATCTCCTAAATTATTAATAATAGCAGTTTAAAATTTTTACTAAAAATCTGGGAAATTAGAAATTTTTCTCCTGAACTCTTTAATACCTGGGTACATTTTCATCTCATATTTACTAATGGTGCAGCAAAAACCTAATTTTTAATATGTTGTTAATAATATTTACGCACGTCTTAAGTGGTGTTGATTCTCAGGTGCTGGACAGGAAAGGAAGCTTGTGGCAGAAGTTCAGAGAAGGCAGAAGAGATGGGTGGACGAGGTTTTGAGAGGAGAGGGCATGTTGAAGAGAGTAATAGAGGGGAGAACACTGGGGAAGCGTGGAAGAGGAAGGAAGAGGATAGCAATCCTGGACGAAATAAGAAGATGTAGAAGATATGAGGGCTTAAAGAGGTATCAAATGGTGGGACAGTCTTAGGAGGGAAATGAGACAATGTTCAGCATTTGGGATGCAGGATGGGGACTGTCCAAGAACATACCAATCAGCTGGTAGAATAATTAAACGAATGAAGTAAAGTTGGTTGTCCTGTGACCTCACCATTATTTTGTAAATAAATCTAAAATTCTATGAACCAGATTCCATCTTTTCATCATTAGCAGTTTCTGCGCAAATTCTCGTCCACATCTTAATAGGGTAATACCAGAATACAGGAAGTAATACCGGAATTCTGACGCAGGGTCTCGTGATGGAAAGTCAGAGCTCTGGCCACCACACCAACCCGGTCCCAGGGCATAGAGGGGTGGGCAGGAGGGGGAGAGGGTATATGCGAAGGGGATATATAGAGGCTGGAGCGAGGAAGGGGGAGCTTCGTGTGGTGAGGAGAAAAGGTGCGCTAGGGGAGGAAGGGGTTGAGTTTGGGCGAACGATGGGGATGGGGGCTTCCTTTCTACTCTTTTGTCACGTGGTGGACGGAGATGGAATGGCGGGACGAGGGCTCCAAAGCGTGAGAAAACATGCGTGTCCGTCTATCAATGCTTTCGAGACCGGACGGTGAAGTCGTGTTGGCTGGCCATCAAGTCACAAGGGCAAAGGTATGCGGCGCGAAATTCCGTGCGGTAGAATGCTGATGATTGTTAACAGCTAACTATAACACCGACGGAAAAAAATACAAAATTAATCGAGAGATCCAAGAATAACAGGAGTAAATTCTCCTCTTCTATTATTTGCTGTGTCAATATAACAATGAATAACTTACCGTATCCACTGAAATTTCATTTTCACGACCAAGGTTTCGTTTTAATACGCCATCATCCGGTCCAAAGTCTTACAATGTTTTATCACAGCGAAATCCAGGGCGTGAAAAGTAATACATGCGGGAAAGCTAATGTATTCGTTGTTATTTCAAAATGGAGGAGTTCAACAAAGTTACGCCAGAAACAATTGGTTTTGTGGGTAGGAAGTTGAATAAAACAGCTTGCAATTCAGTTGCAATACAATTGACAGCAAGTTTAGAACAATTATCCACTAATTTCTTTGAAGACATTTTTTTTAATAACTCTTAAATGGCGACAAAGTAAATAAGCAGTATTTATTATGAGATAAATATATGGGCTAAAGTTTTAAACTGAATGTATATTAAGAAAGGTTATGAAATTGCTCGGCAAAGAATGGGATTAGGTATTTATCGGGGCCTATTAGTAAATAGAAGGTGTATAGGTACATTGGAAATCGTTTAGTGGGCAGAGTCCGTTAAACTTGTTGGCTAATAAATATTTATTGTCCATTAAACGATGGATAAGGAAATCACAGTACATGTTTGGGTGGGATATATATTTGGAAACAAGTTTCATTTTCGACACAATACTATCTAAACTGATGGTGAATTAGCGTTAGTTCAGTTATTTACATATGATTTGTCCACCTTATATAAAGGGTTTTTAAGGGATCGGTAGATGGTAACTCGAAGCTGAGTCGCTTCACATTAGTAGTGCAGTACGTTAAGAGAAAAAGATGGGGGTAATTTAAATTATTTAAGATGCCTACATAGGTACATATTTAACGAAGCTAATGTTATCAAGCGTAACTTTATGGAAAAGCTTCATGATTAAAATGAAAAAAGTCGTGAATTTCACATAAAAATATACTTTTAATGTGACCTAGGTTTCATCGCTGAGTGACATCATCAGGCACTTAGAAGGCGCACCTGATGATGTCGCACAGCGACGAAACCTGGGTCGTATAAAAAGTCTATTCATGTGAAATTCACAGTTTTTCATTTTAATTACATATTTACCCATTACGCCGTTCCCTTTCGGGGTAGCCACAGCTAAAACAGCTTAATCAATGGTGTTTGCCTAGAAAAACTGTCTACGTTTAAGTAATTTCTGT